>CM031595.1:69541322-69581322 GCA_018398815.1 Conus ventricosus | reverse complement strand
GGCGCTGGGGGAGGGAGGATAGGTGGAGAAGAGGGGTGGGGTAGAGTGGAGAGGAATGATGATGGGGAGTGGGGGGAGGATGTGAGGTAGGAACTTCGTTTTAAATGTGGACATTTCACAGGACATTTCATTATGTTCTGAATGATAATATACAGGTGAAATTAAAAGTATTACGTTCACACCTTACTGAAATATGATACTAAAATCACGTCTCAGATGTCATTCATGAAGAGTGACTTCACTATCCACTTTCCACTTGTCAATTTAAAACAAAAATCACTACACGCAGAGGTCTCAAAATCGACGCAGAACTCTGAAGGAAAAAACAAAGCTGCAAACGAACAGTTGAACAGGCAAACAAGCAGGCAAACCAGAAAGACAATTTGCAGTAAACAGTTACATCAATCCAAAACCATCGTTACCTAAGCATCGGTTCCATATCTTTTATGTGTATTAAAATGAATGGAAAACTTGTGTGAACTATGCAGAAACTTAGGCCAAAGTATCAGCTGTCAGGCTATATCCGCAGGAGTCACGGGGGAGGGGGGGGGGGGGAGAGAAAGAAGAAAAAGCAAGAGCTATGAATGTAACTTCTACCTTGGTAATACTGCGTAATCCATTTGCCCTGGTCTATGAGAGAGAGAGAGAGAGAGAGAGAGAGAGAGAGAGAGAGAGAGAGAGAGAGAGAGAGAGATGAACTTCCGCTACCTAATGACACCAGCGGTACACCATAGACTTTGCGTGCCTTTTTTTCCCCCTCCCGAAAGCTTCTGCTCCGTCCCTCCCGACGGCCGGGCCCGGCCCCGGAGACTACAAGTCGCGGGGAACGCGGAGCTCGCGACAGGCAGGCGACGAGGTCTGAGGCTGGAGATGGTCTATCTTGTGTTTACGGCTCGACTCCCAACACTAAACGTCTCTATGCGGGACTGCCTCGAGTCGGGGGCCTTGCGTGTGGCGTTGGTTAATTTACTATCGGCGAAGTATCTCAAGAGCCGCGCTGATTGAAGCACTGGTACTGAAGACGGGATTCTCCGAAACTCGTCCCAAGATGTTTATTTACGAGACAGGAGCTTTGCTTGACATCGATTCGAGTTTTATGGCATGTTGGTTTTGCTGACACCCTGCGACTGTGTGCGTTCGTAAACTAACTCCACACGATGCTATGAGTATGTTTTCGCAGTGTTATATGGCGGTAGAGTTGTTGACAGAATGGGTACGGACTCACACGCTCGCGCGAACACATAGGCCTACGCGTACGCACACTCTTGCACGCACGTATTTTCCTCTCCCCTAAACACAATTCTCGTCAAAGTTTTACAAATCCTGGTAGATATATACCCGTTCGCACATAAACAATGATTAATGCACAAAATACACACAAATTCACATGGGCATCCTATTAACACACACACACACAACCCCACACACACACACAGACACACACACACTCTCTCTCTCTCACACACACACACACACACACACACACACACGCACGCACGCACGCACGCACGCACGCACGCACGCACGCACACACACACACACACACACACACACACACACACACACACACACACACACACACTCCATAAAGTATGCCCAACAGAAAAACTTGGTAATAACGATCTATAAATCCATAATGCAAAAATATTTGTATGATCGCATGAATATGAAAAGACAACAATGGCCCCTATATAGGATTACGCACGCACAAAGAGATAGATAGATAGATAGAGAAGAGAGAGAGAGAGAGAGAGAGAGAGGGGAGAGAGAGAGAGAGAGAGAGAGGAGGGAGAGAGAGAGAAGAGAGAGTGTATGTGCGTTTGAGAGAGAGAGAAAGAGAGAGAGAGAGAGAGAGAGAGAGAGAGAGAGAGAGAGAGAGAGAGAGAGAGAGAGAGAGAGAGAGAGAGTCAAACCCACGACATTCGAATAGAACGAAGGAAAGCGCAATCGCTTTGACTGATACTGGGACGAAACAAAACTTTGCACTGACAAGATAGTCTGAAGCTCAGCGACTTGTGTTAGCTTAGATGAGAATGAAAACTGGATAACAACCATGAGAATGGGGTGAGAGATCCCCAGTGAAGAAGCTACTGCCGGGAAAAAGAATTTGCAAAATTCATACCGCAGAATGGGAAGACTCGTAAAATCATAGTAAAAGCATTTAAACTCTTCGGTCGCACTGATTCCTATGTAAACAACTGTAAACCCCTATTAAATAAACTATAACGATCTACACGTCACCTTCCCTTCTCTCAGGCTGCCTTCGTCCTTCTGGTAGATATATACCCGTTCGCACCGATTCCTATGTAAACAACTGTAAACCCCTATTAAATAAACTATACTGACTTTCATAAAAAAACGCGAAAGCAAAACAAGCTGAAGGTTAGGGGCGAATTTTATTGGTCACAATTGTACAGAGTGGAAGCGAGAATTCAACGTGATTTGATTCATTACACCGGTAATGTGTGAAAATGTCATCAGCAATATGTCTTTGTGTGGAAAATCCAAGGTCACGTGACAAACCAGCTTGAAGTCCTAATACCGTGTGTGGCCACCATTTGCATGGACAACTGCTTGACACCTGCGGCTCATTGAGTGGACCAGGTGGTTGATGCGTCCCCTTGGTACACCAGCCCACACATGGACGATGGCCTGGTGAAGTTGAGCCGCTGTTGCTGGTCGTGGACGCAGGAGGTCCAACCGTCTGCCAAGTTCATCCCAAAAATGTTCTATTGGGTTTAAATCGGGACTGAGGGCTGGCCAGGGCAGCACATTGACGTTGTTATGCTGAAGAAATTGCTGGGTGGCCCTGGCTGTGTGTGGTCTTGCATTGTCCTGTTGGAATGTCCAGTTTGGGTGTTGCGCAAAAAAAGGAACGACATGGGGTCTGAGCACCTGGTGGATGTAGCGCTGTGCATTGACACCCTGTCCGCGACCAGGACCAATGTTCTGAAAGATGACTGGTCCTATGGCGTGGTTAATGCCAATTGCACCCCATATCATAACGTTCGGGCCTCCCCAGGGGTTCCGCTGTACCACACAGGAGTCAGCATAGCGTTCACCAGGTCGACGCCATATTCTGACACGACCGTCAGCCATGTCAATACAAAAACGGCTCTCATCTGAGAACAGTATGCGTCCCCACTGCTGCCTGCGCCAGTTGATTCGGGCTTGTGCCCACTGCAGCCTGTCCTGCCGGTGTCTTGGTGTCAGTACCGGACCTCTGTGAGGACGCCTACATGCCAGCCCGTTCTCCTGAAGACGCCGCCGCACAGTGTTGAGGCTGATTCGTTGCTGGAGATTCCCAGGCACCTTTCGAGCAGTGTTAGTGGCTGTTTGCCGCCTGTCCCGCAGATGGGTTCGAACAAAATGGCGATCCTCTCTTGGTGTGGTGACGGGTGACATGAACACAGTCGAATTTGCAAATGCAGCCCCGAGTCGAAAATGGACATTGCAGCCCTGGATCGACAAATGTTCATTACAGCCCTGGGTCGAAAAGGTACTTTGCAGCCTCCGGTCGAAAATGTCAGTGTAGCCTACGATCGAAAATGTTGAATACGTCCCCCGGTCGAAAAGTAGCAATGCAGCCCACAGTCGAAAATATGTGATCCAGACCTCGGTCAAAATGCATGTTGCAGCCTGCGGTCGAAAATACCATTGCAGGCCTTCGGTCGAAAATTGTCGGGGTAGGTGAATGTGAACATAATTTCAAAGACAGAATTGTAATTATGATTCATTTTTTTTTAATTTTGTACTTTTGACTATTCTTTCGTGGCAAATCGACTTCAAAAGTACATAATTTAGTTTTTTGTGTCCGGAATTAAACTTTCCATCACAATAATTTAGCGATGATACTGGATCTCTACAGATAGCCGAAGGGTGTGGAAACTGTTTTTATTGTACGACACAGAAATGGTTTGATTAACAAGCCGTGTCAAGTACCTTGGCAGTGTTCTGAATTGGCATCCTGCTCTCTCTCTCTCTTTCTCTCTGGGACCCCTCTGTGAACGGTTGAAAAAAGCGACATTTTCGTGAATAACTCTGTCCCAGTCACAATTTCGCATGACATTGTGTCACGGTTTTTTCAAGGTGACAACTTGAGCGGGCCCACTTGAGCGTTTTTCGGCGGAAACTGCACGGGCCCGGAAAAATCACCCAAGACAACAGCAGCTAACTGGTTGGACAACGGGTTTGTGTGAGACATGTTTCGTTCTTACGAGGGAACCCGGAAGGGTTCTGTGTTTTACCAATGCGAAAATTTTGACTATAGAAAAAACAAAGAATGCACTGGTGGGACGGTATATGTTAAATGCACCAATGTGCATTGCACAGGAAGAGGTGTCATAAAAGACGGAACGTTTTCTCTCACAAAGGACCATCACCATCCTTCGCTACCTGACAGTCATTTCAAAGTCTTAGCTGGTAAGTTTGCAATTTTTACAACTAAGAGAGCAAAGTCATTATAATGCATTTGATCTCTCTCTCTCTCTGTCTCTCGATGGCATATGTTCACTGCATGCAGCCTAAGCAGCATCGTGATATTATGACTTTTACAGTTGAACTTCAAGCGACTTTTAAGTCCAAAGAAACCGAATAAGGATAAGACAAAAAAGATAAACTCTTAAAGGTTTCCATGTTTAGATGTGGTAGATATAATAATATATTAATAATAATTAAATATAATCCAAGCAGCACCGTCGATGTCGAAGACAACAACGACGTCGATGATGATTCCGATGAAATGCCAATGGGAGACAATCAGGATGCTGAGAATGGCCCAGATGTCAACGGCAATGCCTGTCCAATTTGCTTGGTCAATGCCAGGAATGCTGTCATGGTTCCTTGTGGACATTCTGCGTGCTTTGATTGTGCAAACACTGTGATGCGAATGCCTCCTCCAAGAAACAAGTGCGGCGAATGCAGGATGCAAATTCAGAACACTGTCAGAGTGTTTGGCATGGCTTGATACTGAACACATTTCTGTGCTGTGTTCTGTGCTATTTTTTTTAATCACCTTTTTAATTGGAGGAAGGGGAGGGGGAGAGGGGGGTGGGAGAGAGCAAACGACAATTCGACCGTAGGCTGCAAACGACATTTTCGACCGTATGCTGCACATGGCATTTTCGACCGAAGGCTGCAGTGCACGTTTTCCACCGTGGGCTGCATTCCCCATTTTCGACCGTGGGCTGCAATCATATTTTCGACCCAGGGCTGCAACGTACATTCGACCGTGGGCTGCATTCTCCATTTTCGACCGTGGGCTGCAATCATATTTTCGACCCAGGGCTGCAACGTACATTCGACCCAAGGCTGCACCGTACATTCGACTGAATTCCGCCTTCCCGTGGTGACCCGAGGATGGCCTGGCCGGGGACGATCATCAGTGGTACCAGTGACTCGCATGCGGTGCTGCAGACGATAGATGGTTGAGATGTGGACGTTAAAGATGTTGGCGACCTGCCTGGCATCCACACCAGCCTCCAGATCGCCTAGGGGACGATTGCGTCCCTCTGCTCGTAGTCTTGGCATCTCTGTAGCGCTCAGACGGCAAGTCGTTGTCTGAACCTTGTAGCGCGGCTTTATAAAGGCTGCATGCCTGTGTACTTGTCGCTGGTTAACTTTGCTCTGCATGGTGTGCACGTGCCTTACATGCAGCAACGAGTTTGCCATTTTTGTTGACCCTCCACTGCCGGGAATGATGCGTTGCTCACACAATTTTTTGCACTGCACGTGAGTCTTGGACCCAAACAACTTGTCACAATGGTTCAATTTTGTATATTCACCCCTTTTCACCCGAAAAATAGCCTTTCAATTTTTCGCGTTTTTTATGGAAGTCAGTATATAACGATTTTTTCATTCATCTAATGAAAAATAAAAATTTCTATCTGTTCAGAAAGAATGTATTCCTTTATGTCACTCGTGTGCGTTTGCCTGTGTGTATGTTTGTGAGGGTGTGTGAGTGTGTGCGCATGCGCGCGCGCGAGTGTGTGTGTGTGTGTGGTGTGTGTGTGTGTGTGTGTGTGTGTGTGAAGAAGATATCCATAAAGCTCCTGTCAACGAACAGAAAATTTCATCCCTTTTCTACCGAGCAGAGGACATACAATTGAATCTTATTAAACACAGAGCAAACACAGCCGGCTACAAATATATGTTACTTCCGCCAAATCTCGTTTTGAGTGAATCAAGTTTGGGACCTGCATCAAGTGAAATGAAACGCCTTGTTTGTTTCCACACGAACAGTAGCACATACTATACAAATGTGTCACAAATTTGCCTTATGGCCAAAATAATGGTCGAAAGTCCGAAAATGGACGAAAAAAAATCGACTCAATACATTAATTTTATGCCCCCGGCAAGACGTACCAGTTCAATTCGCCGCGCGCGCGCGCAGCGCACAACCACCACCAGCACCTCGCCCCGCACCACGCACGCAACAACACACCACACAACACACACACACTACACACACACCAAATGCCCACCTCCTCGCTCATCCTGAAAACGAACGATCGAGATCGTTATTACGAGGCATCCACTTATTATTATATCTCAATATATAAACTTGTGTATCGAAACACTTTATAGCACAACCAAAACATTCACAACGCTTCATATCTTGAAAAAAAAAGCTGTGACAAATGTGGTTTCACAAACGAAAATGTGTTCATTCCCCTTAGATATTTCAAACTGTCCACTTAATTACAAACAAAACCATTATTCCCTTGGCCAAACTTCATTACATTTAAAACTCAAACAACATGCGGCTCGCGACTACATACCATCTGCCTCACACACACACACACATCGCGCCGCACGCCATCCTCACACACAACACATCGAAACACCACCACACACATCCACACACAACACACACATCGAACACACACACCACCCACAACCCACGCACATCCACTCACTACGCACACACACACACACACACACACACACACACACACACACACACACACACACACACACACACACACACGTAGCTGGCACAGTCCAGACTTTCAGGCACTATGTTGCTGTTTGAACGCACCAGACGCTTGCTACGCAAACACAATCTACACGCCCCCCTCCCTTCTCTCAGGCTGCCTTCGTCCTTCTGCGTCTGCTTTTCATCCTTCCTTTCCATCAGTCTAGTCGTGTGTATTCATTAACACATGAATCGAAAAGGCAGACTGCCTCTCTTCTTCTATTTGTCTTAGATGAGAACACCTTCAAATTGCATCAGAAAAGCACGCTAGAAAGAAAATGAAACATTTTCATGGTGATTTTTCTATCACGAGGTAGGACTTAGTGCTCTTTACAAAAGAAATAAATAAACATAGAATAAATCAAGCTCACAAATCAAGCACATACACGCACATCGGCGGGCGCGCGCGCACACACACAACATACACACGCATCCTTGCACACAACGCGCACGCGCGCATACACACACACACACACACACACACACACACACACACACACACACACACACACACATACACGCAGACACACACGCGCGCACGCATGCACACATATACATCTTGCAAACGGAAAAATTACGTTTGTTTTATTTTATTTTTTTTTTGTTTTTGTTTTAGTGCCTATGAAAGTGTAATCATTCTTCAGTCACAGAATTCCAGATGCCATGCTCTCATCACTGGACAGAAGCACAATAGCCAGCCAGTTCAATGGGAGGGGGGTGGGGGTGGGGTGGGATGGAGGGGGCTTGGGATGGGGGGGGGGGGGGGGAATCAAAAGTTGTAAAGGAATTTGAGTGAGTAATCTTTTAAAACCCGTTTAAGAGGGTGAACAAAAATTATATATATATTATATACATTTCACAGGTCAGATAACTCCAGGGCTGAAAGAGCGCAATGGGGAGAGTTGTCCCAAGATTTTAATCTAACTCTTAGTTTTCTTGTGACGAGAAAGGACATAGAAATAAGTCCTTGTGTACGTAGAAAAATAACTCGTTCCATTCCTGCCTGAAAAAAAACAACAACTCTAAAACTCCCCCCGAAAGACTATAAAAATCAAATGACACTAATAGCAATGCACAAATCACAGACGCATGTTCTAACTACGAAGCTGAAATCTTATCTGTGTAAGCTCACACATTCTAACAAACTCACTCAATATTTACTGTGACGTTCTAAAGACAATTCAGTTCAACAGTTCACTTCAGTCTGTTCCAACGTGAAGCTGACACCCAGCAGTATGCGTTTGTCGTTTTCCACAGCGAGAATGTAACGTCAAAAAACACTTCCGTCAAGACACGTTGTTTCGTGACGCTAATTTACGAAAGGGAAAGAAAGAAAAATTGAAAGAAAAGACAGAAAGATCGAAAGGAAAGAAAGCTGCGCACGCAGACTATCGCTGGCTTCTTGCTGTCGCAAACATTCATGTAAACTTCATTATTTTGTTCTCGGGCAACTGAGGTCAGTAACCTTTGACAGTCATCAGGGAATCACACACACACACACCACACACACACACCACACAAGAAGAGAAACGAAAAGAGAGAGAGAGAGAGAGAGAGAGAGAGAGAGAGAGAGAGAAATGATGACAGAGATGCTACTAAACCATGATCAATAACAATTAGAGTTTATTGCTATCTTATCTCTCTGTATGATATATATAATATATATATAATTATATATAATAATTATATTACACACACACACACACACCATTATATCATTATATATATATATATATATATATATATATTAATATTATATGTGTGTGTGTGTGTGTGTGTGTGTGTGTGTGTGTGTGCGGCGTGCGCGCGCCACAAACGTCCGCGTGTCTACGTGCACGCGTGCGCATTTTAGGGCCTCGGAATGTGCTTGTGACTTGTGAGCATGTGTGGTATGTTCATTGGCACGCTAAGCAAGCATGCACGCGCACGCGCGCGCATGCGTGTCTGTGCACGCGCGTGCGTATGTGTAGTGTGTGTATGTGTGTGTGTGTGTGGCATGTGTGTCTTAATATGTGTGCGTGATCGGCCGCGTGTAAACGCATTCGAACGAGTATGTCTGTAGTATCAGTTGTAGAAGTAGTAGTATATGATTGTAAGTATACGCACGAAGATGTGTGCGTACGTGCGTGAATGCCCGCGCGAGCGTGCGTGCGTGTGTGTGTGTGTGTGTGAACGCGCTGATAAATCTCAGGGCAATAAGAATGAGCTTGTGACGTGTGATGTGTGTGTGCATATTTTGTGTACGCAGCACATCCGAGAGTGCGCGCGCACGTGACTATGTGTATGTGTGCGTGCGTGCGCACAGGTGGGTACATATGTACATGGGTACATGCGAGCTTGCGTGCGAACTCACACGCGCGTGTATGTGTGTGTGTGTGTGTGTGTGTGTGTGTGTGTCGCGCGCGCGCGCGCGTGTGTGTGTGTTGTGTGTGTGTGTGTGTGAGTGTTGTGTGGTGCGCGCGCGTGAGTGTATGTGCTCAGCCACGCGTAGGTGCATTCGAATGCATGTCTGTAGCAGTAGTAGTAGTGGTAGTAAATAGAAGTAGTAGTACAGCAGCAGCAGTAGTAGGGTAGTAGCAGTAGCTGTAGTAGTATTTGCGTGTAAGTATACGTGCGCACGTTTTGTGTGTGTGTGTGTGCGTGCGTGCGTGTGTGTGTGTGTGTGGTGTGTGTGGTGTGTGTGTGTGTGTGTGTGTTGTTGTGTTGTGTTTTGTGTGTGTGTGTGCGTGCGTGCGTGCGTGCGCGCGTGTGTGTGTTGCGTGTGTGCATGTGTGCATGTGTGCGTTGTGTGTATGTGTGTGTGTGTGTGCGTGTCTGTATGGTGTCGTGTGTGTGTGTGTGTGTGCGCGCGCGCGCGTGCTCACGCGCTTTCCTATCTTAGTGTCGTCCACGCATGAGCGTGTCTGTCCGTGCTCGCTCGTAAGCTGTCAGTCTCAGGTTCCACCATCCCCATAAAAACAACAACCTATTCTCAGCACTGATAGGAATCTAACTGCAGTCGTACACACATTGTTGTTCAGTGGGAGACGCCAAGCATTCTTTGAAATGCGTGCAACATTCCGTCAGCACGGCGCCAGGAGCACCTGCCACCACCCCTCGACCCCTCTTTCCCTCTCTCCCTCCGGCCACTTCCCTTCGCTGTGTGCCCAATCAGAGCTAACATCGTAAAGGAGGTCCCGCCCCTTGCCATTCACCAAACTCTTACAACGGAGAGGAAAAGCGCTTTAGAATCAAGGTACGTTTCTGTACGTAAATAAAGGAGTTAGGTGTGGTTGTCGAAACGATTTGAAAGCCCGTGTGCCTGTATCTATAACAGAATGCGTGTGCACACACCGAACTGTATATATGTCAGCGTTTCACATGTGCGAAAATATGCGTATCAAGCACACACACACACACACACACACACCACACACACACACACACACACACACACAAACACGCGCGCGCGCACACACACACAACGCACGCATGCGCGCACACACACACACACACACCTCAGAAATAGAAGGACGCGCGTAGCACAGAGGAGGGAGGGAGGGAGGGAGGAGAGTGACATCGGTGCAACTTCTCGTCCTTGACTCTCTTTTCTCCTCTCTCTCTCCCTCTCACTCTCTCAGAAGAAGAAGAAGAAGACGAAGTAGAAGAAGAAGAAGAAAAAAAGAGAAAAAGAAAAGAGAGAGAGAGAGAGAGAGAGAGAAAAGAGAGAGAGAGAGAGAGTGAGAGTGAGTTGGACGAGAAGCAGCCTGTCTGTGTTTTTGTGTGGTGTGTGTGTGTGTGTGCGGCGGCGCGCGCGCCGCGGGGTGGTGTGTCCCACCCTCCTCCTGTGCTTGTCTGATCACAGTTAAAAACCCGCCAACAGTTATCTAGAACGCACCAGATTAGTTTTGAGAGAGAGAGAGAGAGAGAGAGAGAGAGAAGAGAGAGAGAGAGAGAGAGAGAGTGCGTGCCCTGTCTCTGCGTGTCCCTGTCTTCCTCCCTCCTCCTGTGCTTGTCTGATCACAGTTAAAACCCCCGCCAACATTATCATGACGCCCAAAATTAAAGTAGAGAGAGAGAGAGAGAGAGGAGAGAGAGAGAGAGGGGGAGAGAGAGAGAGAGAGAGAGGGAGAGAGAGAGAGGAGGGGAGAGAGAGAGAGAGAGAGAGACAGAGAGAGAGAGAGAGAGAGAGAGAGAGAGACATCTCCTCTGTGCGTGTCTCCTGCCCTCCCTTCCTCCCCAGGGCTCGTCTGATCACAGTTATAACCCACAAACACTTACTTCGGAACACACCACAAAGGGGAGAGAAGAAAAGAGAGAGAGAGAGAGAGAGAAAAAGAGAGAGAGAGAGAAGAGAGAGAGAGAGAGAGAGTGTTTTCCGCCTTCAATGTGCAAAATTGCTGGATCATAAAATCGTGTTATATCCAAGCATGTGTGCTCTTTGGGGAAAAACTTCTTTGTTTTTCGTTACAAACAACAGAGCTCGGTTAAGAGTGATAAATGATTTGGTCTCGCGACGTTTTTAAATTTAAATTTTTTTCACTTGATTAGAAAGGGTGATTTGCTCATATTTATCCATTCTGTTAACATAATGCTATGATAATTCATCGGGGTGTTATTACATGTTGTGTGGCGCGCGCGCGCGCGCGTGGTGTGTGTGTGTTGGAGAGAGAGAGAGAGAGAGAGAAGAGAGAGAAAAGAGAGAGAGAGAGAGAGAGAGAGAGAGAGAGAGCGTAGAAGCGCGCAAGCATGCGGTGTGTACGTGTTTGTGTACGTACTTTTTTATGGTATTGAAAGTGCCTGTGTTATGGGTGTGTTTCAAAATTTCCTCATGTTATGCAAGTGATCACACCACGAAGTCGATAAGGAAGTCAGCTCTTAAATAAATAAAAAAATAATCTGAATGCAGCGAACATTTTTGTAAATAAGTAACTCTGACTAAATAACATGTAAATATAAAAATATATGGTGGTGGTGGAGGTGGGGGGGGGGGGGGGGGGGACGTTGTGACGCAAGTAATTAACGGATAAAACAAATCCTACAATTCAGTCCATACAAAACGAAATGCTTCCTTCACTTCAACCTGGTGCCTTGTTTGTGAAAATGCCCTAAGATGAAATGCTTCCTTCCCTTCTACTTGGTGCCTTGTTTGAAAAATGCCCTAAGATGCAATGCGAACTGATAAGTGAGTTCATCTTGCCACACTCACGCTGGCCTTGGAATACGTGCGGTCGGTCGACTTCACATATCTAGATACCAATCTCACAACCCTTCTTGGCACAAAAATGGTGGAATTAGTCTAATTTGTTTTCGGTAGTGGATCAGATCTCTTTGTTCGGTTTCCGCTCCAGTCGAGCGCTCTTTCTAACCTGAGAGAGAGAGAGAGAGAGAGAGAAGAGAGAGAGACAGACAGACAGCAGCAAGAGACAGAGACAGAGAAAGAGAGAGAGAGAGGTGGGATGAGAAAACGGTGAAGGAGACAAAGTCGTGTTGTTCTTTCTCCCTCTCTGTCCCCCCCCCCCCCCTCTCTCTCTCTCTCTCACGTGGCGATACTGGGGCGACCTAAATCGACTTCAAATGAATCTTAACTCCAATTTTGATTTGAATCAAAACACAACTGGTTTGAATCCAAACATGCTGATTATTTGGCTGTCCAAAATGTACTTCAATCACAGAGCAAAGCAAGATTATTTGCTACCAAACATGTCTTTCGATTTTTAGATCTATTTAGAGATCGATACTCGACGGTAATGGTAATGGTTAGTTGCTTATAGCCCACCGACCGCAATAGGGTCATATCAGGGCAATCACCGCGTTGAAGATACTTCGATGGACATGTCATTAAGACTGATTACATGGAACAAAGCCTAGATCTTAATGATCGCTGAACAACAACGACAGAATAACAACAAAGATGTATTTAATCTTCACTATCTCAGAGTCATATATCTGAAGTTGAAGCATGGGCAAGAGAAACACACGATGTGTGTGGTACACTAACATTAACTCACACAGTGACTGAAAAACACGCTGTTGCTACCGGTGCACATCTCAATATCTATCAAACTGATCTACGGTACCTGTTCGTTTACATCATTAATGATTTGGATTTCGCAGCTACCGAATCAATGCATGTTCGTCACCACTCTAAGCTTGAACAGAACAGAACAAAACAATACAAAACCTTACAGAACTCACGGGAAGCAACAAGACATAATCTGACTACACTGATATTCACAAGAAGTTTTGCGATTGCAGAAGCGGTTCAGAAAGAGTGAAGCCGACGAGAAGTTTGCGACGTGCAGAAACGGCGCAGAAAAAGTGAAGCAGACGACACCTGGATGGACATTTTGCACTTTAGCCTGCCATGAAAGTACCAATACGACGAAGCCCACGGATATATAATATATATATATATATATATATACACATGGAAAAAAGTTAAGCAACCCTAAATGAAACATACCGTCCCAGGTAACTGTGAGTATTAACATGGCACAAAATAGTCATTCTGACAAGACGGGTATTCCATAGAGATGATAAAACCACCAAGTGTGACAGTGAGTCTCTGGCTGCATTGGCGTGCACGAGCATCACACCATCCGTGCACTTCGCAAAAATGAAGTTTGCTCACTCTCACAGAAACGTGCGTTTTTGAGTAAGTTTCTCACTGCACAGTCACTGTCCAACAAGATGGAACGAAGAAGAATGTCAGAAGGACAACGTTGGCAAATTATTGGCATGCATTCTAACTGAAGACCACAAAGCTATTGGACGTCAACTGGGATACCAAACGTCAGAAAATCAGCCGATTGATAAGAAAACATGCTGAAACGAACACAGTGAATGACCGGCCACGATCAGGCAGACCACGTGTCACTACCCAGCGTGAAGACAGGGCGCTCCACCGACTGGTACGGCAACAGCGATTCGCAACTTCAACCACACTGAAACGGCAGTGGCTGCCAAATCGACCTCTGTCCACAAAAAACCCTTAGAAATCGCTGCAGCTAATAGGACTGAGGGCAAGAAGAGTCATCAAGCGTCCACACCTTACAGACAATCATAAGAGATAACGTTTGACCTGGTGTCCCTTGCCCGACAGCAAATGGAACCAAGGAACTGGGGGAAGATCCACTGGTCTGATGAAAGCCGCTTCTTACTGCATGTTACAGATGGCAGAGCGAGAGTATGGAGGCATCCCCAAACAGCCTATGCTGCAAGGAACACAAACAAACTGTACCTTTCGGCGGAGGCTCCGTCATGGTGTGGGGATGCATCTCACACGACTGCAAGATGGACCTGTGACCATTCGGGCAACTTGACAGGAGATCGCTACATCCGGGAGGTACTGCAGCCAGCTGTTGTGCCTCAATTTTGACGACCACCCACTAGCCACAAGACCTGTGTTCATGGATGACAATGCCCGGCCTCATCGTTCAAGAGCAGTCACAGCAAAACCTCCAGCAAGAGGCGGTGACAACATTAAACCCTGGCCTGCCATGAGTCCGGGCCTCAATCCGCTGGAGCATCTATGGGACTTGCTTGGCCGCGAATACAGAAACTGGACCCTCCTCTGCAAAATCTCCAGGAACTGGAAGCAGCATTGCATCGGGAGGCAGCAGATCACCTTTCAGCAGATCAGACGACTCACTGGAGGGATGAGACAAGGATTCAGGGAGTCATCAATGTACAGGGGGGATACACCCGGTATTGATTTTTGTTTGCTGTTATGCTATCTGGACACTTCATTGTTGTTTTCCTACCAAATTAATTTCGGCATCAACTGGATGAAATTGTTATTTTAAAACTTAACCAGCCATGTTTTTTGTTTAAAAATGGTGCACATCTTTTTTCACCATTTTGCAGTTTTAATTTTCAAACACTGAAACCATATTTCTATTGTTCGGTAATGGGAAAAGTGTCATACTTTCATGGAATAAAGACCATTTGATTTACTTGAGTGTTGCTTTCATTTAAATAGTATTATATCCGTCCTTAGCGATAAATGAGAGGGTTGCTTAACTTTTTTCCATGTGTAAATATATATACAACAAACTAATAAATTCCAAGGGTAAGTACCGCGCACCGTTCCAGCAACTTACAGAGCAGCTTGGTGTTGCAATGACTGCAAGAAATATTGAATTAAAAAACAAAGCTTGCTCTTAAGTCTAGATGAAGAAATAGGGGGGGATAAGCATTCATATCTGCAGTGGTAGAAAGATTCTGCCTAACTAACAGTATGTGCTTGAGTGGGTGAATGGGGAAAAAATAAATGCTTCTCACAATGAACCTTCAGCAAGCTTATAGTCCCCAAGGGGAGACACCCTCCAATAGGGAGGGGAAAATCACTACATATAACTCCTGGCAATACCGATATTTCGAAACTTGGTGTTTCTCCTCAGTGACCGCGGAAAGTGGTAATTTGACTCCTCTGCCTTTTCAGTTTTAAGAAGAATGCAATCCCAGAAAAGGCTGTGTGCAATACCGTAGTAGTTTGTTGAGTTTTCAAAAACCAACCAAGGAGCCACCTAAGAAGCAAAGGAAAACCATGAAAGAGCAAAACAACTACATTTTTGTGAAAAGTAGAAAATATGAAAAGATATCCTCTTAAGACACAAGTGCTGAGGGTCAGTTCTTGGAATGAATCCGCAAGGGGCTAAAATACAACAAACAATAATTCCAAAGTTGAAGCATGGGCGAAAACACACGATGTGGTGGTACACTAACATTAACTCACACAGTGACTGAAAAACACGCTGTTGCTACCGGTGCACATCTCAATATCTATTCAAACTTGATCTACGGTACCTGTTCGTTTACATCATTATGATTTGGATTTCACAGCTACCGAATCAATGCGATGTTCGTCACCACTCTAAGCTTGAACAGAACAAACAAAACAATACAAAACCTTACAGAATCTCACGGAAGCAACAAGACATAATCTGACTACACTGATATTCACAAGAAGTTTGCGATGTGCAGAAGCGTTCAGAAAGAGTGAAGCCGACGAGAAGTTTTGCGACGTGCAGAAACGGCGCAGAAAAAGTGAAGCAGACGACACCTGGATGGACATTTTGCACTTTAGCCTGCCATGAAGTACCAATACGACGAAGCCCACGGATATTATATATATATATATATATTATATTATATATTTATTTATATTATTAATAATTTATAGATAAATATCTCCTACCAATCTTTGTTGTTTATTTGGGTCTGATTTTGAATTTCTGAACCATTCGTAGTTGAATCAAACAACATACCTGTTTGTATTGGAGATGAATTTACGAATCAAAAAGCCCCTTGGTAATCCTTGAGTCGTCTGCTTGCTTACAAATCTTGCCTCGATTATTCCCACCTTCATGACTGAAGAACTGATTAGGAAGGAACTCGTAAACGCGAAACCTATGAGAGTAAATTACCGCGTCGTCATCGACTTTAAAGCAAACGTACAATTTTCTTTTGTCTCTTTCTAGACTCCAGAATGATGAACAATTGAAACAAGAGATTTTTTTTTTCAACACTTAATTACTTTAGGAAAGTTAATTCAATGTCAGATATTTGAACAACATTTACAGATCGTATATTTTGGTTTTGTACAAGTAATCAAATACTATCAAAAATGAACACTCGGACAGTTATATCTGGTCCGATTAACTAGGAAAAATGCTTGATACTTCACTCAATGCTTGTATTTAGTGAATTATCAGTTCCTTATTTTTGTACTGAATTATTTATTCCTGTGTTTAAAGGCCCTATACTCAATCAAAGTAGCCTTATCAATAGTAACTCAACACAGGCCCACTGCAAAATTGTGCATGAAAACTATTGCGAAATGGTCTCTTTGCTTCCTCTCTGCCTCTTCTTTCTTGTGCTTCTCCTCTTCACTCACTGTCTGTCCTAGTCTCTGTCTGCTCCTGTTCGTTGCCTGTCTCTCATCTCTGATCTGTTACTGCTCTCTCTCTTCTCTCTCTCTTCTCTCTGCTCTCTCTCTCTCTACTCTCGTTGGTTTGTTTCAGGTCTGGTGTCAAATTCTTCTATGGCCCTTTCTAAACTTCTTTTTCTCCTCTCTCCTCCCCCTCCCCCTCCTTCTCCTCCTCCTCTTTCTTCTTCCTGAAACTTTCTTTCTTTCTGCTTCTTTCTATCCTCCTCCTCCTTATCCCTTCTTTCTCTCTCTCTCTTCGTTTTTTTTCGGACCTGGTGTCAAAATGACAGGTATATAGTGTTGTCACAGGCTGATTGTGTTGGGTGTCGTGTCACTATCCATTACCAACACCGTGTCCCCATGGCCTCTGTCAGAGGTGACTGCATGGCGTAGGACCCATAGGAGGTCCCTCAGGTGCACACACGTGCACCTGTTTGTAGCCGTTCATTTGGATTGTTGTCGCGAGTCTTGGCCTGGTGGTGCTTTTTCTTTTTACGCATGCTTAATGAGTGTGGTGTTCCCACCCTCCACTGCGGCGTGCCCAGGTGCACGTCAGCAATTTGAGGGATGGGTGATGAAGGAGGTAGGGTGGGAGTGGGAGTGAAATTTAGTCTGTTCTTATTTTTAAAATATCTATTTCCGTGATTTGTCAGCAGAACCACTCTCACGGCACCCCGCAAGGAAATACCGCGAAACCCATGCTTGTAATACTTCTAGGCGCGGTGCCAGTAGTCCAAAGCGAGTTATTGACATGCCAAGTCGCCATGAGTTTTCTTATTTTTATTAATTAATTAATTAATTTTTTTTACTGACAATGTACTTTTAAACAAAAACATTTTTAAAAATCGCTTCAGAGGTCTTATGCTTTTGTTGTTTGTGTTGGTTTTGGTGGGTAAACAGTGTAAATATTTTTTTCAAACAAATGGTCAAAGAAAATCAACACAAAGAAAACTAAGCCAGACATCTTGTTATTGTTGCTTAGTGGGTTTTTGGAAGCAGTGATCATTGTTACACGGCGTCTCTCACGATTACCACTGCTGAACTGGTTTTAATGTTTCAAGCTCGAAGAGCGACAATCTGTTTTCTGCTGGCATACAAACTTACGTGAATCTTCAGCGCAAAATGATCTCTAATCATTTGAAAAATTTCTAGTTTGAGCACGTCCAACGTTATTCTGTACATTTACTGATAACAGAAACAACTGATGTTGAAATAAAGACTGCCGAAATTAGAAAAAAAAGAAGAGAAAAAACAACAACAAAACAAACAACCACAACAAAATCTGCACAGTGCAATAAGTGGTCAAGTACACGTCTTTGTTTACTATGGCAAACATTGTAATGAACACGGTGAACGCCACAAAATACTCGGCAACAGTGCAGTGTCTTCTCTAGTGGGTTGCCTTTTGTCGACTTGATCTTGATAGCTGACTGGGGTTTGTAGTGCTGGGGTTGGGAGCCAGAAGGTGAGGCGCGAAAATAATGCCACGAAAGGAGTATTGAAGACATGACAGAAGAAGAAGAAGAAGAAGAAGAGGGGGAGGAGGAGGAAGAAGGAAGAAGAGAAGAAGAAGAAGAAGAAGAAAAAGAAGAAGAAGAAGAAGAAGAAGAAGAAAGAACAACAACAACAACAACAAAGAAAAAACAGACCCCATCCCCATCCCCCAGAAAAAAAAAAGAAGAAAAAGGAAAACATGTAATAGCACGTGAAAAAAAACAGATGGTTAGTAAATACAACACACACACCACACACACACACACACACACACACACACACACACAACATATAAGAGGCCATCGCTTCCCATGAGATAGGCTACAGCCACGTCAATAGCTATAAGGGTTCGACAATCTGTATCGTGTGTGTGTGTGTGTGTGTGGGGGGGGGGGGGGGGGGGGGGGGGGGGGGGGAGGGGGAGAGGTGGTGTGTGTGTGTGTGTGTGTGTGTGTGTGTTCGTTCATGTTGATTTAGTGTCACCAAAGCGTTTAATCGCTATCAGGAAGGAAACCAAAATGTGAGTATAGAAATAACGTAGTTTCGACTGAACTTTTATGTTTTTTTTTCTATTTCTTTTTTGTCATTTTCTGTTTTATCGCCTTTCGATCTTTGCTACTAAAAAGATTAGCTTAACAGTTGTAAATGAATTCCTAGTCACGCTGACTCGAGGTCTGGGCAGTTAAATGTCTTGTGCCTGTTCGTGACGCTGGTTCGCGTTAGCGACACTACCGTCGAACTCACAACCATCTGTGAACATGTGCTCAGCAGACTAACAGCTTAGCTAATCAGGCCCAGATGGTTTTTCTCCAGGAAAAAAAACCCAACCTGTTAGGGCATGGTTACTATCTTACAGACAAGCTGTCTTTTCCCCCATCCTCACAGTGAAAACATGGCACGGACACAGGAAGTTGATATCCGTCATCATTTCGGTGAGACACAAAAGTCTTCCAACATACTGATAACAGTAGCGTGCACCCCAACCCCCCCACCCCCCGCTCCCTCTCCTCCTCATGCTTCATCTCCCCCTCCCCCCCAATCAACCCCCTGTCCCCTCTTGCATCCTACTCCTTCCCCTAAAACCTCCCCTTCCTTACCGACACCTTGGACCAGCGTTTATGGCGAACGTCGCTGCTTGGTTATGATGCAGTTATTTTCATTTTTTAAATTTTGTTTTAAAAGAACGACCTATCCGGGATTTTTTCCTTGGGGGAGTAATGGGGGGGGGGGGGGGGGGGGAGGAGGGAGGGTGTTATTTCTGTTGGAGGGAGTGGGGATGGGGGGGAGGGTGGGGAGGAAGGAGACGAATCGCCACTTCATAACTCGATCGCCATTCCCTACCTCCCTGTGCCTGAAATCGCTGTCCGATTAATAATAATGATTTAGTGCCATTTCGTCGTCCCTCTTATTTCTCCGTAGACCTGTGAAAATGATCTGCTTTATCTACATCTAATCTGAGCCACAGCAAACTCAGTTTTTGGTAGAAGCCAACCAGGGCCGAAAACCCCGGCACTGGTCTGATGGGAATGAACCCACGACCTCTTAGTCCAGAATCCGCGACACTTAACAACTGCGCCTCAGCGGCTGGTACGCCTATGCAATATATTCGCATGAAATTTTCTATATGAATTTTCTTTTAAAAAAAAAAAAACCAACCTGGAACAGCCATATCCTCAGAAAAGATATGCGAAATGAAATGCAGGTACAGCCTTTACATTTGCCCAGAAACGGAATCTAACACATCAGCCATTTAAAAAAAATAGTCAGTGTTAACTCTTTTGGCTGTCGTTAAAAAAAAAAGTACTAACGCATGAGGCTCATTAAAGGTGTGAAAGGATGACCATTAACACAGATCTCAACAAATCATAGTTTGATATCTATAACTCGAAGTAAAAGTAGCGGGAGCACAATTATTCACGAGTGATTTTCCACGGACAACAGCGTATCACGTTACAACATCAATCCTTGTCTCAAGAATAAACACATTTAAAACCTTCGGACTCCTCATCTCTTAGCTAGGCAAAGTGGTGCCGCGAGCAGTGCTGGTATGAGAGTTTTGGGGATAAAGGGGTCACATCATCGGAGCAAAAGTTCTTTCCTGTCTATTGTTTACTATGCGAGTCATCCCTCTTAATGAAAGATTTCCCTTTCATTGAAATTCCTTAAGGAGCTTCACAAATCAATGGGGGCAATCAGGTCTACCTGACTCTCAGACACTCCTGAATTCAATCAAACATTAAGTAATTCACAGTAGTAGTCTCGGCGACTTGTCTCAACCACACAATCCCTTCTACAACCAGAACAACGAGCTACACGGGTCCTTTAATGGTGGGCTTTTTCACGTCTCCGAATACACACGGGTCACATTTCACTTCTTTCAACGTCCTCGGACTTGTCTTATGCCCGTACGGCTCGGGCGAAGTTCTAACAGAATACAAAAGGATCGCATTCGGACGTGACATCAAGAGTTAAAACTTAAGAACCTGCTACCGGGGGGACCGTAGTGTCCACCAGCTTTGATCATGTGCAATTAAGTGAGCTGAAGGGTCCCTTTGTGGCGTGTTGATTCTTTGATGGGAGTCGCTGGATTGAGTCATGCCTTCCTCTGGGAGTAGTTCAGGATAGCCATCTCGCTGGGACAGGCCAATACCTGTACGAGAGAGAGAGAAGAGAGAGAGAGAGAGAGATCCTTGATTGCTATCATGGGCACAGTAGAATACCTGAGCAGGACGGTAGAATGTCCAAGATAGGACTCGGGGGAATCACTGTGATAAAGCTATGGGGCTGATCGGTATCGTAAAACTAGCGAGACACTGGGCCTGGGAGAGGTTTGTTTCGTTCGTTGCTTATTTATTTGCCTTTCTGGCAGCTTTCCTCCTTCTGAGTCTTCTTGTCTTCCAGACTGCCGTCATTCCTCTCTTCTTCTTCTTCTTCTTCTACTTCTTCTTCTTCTTTCTTTCTTTCTTTCTTTCCTACCGTCTTCTCTTCCTTCATTCTTTTAAACATCCGGTTCAGAGATCGATCTAGAGATAACTTTTTTTAGTAAACCGATTTTCACTCTGTCTTCTTTCCTTCCTTCTGTCCTCCCTTTCTGTCTTTCCTTTTCTTTTCTGGTCCTTTATTTCTATGTTCTAATCTGCTGCAGCTAGAGTATTGCAGCATTGTATTGCAGGAGTTGTTTTGGGTGTTGTCGTTGATACCATTGTGTACTGCATGTAACGTGCATTGTGACCGGAAAGGATGCATGTCACGTTGACAGTGTAGACTTCTGGCGGCCGCTAATCAGTAATCCTGCTGTTAGATTTTCCATGTTGATCTCCATCAGTGACGTATGCATGTTGGGCACACCTGTTTTGGTGTTACTGTCACACAATCTTGCGAACGGGTTGTGCTGAAAAAAAACAACATGCAATGAATGGCTATGGTGAGTGAGCACACCAGTATAGCATAGCATAGCATAGCATAGCACAGCACAGCACAGCACAGCACAGCACAGCACAGCACAGCAACAGCACAGCACAGCACAGCACAGCACAGCACAGCACAGCACAGCACAGCACAACACAGCACAGCACAGTAATAGTATAGTATAGTATAGTATAGTACAGCACAGCACAGCACAGCATAGCATAGCCAGCATAGCATAGCATAGCATAGCTTATAGTATGGCATATAATAGTATAGTAATGTAGCGTAGCATGGTATAGCATACAGTATAGCGTAGAACATAGGCTCCTATAGTATAGTCAGGGACCGTACAGCAAAGGGACTAACAAAGCCAGATGGCCGCGCGAAGTACTGCTCGCGAGCAGACGGCCGAACTGGGCGTAAAGAACTTCCGGTGGCAGCTTCTAGCGAGTAAACAATGTGTGGAACACGCGTGTCGGACGGTGTCAATCTCGTTTTTTTCGCATGAACACTCCAATTTCTTGTACCAAAAACACATCGCATCTAATATGGGGGGTGCAAACTGTGCATTGTTGGCTGTCCCGCCCAGAAATCTAAACACAAAGGGCTTACATTTCACAAATTACCGGCGAAAGGTACGAACGATGAGTGGAGAATGCACTGATCAACAGTATCAACAGACAAGATAAATCGTTCAACCCCGACAGGCTACAATTTGCTCCCGTCATTTCAAGGATTCTTGCTTCAAAACTGTTAAGTCTGAGCATAGACTCAATCGTTCAGTTAATAGCAGTATTTCATCGAATAGGTTTCTGTAATGACAATTAATTCGGGCATCCAAAATTCAGTGATGTCCAAGTGTTGGTTTTTTACAAGGGCCGCTCATTGAAGTAAACAGTTTCCATTCTGTGTGTGTGTGTGTGTGTGTGTGTGGTGAGAGAGAGAGAGAGAGAGAGAGAGAGAGAGAGAGAGAGAAGAGAGAGAGAGAGAGAGAGAGAGAGAGAGAGAGAGAGAGGTATGTTTATGTGTGTGTGTCAGTGCATGTTTATGTGTGTGCGTGGTAATTTCTGAAGTCACGGTAAAGGCAGAACACATCGTCTTTTTTGTTATACACACAAATAGTAATTGATGTACATGTACTCTGACTTGCATGATGTAGTCAACCCATACGTCACAGGTTTCATCATGACTACAAAGCCTTTTAGACCTCTCTCTCTTCTCTCCTCTGTCTCTCTCTCTGTCTCTCTCTCTCTCTCTCTAACACACACACACACACCACACACACACATACTATATATATATAATTATATATCATATATATCGTATACCCTGAGGAGAGCGCTTTTAGCTTGATACAGCTGTAGAGGTTTTTACCTCTTCATTTTAAAATCCTGTTTAAACTGGGTATATTTATCTATTATATATATATATATATATATATATATCCTGATGACCAGCGCAAACACGCTTGTGAAAACAATTTGTAGATAGTTTTAGATTCCTATTATAACTTTTAACTATACATATGTAGTCAAGTGGTCGAGTGGGGTGTTGGTTCGTTGGTAGTGTGGCTATTCACTCAAATGGAAAACAATTCTGCGACTAGAAGGTGATGGTGTTCTATTCATCTTCCATACTACAACACACTATCAGCAGGGAGCAAGCCTGTATAGGCACAGCAAAGGAAAAACAGCTTCTTAGTAAACAGTAAATGTAGGAGACAATAGTTGTCATAATCAAATTATCTACATTTTACAATGGTATAGGCTTGCGTATACTCACAACCTACCCATTCACTTTCTTTATGGAT
Organism: Conus ventricosus; assembly: GCA_018398815.1. Taxonomy (NCBI): domain Eukaryota; kingdom Metazoa; phylum Mollusca; class Gastropoda; order Neogastropoda; family Conidae; genus Conus; species Conus ventricosus. Next base: position 69,557,721 of record CM031595.1, on the reverse strand, counting down.
TTATAATCTAAATTATCATTTATCCATCAAGGGCAAAAAAAAAAACAAATGAAATTATTTTCAAAACGGCTAAATAGGCAGTAGTTATCAGTAACAACTCAACACCAAAAGATGAGAGAGAGAGATAGAGAGATTTTTTCATCTCCAAAAGTATTGGATCAAGAAACACTCAGTGTGTGGCCCAAAACAAAATACAAGGAAAAATTAAAGCTTTGCCACAATGTCATGGCTTCAGCCACCATTTTATCTAAGACAGTTGAAGCAATTTCAATGATCTGACCCCTTTTCCCATGACTTTCCAACCTGATCCTAATGTGGGTTAGTTGGTAATAATTAGCTCGATTTCTCCCATGATCATTTAATATGGAATGCTTGCATTAGTTGCAACAAACCACAAATCGAAATTTCCCGAAAGGGTAATTTACAAAATTAGGTCTCTTCTGAACCAGGAATAGATCGATTTCCCAAGCCAGAAATTGCTAACACTACTAACAAAAAATAATTTAATTATTTACCCACAGTTATTTACCACACTGAGCCTGTATCGGGTAAATCTGAGGTGTATACCTTTGTGAAAAACCATTCAGAATATAAACTTTAGGCAAAAGCTACTTCAAGTCTTGTGGATAAGAATTCTTGCGTATATGTGCCACTGTGTGACTTAGTTAATCATGCAGGAGTGTCTCCCTAAATCATTATCTCCAACATACAAAATAACAAGAATGAAAGGATGAAAAAAAAGAAATTCAATGTTCCAGGTTGACTGGAAAACATAGACAGAAAATCAATTAAAGGGCTTCTAGTTAAGACCCGCCTTTTAGACAATTACTTCAGCCAAAAAAAACTTTGACGTCAGCTATGTACACAATGTTGCCAATAAGCTGCCGACCATTTGCCCGGTCGGCAAGTTGATTCTTTTGTCAATGTTACTCAATGTCTTTCAACAATTAATCTACATGTTTACAGTAGTCCACACAATCCTTTAGATGGCTGGGTAATTCTGAACATTTCACATATTTACATTTTCTTTCACCAATACAGAGGATGGTAATGATCTGAAAACAAAGTGAGTTTGTGTAGCAGAAGCGAGCACGTGGCAGTTCAAAACTGAAGGGCTTAGAAACACTAAGGGAGTTTGAGTTAGCAGGCTAGCCACATCGGCCCATTTTCCGAAACTGAAAAAGCTTGAAGGTATCGCACCCACAAAAACTGACTTGTACAACTTCGGGTAAAATATTTGAAGTTCGATCAAAGAAAACATTTCAAAGTCTAACAATTTCATCCAACTTTAACTAACGGTTAAGGCACTGCGTTGCTGCCTCTTCGATGTCGTAGGGTCTACGCCAGTGTTTCAAATCTGCGGTTTCCGTTCGTCAATCCTTTTTGTTTCTTTTCACGGACCACGCTTCCAGTTTTTGTGGCTATTCGCACGGACGATGTAAATTTTACATTCTGTTGTGGCTATACGCTCGGACGATGTTAATTTTTCATCTGTATGAACCCTATAACTCACCCCTTGCTTTCGGAACGCAATGTTCCCCCCATTGCTCCCAAAAAGTTACCTTTTGCTAATTGTCGAAATTAGTTTCGACCAAACCCTAACAGGTTAACATTAGCAAACAAATGATAGAATATTTAACCATTGGGAGTAGACTAATAGTGTGGCCTCAGCTCTCAATAGTGCAGTCGTATAGTATGGAGAACATTGGACAGGATTTGTTATGGGTGAACAGGTATCGATTTTCTTTTGTATAAGTGATTCGCAAAACTATTGCCTTAACAGTCCATGTTCGCCTATCTTGATAAATTAACCATCCTTGCTTCCCTAAACTCTCTTGACAAGTGGTGCCCGCTAGCGCCCAATCAGACATCACCAGCATAAGGATGAGCGCCCCTGCCAGTGCCCGGAAAAACATGTTGGCATACAATGGGGGCTGCCATGTTTTCTTGATAGAAAAGGATAGTCTTGCGGAGAACGTGACTTCCGCCTTCTTGTAGCCATTCACTTCCGTTTGCAAAAAAAAAAACACCACGAGTCGATACGTGCCATACTCTCGAGTTATGAATTTAAAAAAATTATTTTCATTTCATATCTCCTTTCCTCTCTTTTAAATTAATTTTTTTAATTTGGGTAACCATTTAAATTACAGAGTTATTATCTTGCGTAGGGCTTTCAAGCGCAACTAGCTCAGGTATTGCATACTGAAAGAAGGTGAACTGAAATCTTTTGGTTCTTTCTTGCAAATTTTGTGCCCCTTTATTATAGTCAGACATTCTCATCAAAATGTCATGGTACAAACCACTTGCTGCCGGGTGTACTGGTGTGACTTGTTCGCAGATGGTTCTTTGGCTGCAATCCTGCCACTTCTGCGAAGTTATCATTATTGTAGGTGTTCTCTTCATGAACAAAAAAACAAAGGAAGGGATATAAGATAAAGCGCTTTACCTAAGTTTAAAAAAAATATTTTCTTCAGTTTTGCTTTTTCCAACATTAATAACGATTAATAATTGTATTAAAAGGAAAAGGGTGACACTAAGGGTAGAGAGCATGAGAGGGCATTGCATTGTCCGTGAGAAGTGCAAATGTCATGACCAGCAATGAAAGCCGAGGTTCATTCCCTGTGGAGGTGGGAGAAGCACCAACAGGAAGATAACTGGGGTTCATTCCACTGTCGGAGGTGGGAGACGCCACCACAGAAGATACTGGGGTTCTTTCCTGTGGAGGTGGGAGATGCCACCCACAGGAAGTAACTGGGGTTCATTCCCTGTGGGAGGTGGCGAGATGCCACCACAGGCACGATAACTGGTGGTTCATTCCCTGTGGAGGTGGGAGAGGTGGGCGAGGCACCACAGGAAGATTAACTGGGGATCGTTCCCAGTGGGAGGTGGGAGGACGCCACCACAGGAAGATAAACTGGGGTTCGCTGTTGATCTTCATCCTGCTGTGTACTGTGTTGTAGGGTCACTCTTGTTCCGATCCTGTCGGAGACGCCCGTGTTGTCAAGTGGTCGAGTGGTTTTGGTTCGTTGGAAAGTGTGGCTCATTCATCAATGGAACAATTCAGCGGACTAGAAGGTGATAGGTGTTTATTATCTTCACTACAAACACAACAGCAGGGGAGCAAGCTGGATAGACACATGCAAAGAAAACAGCTTCTTAGCAACAGTAAATGTAGGAGACAATAGGTTGTATAATCAAATTATCTACATTTTCACATGGATACTAGGCTTGCGTAACTACACCTACCCAATTCACTTTCCTTTATGGTATTTATAAATCTAAATAATCATTAATCACATCAAGGGCAAAAAAAAGACAAAATGAAGTGAAATTATCCAAACGGTAAATAGGCAGTAGTAGTTATCAGTACACAACTTCAAACAACAAAGATGAGAGAGAGAGGAGAGATAGTGAGATTTTTTTCCTCTCCAAAAGTATGGATCAGAAACACTCAGTGAGTGGGCCAACAAACATTCAAGTAAATTACAGCTTTGCCACTATGTCATGGCTTCAGCCACCATTTTATCTAAGACAGTTGAAAGCCAATTTCAAGTTCTGACCTTTTCCCCTATGACTTTCCAACTGCTCTTCATGTGGTAGTTGGTAAAATTAGCTCGATTCTCCCATGATCATTTAATCATGGAAATGCCTTGCCATTAGTGCAACAAACCCAAATCCGAAAATTTCCCGAAAGGAAATTTACAATATTAGGTCTCTTCTGAACCAGGATTAGATCATTTTCCCAAGCGAAATTGCTAACACTACTAACAAAAAAATTATTTAATTATTTACCACAGTCAGTTATTACCACAATGCAGCCATGTATCGGTTATATTCTCGAGGCTGTTATACCTTTGTGACAAACCATTCAGATATATAATTTCTAGTGGGCAAAAGTACCTTCAAAGTTCTTGTGGCTAAGAATTCTTGCTTAACTAGCCACAGTGTGACTTAGGTAATCATGCAGGAGTGTCACCCTAATCATTATTCCAACATACAAATACATCAAGATTGAAAGGTTGAAAAAAAGAAAATCAATGTTCCAGGTTAGACTGGAACATTGACAGAAGTCATTAAGGTTCTAGTTAAGAACCGCCTTTAGACAAATTGCTCTCAGCCAAAAAAACTTTGATCGTAAGCTAATGTACAACAATGTTGCAAAATTCTGCCCGACATGCCGGTCGGCAAAAGTGATTCCTTTTGTCAAAATGTTAACTCAATGTCTTTCAACAATAAAATCTACAAGTTCAGTAGTCCACACAATCTTTAGATTGGCTGGGTTAATTCTGAACATTTCACATATTTTACATTTTCTTTCCAATACAGAGATGGTAATGAATCTGAAATACAAAGAAGGAGTTTGTGTTAGCAAGCTAAGGGGGGGGGGGGCACGTGGCACAGTTCAAAACTGAAGGGCTTGAAACAAAGGAGAGTTTGAGTAGCAAGGCTAGCACATGGCATTTCCGATCACTGAAAAGCTTGAAAGGTTCGCACCCACAAAAACTGCAACTTGTACAAAACATACAGGGTATAATATTTGAAGATCGATCAAAGGAATACTTTTCAATGTCTACAAATTTCATTACAATTTACTAACCGTTTAGGGCTACTGACGTGTGCAGGCCTTTTCGATGTCGTCGGAGCATGTACGCCAGGTTTCAAATTGCCCGGTTTACGTTCGTCATTCCTTTTGTTTCTTTTCATCGGTCCACGACTTCCGTGTTTTGTGGCTATACGCACGGACGATGTTATTTTTAATCTCGTATGTGCTATACGCACGGACGATGTTTATTTTACTTCGGTATAGCACCCTAATATTACACATATATATTTATATATATATATATATTATATATATATATATTATATATATATATATTATATATTATATACACACACACACACATAGACACAAACACAGAGGTTAAGGGTCATGCTTATTTTATTTGGTATCAGATGTCCAAAGTCCCTTGCCTTTGATATGCCAAAACAATAATTTTGTATTTACATACAGAATTATTCCGACTGTCTTGTCTCTTCAGGAAGGCATTTTGTCTGCTGCATTCAGCTTGCACACTTCACTGACAAGGTCTGGTGTTAATCTTGTAATGGTTTAAAAAACATCACCAACGTTCTGAAATTGTGTGTGTGTGTTGTGTGTGTGTGTGTGTGCTTGTGGTAGTTTTGTGTGTGTGTTTTTTGGTGTGTGTGGTTGGTGTGTGGTGTGTGTGTGTGCTGATGTGTTGTGTGTGTGTGTGAGGAGTGAGAGAGAAGAGGAGAGGAGAGGAGGGGGAGAGACGAGGATGAGAGGATGGAGAGGGGGAGAGACGAGAGGGAGAGGAGAAGGAGGAGGGAGCGAGAGGGAGGAACGGAGAAAGGAGAGAGAGAGAGTACGAAGAGGAGAGAGAGGAGAGAGGAGAGGAATTGGTGTGACGAGAGACAGGAGAGAAGAGAGAGACAGAGAGAGGAGACGAGAGAGTGAGAAGAGAGAGAGAGAGAGAGAGAGAGAGAGAGCATACATTATGTGATTGATGCATACCACTTGTAATTATTTTGTAGTGTTGTCTTTGTTGATGTTGCCACACTGTTGATGTATTAAAGTCAGCGGTAAGTAAACATGTCATAACACATTTAGTCTTCTCTCTCTCTCTCTCATCTCTCTTACTCCTCTCTCTCTCTCTCTCTCTCTCTCTCCTCAGTCTTTCACACACACACACACACACAACACACACACACAACACACAACACACAGAGAGAGAGAGAGAGAGCAGAAGATGAGGAGGAAGAAGAGAGAGAGAGGAGAGAGAGAGCAGGAGAGAGAGAGCGAGAGATGATGAGAGTTAGTTGAATTAACTTACCAACATTGGCTGTGGTTTCGCTGCACTATATTTGAAGAATCAGCGACTGGGTATCGGTGTCGTTTCTTGCCATTGCAACAGGCTGAGCGTTGTCACTGCAGGTTCGCTTCTGTTTCTACCAATGGAACAGCATAAACCCGCTATATAACCAAAACGAAGATGAATCTACGAAAGTACTGAAAAATATAGCAACCAGCTGTAATCAATGCATTACAAGAAGGGAGACATGAAAAGACTCAAGCTGAGCGGAGCACAAACTAACACTGACTAGCGTTAATCTCTCGAGCCACAGGCATGGTTTGTTTTACACGCTTGTACGCGAGTAAACTGTGGCCGCATTATCAGCTTATAGGGTAATTACTTGCACAAGTCGATAGGTTTCGCACTTACATCCTCCAAACACAAAGTCATAACACCATGTCCTATTAGTAAAAACGCATAACAACCGAATGAATTATGGAAAAAGACTGCTTACCTCAAAGATGTTTTGGCTGCCAAACTCCATGTTACCACCGACTCCGGAAGTTCTGTACGCACTAGTGGTGGGGCCCGCCCTTTCAGTACTTCGTTAGTGACTCAGAGAAGGGGAAGCCGGCCAGCTGCGCATCCCTTTGCTGTACGGTCCCTGAGTATAGTATAGTATAGTTATAGTATAGTATAGTATAGTGTAGTGTTGTGAGTGTAGTGTAGTGTAGTGTAGTGTAGTGTAGTGTAGTGTAGTGTAGTGTAGTGTAGTGTAGTGTAGTGTAGTAGTAGTTGTGTGTAGTGTAGTGTAGTACAGCATAGCATATATAGTAATAGTAAAATGAATGGAATGTAGTAGTTTTCTGTACAAGTGTATTGCATGGCATAATTTTCTCGTCATAAAATTTTTTTCTGTGTGTGAGCTTCGAATTATCCTTCTTGGGAACAGCGAATGAACATAACCCAGTGCCATGTTTCTTATTTTGTTCACTCGTTAAGGAGGCTTTTTCAACAGAACGTGCTGCAGCACATCTCTGTTGTCGTTGTTTTGTCCAGTGCGTGACATGCGCGGCTGCACACAGGACGGAAGTTTGTTGTTTGATTCGCAAGACCAGCACCCAGATCACACTACCTGAAAAAGAAGAAGAAGAAAGAAAAAAAAAAGCATCGAGACGGAAACAACGGAGTTTTTTTCATTTCCCGTACAGGAACTTGATCCAAAATGATGCCCTCGTTTGCTCTCTCTCTCTCTCTGTCTCTGTCTGTCTGTCTGTCTGTATGTCTGTCTCTCTCTCTGTCCACTCTCTCTGTTTCTCCCCCCCCCCTCCCCTATGCACACACACACACACACACACACACACACACACACACACACACACAACAGGTATGCACGTCACACCACACACACACACACACCACACACACACACACACACACAACACGCACGCACGCATGCGTGCGCACACACACACACTACACACACCACGCGCGCGCGCGCGCGCACACACACACACACACACACACAACACACACACACCAGAGAGCCGCGCACAAATTCCCAAACGCCTAGTACATCCACACAGTCGCAGAGAGACAGGGAAGATGCGGTGCGATGCGCTGTTCCCATGCTTCATTATTCATAGCCGTGGACGTGGCGCACTGATACAGCAATAAACCCACCAGTCAACACAATCATCAATCACAGACCCCACACACTCATCACTCCCTCCCCCACCCCACCCCCACCCCCAGCTTCCTGCTTTCCCCTCCCCTTCCCTTTCTGCCCGCTCCCCCCCCCCCTTCCCCACCCCACCCCACCCCACCCCACCCCACCACCTCGCTTTCCTCTCACCCTCCTCCTGGGGGACTATCCCGGCTTGCCCAGACTCTATCTCACAGAGAGAGAGAGAGAGAGAGGAGGAGAGAGAGAGAGAGAGAGAGAGAGAGAGAGAGAGAAGGAAATGACCAATGCCTGGCAAATGTTCGAGTATAAAATCGACCACTCTCGGGCGCCACCCTGTCAGACTGGCCCGCGGACCCTGTCGGTCAGCTTGTCGTCGGACCATTACATGGCCGACACAACGACCAAGCAGAGCTTTGCAGAAATCACGGTCCAGATGATGGCGATTATACACGTGCCGACGCCGTTGTCTATTCCTTCTGTCGCACTGCAGTGACATCTGTAGAGGCTGAGAGGGAGAGAGGTGTAAAGCCCAGCGACAATGAGAGAGATGTCGAGCCCAGACGGAGGGAGGGGGAGATATCGCTCTAAGTCATCCGGAGGGGAAATGTATAGCCTGGAGAGATGGGGGAAAGGAGAGCTGGATGGGGGGGTTGTGGTGGGGGTGATGGTGGTGATGGTGTGGGGGTTGGGTGGGAGTGGGGGGGGAGGGACTTATAAGGAAAGGGAGGGAAGGGAAGAATTCTTGCCCCCCCCTTTCCCCCGCCTCCCCCCCCCCCCCAAAACCCCCCCCCCCCCCCCCCCCCCCCCCCCCCCCCCCCCCCCCCCCCCCCCCCCCCCCCCCCGCCCCGTCTCCCTTGACACTCCACCTCATCATTCCATGTCGCCAATTTCTTCATTTTGTGATGGATGCTGGCAAGGTGATGAACGAAGGGAGATGAATCGAATCTTCCCTTTTTCTTTCTTTTCTTTTTTCTTTTTGTTGTTGTTGCTTTTTCGTTATTTCCCCCCCAACCCAACAATTACTACATTTTTTATGAAAAACGCGCGCGGACAAAATTACTTTATTTAACAATCGCCCTTTATTGACAAGGGAATAAACAAAGGTGTCCAAAATGACCTTTGATTGGCTGGCCCGTCGGTGAAACTGAAAACAAAAGAGTCGAACAAAATTTCACTGAGAATGGAAACAGTACGCACTGCGTGATCAAAAAAAATAGTTCCATTTAAAAAAGGACAGCAATGCAAACAGAGCTACGTGAAGACAGACGCAAATGCTATGATAAAGCCAAAATACTATCGCATTGGAACATGTACCACAATATTTGTGAGAAAAAACAAATGAAATGTCATTTTGGCTATTTGTGCATGGCATAAGCAGGTTCAAGCAGTCAAATGGATTTTTTTTGGACACGTGCAACCCGGTTTCGCCCCCCGTAAAGGTCTTTTTTAGGGAAGACAAGCAAAAAGGATAACAAAAACAAGGTAGAGCGTGAAGAATTTAAAAGCAAAGTTATTTTTTTTTTTCCTGGTTTGGGCCGCCAGAAATGAAGCAAACGAAAAGAGACCAATAAAACAAAACAAAGATAAGCTTGTGAGTGTGTCTTTTTGTTGTTTTTTTGTTGCTGTCTTTCTTATTTTTAAAGCATACAGAAAAGCTTTAATTCAGTGAAACTCTCAGCGTGTATTAAGTACTTCGTACGTCCCCACTTTTCCGATGGCCACGTTTTCCCCTTTTATCTTCTTGCTGTCTCTTCTGCGTGCAGTCAGTGGACTTTTGACCTAGTTTCAGTAGAGTCCTTAACAGGACACAAGGACCAGAGGATGTCACTTCTCCCAGAACCTTAGTATGATTTAGATGTCGAGTAAGGGAAGGTGGTGTGGATTTTCCACGTAAAAAAAGGAATAAAAAAATATGTACCATAAGGGGAATACGAACAGAAGGTATAATTAAACTGTTCATTTAAGAATATGCATGATTTGTTTTCACCAACTGTTTATTTGCATGTAAACAAGATTTATTGAAGAAAAAGTCGATTTGAGTAATCTTGAAATTTGAATATTGGCGTAGGACGGCATTTTCCACACGCGAAGGTTGACATGTCAGAAAGGCGGGGTGATTTGTTATTCTTTCACAACTCGTGAACTGTGTCAACAGATTTTAAATCCACGCTTTTGTAATACACCCAGCGTTAAAACATGGCCATCGAAAGGATACACGACTTAAAAGTGATGATCACTGAAAAACAGACACACCATCCTTTTAAACTCAAGCATTTTGTTTAAAAGAGTACGCAACTGTAACATTCGATCATTTCGTGTGTCTTTCGTCAAAGGAAAGTCCAGCATGTGTCTTGCGTCAAAAGAAGAATCCAGCATCTTTCATACTGCGCTCCTGTCGGGCCCTAATTTGTAAGAAACTAATAGTACTGTGCAGAACTGATTCAATGTAATCATTTAAATTCCCAATTACCAATCTCTGCCCGCTCATTTCATCATCTTGGATAACTGATTCAATGTAAACATTTAAATTTCTTATTACGAATCTCTGCTCGTCCATTTCATCTTCTTTGATATTTCCTTTCTACCCCCGTTCCGCCCTATTCCGCCCGACCCCTCAGGCTCCTGATCCGCCCTATACCGCCCTTCGCCAGTAGGGTGTTGTCTGGGTTGGGCCTTCCTATTTGGGTTTGACTACAGAAAAAAAAAACCCGGGTCTTACCCGGGGCCTTCACCCCTTTTTCTCGGCCCCCTTTTCAAAGCGGTCGGGCTTTTTTATTTTTTATCGATTATTTTGGTCATCCATCGACTTCCGACTACGACAAAATGTCCACTTGACATGATAGTACTGACTTGACTGTGCCAAATTTTCAATTGAATTTTGCCGCCGATATAACGACTGGAATAACGATTTTCCCGACTCTCAACACACTACAGAATTGCGAAGATAAATGCGAGTAGACGTGATCGGCTCGGACATAGGCGACGCAGGTGACGCAGGTGCACTGTTTCGGTGGATGTGCACATCTCGCGGGGGGGTCAAAGACGACTTTGGGGGACTGAAGTTCGTGTGTTTGATGATACAGGGGCCCCCCACTCCCAAGTGAATTTCAAACCTTTTTGATTTTTTTTTCATTTGTTTTTCCTTTGGACCTTTCCATCTCAGGCCAGGGAAACCCAAACCTTACAAAAAAACACTGTGGTGTGTCTTCCTGAGGATAAGTTTACCAACCACTGTGGATAAAATCAACTTTTTTTGGGTCTTCTCATTTTTATAACGGCCCCGTTCCTCACGTGATTTTATTGGAAAATTTTCCCCTTTTTCTTCAATCCGGGTTTTTCAAGTGTCATGTCGAAGAACGGGTTTGAACAGCTAAACCCAGTATTTTCACCTCGCTGAACCACTCATTTGTTCCCAGGGCGGGCGGGGTTACCCCTGTTAAAGTCAGACTCTCTTTTCCTGCACAAGAAGTTTTGCTAGCAGTTTCTCCCGGGGCAAAACTCACAAGATGAGGCAATGATCAATTTAAAGGGGTCGTTGGGGTTTTTCTGCAGTATTTGCCTGCAAAAAACCCCACAAGGGGGGCCTAAAGGGTTGGGTTGTGTGATGCCGTTTTCTTTTTATATGCGAATTTTCAGTATAACGGGGAAGCCCCAATGTTTGGCCGGCTACGGGTGAGCCCTGGGGGGATCGTGTTTCAAACACTTGTCAAACCCCTTTTTAAAGGGGCACACCATCTACTTTATAATTTTTCACTCTCCCCCCTTCATATCTTTTTTCAAAAAAACCGGGCATTGGACTTTTCGAAAAAAAACAGGAAGGGTCTGCCACAGATATGAACCAGCAAAATTGTAAAAAATTTGGACCAAAGCCGGGTTTCGTGAGTTTGGCTATGGGTTTTAAAGGGGAAAGCTTCGGGCTTTGTTTGGGTTTGCCCGTCGAAAGGGTCCCCTTTTTACTTTGCCCATGAAACCAGGGAGATTTTAAAAAAAGGGCGGGGGGTGTTGAAAAACCAGGTTTCAGGCCCCGGGCTGTTGCTGATTACACCAAGAACACAACTTTTGACAAGCAGATCAATTGCGATATATTTTGTTCCAAGCAAAAAATTCATGAATGGGGAAATTTGGGTTTCTTCTGCCTGGACACTGCGCAGAAAATCCTTGTAATCTAAAAAACCCCTGCAGATCCCCCACTAAAACTGCAGTGGATTTCACACTGGTTGTCGGGGGCATGGTGAAGGGTTTCAAGGGTCGAAAAGGACGGGCCCCCCGTCGTTCATGAAAACCGAAAACCCAAAAAAACACACTCCTTCCAAAATCCGTCTCCCAAGGGGAAAAGAAGGACTGTGTCTTTTTGCAAAAGGAACGGAAAACCCCCAGGAAATGCCATCCAGTCAACACATGATTTGATGGAAAGGTGGTTTGGAAAGGGATCGGGCTGCTTTTTTTTTTTCACCAGCGTGAGGGTTTCCCTACAACTCTTTTCCTCATACACCTGAATTTCTAAATCAAGGAGGATTTTTGTCATTTTTGTTTTGTACAGACTTTTTTGGGTTGACAAAAATTTTTAAAGTGCACATACAAAATAGGGAAATTTGTGCTTTAAGAAAGTGCACAACGAAAAAAAATTTCTGTCGTGATCTGTGTGTGACAAAAGTGATCAAAAGCAAGAACATTCCATGACTGGTTTTTGGTGTGAACACATTTGGATTTTAAAATTCTTTTTACTTGGAACCATAGGGTGAGTACAACAAAAATATTTGAGTGTTGTTTGTTTTGATGCCTCCCTTCTTCCTTCCTACTAAAAACCAAAAATTATTAGAAATTTTATCACCATGGGAATTATTTTTCCACAAACAAAACAATCAGCAATCAACAAGCATGCATCCAATACATTTTCAGTAAATAGGGTATATTTGATTTTATTTTTTTTTTTTTTATTTTTTTCCTGCTATGTAACTGCTATGATTTTAAAAGTCACAAAAATTTCGCGGTATTTTCCTACTCCCTTGGTAACACAACCCCCACAACACCCACTCTTTTCAAGGGGAACCGACCATTGCCCCCCAAAAAAAGGTGGGTGTTAAAAGTTGATGGGTGTTGTTTTCCCTGTCGTCACTATTCACTGACGTGGGTGTTTTTTCCCCAGTAAAAAGGTGTGGATTTTGAGCCATAAAAAATTTTTTCACATCCCCCTAAAAAAAATGAAACCCAAAATTTCACTTTCCAAAATTTTTTTGCTGAAAATTGAAGTTTTTTTTACCTTAGTTTATTTTTTAAAATTTTTTAAAGTCAACCCAATTGGGGCACAAATTCCAATAAAAAACTTAGTATTGGGCGAATTCTGTCATAGAAACACAGGAAAATGATTTTACTTTGTTTACACTGTGAGCAATGACGTTCAGGAAAATTTGGGAATGTGAAATCACTCCTTTTCTTCCCAACTAATTTTTTAACACAAATGTTCACAAAGGGCAATAGCTTTTAGTGCTCGTGACAAGTCACTGAAAAAACCCACCGATCGGTCCCAAACACCCCCCTGTACAAACGAAAACAAAACAACCCACCCCCCCCCTTTCCTCCCCCCTTTGCTCACAAAGGGCATATAGTTTAAATCATCCAACTCCCCCCTCTCAACCCCTCACCCCCCCCTCTTCCCCTTTTTTTAGAAACATTTTTAAAAAAAAATTTTACTAAATTTTTGACTATGCGCCCACCCCCCTCCCCCCCCTCTCCCTTCCCTCCCGTAGCTGAGGCCTACAATGAAAAGGGGATTTTCCACTTAACACAACGACACCGGGCCTTCCCCCCCTCCCCCCCCCCCCCCCCCCCCCCCCCCTTACGGCCCAAAAAGGGCCAGATCTACAGACCTGCGTCGTGAGCACCCTCCGAAGGGAAAAGGCCAGATCACAAGCCGCGGTGAGACCCTCCTGTATGCGAGTCGGGTTGCGGCCCCGACAAGCAAAGTCAATGCTTTCATATGCGACCCCGACCATTCGAACATCCCCGGCGGGGAAAAGGGTCCAAAAACAGCACCCTGAAAGAGCCGAGCACCAGCATTTATACGCGCAAAGAAAGACAAGCGCTGGCTGACATTCGTGCCATGGATGACGGACGGATCCCAAAGACCTCCCATGGGAACTTGTGCACGAAAACGTCCCACGGGGGAACCCAGCTCGTTCAAGCGTTCAAAGGGACCAAAACCTTTAAACATCGCCCAAAACAACTGGGAACAACAGCCCTCAAACGTCACCTGGAGAAAACTGTGCAGAAAGGTCTTTCCAAGTTCGAAGAGACACTCGCTCACATAGCACAGGGGGAAAAGAAATGAAAAAAGGCGCAGCCCGAAACAGACCACTCAGACTCACTTCCCCTCTGCCCGGGGCTGTATTCCGCTCGACGGGCCACCACACCCGTCGCGTCCAGAAAGACACCAGAGGCAACTCCATAGTCTTCCGAGACTAAAGGATCCCACTACCCCACCCCCCTCTCATTTTCACCACCACAGGGGGACAGCTGCTGCAGCTTGTGAATGATGAAATTTATCTAAACATCCCTTGTCTTTTGGATGGGTGATATGGGCGTTTTAAAAATTAAACCCAACGCAAAGGGAAGGGGCATTTTCAATTTTTCTACGTTCTTTTCCCCGGTAAGGGGTGGGGGGGGCCCAAACACCCCCCCCTTTCCCCCTTTTTTGTTTTTAGTGACAAAAAAAACCACTGAAACCAAATTTTGGCCGAAAAAAGGGGGAACCCCCCGGTGAACAATCACTGCCTCCACAGACCACTGTAGATACAAGACAGGTACCACAAAGAAAACGGGGGGTAAACCAAAACGGGAAATCTCATCTCCCCCTGCCTAAAATCCCTTGCGGGATTCACTGATCACCCAAAGAAAAAACCGGGGTTCCCCTATCTACCCTGGGCATCCCTGTAGTGAAGAAACACCCAGCCCCCCCCTGAGGGCAGCTGGGTCTCTATAAAGGGGATCAGTCACCACAATTTGAAGAGATAAATATACCCCCAATCGATAATTTCTGATTTTCCCAAGTGCACTCCAACTCAACCATCCAGAACTTTCCCCTCTTAATGATAAACAGGGGAAACCCAAACTCCCTGAATTGACCTGTAAATAATTTAAAATATTTCACTTTTGTTGAACAAGTAAAGTTGATGTGGGAATCTTTTTAACTTGTTAGTTCTTTGTTTTCAATCATATTGGATGTTTAACGTATCAATGAATATTTGAATTTCTTAATTCTGCCTTTTGGGAGCTAAAAGCATTTTTTAAGTGATAACCAAAGGAAAATTATTCCCAGCCTTTCTTGATATTTTTTAATAGTCCGAAAAAAAATATTTCTTTCGATGACGTACCGAAAGTTCCCCTTTCCCTAATACAAGAGAGGGGGTAAGGGGAATCTTAAATTTGAACCAAATAAAAAAACACTCTTACCCACCCCTAAAGGGACACCCGCCCACCCCCAACTCCGTCACTCTGTGTTTTGACTATCACACAAAAAGAAAAAAAATAAAGCAACCAGCAAACCCAAGAAACCAAAACCCCTCTTTACCTCCTCTATTCACCACACACTACCCCTGTCCCCCCGACCGATAAATACCAAAAAAAAAAAAAAAAAAGAAAAAATTCAAAATTTCCCCCAGGAAAGTCCTACCACCTGCGGTAGGATCTTGACCAAAACCCACAAAACCACCTTTTAAACAACCCGGTTTAAAAAAAAACAAAATTTAACCTTCAACCAAAATATTGCGGTTTTATCCCCCGGGGGGGAATTGTGGGGATGGGGGGTGGGGGAAAGGGGAGGGGGGAAGGGGGAGGGGGAGGGGGAGAAAGAGAGAGAGAGAAAAAAGAAGAGAAGAAAAGGGAAGAGAGAGAGAGAGAGAGAAAAAGAGAGAAGAGAGAGAAAGAGAAGAAGAGAAAAGAGAGAGGAGAGAAAAAGAGAGATTGGAGAGCGAGGAGAGAGAGAGAGAGAGAGAGGAAGAGAGAGAGGGGGTGGGGGGGGGGAAGGATTTTGGGGTGGGTTTGCAGCAGAGTGGGGGGGGGGGGGGGGGGGGGGGGGGGGGGGGGGGGGGGGGGGGGGGGGTGGGGGGGGGGGTTGGGGGGGTGGAGGATGACCTTCTCCCCCGTGGAGTTTAGACCTTTTCACCAACTGGCCCGGGGTTTCATTGCTTTGTGGGGCGGAGCACAGGTCAACCGGGGTTCCCTCAAATGGGCCCGGAAAAAGCCCAAGTTGAGACCTCACCTCTCCACTCCACCCCTCCCTCTCCCCCCCCCCCCCCCCCCCCTGCCCCTTCCTTTTTTCCCCCCCCCCTCCTCCTTCACCCCCCCCCCCCCCCCCCCTTAGAGCCTTTTTGTTCACTCGTTTTTTTTTTCCCGGCGCCCACCTTTATTGGCCACGTTCTCCCCCCCCACCCCCCCCCCCCTTCCTCCTCCATTCTATTTTGGGTGCACCTTTTTATGACCGCGAAAAGTAGTCGGGGCCTTTTTAAACGCTCACTCTTTTTCTTTCATTCAATTCTCTCTCTCCTCTCTCTCTCTCCTTCTCTCCTCCCTATTGACTTCAACCGGACAGCCCGATAGGGGCCCCTTTGCGGTCGGGTGGGGTTTTTGCAACATTCCTTACCTTTTTCCTTTCCTCTCTGTCTGTCTGTCTGTCTTTCCAAAAAATAAGCACCTCTACCCCCCACCCTAGCACTGACAAACATTCATTCATTTCTTTCTTTTTTTTCTGTCCCCCCCCCCCCCCCCTTTTTTTTTCCTTCTTTTTCCCCCAAAAAAATTTGTTTGGGATTCAGATTGGTTGGTGAAGGGGGTCTGTTGTTTATTTTGTCCATATAACCTATTCCCTTTCCTCTTTAATCCCCTTTCCCCTCTCTGT
>CM031595.1:69488822-69536322 GCA_018398815.1 Conus ventricosus | reverse complement strand
GTCAGCCCAGTTCCTAGTCAGACTTGCAGTACATGACGATGTCACATACCGGCAATCTGCTAGTCTTGGCAGGACTTTGGGACTGCGGTCCGGTGCCCGAATCTATCTTTCTGAAAGGTGGTCTCCCACCGCTGAAGGTGGATAAAATCTGGGTCAGAGGGGCATGAAATGACCCAGCGCATGACAATTCTCCCGTACCTTTCTGGCAAAAAAAAAAAAAAAAATGACCAAGTTAATTTTGTACCCGGGTATAGTCTGGGCCACTGGTACATTCTGACTCGTTACACAGGTTTCCCTTTCGTCGAGTTAATTCGTCATTTGGATTTGGATCGACACACACATACAGATCACTGGCACCGACTTTTATTGTCTCTCCCGTCACAACAGATTTCTCTGTGTGAAAATTGGAATGGTCTCAACACAGACAGCGAGTCACCACAGTTTGGTGCCACCCGTTTTCTTTATGCAGTCCCGTGGGATTTTGCCGGCCAGAGACAAATCTCTTCTGGCAGTGGATCTTGCCACTGGAATGCACACAAGATCTACTCCCATGTGACCTTCGGTGCACCTCCAGCGATCTACTGAATGCGAACATCCGAGTGCCTGGACAGAAATACTGAGCAATTTACGTCTTAGGCCCAGCGATCTACTGAATGCGTACATCCAAATGCCTGGAGAGTAATAATACTGAGCACTTTACGTTTTATACCCAGCGATTTACTGAATGTGTACATTCAAGTACCTGGACAGTAATACTGAGCAATTTACGTCTTAGACCCAGCGATTTACTGAATGCGTACATCCAAGTACCTGGACAGAAATACTGAGCAATTTACGTCTTAGGTCCAGCGATCAACTGAATGCGTACATTCAAGTTCAGGACAGAAATACTGAACAATTTCCGTCCTAGTTCCAACTTTTTCTCTTTTGAGTAGACATGTTGTCTTCTGGAATCAGCCATTGACCTCCTCTGGACGTCGACTCCCGCTTTGTGCCCCTTATTACTACTACAACAACTGGTCTTTCCGCTGCCTATCTGAACGCGTTGGTGTCCTGATAGAAGTGTGCGGTGCTGACCCAGGTCTCCTCTCTCTCAGTTCTACATACAAGACCCTGAGGTGAGTGTGGACGTCCCTCTGAAATGTACCTAGCCAACTAACCCATACACCAGGGCTCTGTTTCCGGGCATGTGTACTGACTGACAAGCTGAACTTAGTGTCCAGTGAACGCTCCGTATGAACACAGGGAGTCGATTTCGCGCGAGACTTCCCCGATCCATCCATTGAGGTGCCCTCCCTCCCTCCCCTCCCCCCCCCCCCCCCCCCCACCTCCACCCCCACCGGCCGGCTACGGAGTGGCGACAGTCACTGTGTGGTGTGCCTTGCTTGTTTGTCGACATTTGCCCCTCTGTGGACCCAGGGATTAACCCCACATCGCTCTCCTCTCCAACCCCCATCTGTGAAGGGACCGCGCGCGCTCTCTCCATGCCGGCATGCAGCTGACTCGTGCGGACAGACGGGCGGGCGACAGGGGGCTGCCAAGGGGCCAAAGTTCGAGTCTCGGGAGATGAAAGTATTGGACGGTGAAGGTCAACATCATGGATTTGACTGTGAGGCCAAGACTAGTTATAAAGGACTTGTTACTTCTCTTTTAGAGCGCGCGTGCGCATGCATGTGTTAGTGTTAGTGTTAGTGTGTATGTGTGCATGTTTGCATGCATGTGTGTGTGTGTGTGTGTGTGTGTGTGTGTGTGTGTGTGTGTGTGTGCGCGTGTGTGCGTGCGTGCGCGTACGTGCGTGCGTGGTGTGTGTGTGTGTGTGTGTGTGTGTGTGTGTGTGTGTGTGCGTGCGTGCGTGCGCGTGCGTGCGTGTGGTGTGTGTGTGTGTGTGTGTGTGTGTGTGTGTGTGTGTTGTATAGATATAATATATACATATGTGTGTGTGTGTGTGTGTGTGTGTGTGTGTGGGTGAGAGAGAGAGAGAGAGAGAGAGAGAGAGAGAGAGAGAGAGAGCCGAGGAAGAGGGGAGGAAGGGGAGGAAAGCAGAGAGTAAGAGAATTTGGAGGGAAGAAAGAGGCAGGGTAGGAGATCCAAGCGCGCGCGCGCGCGCTCGTGTGTGTCTGTAATGTGTGTGTGTGTGTGTGTGTGTGTGTGTGTGTGTGTGTGTGTGTGTGTGTGCACGCGTGTGGGGGGTGGGGAGCGGGGAAGTACGGAGGAGAATTGGGTCTGGGAGGGAGGGGTGGGGGGTGGGGGTGGGGGAGTAGAGGGGACAGGAAAAGGGATGCAAACGTGCGGATACATGTGTGTGTGTGTGTGTGTGTGTGTGTGTGTGTGTGTGTGTGTGTGTGTGTGTGGTTTTGTGCGTGTGTGTGTGTGTGTGTGTGTGTGCGAAATGCATGCGTGCGTGCGTGCGTACGTGCGCGCGCACCTGCGCGTGTGTGTATGTGTGTTTATGTAAGCGTATATGTGTGCGCGTGCGTCTGTTTGTGTTTGAGAGAGAGAGAGAGAAGAGAGAGAGAGAGAGAGAGAGAGAGAGAGAGAGAGGAGAAAAGAGAGAGAGATGAGTGTGTGTGTGTTGCGTGCGTGTGTGCGTGTGTGTGACTACACACACACACACACACACACACACACACCACACACACACACACACACACACCACTGTTTACACTTTGCCTTTGTCGGCGGCTATTCGGTGGCATCAGGGTAAACATTCAAGGCAATAAACCAGCGACCGCTGTACACGTCTGTAGAGTACAGGTGCCTGCATCCAAAGACCTCTGCTCTGTACACGTATCTACAGTTGGGAGGCCTGTGTATTTGGAGCTCGCCACTGTACACTGTCGGACCCCCAACGTCGACAGCCGAACAAACGCACCAGGCTGGCCAGCAAGGGGAGAGCACTCACACATAATCATCAAGCCACGCTAATTCTTTCTTCTGTCTGACATGGGTGAAAAAAAAAAATCCAGAAACTGATTGTTCATACTAAAAGATAAATTTAGAAAGCGTGTGTTGATTACCGGCGCATACATTACACACACACACACACACACACACACACACACACACACACACACACACACACACACACACAACACACACACCACACACCACACACACACAACACACACACACACACACGCACCACACACACACACACATGCTGAACAAAAGCAGAGGGAAAAAAAAAAGGGGGGGGGGGGGAGCGGAACCTCTAAGATGCTGGGGAGGGGGCAGGGAGGGGGGGGGGGGGGGGGGGAGGGAGGGGGGAAACAAGTGCAGGCTAACAATTCTTCCGTCGCTAAAGCAATGACTTTGCAAAACATTGAGAGGGGGGGGGGGGGGGGGGGGGAGGGGAGGGGGATGGATGGTGGTAGGGTTATGGCTGTATGAGGGAAGGGGTTATTGAGAGAAAGAAAATGGGAATACAGTTAAAATAGAAGTATTGCATTCTTCACCAGCAGCATATAGGGCAACTTTTGCATCGCCTCCGTAGAGTTAACTTCTGTCTATTGCATCAAATGGAGATGTACCACATCTTATGGTTCTCACTCTCCACGGGCTCAAAGATAACTGATATTCAAAGGAATTCCAAACCTCAGCCTGTAATGGAGAAATACCACCCATAATTCGGTGGTATTCTCATCACCAAGGGCTTAAAGACAACTGAAATACAACAATAGGTCAAGGCAGCCGATGACATGGGGGGAAAAAGGCTGAATTCAGAAAGAAAAGCACTGCAAGGAAGTAAGTTAAAAGAAACATGAAAACCAGCAAGGAAGTAAGTTAAAAGAAACATAAAAACCAGCAAGTACAGAATAATAACTATAGGGAGAAATCTTGAAGCCTATGCCCGAGGTTGCATTTAAGGATATAATTGAGATCAACATGTGTTAACAGTCCAATTTGTTATTTTCTACTGTGATCAACATGTGTGAACAGTCCAGTTTATTATTTTCTACTGTAATCAACATGTGTTAACAGTCCAGTTTGTTATTTACTGCTGTAATCAACATGTGTTAACAGTCCAGTTTGTTATTTACTACTGTGTAGTAACCCAGGCATTATCAGCAGCTAAGAATTGTGCAGAACATTGTGCAGATGCCATCCCCCACAGACAGACCATGCAATCATGTGTTTAACAAATAAAGAGTGGGGCAAGCAAGTGCAGGCTTTCAACTCTTCCGCCATTCAAACAATGATTTTGCGAAGGTTTCAAATAGAAACGGATGGGGGATGGGGTGGAGAGAGCAGGAGAAAGAATATGTAAAATGAAAAAGAGGGCATTGGAATCTTACTACTCGGTCCATTACTGGCATCATAAAGGGAACTGTTAAACCCCATCTTGAACACAGAACTGATAAGAAAACTGTGCTGCATCTCTACAGAGCCTTGGTCCGTTCTAGACCGGACTATGGTTGTGTTGTGTACGGCTCTGCGAGACCATCTTATCTGAAACTCTTGGATCCTAGTCATCATCAAGGGCTTCGTCTCTGTCTTGGAGCATTCCGCACTACCCCTGTGTACCGCCTGTAAGCAGAGGCAGGTGAACTTTCACTACCCAACCGCAGGCTGAAACTGTCTTTGAATTACTATCTCAGACTGTTCTCTGAACCGGAAAACCCTGCCCATGACTGTGTTTTTAATCCTCAGTTTCAAAGTAAATTTGAAAACAATCCCAACCATATTTCCTCCGTTTGGACTTTGTATGCAGCCTCATGCGGACAGAATGCAGATTTTGATCTATGAGTTGTGTCTGACTTCTCCAACAAATTTCCAGATAAGCCTCCATGGACCTTTTTCAAACCAGAAATCCGCTTTGATCTTGCTGCTTTTCGCAAAGAATCCACCAGTTCTCAGGCGTACAAGGCATTGTTTGCTGATCTTTGCATAAAATTCCCATCCTTTCAGAAAATATTTACTGATGGTTCAAAGTCTGAAGATGGAGTGGAGTGTGCAGCCTATTCCCCTGGTGCTTCTTCTCAACTACTATCAATACATCGCCAACCAAGCGTTAACTTTCGTCCGATGCTGAATCATATTCACAACTTGAACCTGACTGATTGGTTGGTTTGGTCCCCCATATACCCTCATCCACCCCCCCCCCCCCCCCCCCCCCCCGTTGTCATCCAATAGAGTTATATCACCCACAATTTCTCCGTGATACCCTCACCACTAAGGGGTCAAAAACAAAATTCAACTGTACCAAAAAGCAGCCCGTGATACCTCACCACTAAGGGTCAAAACAAAATTCAACTGTACAAAAAGCAGACCCGTGATACCTCACCACTAAGGGGTCAAAAACAAAATTCAACTGTACCAAAAAGCAGCCCCGTGATACCCTCACCACTAAGGGGTCAAAAACAAAATTCAACTGTACCAAAAGCAGCCCAGTGATACCCTCACCACTAAGGGGTCAAAACCAAAATTCAACTGTACCAAAAAGCAGCCACGTGATACCCTCACCACTAAGGGGTCAAAAACAAAATTCAACTGTACCAAAAAGCAGCCCCGTGATACCCTCACCACTAAGGGGTCAAAACCAAAATTCAACTGTACCAAAAAGCAGCCACGTGATACCCTCACCACTAAGGGTCAAAAACAAAATTCAACTGTACCAAAAAGCAGCCCCCGTGATACCCTCACCACTAAGGGGTCAAAAACAAAATTCAACTGTACCAAAAAGCAGCCCCGTGATACCCTCACCACTAAGGGGTCAAAAACAAAATTTAACTGTACCAAAAAGCAGCCCCGTGATACCCTCACCACTAAGGGGTCAAAAACAAAATTCAACTGTACCAAAAAGCAGCCCCGTGATACCCTCACCACTAAGGGGTCAAAAACAAAATTCAACTGTACCAAAAAGCAGCCCCGTGATACCCTCACCACTAAGGGGTCAAAAACAAAATTCAACTGTACCAAAAAGCAGCCCCGAAGGGCAGGAAAAGAAAATGACAAGAAAACATGAGCAGGAAATAAATTGCAAGCAACATGAAATCAGGAAGTAAAGAGTAATGAATATTGGATAAATCTTTGAGCCTGTGCCTGAGGGTCAGTTTAAGGATACAGGGGAGGTCAAAGGATACAAAGGAGGTCACACACACACACACACACACACACACACAAACACACGCGCGCGCACACACACACACACGCACACGCACACACGCACGCACGCACGCACGCACGCACGCACGCACGCACGCACGCACGCACGCACGCACACACACACACACACACACACACACACACACACACTTCTAAATCCTTCACCGACTGTGATTTTAAGTTCAATAAAATGAAGGTATGGAGATGTAGTAAAATTGTGCTCGAGATCGACCTGATCCGTTTTGGATGATAACATACTAATAAGACCTTTCCAGAGTACTAAGCTGTGGGCAATTTTTTTTTTACTTACTTGTTGTCTGATCATTTGGTATAGCCAATGCCCCAACCCTATCGCTTTTTAGTAAATGCAGCCTGGCCATCAGATCGTACAAAATAGAAAACTCAGAAAAAAAACAAGCATACAAACCTCAGTACTAGATCAGCGACGACATTGTTTATTCTGATAAACCTGAGCCGAATGATCAGCTTTAAGTCGTATATGCAAAGTGGAAACGCGGGCACGGATGTTTTACAAACATTGTGGGCAAAAAAGCGGTTTTACAAATAGACTAAAGAACATTCAATCAAAGAACATTCAATCACTTGATTGCTATTCGTGTAAACGGACATATCACATATATACAAGAGTAAATGTTAAAAAAAACAACTTTTCACATTAAAAAGAAAAAAAAATACGGCCAAACAAAGTGATTGACAACCTAGAAGGGAACTGGAGGAGTAAATTGGAGAACAGTTTGTATTCACAAAACATTCCGAAAGCAGCATCCGAGTAAACCGGCTATACGGCAGAGAAACGGAATACCTGCATGCATCATTTCCAGTTCCTTCCCCTAGGGCAGCGAGGGGGGAGAGATGGTCAGTTAAAAGCACACAGCCCTGTCAGTCATCGCTGACCTTTCTCCCCTCAGGCAGGGTCGGCAAGTTTTCTTTCGCAAAGGAACGGAGGTCTTAAATATTAGGGGGCAATGTCTGTCAGTCTGTCCATGTCTTCCTGTCTGTCTTATCCGTTCTACCTGACTGTTTAGTGTGTGTGTGTGTGTGTGTGTGTGTGACTCCGGATTTATCTTACAGCTTTACATTGAAATGTGTTCACAATAACAATAGATCTGATCAAGGCGCAATGCTGGCCTACCAATCCATTTTTTTTTGCCTAGAAAAGAAAGAGGAACAATGGGAATTCCTTCATTTAAACCATAACGCCAAGTTCTTTTTCTTTTTTTTTTCAAGCAGTTACAGGAGATTCTTGTTTTACAATCACTGCAATGACCTTGGGGACGTCTGCGGAAGTGTACACGAACTGGTTTCCGGTTATGAAACATCGCCGCAAAGGTATGAATGTGAAGAAAACGTACCAGCGCGACCTACTTCAGTCTACCTTAAGGTCAACTCTTCAATTCTCTTTCTTATGAAATTTAGACAGTTGTGTACGTATGGTGAGTTCTTTGTGTGTGTGTGTGTGTGTGTGTGTGTGTGTGTGTGTGTGTGTGTGTGTGTGTGTTAATTTTCATGAAAGAATTTTCTTTTTCCAGATGGTGACACGCTTGAAAGATCCCTGTGTGTTTGGCTCTGCAGAAAGATCCCTGTGTGTTTGGCTCTGCAGAAAGATCCCTGTGTGTTTGGCTGTGCAGAAAGATCCCTGTGTGTTTGGCTCTGCAGAAAGATCCCTGTGTGTTTGGCTGTGCAGAAAGATCCCTGTGTGTTTGGCTGTGCAGAAAGATCCCTGTGTGTTTGGCTGTGCAGAAAGATCCCTGTGTGTTTGGCTCTGCAGAAAGATCCCGTGTGTTTGGCTCTGCAGAAAGATCCCTGTGTGTTTGGCTCTGCAGAAAGATCCCTGTGTGTTTGGCTGTGCAGAAAGATCCCTGTGTGTTTGGCTGTGCAGAAAGATCTCTGTGTGTTTGCTCTGCAGAAAGATCCCTGTGTGTTAGGCTGTGCAGAAAGATCCCTGTGTGTTTGGCTCTGCAGAAAGATCCCTGTGTGTTTGGCTCTGCAGAAAGATCCCCGTGTGTTTGGCTCTGCAGAAAGATCCCTGTGTGTTTGGCTGTGCAGAAAGATCCCTGTGTGTTTGGCTGTGCAGAAAGATCCCTGTGTGTTTGGCTGTGCAGAAAGATCCCTGTGTGTTTGGCTCTGCAGAAAGATCCCTGTGTGTTTGGCTGTGCAGAAAGATCCCTGTGTGTTTGGCTGTGCAGAAAGATCCCTGTGTGTTTGGCTCTGCAGAAAGATCCCTGTGTGTGTGGCTCTGCAGAAAGATCCCTGTGTGTTTGGCTCTGCAGAAAGATCCCTGTGTGTTTGGCTCTGCAGAAAGATCCCCGTGTGTTTGGCTCTGCAGAAAGACCCCTGTGTGTTTGGCTCTGCAGAAAGATCCCTGTGTGTTTGGCTCTGCAGAAAGATCCCTGTGTGTTTGGCTCTGCAGAAAGATCCCTGTGTGTTTGGCTCGGCAGAAAGACCCCTGTGTGTTTGGCTCTGCAGAAAGATCCCTGTGTGTTTGGCTCTGTAGAAAGATCCCTGTGTGTTTGGCTCTGCAGAAAGATCCCTGTGTGTTTGGCTCTGCAGAAAGATCCCTGTGTGTTTGGCTCTGCAGAAAGATCCCTGTGTGTTTGGCTCTGTAGCTTGTAACTGGAGCGACTCTCAGAAACTTCTCTCAAAACGGCACCTCTTTTGAGACAGAATCATCCTTTTTTGGGGGGTGGGGTGGGTGATGGCGGGGATGGGGGTGGGGTGGGAGGGTGAGGGATGGGTGGGTGTCAAATTGTTCGAAAAAAATCAGATCGTTCTCTCTTTTCTCCCATCCTGATGTGGATCGGTGGTCGGGTAGGCCATAAATAAAATGACTTCTGTCCACCCCCCCCCCCCCCCTCCTTTCCTTCTCTCCCTTCGCCGACGTCTTATAACGTTACTGCTTTTTCCTTCCATTGGATGATTTTTTTTTTCTTTTTCGTATTTGAACTCTCAA
Source organism: Conus ventricosus (assembly GCA_018398815.1). Classification (NCBI taxonomy): domain Eukaryota; kingdom Metazoa; phylum Mollusca; class Gastropoda; order Neogastropoda; family Conidae; genus Conus; species Conus ventricosus. The sequence goes on along the minus strand of CM031595.1, from coordinate 69,527,246 downwards.
CTTTGGATTCTCTCTTGAGGGCACATAAGACCGTATGGCGAAAGCTTGGCTGTGTCTGGAGTGGCACTGTCTTCATCTGTGCGTGGGCAGGGGTGGTTGGGTCTGTGGGGTGTGCTCGGCGGCTGGAGGGTGGTGTTTTTCGCCGGTGGGCTCTGCAGTCATGAAATACGGGCTGGTACACCCATGGGGATGCTACTTTAAGGCTGTTATGAGCTGCATCCTGTAGTCTGATTTACCTCTGTTCAGGAGCAGTTATGTCCCTTGATATCTTAATGGAGTGTCCTGTGCGTGCCTGTACCCATCGTCAACACAGCGCAGGCCTCCAAGGGTGGTACAGGACTGCTCTAAAGGCGGGCGAAGACAGTGCTTCTCTGGGTCCTCCCCAGCACCTTCGGGTGTTTCTTTTTCTTTCTGTCCACCACCACCCACCCCCTCCTTTCCTTCTCTCCCTTCGCCGACGTCTTATAACGTTACTGCTTTTTCCTTTCATTGGATGATTTTTTTTCTTTTTCGTATTTGAACTCTCAACGTATTCGTTCTCTCTTGAACTCTGCTGAATTTGACACACGCTGTAGTCACAAAAATAAACCTCAGTATCTCATATTATGCTCTCTCTCTCTCTCTCTCTCTCTCTCTCTCTCTCTCTCTCTCTCTCTCTCTCTCTCAGACTCGAAAGCCATTAAACAGTTGACATTTCCAACAGCAGAAGACCTGCGGTGTCAGTTTAAGTTGAGCTTTTCCAATACAATCTGAAATCAATGATCAAACAATTGAACATCAGGACTGTTTCCCGAGACGTTCGCTTCGTGTTAAATACAGAGCTGCGGGCGTATACGACTGCGACACTAACTACTAAATCAAAAACAGCAACAACAACAACCAAACAACAACAACAACACAGCAGCAGCAGCAGCAGCAGCAGCAGCACAGCAGCAGCAGCAGCAGCAGCAACAACAACAAGAAGCCATCAGCAGTTCTAATTCTGACATCAGTTCTACATTTAAGGAATTTTCATGCCTGTAAGTATTTGATCCTTTTTTTTTTAGTATTGTCTGTGTCTGTTGCATAAAGTTAGTTCTTTTGCAGTTCAATAGTGATAATATTTTGGGCATCAGTGAGACTACCAATGCTGATTTAGCCTATGAAATTGTTTGAACAAGAGAGCAGCCGTCATTGCTTTAGTCTCCATCAGCTGTTTGTAATTTAAAAGGAAATCGTAAACGAGGCACGAAGAAATGAAACTATTCCTTGTTTGTCTTCTGTGTTTCTTGTCTGCATTTATGCTAGGCGAACTGGTGCCAGAAGTATCATTGGTTGTGCTATATGCTTTGTGTCTCCATTTGTGCTAAACTAATAGGCGCCAGAAAAAAATTCTCGTTTGTCCTACGTACTTCGTTTCTGCATTCGTGCTCGGCGAATTGGTGCCGAACAAAACAAGCCGGGAGCAAAAAATGATTTCCTGATTTGATATTCACTTTTTCATGATTGAGCTCAGCAAAAATCATCACTTTCTGACATTGATTGCAAGTAGTTTCACTTGTTGAATGTGACCGCTTTTTGACGATGGTTCAGTCTGACTGTTGAATGGATTGTTTTTGACGTTGATGGCAAGCAGTCTGGCCTGCAAAATGTCATCACTTTTGACGTTGGTTGCTGTCTGACGGTTAAACGTCACCGCTTTTGACATTGATTGCAAGCAATCTGACCCGCTCAACATCGTTGCTTTAGACGTTGGTTTGTCGTCTGACTGTTGAATGTTATCACTTTATACGTTGGTTTGTCGTCTGACTGTTGAATGTTATCGCTTTATACGTTGGTTGCAGTCTGACTGTTGAATGTTATCACTTTAGACATTGGTTTGTCGTCTGACTGTTGAATGTTATCGCTTTATACGTTGGTTACAGTCTGACTGTTGAATGTTATCGCTTTATACGTTGGTGCAGTCTGACTGTTGAATGTTATCGCTTTATACATTGGTTGCAGTCTGACAGTTGAGTGTTATCGCTTTATACGTTGGTTGCAGTGTGACGGTTAACTCTCACTGCTTTTGACGTTGGTTGCAGTCTGATTGCTAAATGCCGTTTTTCTTTTAATTATTTGATTGACAACAGACACGTCAAATGTCATGTTTTTCACGTGATAGCAAATGAAAACAATCTGACCTGCTGGATGTATTTATTTCAATGTTGTTACAATCAGACACATTGAATGTCTTTTCTTCTTCTCTTTCTTCATCTTCGTCTTCTTCCACTCATCCTCCTGCTAATTCTTCTCCTCCTTTTTCTTCTTTTGATGTTGATTGAAAAAAGAAACCCGTTGACTGTCGGTTTTTTTAATAATTTTTTTTACGTTGGTTTTAGTCTGACCTGTTGGATGTTGTTGAGTTTTTATGTTGGTTGCAAACAATCTCATCTGTTAAATGTCTCTGTTTATTTTACTTTGGTTGTAAGCAGTCTTATATATCAAATGCCTTTGCTTTGTGACGTTGTTTTCAGAAACCTGACCAGTTGAATGTCTAACCCACCAACTTTGGAAATTTATGAAGCTCAATGTTGTTTCTTCTCGCCCAGATCCAGCAAGAACTCTTTTCTACTAACTCTGCCATTGCCTTTAGGATTCTAGTCCTCATCTTAGCAGAACTCTCGAGCTGCTTCAAGAGCTCATAGGCTGACGAGCCTACAAAACCTCTTGCTTCAACTACGGCAAGGATTTCGGCTTGGAAGCCAAATTCCCGACAGCTTCTGTTGACGTGTTCTGAATTTGTGACTTCATGTAGTACAGTGTCTGACATGCGTGTTGTTGGAGGAATGGGGTCATCAAGCGTTCGATTGTTTGTTGCACACGACACCAGTGGCGGTTTCCTTGCACGCGCATGTGTATATGTTCATACACCTCCACAGCTTCATGCTATTCTTAGGAGAATGAAATGGGGCATAACGTGCATGCAGTCTCTCTCTTGTGTCTCTCTTTTAACAAGTGTTCGCAAATGGCCCCTCGATTAAAAGTCAGTCTCAGCTGAAAGACTTGATGGGGCTGCAGTCTGCACTGATGTTCACTCTTTCTCTGCTGTTTGAAGCAGGTATTGAATCCCGACCATCGGATCAAGATAACAATGCTTCGTCCACTGGATTGCATGGCCCCTTTTCATTACCACTAGCCATTGTCTTTTCTCAGTTCACTTCTTCAAGCTTCCCTCCATAAGCTTCCGAACCACACACACACAACGTCTCTCTCTCCCTCTCTCTCTCTCTCTCACACACACACACACACACAACTCTCTCTCTCTCTCTCCCTCTCTCTCTCTCTCTCACACACACACATACACACACACACACACACACAAGTGCAAACACACACCACACCCACGCACATGCACATACACGCGCTCGCATACACACTCTCTCTCTCTCTCTCTCCTCTCTCTCTCTCTCTCTCTCTCTCTCTCTCTCTCTCTCTCACAAACTTCGTACGTAACTGTGATACTTTTATTTTATTTTTGAGTATCCATTCCATTAGCAACCACAACCACAACCACAACCAGTTCACCTACTTTAAGCATGAACATCTCAAAGACAGGAAGCCAACCCCCCAACACAAAGTGAGATCTTCACACAATGCAGCGTGGTAAAAAAATCACAGTGTTGCTTTCGTGTACGAGCAATGAAAAATGTTTCAATACACGGACAGTGTCCAAAATGTAACATAACAACGCTGAGAGTGTGTTATGATGCAAAGTAACATTCATACACACAATGCTGTTCTGCAAAAAAAGAAAATTAGGTTCAAATAACGTGAGCAAATGATCAAATAAATGCAATCACACAGAGCTTTTTGTAAAGAAAAGATGGGCGAAAAAATGAGAAAAATACTGTTCACAAAAAAGGTTAAGACAAACATGCGTTAAAAGGGGATTTCGGTTGACTCAAACGTCTAAGAAGCATTACACTTAATGCCACTCAAGACACTGCCAAGACAGTGAAACTAAACACTACACATACGGAAGTTATCATAAAGAAACTCGATTATGTACATTTTTTTTGGACATCACATAATAATACTGATAAAAGTTCATTGTGATAAAAAAATGAAATGACGAACATGTATACACTTTCAAGAATGACCGTACACATCTCACATGAAAAACACGGAAAGCTGACAATGCTAAAAATGCATTTCTGGCTTCATGAATAACCATGAGCGCAGACGATAAAAAAACGCGTACTCATTATACTCTCATATCTTGGGGGAGTTAAAATCAACATCAAACCAAGTACTTAACTTTTATAACTCAAACTGTGCGTTATCATCAATCATACTCAGTATGGGCCTGTCCCCCTGGGCTGGAAGTAACCGGAAACACGAGGTTCCAAATAAAGAGCATGGGTGATGGGTGTAAGTTCACGCACGCCCTAAGAAAGGTTCTTCACCATGATATAAACCAAATGATGAAACTCAATAATGTGAAGAGAAGAATGGGTTAAGCTGGAGAGTATGAAGGAAACTGGAGGCGAAAAGGAGAAAAAAAAAAAAAAAAAAAAAGAGAGAGAGAGAGAGAGAGAGAGAGAGAGAGAGGAGAGAGGGGGGGGGGGAAACCTGATTTTGTTACGTATCTTCCCCTTATGGTGAATGGACATAAAAAAATGAAATAAAAAAACTGGGGGAGAGGGGCTGGAGGAGAGGGGAAAGGGGCAGGCGGAAGGAGGAGGGACGAATGGGGGAAGGGGGAGGGGGAAAGGTGGCACAAGCCTTTCAAAAGAACCGAGTCCTATGAAGATGGTCTGTGACTGTTGCTTCCTTCTCTCTTTGACGATATTTAGTGTCCACAACAAAAGTTTGTTGCAAAGTAACAACGAAAACAACAGCAATAACAATAATAAAAAAAAAAAGCAATAATAATAATAATAATAATGATAATAATAGTAATAATAATAAGACAATGATGATGATGACGATGGTGATGACGATGGTGATGATGATGATAATAATAATAATAATGATGATAATAATAATAATAATGATGATAATAATAATAATAATAATAATAATAATAATACAATGATGATGATGACCGTGGTGATGACCATGATGATGATGATATGATGATGATGATACGAATGATGCTGATGAAGAAGCCAAGGGATCGGTAAGAGAGGAGTCGTGCTGGAGAGGGTATTAACTGTGTGCCACACAAGCCAGCCGATCTTAGAGCGCCTCCGTAGTTCATCCGCAGCCAGGGATCAGCTCCAGAAAGAAACAGAAAAGTACAAAATATACTCCGTTCTACTGAACATCAAGGGAATAGGGGCAAGTAAACGAACCAGGCGTTACGAAAACGATCAACTTTCTGATTTCCTCCTCGAAAGGATCGTGTACCATGTCCATCTCTATGCCAAAGAATACTTTTGAGAAGGTAGCTCTTCACGCCAATTTGCAAATCGGTTGTGATTGTGTGTCACGAACACTCCTGTGCATGTCACTCACACCGACATGATGGGGCGTCTTACCGCGATAAACTCTTGAGTCACGTTCACTTTTCTGCCGCACCCATCACAAGCACAGAGCGCGCGCCAAGTGGTACAGAAAGAAGAAAAAACACACAACACTGGTAGGAATTGGTCGAGCGGTCAGAGAGAGAGAGAGAGAGAGAGAGAGAGAGCAAGCATCCGTCAGATATTTCAGACTGTCTAGATCTAGGGTCATGTTGCATGCAGTGTGCGGTAGAAAGCAGGAGTGAAGGGAGCGGGTTGTGAGATATTTAAATGTGTGTGTGTGTGTGTGTGTGTGTGTGTGAGTGTGTGTGTGTGTGTGTGTGTGTGTGTGTGTGTGTGTGTGTGTGTGAGAGAGAGAGAGAGAGAGAGAGAGAGAGAGAGAGAGAGAGTTTGATAACAGATTGTCGAAATCCACACAGCAATGAAAAAAAATCTGAAATCACTTTCTGAGGAAAGATCTTAAAGAACCGCCACAAAGTCATACTCTTTACGTGCTTCTTTAAATGCAGGGAACTCAGGAGTCATCTTTAAAAATGTAATATCTGTCTATGTCGTCTCTGTCTATCTCTACCTATATATCAATATCTGTGTGTTTGAACATATATCACCTTTCATTTGAGCACGGTTCCTTGTTGAGACCAAACCCACGACGAGTTCTACCGAAACAAAGGGACCTATGAGTTGACTCAAAGAGCACAACGGGACACAACGCACAGACAGACCTCTTGAAACTACCTGAAGTATTCTTCCCAACCTTTACAGAAACGAATAAGAGCAGAGAAGATTTTTAAAACACACACACACACACACACACAAAACAAAACACACACAAAAAAAAGCAACCCACCAAACAACACAAAACTTGGTTGCTTCGCCTATCGCCGATCCCCATCTCCAGACAAGGAAAACGCTTCCGACGCCCGCTAGACGCGGCAGCCAATCACAGTCCGCGTTACTGATGGGGCGAACATCCGCTGTCGTGCCTCGCGCGCCATTTGGGAAATCACCTCCACTGACCCGGGCTGATAAGGCCGGCCACTTATCGCGCAACAGGTTTGGCTGGCCAGGTTTCAGGCCCTACAACTGACAGTCGTAAGCCTGCAGAGAGGGACCAGCAACAAACAGGTCTTGGGGAGCCATTAAGGGATGGGAAAACAAGGTGTTTGGGATCGGATCCGCGCACACGGGAGAGGAGCCGCTGGGCCCACTCACTGTGCACGGGAAGTGACGTGCGCGTCTTAGAAATGACGCGGGACTGGGCCTCCGCAGGTCAGAGGTTAAGGCGTATTTGTACGGTAGGATAAGCCTCCGCCACGTGTCGGCACCTGATTGGTTGTCAAAACATGCCATTACTGCCCGGTCATTCGTAAGTTTAAGTGTGTGTGTGTGTGTGTGGTGTGTGTGAGAGAGAGAGAGAGAGAGAGAGAGAGAGAGAGAGAGAGAATTATTTCAACTTAAATGATCAAATTACACCTTTACACTTCGTCCTAGAAAGTGCAATTTTGGCTTCATTAAAGAGGCGTGGGCTTGTCAATAGATACGCTTCGCCAAAAAGTCTGCAAGAGATACAAAGCTCATCAGAAGACATGCACTGAGGAACACAAGGCATTTCTCAGACATTCAAACACGTTTGCGGGAAACAAACACGTAACCGCCCAAGGCAGACGTTTAAGTGTTTTCCAAACCGTCGCAGGTTAACACATGCTCATAAAATTAGCCGTTTCTTATCATCAGCATTTAAGTCGAACAATTTAAAGAAAAGACACAACAAGAAACGGACAAATTCGGATCACTTCAGGGCGAGTTTCTTGGATTCACCATGAACTGAAATGAGACTTGGGGACGTGTATGTCTGGCTTGCAGAGGAGAGAGAGAGAGAGAGAGAGAGAGAGGACTGCGGTTTCTACACAAGCAATGACTAGGCCAACCGAGAAATGGAATGTCAACTAAGAAACTCGTTACTGATGCACAGATCGGTCATGGTCCGTTTCGCCTTCTAAATAACTCCAAACTGACACCACCAGAACGACAACACGTACAAGATGGGGCAGACATGACCTGCCAACAACCAGTCCTAAAAGAACCCCAGGCCAACTGGCACAGTTGCAGCACAGCGGGCTGGCACTGAGACGTTGTGAATTCGAATCCGGTCGGCGCCCAACCCAGACACTGCCATTCTCACTGCCCATGTGACCATGCTGTGTCGTTCAGCTGGCATCACTGTAGTGTCTGACAGATCGTCCACCCCCACTCTCCTGAGGTGGTTATCCCCGACCGCCATGTCACCTGTAGCAAGTGTGCACGTTAAACCTGAATGGAACTAACCATGTAACCTCCTCCCCCTGTTCCCCCATCTCCCTTTCCATGGCCAGAGGGCCGATGACCGAAATGAACTGTCCACACCATTCCCCAGACACCCAACTATACTCGGTCCATCTCGTAAAATGGATTTTATGACCGATGTCCACTTCTGATACCCACCTCTCCCCCTGCCCCCTCCCTCCCTTACCCCCTTCTCCCAAAGTTCAGCACCCTACGTTTTGAACTCTAAGGAATTCTAAACGAAATGAAAGTGTGTATTTGGAAACGTGTTGACACAGTTTCAAACTCGGATGACGTCCAAGATCATTGAAACGCAAGACGTAATTGCCAAATCCGTCCGTAGAAAGCCGATCGACTGATCGGTGGAAAAAGAGGAAGGAGGAAGCTTCAACTGCCACATTTACCTCGAAAGATGCAACGACAACGATGATGATGATGGTGGTGATGATGATAAACAATGATAGATAAAGGGGACTGCGTGAGAGCCAGAGAAGTTATCCGACAGTAGTGCGCGAAAGGAAGACAAACTGCGAAAAGGGAAAACGAAGATAACCAAAAACAAAACAAAACAAACAAACAAAACAACAACAACAACAACAACAAAAAACACTCAACCAACCAATCAAGTGACAAATGAAAACCGAAGTTAAAGAAATAGTGTAAAACTGGAAAACGGAAATAGCACCCCCACCCCTCCGCCTTCGCCATACAAAAGTGAAAAGAAAAAATCGAGGACAAAGAAATAATGAAACGCGAACAACGAAAATACATGAAAAAGTGAACAGTAGATTATAAAGATGAACCGTCTCACACACACACACACTCACACTCACACACACACACACACTCAAACAAAGACGTCATGGCGAGCGGAAAGTCATTGATAACCTGTGAGCAATATTTCCACAATACACAGATAATACACAGACCTTGCCTAAGCGCACAGCGCTGGAACAGTGTAGCTGAAGAAGTATGAAAGCAGTAGAGAGCAGTGTACAGGAAGTGAGCACCAAACAGTGAGGAAAGAGTCAGTCCATGGAAAACAAAGATAAAAGTGAAATAATGCTGAGGTCTTAAAAAGAAGGGTGAAAACCAGTGGAGCACACGTTCATGGAAACAAAGTGAAAGCACTGAGGTTTGCAAGGGGTATGGTTATTGCTGTGTACGGAATAACATTTCTTCTTAGACAGTAATCCAAGACGCATCAATAGTGCATGTAATGTACATAACAGCTGATGAAAAAGGATACATTTTAGAGATAAAAAAGAGAGTCGGTTACTGATGTACTGAAAACTGTACAATATATTCGAATTACACGTTGTGGTTTTAACAGATATGACAAAACTCGTTCAGCGGTTTCATCCTCATAAGAGCAACAGGGTCTGTTTAATCCTATGGATGTTTTAGGAACACAAAAATGTCCCAATCTCACAACAAATTTACCCTCTTGTTCCAGTGTACAAACAGAATGCCAATGAGGAAAAAAGACACGCACAGGCGGTGCCTACAGCTATACAAATGCCGAATCAAATCAGATATCACAACCACCAACAAACTCTCAACAGCGACAGAAAATCCCAAACCAAAATCAATTACAATGATGAAAACACAAAAGGGTTCCAGGACACTTTAGTGTTTAGCTTGGGTCTTATACACCTGAAATAAGGCATCTCATCACTCAATCCTGATGTGTTTAAAGTAAAAAAAAAAAAAAGGCAGAAAAGAACAGCAAGGATCAAGCAACACTTAAACATTATTACATGATTAAAAAATGAAATTCAAAGAAAACACGTGCGTACAAAGTATTAAGTAGAACTGATTGTATCGATGCGGTAACATCGGCATGAAAAGTTTCATTTTCTTCAAGGGCTATTCTGCATTATCAACCTTTGTATTTATTTTGTATCGTTAGCGCTCTGCAACCGCACAAACTGCGTACTGACCATACATAATTCTTTTGTTGTATATAATCCACGATGAAAAGTATCTTGGTTCTATACTGCCCCGGATTCATCCTCATCCAACTTAATTTCAGTACTCATCGTTTATTTGAAGAAAACGGAAATCAAGCAAATGAGTGAAAAAAACAAACCAAACCCAAGGACAATGCTGTTATAGTTAGCTATGATCAACTAAGACAGTATCCGTTCTCTTACTTGCAAAAACTTACGCCATCATTCATCAAACGGCGCACGCAAAAGCGCCTCATTTTCTTCAGTAGCCATTTGTTAAACAGTCCACTCTTTCATTGGCGGCTGTTATTCATTCAGCACACATTATGATTTACCATCCGAAGCAAGAAAAGACAATCCTATTTTCTCTGTCATTTCTCATAGCCCTCATACAGCTCTCATTTTCTGACTAGCATCCACTCATTTCGTTTTGACAGATATCCACGCTTCCAAATGATCAAGAAAAAGATACCTCCGTTAGAAGGCTTCAATTCACCCATACCTTTCATTCAACATGAATTCTTCATTTCTGCCGACACAAACATGTTCCTTTGATGACCAACCCTTCTTGTCTGAACCAAAATCGGATATTTCCATTGTGTGTTTAGCAACACTTTTCGCTATGTTTTCCTCTCATAAGCAACAAATGTGATGCCTTATATCCAAACACGACTAACACTGCATACATCGTAACCTTACGTATGTAGCATCACGTAGGCCTCCAACAACACTGAGCACATGCAAGCAATTCAATACTGTTGAAATATTGCATCATATGTTCTGTTGTAAATATTAAAGAATACACAATGAATACTTCTAATGTTTGCTTTTGACACGGTTGAACAGCCCTGGAAGATTGAAACTAACGTAAGGCAGACAATGAAACGGACAGATATTCCTGAATAAACAATACGTCAAACGTTAGACTTACAGTATGGGTTTATCGTCATATTCTCATAGATGTTGTTTGTGAACAACAGACTGATGCATAAATGTTCTATGTTACAAATGTATGTCACTGAGCGAAATGGCGAGACAGAGGGGTGTAGGGGGGTATGGTAGCAATGGGGAATGGGGAGGAGGAAGATGAATTTAGTCGCAAGTTTTCATATTCCACAGACTGAATAAGAGTTCAACAATGCGTCTATTCATATGCCCACAAATACCACACAAAACTAATAAGGCAAAGAATAGACATTTAAGCACACTTCCAAACACGTGAAATAATTCAATAATCCTATCAACGCCTTCACCCTCTACGTGCAGGTTGCCAAAAGAAGTGACTAATTGTTCCGACACAAGTTAGTTTCTTCCTTATTGGAGGTGCAGTATGAAAAAATAATATCATCCAAAATGTGTTAGGTACTCCACACCCCAAACTGTGCCACGTTTCTGAAGCAGCGACACCCTCATTTCAGCACCCGTTCACACCTACAACCAAAATTCTCTTTTAAAACTAAACCAACCAACCAATCAACCAACGAAAGAACAAAAAAGGACAATGAAATCACCGTGTTCAGAGGCTGTCAAGTCAAATTATACTTGCTCCGCATGAACTTGGTAATGGTTTTGGAAACGACCTGACTTGGAGTTCTGTTTGATCGCTACATCCGATCTGTGTCCCAGATGAAATTGATGCCAGTAACAGCCTGCCGAAGTTCCTCTCTTGTTGAGACAAGACCGAGCAGGTCTTCTGTGATAGTGTGTTGCCTTTGGCGGGGGAGTCGAGGTGGCTTTTTGAAGGTCGCTCGAAAAGGCTTGAAGGAAGTTTCTGCCGCGGTGGAGGGGGTGGGCGAGGGTGGTGGACGGAGATGTGAGCGAATGTTGCATGCGTTGGGGTAGGCAGAGAGAGTGGGGTGAAAGAGACAGTAAAAAAACTAACCCTTCAACGTATTACGTTGTTTTGTTTAAATAATCGATAAAGATTAAATAATTGAATTATTATTGGCAGTCAGCTGAGTGTTTGCGTGAGGTGGTACATGGATATCTTTTTTTTAAAGGATTGAGGTAATTGCAGTAAGACAGATCGTTAAAACTTGGACCAGCCGCATAAGTCCTCAGACTGTCTGTAGAAAGAAGCACAACTGTAATGAATCGATGATTTATCATCCGACAATGGAAAAACCCGAAAGACAAGAATCCATGCATCACAGACTTCGGTGTCCTGTTTCGACTATCAGTCTTTTAAAAACGCGACAATTGTCATAGAAGACAAAACACCAGAGCAAGGCAGACGATTCCAAGCATCTGGCGTCAGTCCATTTGCCGCGCTGTATTAACAGAATATAGTAACGAGCAAGCAAAACCAAAAAACGGACAACAACAACATTCAACCTAAATCGTCTGTGTTGATGGCAACAAACGGAAGTCGACACTAGAGATAGTCTTCTGCGTTAAACTCAAGGCATGTGGAAGGGAATGAAGCGACACTGCACAACCTCTTACAGCCTACACACACACAACTACATAGAAGCACAACAACAAAAAACGAAAACTAACTATTTCAACAAACTCTGTGTTGGGAAGAGCGAAATAAAGATTGTAGAGTTAGTCTCTCACCGTTTAAACTCTCAAGGCATGTGGAAAGGGAATGAGAAAACAACAACTGCAACAACCTCTTACAACACACACACACACACACCACACACAGAGAGAGAGAGAGAGAGAGAGAGAGAGAGAGAGAGAGAGAGAAACAAATAAACACAAAACAAACAAGATCAAAGAGTGGCATGGGAGCTCCCCTCCTGTCACATTCCATCATCTCTGCACAGACAGCGGTCTGATGTCGTTGCCTGTGCTTCCACAGCAGAAGAGAACAGAACACAAAGCATCACCACGCAACACGACACAGTCAACACAGAACACATCACAACACAGTCAGAACAGAACACATCACAACACAACACAACACAGTCAGAACAGAACACATCACAACACAGTCAGAACAGAACACATCACAACACAACACAGTCAGAACAGAACACATACACAACACAGTCAGAACAGAACACATCACAACACAACACAGTCAGAACAGAACACATCACAACACAGTCAGAACAGAACACATCACAACACAACACAGTCAGAACAGAACACATCACAACACAACACAATACGGTCAGAACAGAACACATTACAACACAGCACAGTCAGAACAGAACACATCACAAACAACACAACACAGTCAGAACAGAACACATTGCAAAACAACACAGCACAGTCAGAACAGAACACATCACAAAACAACAGAAACGTCAGAACAGAACACATCACAACACAACAACACACGGTCAGAACAGAACACATCACAACACAACACAGTCAGAACAGAACACATCACAAAACAACACAGTCAGAACAGAACACATCACAACACAACACGGTCAGAACAGAACACATCACAACGCAACACAACACAGTCAGAACAGAACACATAACAAAACAACACAACACGGTCAGAACAAAACACATCACACCGCAACACAATGCCGTCAGAACACATTACAACGCAATACAACACGACACAATACGGTCAATGCCTTCACTTCAAACTAGATGCAATAATCTCCACACATGCGCTGATTGTTAGCAATCACCATGCTCCCATACTACGAAACATCACAATGTATGTCTACTACAAAACATACACATATATTATTATCTCAAGGAAAAAGCAATAAATACATAGTTTTTTTTTTCTTCTGGGTGTCCATCACGGCATTAAAAGGAGGTAATGGGGAGCAATGAGCTTAGTGTTCTGGCGTAGGCTGGGTGTTTTTCAATGGCATAACCCACTGATCGCCGACTTTGCCTGTAGAATCTTTTACGTGTGCCCAAGATATACACAGGAAGAAAGTTCAGCCACGAGCCGGACGCACTATGTTGATCTGTTGTACGCGTGATGTTGTCGAGACTCGAACCTACGTCCCTCCGATTGAGCGTCCATTGCTGATTGTTGCGCCTGTCTTTAATGCATCAACGTAGCCCCATTATCACACACAATTGGGGCATTCATTTACAATCTCCCAGAATGGTTGCCTTGAATTGCACTGTACAGTAATTTTACCCACCGATACACAAAATACGGACGTTCAGTTGTGTTCTCTTACTATGGCCGTGTCCAGTTGTACTGTAACGGCATTTGTAATTGTACTGCATTTCAACTCTGTACAGGCTTTCACAAAGGGTAGACCCAAATATCGCTGTACAGGCGCCGACCCAGAACAGGCGGGTCTACTGAGATAATACAACACAAACAATACAAATGCAACACAGTACACTACAACACAAAAACAATACAATGCATACATCAACATGAATGCAACGAAACACAAATAACGCCTCGAGGCTTACACCTACAAAAAAACAACAACAGAACGACGTTGAGGACTTTGCTTCCAGCACGTACGCATTTGTAAACAAATCGAGGAAAAGGGTGACAACAATCAACAGCAACATCAGCTAGCGACACCAGAAGCAATAGCAGCAGCAGCAGCAGCAGGAATACCAGTTGCAAGAAGCTACTTCACCCTTACACACACACACGCACGCACGCACGCACGCACGCACCGGCACGCACGCACGCACGCACCACGCACACACACACACACACACACACACACACACACACCACCAACCACACCACACACACACACCACACACACACACCACACCACAACCACCACACCACCACATGCAGAGCGGACGCAGCGTCGACGGTGGTGTTCTTTACATGAGGTCGGAGCCCATCATCTCGCTACGGGCGCCGATCTTCAGCAGCCTCTGGTGCTCCTTCTCGTGCTCCGTCAGCAGGTGCTTGTCCTCCTTCATCATGTGGCGGTGAGACTGCAGCTGGATGTAGCTCTCTTCACGCTGCGCGTGTGCCTGTCACATAACAAACACCCCTAGAAAACAAGTCCCGGTGGATGATAATCATGCCCACCTGCGCACATTTGCAAGCTCGCTCTGTTTCCCCTCGCCCCAGCCTCCACCCCGGCTCACCCCCATTACCTCCTTCCTTGGCCCTCCTGCCCCCTTCCTCCACCCCCCTCCCACACACTCGCGCGTTCGAGCACATACATATACCTATCTAAGCCACGTGACAATCAGATGATTGTCACATTAACGATCACTGCATTATGTTGCCAAATGAATTGATTAATTTGAGGTTTAACGTCTGACAAGTACAGGCTGTGCAGAAACACGTATCTACGTATACACTTATAGACCGCTATATTTGGGTTTTGAGTTAATACATTCCCCTTCCCTGGTGTAACGCATTTTTCACATCAAACTCTACGCATTCCAATCCGCAGTTCTCTTTGAGAGGGTGCTGTATCTTAATAATCTCTTTCTGTTCTACTGTGTGTGTCTCCACTCTGAGACAGTGAGATGAGGAGAAAAGCATTGTAACAAATATAAAAGTAAAAAAAAACAAAAAACAAACATAATCAAAGCCACATGATAACTACAATTAACGCAGCTGAGTAATTGAAAATTATGTGCAAGGATTCAGCAATTGCAATGAAAAGACATGACAAAACACAATGCATTTCGACCTCTTGGGTCTTCTTCAGGCAAAAACAAACAACATTTAGACAATGAAAACGAAGAACAAGAAACCACTTATCTTCTCATATTCGGTAAATAGAAGATAAGTAGTTTCTCGTTCTTCGTTTTCATTGTCCGAAGTGTTGTTTGTTTTTGCCTGAAGAAGACCCAAGAGGTCGAAATGCATTGTGTTTTGTCCTGTAAAATGTCTGTATCATCTGGTGGTACTAATACCGTTTCTTTTTAAAATTTGCTTCTTTTTCCGCCTTAGTCACCTCGTTTTGAAACTAAGAAAAGGCATGATCTTGACTCCCTATGCGCTTAAGTCTTCAGAGTAATTATCGCTTGAGAAAGATGGTAGGTACAGGCAGATTTCTTTTTGTTATGTAGTTGAAGAAATCGTCGCACAATGAAGTTACTCCTCAGTACACAAGTTCAGGCTCGTGCACACACACACACCACACACACACACACACACACACACACACACACAGAGAGATCAGTACATGAACAGTGTAACTTAGTTAAGTCGCATATCTGGAAAGCTTTCGAATATAGTATGGTAGATCACGTCTATAAAGAACAGTTTGATATTAAAAGAATCAAAGAGAATTTTAACTTTAATAGAAAATTACTCTTATTAATGTACAGGTGGAAACTTCATGCATTTAAAACAAAATAAGTAAAAAACGTAGTTTGCGTATGTGGAAACAAAATTACTCCAGCTCATATTGTTTCACGCAGTGATCTGAAAAAATCATTCCAGTATTGAAGCAAAATACTGCGCAGGCCATTTTTGAGTCACCAGCTTTAACGTACGAATTCTTTGTACACTTAAAACGCACCCCTATTGGAAAATATTTATAATATTTTTTATTAACTTTATTTGCGGGGGAGAAGAAAGGAAGGGGGTGGGGTGGATAAAATGGGGGGAGGGGGGAAGCAAAGGGATTTTTTAATTTTTTGTTTATTCATCTATTTTTTCATTTATCTATTCATCTTTTGAAAAAATAAATTGATTAGTTAGTTGTTGGTTATAAGAATTTTGTTTTATGTTAATCTTCACTTATGACTTAAGCAAAGATATTCACACACTTACACATCCACAACTCTCACTCACACACACAGGCACACATACTCTCTCTCTCTCTCTCTCTCTCTCACACACACACACACACACACACACACACACACACACACACACACACACCACACCACACCACACCACATTCGCATGCACGCGCACCCATACATATACACATACCACATTATGTGCACGCTCACAATTATTTCCGTACACATCATTTTTTGTTGTTGTGTTGTTGTTGTTTGTTTTTGTCTAATATCACGAATAGTGGATAGACGTTAAATGAACGACACACACACACACACACACACACACACACACACACACACACACACACACACACACACACGCGCGCGCGCGCGCGCGCGCGCGCGCCTGTATTTGACATGTGTGTGTGTGTGTGTGTGTGTGTGTGTTGTGTGTGTGTGTGTGTGTGTGTGCATACATGCGCGCGCGCGCGCGTGCGTGTGCTATACGTCTCCATACATGTATGTAAGTCTACTCACGAGAGAGAGAGAGAAGAGAGAGAGAGAGAGAGAGAGAGAGAGAGAGACGTCACACAGATAAGACAGAGGCCAGCTGATAGGGAAGCGGCTGGATGATGGATAGGGGACAGGGCGTGCCCCACAGAGGGAGGGATGCCAGAGGAATGGAAAACACGGTGCCAGCATCACAAAACATCAGTCTCTAAGGGCTCCATTCTCTTGATCCCCCCTCCCCCTTCCCTCTTCGTATTCCTGCTGCCACACGTACTCCACCAGCATCTACCCGACCCGCACCTCCTCCCCTCCCCCCCCCCCCCCATGTCGTGGGTACAAAGTGGTCATTGTAGGTGGGTGCGGTACGCGGTGGCCAAGTCCACGGACTGACGTACAAGGAGCACTCCCTACACGTCCGGGGCTTCCTGCAGATAGGGACTAGAGGGATTATCCGAAGGGGCCAGGCAGAATTATCTCCCCTCGGCTCCCCTTACCGCTGGTCTCGGACACACTGGCTGATGTTCGCCGGCTACAGAGGCAAGAGTCACCCTCCTCTACTGTGTCCCCCCAGGGGAAAAAAAAGGCTCTTTCCACCCCATATGACGCATTCATGTTAGTCTGTCAATAAAAAGTGGGTACACTGAAATTTGAAGGATTGGGACACAGCGGTAGACACTCATGAAGCGTTCAAGTATAACCTTTCCCTACGGCCTTGACGTTAGAGTCATTATTACCCTCGATGTGGTATTGTGTATGTTATCCCCGTTTACATCATGAAAAGGACACATTGCTAATGGCTTATTCGAATTGTTCCCGATAGAAACTAATAATTTTTTTCTGTACTTTTCTTTCTTTCTTTTTCCCCCCTAACTATTATCCAGTTTGACCTATATTCGAGAATGGATTAATATTAGAAAGACCTTGGATAGAACAGGGGAGAAACTGGTAATCTGGGTCTGTTGTCACTAGCACTTAAAAAAAAAAAGTTTTGCTCCAAGGGTGACAATACACAGGTGGAGTTCTGACCTAGGACAACCGGCATCGGTTGCTACTAGAGAACGCCTCTTTCCTTATCTGCCCTGTCGTGTAACTGATGTAGTTTGAGATGGGAGATGATGAAGGAAAACAAAACAAAACAAAACACAAAACAAAACAAAACAAAGAGCACTTGCTTGCAGAATAACCCTAGGAAGAAAAAAAAATCTTGCACAGAAGTACAAGCCATATTCAACATCATATTAATCATTGTCGTCAATTTCTTTCTTTCTCTTTTCTTTCTGTCCTTTTCTTTCTTTCTTTCTTCCTTCTTCCTGCTCCTCCTCTCATTCTTTTTTTCGTCCACTTTTTCTGTATTTCACGTCGAAACGCTCGTGAGGAAGAGGAGAGGAGGAGAGAAGAGGGAGGAGGAAGGGAAAGGAAAGATGGACCGAGGAGGGGAGGGGGGGGGGAGGGGTTATATCAATGTACGGTGGGAGCGTAAGCCAAAGAGCCGGGTAAAATAAAGGACGAACACTTCTAGTCCCTCAAAATGTGTCTTGTTCATAACGGAAAGAACACACAGTTCTCATTTGGAGGCAACAAAAGGACATTTGCATCCGTGCAATGAGCGCACTTGTCTTGCAAGCGTATATCTGCCTAACCGCTAAAATGCTGCTGAAGGCAGCAAAGGAATAACAGCAGCGAGAGTGATCAGAATGACCTCCAGTCTTAAAGACGCCCGAAGGAAAGAGCTTCGTGAACGTTCCATTAATCACGCAAAAGCTTCACTTGATGGCCAGCAAAGAAATGAGCGGTCTGTAATTGATTCTTTCGATGAGTTAGTGGCCACTTCGCTTTCGCCGGTTGCTGTTCTTAGTTGCTGATGATTGTGCTTTTGCTATTACTGATCGACGTCATCGGGTTAAAAGGGATCTACGACGCCTACTTCTGTTTGTCTTGGCCATCTCAATCAATCAGACAATACCCTCCCTTCTTCCTCCGCTCTCTTTCTCTTTAAGATCTCCGCACCGGCTATGTCTGAGCACGATGCGTATGTCTATAACCATCGTTTTGACAAATGTTATCCACAAACCTTTACAGATGCGAAATTACTGACTATCTGTAAGTCTGGTGGTCTAAGTAATCCTTGAAATTACAGCATACATTACTATTATCCATATTGTTGAAAAGCATATAAAGTGAAATCTTGAATTTCAAATCAGCAAGCTTGAATTATTTCACCAAAATCAAAATGTCTTTAGAGAACACTCTTCCATGCTTACCTCTCTTATAGAGGAATGGCATTCAAATATAAACAACGAGTTACTTACTGGTTCAGTCTTTGTAGATTTCGTAAAGGCATCTGATAGTATTGATCACAATCTTCTCTGTAAGAAGCTACTTATGTACGAATTAACTCCTCTCTCCATAAATATCCTTTCTTAACAAAAGAAGGCGAGTAGTCTTGCAAGATTCTTTATTATCATCGCTCTAGCCCGTTTTTGAATACGGTGTTCCCAAGGGATTTGTACTGGATCCCACTCTATTCTAAATTGATTTGTATGATCTTCCCCGAAGATGGACTATGGCTGCCTTAATGGCGGGATAAAAAACGGACATACACACAAAACTCCACTCCCTTTGTTGGGCAGATGGGATTAATACTTGGCTGTCTATACAGGGAGTGTCCGCAGAAGTATCAGCCTGCGTACACAGAAGAAGAAGAAGATATGTATGGTTTTCCTTCATCACAAAAAAAAACAAACAAAAATCCAAACGAACTTTGCACGTATTTGCAAAAGGATCATGATAAAATTGTTACCTGGACTGAAGCAAACCCCATTGGCAGTTCACCCAATAAATATAAGTTCATGGTAACGACGACTAAACGAAAGCGCCAGAACATAAAAAGCTGTTTTGGAGATTAGAAATTAATAGCAAATCTTTGGAAAAAAGGTTGATTTTTTTTACAAACTACTCGGCCTATCTATCAATAACAATCTATCTTGGTCCGAACACATCTCTGAACTATGCTGAAAATCTCTTCTACCTTACACACATCGAGCCTGATATAAATCATGCATCAATAAGGGGACTTAGCGAGTAACAAGCACACACTCTTTAACACTCTTCCTTTTCAAACCTTTTTTTTTTTCTTCTGTCGAAGGATGATGAACAACTTGATATTCTCCCTCTTAAACAAAAAATGGCACTTCGATAAAACTGTTTTTATGTACAGACTGATGAATAATTTATCATCATCTTAACTTCTCGGAAAATTCACAGTAATGAAAGTCAGTCCACAACAGTACCGTTTTGATCCCTCGGCCCAAGACTGGCCTGTTTAAGTCATTTTTCAGTTATTCTGGTTATAAATTATGGAACGCAATGCAAGAGGACATTAAACACATATCCAGATTGTTCTATTTCAAAAAGCCTACCAGAAATATCTAATGGGACATTTTGAACACTTAAAGATAGTGTTTGATAACCAACTGATAGGTGATTTTTTTCATCTTAAGGTTTCGCTCTCGCTCGGGGCACGCCCGTGCGCCGTGTGCGTGTTTATGTGTGAGTGTGTGTGTGTGTGTGTGTGTGTGTGTGTGTGTGTGAGTGTGAGTGTGTGTGCGTGTGTGTGTGTGTGTTTTGTGTTGTGTGTGTGTGTGTGCATGAGCGCGTGCTTGTTTCCTTGTTGCACACAAGTCATGATATTTGCTTTTCTTCGAACTACGCTCTTTTGAATGTCTTAGTGTACTTGGTTTATTGTATCCTTAATCTTTCTTTTCTTTCATCATTCAGAGCATTGTGTAAAAAACAACAACAACAACAACAAACAAACAAACAAACAACAACAACAACAACAACAAAACCCATCAAACCGTACCCGTTTTCTTTCATTAAAATATTTGCATTTGTACTCTGTGTGTGTGTGTGTGTGTGTGTGTGTGTGTGTGTGTGTGTGTGTGTGCGTGTGCCGGGGGGCGCCCCGTGCGTGCGTGCATGCATGTGTGTGTGCGCGTGCGTGTGTATGGTGTGTGTGTGTGTGTGCGCGCGCGCGCGCGCGTGCGTGCGTGCAGTACGGAGAAGAGAAGTTGAAATGATACGACAGGCAGATGACAGGGAAGGAGGAAAGGGTGAGGGGTTGGGGATGTGGAGCGGGAAGAGCAGTGTTATTGGTGTCAGGCTGGTCCTTGGAGCGTCCGTGTCGAAGCGTGGGGTTCGGGGTGGGGAGGGTAAAGTGACGAGAGAAGAGAGAGAGAGAGAAAAAAAAAGAAAGTAAACGTGGGTGTGGAGTGTGATAATTTTGGAACATAAGCTTAATAACTATAATTCACTCAGTCTGTCTGTCTCTGTTTCTCTGCCTCTGCGTGCGTGCGGGCATGCGTGCGTGCGTGTGTGTGTGTGCGTGTGCATGTGCCTGTGTGTGTGTGGTGTGTTGCGTGCGTGTGTGTGTGTGTGTGTGTGTGTGTGTGTGTGTGGTGTGTGTGTGTGTGGTGGTGTGTGTGTGCATGTGTGTCTGTGTAAGGTGAGAGAGAGAGAGAGAGAGAGAGAGAGAGAGAGAGAGAGAAGAGAGAGAGAGAGAGAGAGAGAGAGAGAGAGAGAGAGAATGTACGAATGAATGTGCGTTTTGTACACTGTATGTATGATATGTGTGCACGTTATGTATGGCATGTATGCATGCTATGTATGGTATTATTGTATACATGTACGTTATATTGTGAAACATCCGTGCATGTATGCGCACTACAGTTGCATGGATTGATTTCAATACACATCATGAGCTACTCTTACACTCGGTTGCATTTAAAATCAATTGTGTGAATTTAGCATGCACGTTGCTTGCATTTATTATTTTTTTCTTTGTGTGTGTGTGATCAACGTAGATTATTACTCTTTTTTTTTAATGGGTATGTGTGCGACTACAGTCCATTGCTTTTCCTGAGATGATAAAGGTAATTTGATTTGACGCTCATAAGGTATACATGCACAGATGGATGTATGCATGTACACATCTTTACATGTCATGTATATATACATATATGTATATCTATGCATGTACGTATTCACATATGTTTCCATATGGGTGCATTTACGTTGGTCTACCTGTGCCGATGGTGTTAAAAATGCTCCCTCACGTCTGTGAGGAAACACACAGCCGCAAAAAAAAACTCAATTCTTACTACTGCCATGACACATAACTCCCCCCCCCCCCCCCCCCCGAAAACTAGTATAAAGGCAGCGCCCCTCTCTACTGAAATCAGATATTGAATAAAGAGAGTATGTAGCTGAGACGGGGCAGAAGAATAAGAAAAAGGAGGACACATGGAGAAAAAGACGACAGATGAAACAGTATTTCATCAGGCGAAAAAGTATGAAGCTGAGCAGATAAAAATTGAGCAGATAGAAGAAGAAGAAGAAGAAGAAGAAGAAGAAGAAGAAGAAGAAGAAGAAGAAGAGGAAGAAGAGGAGAGGAGGAGGAGGAGGAGGAGGAGGAAATGGAAAAGAGCGAGGTTGAGGGAAAAGATGAGGAAAGGAGAATGGGAAACAAAGGAGCAGCAGGTGGAAAAGGAGGAGGAGAAGGATATGGAGGAGAACGAAGAGGAGGAGGAGGACGAAGACGACGGGGGAGGGAGGGAGGAAGAATAGGAGGAAGCGGAGAAGGGGAAGAAGGAGAAGACAAAAGAGGTAAACATTAACAAAAAAGGCAGAAGAAAAAACGCGACAAAGAAGGAGACGCAGAAAAAGTGGAGAACGAGGAGGAGCAGGAAGAGGAGGAGGAGGAAGAGGAGGAGGAGAAGCAGAAACAAAGGAGGAGGGGGGAGGAGGAGGAAGTAGAGAAAGGGGAAGAAGAACAAGACAAAAAGAGAGAAACATTTGTAAAAAAAAAAAGTAGAAGAAAAACGAGACAAAGAAGAAAGAGGCATAGGATGAAGAGAGAAACGAGGAGGAAGAGGAGGGGTAAGAAGCGAAGAAGACCCTCAAGGAGAAACGAACTGTCAAAGGGGAGACAAAAAGTGATAGGAACAGGGCCTCACAGCGAAGAAGAGAAACCACACGAAAGCAGCCAGCTGACGAAGAAAGTAGTGGAAGTTGTCAATCAATGTCAAAGTAAGATAAAGAGGTCAGTTTACACTGGCCAGACAGACCAAGGGCCATCACCGCGGCCCAACGTTTCAACACGCTAAGACCCCGCGCATCCTTTATGATCCTGTATGGACGGACACTTCACATCCTGCCGCCTGACCCCTGTCCCACGCAGCACACCGCTTTACTACATCGGACGTTCAACCAGCTTCTGCTAATAATAAAAAAAAGTTATTATCGTTATATTACTGTAAATATTATTACAACTTTCGACGTTCAACAAGCTTCTGCTAGTTAAAAAAAAAAGTTAGTATCATTATAATTACTTTGATTTTCATTACAACTTTCGACGTTCAACCAGCTTCTGCTAATAAAAAAAAAGTTAGTATCTTCATAATTAGTTTAATTCTTATTTCAACTTTCGACGTTCAACCAGCTTCTGCTAATGAAAAAAAAGTTATCAGCATGACTTTTATTATCATTATCATTGTATCACCATGGTAGGCCATTGGTGGTTCCTTAACAAACGCTTGTCCCTTCAGGGACTTGTACAACACCGTTTGTTTTGATATGCAGGTCAGTGTGGAGGTTTTGTAACCCGTCCAGTCCATGTGTTGTCCTTCCAGGACCTTTTGGGATCGGGTCTGGGACGTCCACTGTTCGCTGTGCCCTGCAGAATGAATTGGACGGGGCGTCGTGGCCAGCACTGTAGTCAGCATGCGGGGGCTGGATAATGGCGAGGATAGGTTCTGAAAATCTTCTCTGCCAGCCTAATGCCATTATGGGCACTCCGTCGGAAAGTAGAGAAAAACTAGTGGAACACTTTTCATTAACTTTAGCAGGGTAGGAAGTGTACAGTGCTAACACCAACTAATGATCTTGTGCATGGAGAACTTGACAGGTTTCCCCCTGATACAGGGGCACTTTTACCTTCGGAGTTTACACTGGCTCTGACTCCACTTAAAAAAAAAGTACTTTGAATGAAACTTTAAACTGAGGTTCCGTGTGTGAACGCATGCATAACATCTTGCACACACGTAAAATTCCATCACCAACTTTCGGAAAAGGCCAGTGTGGCCGTTTGTACGGATGACACACACACACACACACACACACACACACACACACACACACACACACACACACACACACACACACACAACACGCACGCACGTACGCACGCACGCACGCACACACGCACGCACGCACACACACACAACACACACATGCACACAGAGAACAAAAAAAAAGAATAAAAAACTGACTGACTGACATACTAAATGAAGCGAGAAACGACTGAATGTAGGGCCCGCAGGCAGCTCTTCAGTCGGCTCTACCCAGGTAGGTAGCCCGCTGTGTAAAGGAAAGTGTGGATTACAAAGCGCTTAGAGCTTGATCTGAAACCGAGGACAGGGCGCTACTTGTTAAGTATTCTTAACCACAACAACGATAATGATAATGTTAATAACAGAATGGATGAGCATACGCTTCCCTTCTTGGCATACACAATATTCATGCATCGTGCTGATAGAACCAAAACAAACTGGACATCAAAGATTCGCGCCATGCTACGTACGTATGACCTATTTTCACAGATGTAGGTTGTGTACGTCCTTTTTCACTATGTTCGAACAAAGATTTGTGTACTGAAGACGGCGGACTTAGAATTTTAGAATTTTCATATAAACAATATTGATAGTCGTTTTTGTTGTTGTTTACAATTCAGAATTTTCATATCAACAATAGTGATCGGTTTTTTTTTCGAATACAGTCAATTCGAGACCTCTCACAGCTATGACACATACTGGTTGTGAGACTAAAACAAACATGGATAAGTTTTAAAAACTTTTTTTTCTAAATTTTGTTTTGCTGTATTGATTAAGTTGTGTATTCTCAAGGATATAAAGCACAGAAGAGGAGGGAGGGAGTAAGGCTGGGAAACGCTGGACAGTAGGAAAAGTAGGGAACTGCACGGCGGAAAACGGGAAAACACGTGTGAGAAGTGGGAAAGGCGGGGAAAAGTAGGGAAAAAGGAAAAGCGGACAAAAAGAAGGGAAAGCAGAAAGGAAAAAGAGAGGAAGTGAAAAGCATGAAAGGCAGTGAAATGTAGTGGTGTCTGAACGGACCCCCGTACACCCAGGAAAGTCATACGCGTAAGTTTTACAACATTGTCCCGACTAGAATTATCGCGTAAACTACTGACTCTGTTGGCCTGATCCTTCTCTTCAATGATTTTAGAGCAGCTCATTCTCTAGGATCAGGCGTGATACACAGGCATTCTGTCTGGCGGAAGAACCGGGCAAGACGTTACCGACCAAAAGCCACTCCGTCTACTGTGCAGTGCAGAAATAGGTACGTTATACAGAACGAAATACAACATATACTGCTCAAAAGAATATAAAGACTCCTGTTACGGTGTCCCGATGTAACTTCTCCCCCCCCCCCCCCCCCCAAAAAAAAAAAAAAAAAAAAAAAAATTCAACTGTTCGAATAAAACCACTGTTACAGATCACAAGACTTGTTTGAAAACCTCCTACATTGTCAGATCATTGTGATTCTAGTGCGCGTTTGTCTGGCGACTCCTTTCCACGTTAACATCCACTTTTTGAAGCGAGTGTGTGTGTGTGTGTGTGTGGTGTGCGCGCGTGTGTTTTCTGTCTGTCTGTTTAAGTTAAAGCAATGGGAGGATTTGAAGGAAGACAAAACTCTTTGATGTGACTGTATGGATCAATTTTAAAGGAAGGAAGTCACACTTGTGTGCATCAACCGAGGGAGAACAGCGCTCTTTGAAACAAAAAAAAGCTAATGTTAGATATCAAGGAAATGAAATGCCTTCACCACTACTTTGCAGGGAAGTTGGCACGGCGTCAACAACCATTACCCATAAATGCTCACAACAAAATCACCGGCTCTTCTTAGTGTGTTTTTAAAGCTCTCTCATCTTTTGTGCCTTCACAGTCCAATCTAGCGCCACTCGTTTCACGTTTACACACACACACACACACACACACACACACGAGCCAGCTTTTGGAACGCCAGCACGTGAGTTCCGTCACTATGCAACCCACTAGGGGAGGCACAACACTGCATTTGAGTCACTTCGATGGTGCTGAGTTGCTCCAGCTTTTGTCAAATACAAACAGGAGGAGTGTTGAGTTGTTCGGTGGTGTTGAGACGTTCGGTTGTGTTGAGTTGTTCGGTGGTGTTGAGTCGCTGAGTTGCTCCAGCTTTTTTGTCAAATACATACAGAGGTGGTGTTGAGTTGTTCGGTGGTGTTGAGACGTTCGGTGTGTTGAGTTGTTCGGTGGTGTTGAGTCGCTCGGTGGTGTTGAGTCGTTCGGTGGTGTTGAGTTGTTCGGTGATGTTCCAGCTATTGTCAAATACATACAGGAGGTGTGTTGAGTTGTTCGTTGGTGTTGAGTTTGTTCGTTGGTGTTGATTGTTCCAGCTGTTGTCAAATACATACAGCAGGTGTGTTGAGTTGTTCGTTGGTGTTGAGTTGTTCGTTGGTGTTGAGTTCTTTCTTTCTTTCTGCGTACGCAGGCTGATACTCCTGCGGACACTCCCTGTATAGCCAGGCAGTGGAGTTTTGTGTGTATGACCCTTTTTTATCCCGCCATTAAGGCAGCCATACTCCATCTGGTTGTTCCAGCTGTTGTCAAATACATACAGCAGGTGTGTTGAGTTGTTCGTTGGTGTTGAGTTGTTCGTTGGTGTTGAGTTGTTCGTTGGTGTTGAGTTGTTCGTTGGTGTTGAGTTGTTCCAGCTGTTGTCAAATACATACAGCAGGTGTGTTGAGTTGTTCGTTGGTGTTGAGTTGTTTCGTTGGTGTTGAGTTGTTCGTTGGTGTTGATTTTAGTTGTTCCAGCTGTGTCAAATACACACGGGGCATCACCAACAAGGCCGCTTCTGGAACATTCACTGCCAAGTCGCGATGCTGGAGGCCAGAATGAGTGGTTCCCAACGGACGGGACTGCCACCACGTCCGTGCAGTGACAATCGAAGAGTTGCTCGCGCGAACCCATCACGGAACTGATGTAGAGAACTGACGTCAGCACAACAGCTGGCATGAAAGGCATCGGGGGAGACGATGTGTATTTTACGACAGAGAGGATGGAGGTAAAGCAACTGTGTGAGTGCTGGTTTGGCTGGGTCAGTGGCCGCGCACGTCTTCCTAGTCAGACGTTTGCGAGTTCCGAGTCACGCCGGCTCTCAATAGACACACTACCATTTTTCGCCGTCTTATCTTAAACGTGTTATCGTTCTGGTGGTATCAGTGTGGTGTTAAGTTCCTTCCATTCCCCTACTCTTCTGGGATGCTTGTGCCAGTCTGCCGTATTGCCTGAGCTGGGAATGGTCGTGAAACCAGAATAAATAAACAAACAAAGAGGTAACAACAACAACAACAAAAGAACCCCCCAAAAAAACAACAACAACAACAACAACAACAAACAAACAAACAAACAAGAAAAAGTATCGCATGAAACCTATGGGTGCACAAAAGTAGGAATCCCACAAGATAACGAGTCCAGGTCGTCTCACAATGAACTGTATCCTCTGCACTCATCCAACATCCAGCTAGGGACGAAAACATCCTGTCTCATCATCCTACTACTTTTAGTGGCGTCACAAAATTATAATTGGCAGCGGTGGGGAAACTTATCAGCGGCTGGCAGCGGTCAGACTCATTGCCGCGAGTTGGCATGATAAAAAGGGAGGTAAATGTCGTCATACAGTCAGTCAGTGATCTTGTGGAAAGCAGTAATGGAGCACGGCAGGTGACACTACTTCGTACCTGTTCTGATCTTCACCTGGGTGTTGCTCCTTTAGTTCCTCAACACGGTTATGACACTTCTTTCAATCTCCCCCCACCCCCGCGCTCCTCTTCCCACATCCACACCCTCTCAGTTTTTTTTTCTTTGAACCGTTAACATTCATGTAGCAGCCAAGCGATCTACAACTGGTTTTCTTCCCTTTTTTAAAGCAAAAAAGACACTGCGACGTTCCAGAATCAAGCCAACGTACAAAGCATTGTAACACTTATCCCATATACAATACATAACTGATGGGCGAATTTTCGATAAATGTGTCTTCTTCATATGCGACAAACAACAGACAGAGGAAATGCACGAGTGGTGATGATAAGATAGAAAAAAGAAAAAAAGAATGGGGAAATGACGACAGTTCAAAAACTGAAAGCTGGACAGAGGAGAAAGCGAAAGGAAGAGACTAAATAGGAGGAGGATAAGAATGAGCTGAAAGGGATCTGTTGGAAGATGGGTGGGGTGTGGGGTGTTGGGGAAGGAGGTGAAGGTGAGGGGGTGGAGCAGGTGGAAATGTGGAGGATATCTATCAGGAAGCAACATGTCAGAAAGTTGATACAAACAAGTAGCGTAATAAACAAAATGGCTCAAACTACAAAAAAAAAGTAATGGACAACAAAAAGTAGGTGTATTGCAGCAATGGGGATATGATCAATGCATACAGACAGGGAACTTTAGTAAATGTTGAAAGGATGCAGGAGCAGGAGTAAGTCGCCTACAGCGGCCAAGTAACTCCGAGGAAAAGAAATAAAAAGGCTGACCGCATGATTGTACCGGAAGATTAAATCGAGACAAGATAAGAGAATGAATGGCCTCCGTGACTAAAATGAGACGAAAGGGGCGGAAGACTAAATGAGACACTCAGGAGCGATAAATGGCCCTAATAACTAAATGTAGACAAAAAGGGACACTGATAGGCCCTCATAACTGAATGGAGACAAGAAGGGACACTGATAGGCCCTCATGACTAAATGGAGACAAGAAGGGACACTGATAGGCCCTCATGACTAAATGGAGACCAAAGGGACACTGATAGGCCTCAAGACTAAATGGAGACAAGAAGGGACACTGATAGGCCCTCGTGACTAAATGGAGACCAGAAGGGACACTGATAGGCCCTCAAGACTAAATGGAGACAACAAAGGGACACTGATAGGCCTTCATGACTAAATGAAGACAAGAAAGGGACACTGATAGGCCCTCATGATTAAATGAAGACAAGAAGGGACACTGATATGCCCTCATGACTAAATGGAGACAAGAAGGGACACTGATAGGCCCTCATGACTAAATGGAGACAAGAAGGGACACTGATAGGCCCTCATGACTAAATGGAGACAAAAAGGGACACTGATATGCCCTCAAGACTAAATGGAGACAGGAAGGGACCCTGATAGGCCCTCATGACTAAATGGAGACAGGAAGGGACCCTGATAGGCCTTCATGACTAAATGAAGACAAGAAGGGACACTGATAGGCCCTCAAGACTACATTAATGGAGACAAGAAAGAGACACTGATAGGCCCTCATGACTAAATGGAGACAAGAAGGGACACTGATAGGCCCTCATGACCAAATGGAGACAGGAAGGGACACTGATAGGGCCTCAAGACTAAATGGAGACAAGAAAGGGACACTGATAGGCCCTCATGACTAAATGGAGACAAGAAGGGACACTGATAGGCCATCAAGACTAAATGGAGACAGGAAGGGACACTGATAGGCCCTCATGACTAAATGGAGACAACAAAGGGACACTGATAGGCCCTCAAGACTAAATAGAGACACGAAGGGACACTGATATGCCCTCATGACTAAATGGAGACAGGAAGGGACACTGATAGGCCCTCATGACTAAATGGAGACAAGAAGGGACACTGATAGGCCCTCATGACTAAATGGAGACACGAAGGGACACTGATAGGCCCTCATGACTAAATGGAGACAACAAAGGGACACTGATATGCCCTCATGACTAAATGGAGACAAGAAGGGACACTGATAGGCCCTCATGACTAAATGGAGACAGAAGGGACACTGATAGGCCCTCAAGACTAAATGGAGACAACAAAGGACACTGATAGGCCCTCATGACTAAATGGAGACAAGAAGGGACACTGATAGGCCCTAATGACTAAATGGAGACAACAAAGGGACACTGATAGGCCCTCATGACTAAATGGAGACAAGAAGGGACACTGATAGGCCCTCATGACTAAATGGAGACAAGAAGGGACACTGATAGGCCCTCATGACTAAATGGAGACAAGAAGGGACACTGACAGGCCCTCATGACTAAATGAAGACAAGAAGGGACACTGATAGGCCCTCATGACTAAATGGAGACAACAAAGGGACACTGATAGGCCCTCATGACTAAATGGAGACAACAAAGGGACACTGATAGGCCCTCATGACTAAATGGAGACAACAAAGGGACACTGATAGGCCCTCATGACTAAATGGAGACAGGAAGGGACACTGATAGGCCCTCATGACTAAATGGAGACAGGAAGGACATTGACAGGCCCTCATGACTAAATGAAGACAACAGAGGGACACTGATAGGCCCTCATGACTAAATGGAGACAAGAAGGGACACTGATAGGCACTCATGACGAAATGGAGACAGGAAGGGACACTGATAGGCCCTCATGACTAAATGGAGACAAGAAGGGACACTGATAGGCCCTCATGACTAAATGGAGACAACAAAGGGACACTGATAGGCCCTCATGACTAAATGGAGACAACAAAGGGACACTGATAGGCCCTCATGACTAAATGGAGACAGGAAGGGACACTGATAGGCCCTCATGACTAAATGAAGACAACAAAGGGACACTGATAGGCCCTCATGACTAAATGGAGACAACAAAGGGACACTGATAGGCCCTTATGACTAAATGGAGACAAGAAGGGACACTGATAGGCCCTCATGACTAAATGGAGACAGGAAGGGACACTGATATGCCCTTATGACTAAATGAAGACAAGAAGGGACACTGATAGGCCCTCATGACTAAATGGAGACAACAAAGGGACACTGATAGGCCCTCATGACTAAATGGAGACAACAAAGGGACACTGATAGGCCCTCATGAGTAAATGGAGACAGGAAGGGACACTGATAGGCCCTCATGACTAAATAGGGACCAGAAGGGACACTGATAGGCCCTGACTAAATGGAGACAGGAAGGGACACTGATATGCCCTCATGACTAAATGGAGACAAGAAGGGACACTGATAGGCCCTCGTGACTAAACGGAGACAAAAAGGGACACTGATAGGCCCTCAGACTAAATGGAGACTACAAAGGGACACTGATAGGCCCTCATGACTAAATGGAGACAAGAAGGGACACTGATATGCCCCATGACTAAATGGAGACAAGAAGGGACACTGATAGGCCCTCATGACTAAATGGAGACAAGAAGGGACACTGATAGGCCCTCATGACTAAATGGAGACAAGAAGGGACACTGATATGCCCTCATGACTAAATGAAGACAAGAAGGGACACTGATAGGCCCTTATGACTAAATGAGACAGAAAGGGACACTGATAGGCCCTCATGACTAAATGGAGACAAGAAAGGGACACTGATAGGCCCTCAGACTAAATGAGACAAGAAAGGGACACTGATAGGCCCTCATGACTAAATGGAGACAAGAAAGGACACTGATAGGCCCTCATGACTAAATGGAGACAAGAAAGGACACTGATAGGCCCTTAGACTAAATGGAGAGAAGAAAGGGACACTGATAGCCCTTATGACTAAATGGAGACAAAAAGGGACACTGATAGGCCCTTATGACTAAATGGAGACAGGAAGGGACACTGATAGGCCCTCATGACTAAATGGAGACAGGAAGGGACACTGACAGGCCCTGGTAGACCAAACGGAGACAAGAAAGGACCAAAAATGCCCTGGCTGACCCTATAATACGACATGGGGGACAAGAAAAGACAAAAGACTACGTTGGTGCCGAGCTTGCACATAGAAACGGAGGGAGAAACGAACGACCCCCGGAAGGCCATACAGGGACAAGACAGAATTGTAAATGGCACTGAGAGACCAAATGGGAACAGGAAAGGACAACTGGTGGCCTTGAACGATCAAATACATGGGTGGACAGGGAAGGACAACTAATGGCCTTGGAA
The DNA here is from genome assembly GCA_018398815.1 of Conus ventricosus. Taxonomy (NCBI): domain Eukaryota; kingdom Metazoa; phylum Mollusca; class Gastropoda; order Neogastropoda; family Conidae; genus Conus; species Conus ventricosus. Next base: position 69,495,313 of record CM031595.1, on the reverse strand, counting down.
AACCAAGCGGGGGTGCAGGGGGACAAGCGGTGGCAACAGATGACCCTGGAGAAAAAAAAAAAGCATAGGGGAGAATAGAGGGCGGCCGCTCGGCCTGGAACCGCCTCGGTTGTCCTGTGTGGTCCTAAAAAGCCCGGATGACACCTGCCAGCCCTGGGAGGAAGATAAGGCAGACAGGTTGGAGACCCTGTAAAGGGAAAAATACCCCCGTCCTCATGTCAATTAGTTGGATGAGGCCGAGCTGGGCTGAAGGGAGGGACGTGGGGGTAGTAGAAGGCGGGGGAGGTGTGAGGGTGGTGGTGCGGGAGGGGTGGGGGTGGGGGTGGGGGTGGGGTGGGGTCGGGAGCGAGTAATGGCATGGGAGGGGAGTGGGTGGGTGGGGTGGGGAATGGAGGATAGGAGGTGTGTGTGGGGTGACGTGGGATGGGGGGAGGGGAGGAGGAACTGTATGTTCCTGTGTATTTTCTGCAGCGCGTCATGTAAACCGTGTGTGCGCGCGCGCGCGCGCGCAAGTGTGTGTGTGTGTGTGTGTGTGTGTGTGTTGTGTGTGTGTGTGTGTGTGTGTGTCTTTCATTTAACGTCTATCCACTATTCGTGATATTAGACGAAAAAAAACACAAGAAAAAAAAAAAAGAAAAAAAAAGAAAAAGAAAAAAAAAAGGTGAATGTGTACGGAAGTAATTGCAAGCGTGCACATAATGTAATTTTGTGTGTGTGTGTGTGTGTGTGTGTGTGTGTGTGTGTGTGTGTTGTGTGTGTGTGTGTGTGTGTGTGTGTGCGTGCGCGCGCGCGTGCGTGTGCGTGTGTGTATGTGTTCGAGTTTGCAAGCGCGATCATCTATGCGTATGTATGTATGTATGTATGTATGCGTAATGTACGAGTGCGTGCGCGCGCGTAACTATCTATCTATCTGTCTATGTAGCTAGCTGTCTACGTATCTATCTATCTGTAGTGTGTGCGTGCGTACGTGCGAGTGTGTGTGTGTGTATGCGTGCGTGCGTGTGTGCGTGTGTGCACGCGCGCGTGTGTGTGTATGCGTGTGTGTGTGGGGGTGTGTGTGTGTGTGTGTGTGTGTGTGTGTGTGTGTGTGTGCATTTGCACGTGCGAGTGTGCGTACGAGCGCGCGCGCGTGTGTGTGTGTGTGAGAGAGAGAGAGAGAGAGAGAGAGAGAGAGAGAGAGAGAGAGAGAGAGAGAGAGAGAGAGAGATATAAGCGAGCGCGCGCACTCGCCCCCCCCCCCCCCCCCCCCCCCCCCCCCCCCTTCCTTCGTCCTATACTGGTACCGGGTCTGTGTGCCCACGACGCCGGCACTCCTCAGACCCCCCCCCCCCCCCTCGCCGCTCCCCTCCTCCCTCCCCCCCCCCCCCCCCCCCCCCCCCCCCCCCCCCCCCCCCCCCCCCTTCTGATTTATGGTTCGCGGGAAGTGATTTTCTGTTCGGCGACTGATGAGCTTGTGCAGCCGAGTGGACGAGCACTGGCAGTGTTTGTGGACGACGTAAATCATGAAACCATTAGTTTCACCGCCTCCCTCATTTGCTCCCAGCCCTTATCTTCATGGTGTGGCAAGTTTCGCGCCAGGATTAGGGCTGTTGAGGATGGTGTCGGTGGCCCGGAGCCGTTAGCGAGGGCTTTTCGTCAGTGTCGCCAACACCATCGACCTGTTCAGTTTTTTTTTCTCAAAAAGTTTTGATCCCCCCAGTGCGAGGCGTGTGTGAATTGTCAGTTAGGTATCTGGGAGGGAGGGAGGTAGGTGTTGTGTGTGTGTGTGTGTGTGTGTGTGACATTCATTCATAAGCTCGGTTCATTTTTCATTAAGAAAATGACGCAATCGATACATGACGTCTATTCGCTCGGCACTTGATTAATATTTCTATGTCCAAACGACAAAACTAATTGTTAGTTTTTGCTTTACGGCAGTACGTTTATAATTTCAAGCGTCATGCAGACTTGCATTTGTATTAATAATAAGATAATTTACAATTGTAGGGCATCGAAAACCGTCGTACTGACCAATCGCGACTGTCCAAGTGTCAGTAGTGTCTCTGTCCGCGCATGTGCAGTAAATAGTAACCGTTGATTCCTGCCATCTTTGATCAGCCCGGACGTCGTGGAATTGGCTCCGTAGAAAAGGTCTAAAAGTTCGAGAGCAAGTAACCTTTGAAGACATCAGTCTAGGCCGGACTGAAGGGGCACCACAGAGCATTCGATAGCACCCGCAACTTTTTTCGGGGAGAGTCTGAACGAGTCTCATCGTTCCGTGGGCGAGTCGAAAACTGTGGGCACTAAGGCTGTGTGAGGTAAATAGGTCAAATCATTTTTTTCGTATAGAGCAACAAAATCTATTTCAACATAATCGCATTAAGGCACATTTACCAGTTCAATAATATTTTGTGCGCGCGATCATTTAATATGCTCTGAATTAAATATTTCAGGTTTACCGGTCAACACGTATGATTGATCGTAGAGCTGTCATCTTCATCTGTTTGCTCTCATCATATCGTGTTGCCATGTGCTAATCCATATTATGTAAATTCTATTTCAGCTCACCGTTGTATGCAACCATATTTAGAAGATGTGATATTTGTGTGAATGCAGATTTATTATTTAAAGAATCGTAAACGAGTTCAAGTTATGAACGAAGCATTTTCGTGGATCTAAGTGATCTGTATAATATGAAGATTAACGCCATTTGATTTAATCCATTCAAGGATTAAATATAATTGTAATTCATCAAGCACTAAGCCTTGGCGAATAACTCAGTCAAGGCAGATTGGAATATTCGTATACATTTTTCCTTCTTTGTTGATGAGCTTCATCGTAAAGCGATTTTTGAAGGAAATCAATTGTAAATGATAGAGCAAGCTAGTGCAATTGTAAAGTGTGTTTAGAACGTGTGATGGATGGAATAGTGATGTGCCACCATAGTGCAAGATCTAAGACAATTGTCATCTTGCAGGTCTGGTTTCATCTTACGCCCGTTTATTCCTACTCCTGTTTTACACCACTCCTCTTCATCTTCACCTTCGGCACACGTCTTTATCCCGCTACATCCTTCGTCGGGAGGAACGTGCTGGTGCGTCGACCTTGCCGGGATCTGGGAGAAAGCTGTGAACGTCAGCGGAACTCCGGAACGTTACGCGATTCCGTGAAGCTGAGTGGCAATTTCATAAACACATCCCTCCACATCAAAGCACGCCAGAACACACTCAGACATTTTTCTATACATATATTATATCTTGTGTATGACTATAACCTGTGTGTGTCCTCCGGAAGATATTCTGTAGCACGAGCGGACAGTCTACATTCGTGCTACTGCAAGAAGTGAAGGGAAGAAGGACAGAGACTTTGTCGTTATTGGTGTATGTGCATGATCAATTTCTTTTATATGTAACTCATTTCATAGGGAACAAACCGACATCAACATACAAAGCAACCATAAGACATATTCACCGCAGATCATCATCATCTTTATTCATAATTTATTAAATTCAGTTGTTGTATCTAAATCAAACCTCTGGATTCCATCTGTGGAAAGAAAGTGAAGGGTGCGGACGAAAGCTTGACTTTCCTGCTACGGTCTATCGTTCTTGCCTGAGCATTCAACCATCATTTATGAATGGGGTCTTAATAAAAACGTCACAGTGTGTGTTGTGTGTGTGTGTGTGTGTGTGTGTGTGTGTGTTTGATGTGTGTGTGTGTGGTGTGTGTGTGTGTGTGTGTGTGTGTGTGTGTTTGATGGTATGACTGAGTGTGCATGTGTGCACACGTGTATGCGTGTATGTGTGCGAGCGTGTTTTGTTGTGTGTGTGTGTGTGTGTGTGTGTGTGTGTGTGTGTGTGTGTGTGTGTGTGTGTGTGCGTACGCACGCATGTGTGTGTGTGTGTGTGTGTGTGTGTGTGTGTGTGTGTGTGTGTGTGTGTGTGTGTGCGCGCGCGCGCGCTGGGGGTGGGTGGGTGCTGGAGGTGGAGATCGAGGGACAGGATATGAATCATGGGATGTGGTGGAGAAGGATGGGTGGTCGGGGTGAGGATGGCGCGGGGAGGGAAGGAACTGGATATGTTCGTACTTAAAAATGTATGTCGAACCGATGTGAACATGCTGATATCCATACATGCACATAGTGTGGATATATTACTCAGTTCTATTTTTCAAAGCGCACTCGCTTGTAAATGATGTAGAGATGCGAACAAACTGGATAATGTATACATGCAAACAGCACGGCTGTGGACATGGTCGTATTTAGAAATGCATATCGTGGTATTGTGGATACATCCGTATTTAATACAAACAGCACTGATGTGGATATGTTTGTATTTCAACTTCTTGCCTAACTGGAATTCACCTGCTGAAATGCGCGCTAGAATCACAATTTTCCGGCTCAATGGTTCAACTCTCACACGAATGCTCCTATTGAGGGCCACATCTGGTTTTAACAGAACATTCACATAATTTTCTTTGTGTAAGGAAAACAAAGATTGCTCCTCGTCGTTCATTTGAGTAGTTAAAGAACTGGACCAAAATGACCATGCCAGATCTCCTCACGACAGCTACAAACAGAAGAGCCTGGAGAGAAACGGCGGCTGCCTCATCACGTCCCCTCAACGACCTCAGCGGTCAGGGGAATGACTGACTGACAGCACTGGAAAGCGCGTCGGGGAAATGTATAACGAATTCTTCTGTAAATCCTGTCATTTTCCTTTCCACTGAACGTGCTAACTGAAAAAACAAACAAACGAAAAACAAACAAAGAAAGAAAAACAAACAAACAAAAAACCCAACCAGAAAGACAACTGCAAGCAGGTGTGCACCATGTTTTGCGAAGAAAAAAAAAAAGAAAAAATTAAAAAAAAAAACCGTAATAAGTTTTACTGGCAGAGAGTATTGTGCGCGCTCGATTTAGGGTATTCATGTATTCCAAGATAAAGAAGACACGCTCGGGGGCAGAACTGGCAACAATTCATCCAGCTTCACGCCCCGCGAATAGACAAACAGATACACAACGGAATTCTGGTGTTGGGCGGTGCAAAGAGGGAATCTGAGCCTCGGTTGTATGTGTGGTGTTTTTTGTTTGTTTGTTTCTTTCTTTCTTTTTTTTCTTTTTTCTTTTTTTTTGAGAGAGAGAAGAGAGAGAGAGAGAAGAGAGAGAGAGAGAGAGAGAGAGAGAGAGAGAGCGGTGTGTGTGTGTGTGTGTGTGTGTGTGTGTGTGTGTGTTGTGCGTGAGCGCGCGCGTGCGCATGCCTGCATTCGTTGGGAGGTGATGGCACGTCAAGGCCGCTATTTGGGGGAGGGCCTGGTGAAAAGTCACTCCGTTTGATTCCCGATTCATCTTGTGCTAAAAGCGCCCTTCGTCACGGCGTCACATCAAAGATGCCCCGCCATGCTTTAAAGTGCAATTTCTCCTCCATCTTTCCATCCATTCATCCGTCTCCTTCTGTCCCCCCTCCCACCCTCCTCTTCCGTATCTCCTATCTATTTTTCTTTTTGTGGGTGTAGTTTCTTTTTCAGCGCTCTCTCTCTCTCTCTCTCTCTCTCTCTCTCTCTTTAAAAACACAAACTCACGGACGCATACATACATTGAACAAACAACGTAAACACGCACACACACGCGCGCGCACTCTCTCTCTCTCTCTCTCTCTCTCTCTCTCTCTCTCTCTCTCTCTCGAGAGAGAGAGATTCAGAACACTTGATCGATCAAGGACTGAGATTTAGGCAGAGCTATCTCAATCTGTCCTGCTAAGCTAAATTAGGCAAAAAATTTAAAGACAAGAAAATGAAAGAATCAAGAGAGAAAAAAAAAACTACAGGCACACAGGATTATAGAGTACATGATTTCACACACACACCTCACATTTGTATGCAAGTTTGACAAAAGCAGCATATATACGCAATCATAAGATGCAGACAAGAACAAAACGGCGGAGATTGAGAAGGGAGGATAGGGGTGGGGTTAGTGTGGGCAGCGATTGAAAAGAGAGAGAGAAGAGAGATGAAGAGGTAGAAGAGAGAGAGAGAGAGATGAAGACAGACAGAGAAAGAGAGAGAGAGAGAGAAGAGAGAGAGAGGGAGAGAGAGAGAGGAGAGAGAAGAAGAAAGACAAGAGAATGAAGAGAGAGAAAGAGAAAGAAAGCGAAAGCGAGTAGAACACAAAGCTACAGGAAAGTAGGTACTCGAGTGCACCTTTTGTATGAGGGGAACAAAGAGAAGAGAGAAAGAGATGAGAGAAGCAGAGAGAAGAGAGACGAGAGGAGAGAGGGGGGGGGGGAAATTAAACATGAACGAAAAATGGACGGGTAGATAGGACAGAAAGACGAAACAGCGACAGATAAGGATAAACAGCAGAAACAGAGACAGACATGTAGGGCAGAAACTGAGATGCGGACAGAAAGACAGAAACAGGTAGGGACAGACAGGCAGAAAGAGAAACAGACAGGGACACAACGATAGAAACACACAAGTTGGGGATAGAAAGTCAGAAACAGAGGCAGATCGAA
>CM031595.1:69443822-69483822 GCA_018398815.1 Conus ventricosus | reverse complement strand
TTTGTGTGTGTGTGTGTGTGTGTGTGTGTTTGTGTGTGTGTGTGTGTGTGTGTATGCGTGTGCGTTTGTGTGTTGTGTTGTGTGTGTGCGTGTGTGTAAGCAAGAGAGAAAGAGAGAGAGAAGCCTGAGAGAGAGAGAGAGAGAGAGAGAGAGAGAGAGAGAGAGAGAGAGAGAGAGAGAGAGAGAGAGCGAGAGAGAGAGAGAGAGGGAGAGAGAGAAATGGATATGACATAACCATCCAAACATAATCTCTTTACAAACGTAATTATTGACATTCCCCACATTATCTCTGCGTCTTATATTTTGCCGCATTACCGCATACGTAGATGTACACAGCCACATACAGAGGCTTCACACACACACACACACACACACACACACACACACACACACACACACACACACACACGCGCGCGCGCGCGCGCGCGCGCGCGGACACACACACATGCACATATACACAAATAGACATACACATAAATAAACATAAAACCAGTGTGCTTAAACTCACTGCAATGACAGCAAAAACAGCACTAGCATGCATACTAACGTGCAAGCATTATACACACGCACGCGCATACACACACACACACACACACACACACACACACACACACACACACACACACACACACACACACACGCACACTTCACTGATTCCGCAGAAACAGATTTTGGCGCGCAAGAGTAACAGCAAACATAACAGCAACACACCACACACACACACACACACACACACACACACACACACACACGCACACACACACACACAACACACACGCACACGCACACACACACACACGCACACACATACAACAAGATAATACATACACACTACACACACAAACACACCACACAACACACACACACACACACACACACACACACACACACACACACAACACACACCACACACACACACGCACACACACACAAAACCATCTCTCCGCCGTAAACAGGTTGGCAGGGCTGACACGGAGACTATCACGGGATTAAAAAGCAATAAGAAATGATGATGTCTCGTGCCACTCTTAATCCCCCCTCATAAAGCCACCTTCACCGGACCATGAAAGGCGCACATAAACTCCAGACTTCAACACGGCTTGTATAAGGCCGGACAATGACGGGCATTACTCCTTGGAACCTGGCTAGCTGAGGGTGGTGGCGAACTGAGCTTGCTGTCAGGCCGACGTTGTGAATCAAATCCCGCAGGTGCCCAAAACATATGTATTAAAAAACACACGCGCACACACACACACACGCGCGCGCGCGCGCACGCACGCACACATATACACACGCACACTCGCGCGCTCACACATACACGCATCCCACACACACACACAAGCGCGCACACACACACACACAACACACACACACACACACACACACACCACACGACACACACGCGCGCGCGCGCACAACACACACAGCGCGCACACACACACAAAACCATCCTCCGCCGTAAACAGGTTGGCAGGGCTGACCCGGGGACTATCACGGGATTAAAAAGCAATAAGAATGATGATGTTCTCGTGCCACTCTTAATGCCCCCTCATAAAGCCACCTTCACCGGACCATGAAAGGCGCACATAAACCCAGACTTCAACACGGCTTGTATAAGGCCGGACAATGACGGGCATTACTCCTTGGAACCTGGCTAGCTGAGGGTGGTGGCGAACTGAGCTTGCTGTCAGGCCGACGTTGTGAATCAAATCCCGCAGGTGCCCAAAACATATGTATTAAAAAACACACGCACACACACACACACACACGCGCGCGCGCGCGCACGCACGCACACATATACACACGCACACTCGCGCGCTCACACATACACGCATACACACACACACACACAAGCGCACACACACACAAGCACACACACACACAAGCGCACACACACACACACACACACACACACCACGCACGCACGCACGCACGCACGCACCACGCACGCACGCACGCACGCACGCACGCACGCACACACACACACACACACACACACACACACACACACACACACACTGATCTGAAACCCAAAGATCAGACGTACAGTCAAAGAGGACTGGAAACTTGCAGACCGATAAGCCAACTCTGCACAGTTTTCTGCCGACTGCACGCAGGTTGCTCCGTGGTGCATTCCATGTGATATGCCACTCGCTATAAACCGTGTTCTCACACACGTGTTGGGATTGAACATGATGTCAGACATAAACACTGTGCAGCAGACTCCGTGAACACTTGTGAGATGTTCCAACTGATGCTGACTTTTGTTGTTGTTGTTGAGTTCCTGAATGAATTAAGTATTTTTTGTCTGATCTAAGATCTTATGGCAGAAAGGTTTGAGAGCAAGTTTGGAGTGTTGTAGAACATTTTTTGAAGAAGCCCCCCCCCCCCCCCCAAAGAAAAACAAAAACAAAACAAAACAAAACAAAAAAAACCCCAAACATCTGTGCAGTACAGTGACGAAAATGACAGTCCTGATCAGGCCTTTTAAGACTGGCTGGGCTATATAACAACACGAATTTAACCGGAATGCCCTTGTGATGGAATCAGTGTCGTGCTAGATGGGTCCCGTACCCATCTCTCCTAGGACGGTTATCCCTGTCTCTCATACCACCTTTGGTAACAAGTGAAATGAGTTGTACGCACTACAAATTGCGACGAAGGTGACAGGATCCAGCGAATTAACCTCGATACATGCCTTACAACTTTTTTTTTCTTCTAAGTACTATATCCGCCAAACATGAACAAACGAATCGCAAGACAAAACAGGACGCGTTTCGACCTCTTAGGCCTTCTTCAGGCATGATAAACAACACTCAGGACAACGAATGTGAAGAACGAGCAATCACTTATCTCATCAAATTCGGCGCAAAATGGGCGTTGAATTTGACGAGATCAGTGAATGCTCGTTCTTCGTTTCCGTTGTGGTGAGTGTTGTTATCCTGCCTGAAGTAGACATAGCAGGTCGAAACGCGTCGTGTTTTGTCTCGTGATTTGTTTGTTCATGCTTGGCAGACACAGTACTTAAGTTTCTTTAAAAAAAAATAATGTGTTTAGATTTTCGCCTGCAGTCGCCTCACTTTGCAACTAACTGGACACATGCGTTAATATGCATAATTTAACGACTAACTGACACATGCGTTAATATGCATAATTTAACGACTAACTGACACATGCGTTAATATGCATAATTTAACGACTAACTGGACACATGCGTTAATATGCATAATTTAACGACTAACTCGACACATGCGTTAATATGCATAATTTAACGACTAACTCGACACATGCGTTAATATGCATAATTTAACGACTAACTCGACACATGCGTTAATATGCATAATTTAACGACTAACTCGACACATGCGTTAATATGCATAATTTAACGACTAACTCGACACATGCGTTAATATGCATAATTTAACGACTAACTCGACACATGCGTTAATATGCATAATTTAACGACTAACTCGACACATGCGTTAATATGCATAATTTAACGACTAACTCGACACATGCGTTAATATGCATAATTTAACGACTAACTCGACACATGCGTTAATATGCATAATTTAACGACTAACTCGAAACATGCGTAATATGCAGAATAAGACTAACCGACACATGCGTTAATATGCATAATTAACGACTAACTCGACACATCTTAATATCCATTAATTTAACGACTAACTCGACACATGCGTATACATAATTAACGATAATCTGCACATGTTAATATGCATAATTAACGACTAACTCGACACATGCGTTAATATGCATAATTTAACGACTAACTCGACACATGCGTTAATATGCATAATTTAACGACTAACTCGACACATGCGTTAATATGCATAATTTAACGACAAAGATGAAAACCGAAGACAGAGATAAGATTTAAACAATCTTTCTTCTGATTTCAGCCTTTCCCCCTTAAAATCCATGTCATCTTCAATACAAACAACAACTCCAGGGTTACAATGATATCTTTTCAGGTTACATGTCGCTATTTGCTCCTCGGAACTGATTCATGTGTAGCGGTACATGGCTGTGGCTCTGATGCATCGAATAATGATAACGTCCGCTGACTGGCAAGTCACTCTGTGGTTGGGAAAAAAGAAAACAACAAAAACAAACAGACAGAAAACAAAAACACCATCCCCACCCCATCCCCAAAACAAACACAACACAACACAACACAACACACACACACGCGCGCGCGCGCGCGCACACACAACACACACACACACACACACACACACACACACAACACACACACACACACAACACAACACAACACAACACAACACAACACAACACAACACACACACACACACACACACACACACACACACACTTCTGCCAGCAGCTCTCTCTCTGTATGCCTCTGCCTTTCCTCCCTCCCCTCCCCCCCTCCTCCTCCATCTTCCGACCCTCTCCCCCCACTCCTCCTCCATCTCGTCTGCCTCCTAACTACCCCCCCCCCTCTCTCTCTCTCTTTGTCTTTTGCTACTATCATTTGACTACGTTGTAAAAAAAAGTAGCCCATAACTTTCAGTCACTTTCCTTGTTGCTGCTACACCAAGACTTTTTTTTTATTTTATTTTTTTTTTTTTTACTACATGCGTGTTCACTCAAACTACGATTTCCTAGTTTTTACAACATGCGTGTCCACCTACTCTACTGTTCCCCACCCTTGACATGTGTCGTACAGACATAAACTATTCCCTACTTTGTTTTTTTTACAACATATGCCGTTCAGACAGCACTGCCGTTCCCACCATTTTACTTCACGTGTCTTCAGATAGCATTATAATGCCCTGTTCCATGCTGCAGGTTTGTTGAGACAGCATTTCTGTTCCTTACCTTTACTATATGTGTCGTTCAGCAAGACTTATTTGCCTAAACAGACAGAAAGAAAAAAAAAGAACGAAAGAAAGAACAGACACGCCTAAGACGAAAAGTAGGTACAAAAAAAAAAAGCAGCCAACCAACCATACCAACAAAAAACACCACAAACAATGACAGAGGAGAAAGGACACACAAAAAAAGAGGAGAAAAAACACATACAGACAGAGCACACACAGACACACACAGACACACACGCACACACACACACACACACATACACACGCACACGCACACACACGTACACACTTTAAGCCATCCCCATAACGCAGTTGTAGAAGTGAAGATGGTAACCATGGTGCTGACACATGCCCTGACTCAGCAGCCCAGACGACGGGCATTGACCTCCCCTTAGCCAGTCTTGCACCAACACACTTCACCACTGAATTCCTTGTAGACACTGACACCACCAGCTCTGCAGACCACAGCATGGAATCCCCTATGGACACTGGCCAACAGCATGTACACACCACATCATGGAATTCCTTATCACCACTGACCCTGCAACACCTACAGACCACAACATGGAATCCCCTATGGACACAGGCTCCACAGCACCCACATACCACATCATGGAATTCCTTATCGCCACTGACCTTACAGATCACATTGACAACACTCACTCCCTTATAGACACCGACTCAACAAAACCTACCCACACAACAAGGAATTCCTTGTAGATGCTGACTTTACAACATGTACAGACCACAACACTGAATTTCGCGTAGAGACTGACCCTTTGTTTAGTAACTGCAGACCACAACAGTGAATCACGCGGAGACGCTGACCCTATAACAGGCACTGATAGGGAATTGCTGGTTCACACTGACCTACTACAACCCCTGTAGACCACAGTATGGAATCCTTTTGTAGATTCTGACCCTACAAACACCTACAGACTGCAACACTGAATCCCTAATAGACATTGATTCTACAAACACCTACAGACTGCAACACTGAATCCCTCATAGACACTGACCCAACAAACACCTACAGACTGCAACAATGAATCCCTTATAGACACTGACCCTACAAACACCAACAGATCACACCAATGAATCCCTTATAGACACTTACCCTACAAACACCTACAGACCACAACACTGAATCCCTCATGGAGACATGACTCTTTAAAGGCCTACAGACCACAATACTGAATGCCTTATAGATACTGACTCAACAAACATCTACAGACCACAACATAAGATCCTTCGTAGACATCGGCCCTACAAGACCTACAGATCACAACATAGGATCCTTTGTAGACATCGGCCCTACAAGACCTACAGATCACAGCATAGGATCCTTTGTAGACATCAGCCGTACAAAACCTACAGATCACAACATGGGATCCTTTGTAGACATCAGCCGTACAAGACCTACAGATCACAACATAGGATCCTTTGTAGACCTCGGCCCTACAAGACCTACAAATCACAACATAGGATCCTTTGCAGATATCGGCCCTACAAGATCTACAGACCACAACATAGAATCCTTTGCAGATATCGGCCCTACAAGATCTACAGACCACAACATAGAATCCTTTGCAGACATCAGCCCTACAAGACCTACAGATCACAACATAGAATCCTTTGCAGACATCAGCCCTACAAGACCTACAGACCACAACATAGGATCCTTTGTAGACACTGATCCTTCAAACAACCCGGCAAAGTTCGATGAAGACCCATCCGTCTGATTTTAAGTCACACACACACACACACACACACACACACACACACACACACACACACACACACACACACGAGAACAAAAAGACAGAAGAAATCGTAATCATAACAAAAGCTTATGTACCTGAGAGGTAAAAAAAAAAAAGAAAGAACGCGGAACGAGAGAAACAGGTAATTTTGGAGCTCCATGTTTTAGTTATCAAAAAGAGAGAGAGAGCGAGAGAGACAGAGACAGAGAGAGAGAGAGAAGAGAGAGAGAGAGAAAAGACAGAGACAGAGAGAGAGAGAGAGTATATTTCGACTCTTTGCAGCGTGTGGCTTGCAACACATAGAATCAATTCCACACAATTTCCAACAGGCCTGCATAGAGTTATGTTATGTACTAAATCTGTTAACAAGTATATGATCATTATTCGTGGTGTTTTGTTCTGTTGGTAACTGGTTTAAATATACCAAAAGCAAAATATGTAGATAAGAAAAGGACGGTTGTATTAACTGCACCAACAACACAATTTTACGTGTGAATAAGAAAAGGACGATTGTATTAACTGCACCAACAACACAATTTTATGTGTGAATTGTCCTGAAGCTTTCAGGGTATCACTTTTTCACACTTGTTTTTAGTACTGCATGGATCCTCCGATCTGAACATGTCAGTCTGAATATGATGCCATATTACAGAGCACCATCAGAGATGGAAAGACAAGCACCCTTTCGAACGATTGCTGTGTATTCGAATGGACGCTTTATTTCCAAGTGACAAGTCTTTAAACCTGTTGTATTCATTGGGATGGGAAAATTTTATTTTCTACACAAGTCAAAACACTACAACCTTAAGTGCATCTTCGGGTGGGATCCTTATTTTCTATATTTGTATCTGCATACATCACGAGGGGACAGGACAAGTATTTCACCTCGCTTTCCCACTGTTCGTCTTTGCTGGAGTCCTGTTCGCTCGCATAACTCACTGATCACAGCATGAACACCACGGCACCACGGTCACGGCGCGCCACGTAGGAATAGTTCGACTGACTGGCTCTAAAGTGATCACGTATATTATCAACTTTGTTCTCATCCGCCGTTCAGCAAGGCAGCCAGCTGCCTGCACGAAGCCCGTGTCTGCGCGCACACTGCCGTGTTTGTTCTTCAAAGTTGACACAGTTTGACATGATCGGTGGCACATGTGTGGGAAACAGACGGCCAGCCTGAACGGGAGGCGGACAGACTACCCGTTCAGATCAAGTGGAAGTGATGAATGCCTTCAATACGCAGAATATAACTCTACTTCCTTCAATACGCAGAATGTAAGGCTAACTGGCAAGAGGCGAAGATATTTATCCTCTTCCCTCCTGATCTGCGGCACTAATCGACAGAACGGGTTTTTATCCCTTTTTCTACCTTTCTTCAAAGACTGGAACGGGAAAATCCCACGCCACGACCATAAGGCTTCCAGGTGATAATAATTATGAACATATTACCGATCTCATTATCACTACTGTCGTAACTCATAAGGGCACGGGCACGGTGACGGACGCTTGCGCAGTCCGTGATAGCTCCACCCCTCTGTCCTTGACCATGCGCGACAGGGTAGAGGAGCTGAAACCAGTCCAGTCCTTTCCGTATTACCGACATACTACCACACAAACCGACAGCTGTGTCCGATACCGCCTATGCGTGAGCACGACACCCCCGTCACCTTGACGCCCTGTCTGCGGCAGGCTTCAATGAGCACGGCGTCAATCGTCAACTGACCACCGCCAGTACTGACCATTAAGCGGTCACGTGACCTCGGAGGCTGTGGACCGACGACGGTGGACAAAGAGGTCCACATGAAAAAAAGGCTTTGTAATTGGCCGCCATGTTTACAGCGCTCTCCCATCGGTCATCTCCCTGACTGTCCGTCTGTCTGTCCGTCCGTCTTTCTTCAATGGACAGGGGCTGTCGGATAGACGTCACACTGGCGCGTCGATGACAATCCCGCCGTATGGGTTCTTTACAAACAGAGAAGAGAGAGTGGGGGGTGGGGTAAAATGGAGGAGAGGGTGGTAGAAGAGTCGAGTGTGGTGTGGGGCGGGAAGGGAGACACTGGGGCGGGTGGGGAGTGGGGAGGAGAGGCTACAGGAAGAGGAATGGGGAGAGAGTAGTGGAGAGCAAAGGAAAAAACAAAAGGTACTACAGAGTTCGACTGCCTCGTTTACGATGAGCGTTTGTATATCGTGTGATCGAACCTTTGTACACGCAGTCATAGGGAAAGGGGTGAGGGAGGGAGGTAAAAATTCCTTCCCGACACCCCCTCCCCCCGCTTCTTTTTGTTACATTTTGAGGTTCATTTTTTTTTTTTTAATAACACACACGTTTACTTCCACAGATTTCCTTTGCTGTCAAATCAGCGCAATCTCGCTAAACAGTTCTTAATCTTCCAGAAAGCTGGTGTCTATAGTGCAGGGAACGGGGGGTGAGGGGGAAGGTGTGTGTGTGTGTGTGTGTGTGTGTGTGTGTGTGGGGGGGGGGTGATGGGAGGCACTAAAAAGTATTCCCATTTGAGAGCTGAGGTATGGACAGGACAATGCACAGACTCGCGTCGTTAGATACTGTTTTGTCACAGTCCATTTCGTGCAGACGTTGTGGCATGGCATGCGAGCTTTTGTACCACACGTCTTGTCTCCTTCAAAACCACATGGCAGACAGATCGTATGTCTCTCCCCACTCCCACTCTCTCTCCCTCTTTCCTTGTGCCCCCACCCCACCCCCTCTCACACCTCTGTTTCTCGAGTCTCAATCTGTCTGTGCTTCTCTTTTTGGGGTCTGTCTGTTCTGTGTCCCTGTCTGCGTTTCATTGTCTCGCTTTGCGTGAACGCGTGGACGTTTAAATGTGTGCGTTTTGTGTGTATGTATGCATGTATGTATGTATGTATGTGAGTATGCAAGCACGGGTAAAGGGCGTGTGGGCACGCATGCCAACATGCGTGCTCGCGCGGGTCCTACGCCGTCTTGTTGTGACGCCTCCCGAGAACGGCGAGGGTGAAGGCTGATCAAAGCTGGTGACGCCACTGATGGCAATCTCGGGGCCAAAATCACAGGTTGTCAGCCGCCCAAGCAGGCCACGACGTACAGACGGTGACAGTAATTTCTCTTTTAGGACAACACTATCGTTGGCTGTGATCTGTCTGGCCCGGTCCCTGTGCGCGCTGCTGATAAAAATCCGCGGGGATTAAAGTTATCAGAGGAGCAACAAGTCTGAGGACTAACTGATCACAAAGGGGGCACAGGGCGCTCTGTGAATGATGTTTTCTCTCCTTTCACACCCTGCCCGTCTGCCCGCACCGGACCCCTTTCTTCACCTTCTTTCTAATTCAATAGTGTGGCAAGTGCTGAAGACATCAACCTTCTCTCTCTCTCTCCCTCTCTCTCTTTCCTCTCTCTCTCTCTCTCTCTTCTCTCTCTCTCTCTCTCTGTAGATCAAGTTTTTTTTCTGTCACTCCTTTACACACGATGATGGAGTACTACCGACAGTCTCATGGATAGGATCAGAAACAGATGTTCAGCGCCGGTGTGGGCCTTCACGTAGCAACAAAGACCTATCCTGAAGGCGCCTGGTCTCCAACAGACACCGCGTGGGAAGGAGACATACATACTTCAACATCAGTTTACACAGGTGACTGTTTACATTTAGGACTGTGGTACATCCTTCAGACTCCCAAGATTTCTTCCTTGGGAAGAAGTGTATCAGGGACCGTGTCTGTTCCTTTGGCCATTGTCTTGACGCACTGATGACTTCTGACACTCCCTGCTACCTGCTACAACAGTTCTGATGATCTGCCTCTCTGGAGTGCATGACCAGTGTCCTCCACTTCTGCTGAAGAATCGCAGCATCCCCGAACTCTCTGCTAGTGCTGGTAGTTCCTGCCAGCCTAGTGCCGTCTCCGTTTAAGCTTTCTATTGTACAGTTCTATGTTATAGTGTGTTCTTTGTTGAATTACTTCGGTCTGGTCTGTGGGGAGGGAAGGTACTGATCCTTTGCAGCTACAGCCCTGTTGTCTGCTGAGATATCTTTTTCTTTAGAGTCTTCATCGTTTCAAAGGCTGTCTAGTTGTTGCCTTTTCTCATACCTGCTTTGACAATTTTGTGTTGGTACATATTTCATCTCTCTGTGGCCGCTTTTACTTTCTCAAGGTCGTTCTAAACAGACCCAAACGAGAGTGGACAGACATTCTCACAGCAGAACTCGCAGGTTTCAGGCTGAAAGCGAGTATTTGAGCAGATCTTCAACATTAGACGGCTGAAACAGAAGAACCTTTTACACCAAGGTCATCTCCACCAAACCTTCACTGACTTAAAGAAAACATCAGACTGTGTCTGACAGAAAGGCTAGTGGAAGATCATGAGGAAGCGTGAAACCGACAACTCTGACGTTATTCAAGTCATCGCAGCTCTTGCATGGAAAGCCAGGTCTATCTCCTTTTCAGTGAAGACTATCCTCTGTCAGTAATTGATGGTATTCATCTCCGAACGAATGAGAAAACTGCACACCAACACCAGAGTCTGACAAATACAGCCATTTGAGATCAGTGCTTCTTTGCACCTCGTCCAGTGAACATACTCTAAACGACGGTGACAGACACCAAGTCACGTCTGCGGTAATCAAAAGCCACAAGGCTGCCTGGCAGGGGCCTGCATTTTGCCATGACTTCATGTCCATTCAATCTCACCAGTAAAGTGGAAGATCGACATCTTACAGGCACACCTAAGAAGTCCAAAGATGGACATTCCACAGGCACACTGAAGAAGACCTAGGACGGACATCTGATGGACTGGGCTGCTTATCATACTTCTACGATACTGCTGTTGACTGAGGACCGAGTGCTGAGATCCATGATCGCCACTTACTTCCTCCCCTCCCCGCACACACAAAGACTGGGCCCATACATCCACCTCGCCACCCGAACCCTGTCCTCTCTGCCAACGTTTCTTGCCCATTGCACACTCACACAGAACGGCACACAGACTCACGGTGAAAAACTTGAGAGAGTCCTCGTGCTTCTTGCGGTCCGTTTCCTGGGACCTGGCCTTGAAGCGAGCCTCCCAGACCGTCTGCTGGGCGTCCTCCTTGTCCTTCTTGGTCTTCATGGACGTCTGCAGGCGGTTGATGCGCTTGGCGTTGTGTGCCTGGACAACCAAAGTCACCGTCATGGTCATTCAGCAACGTCAACATCGACATCATCATCAATCGTTGCCATCATCATTGTCATCACCCATATCGAATCATCATTATCATCATTTATGTGTCATCATCATCATCATCATCATCATCATCATCATCATCACCGCCGCCGCTGCTGATGGTGGTGACCGATTAATTTTTGAATTTGGGTCACTGGAAAAGAGTCGGTACGGTCCCAACCTTCATTTTTATAATGACCATCAAGTCGGTCGTCATCATTATTGTTATCATAGTTTTGTCATTAAGACTGTATCATGAATGCGTTTTTTTTCATCATCATCGTATTGCAATGGTTACCAATGTGTGTGTATGGTTTACTCGTTCAATTGTAGATAAATTGATAAACACGCACACACATACATACACACGCACACGCGCGCGCGCGCGCGAGCGCACACTCACACACACATAGACTTTTAATCGCACGGATGCACACTTCCATAGGTGACAAAACATGCAAGTATGAAATAATCATACATAATAACTAAACAATATGAGTTCCGCCACAAAAAGGAAAATAAATTAAATACAATTAATGATTAACAAAAATCGATAACGTGGAAAAAAGAATAGTGTACTGTGATCAATTCGAAAGAACATCAAATAAAACACTGGCGGCAAAGAGCTGAACATAACAGAAAACGTCACCTACAATATGACGCGGACCCCGGGCAGCTTAGAGACTTCCTACATGAACAATGACTGCGTGCCCCCCGGGACAATTTGCTTGTTGAGGCGAAGCAAAATTTAGAATGAGAAGGTGTTAGTTACCGCCAAGGACATAGACAAACAAGGTACAGGACAAGACACAATGCATTTCGACCTCTTGGGTCTTCTTCAGGTAAAAAACAAGTAACAAAAACAGAGAACGAGAAACCACTTATCTGGTCATGTTGGAGCAAACCGGTAAAAAGCTCCAACATGACCAGATAAGTGGTTTTTGTTACTTGTTTTTCCTTGAAGAAGACCCAAGAGGTCGAAATGCATTGTGACTTGTCCTGTACCTTGTTTGTCTATGTCCTTGGCGGTAACTAACCCCTTCTCTTTCTAAATTTTGCTTCGTTTTCCAACCTCAGCTACTCAGGTTTGGAACTTAAGGCGAGTGATGTGCTCCGGCCAAAGATCGCATGTTGTGGATCAGAGTGAACTCAGCAGGCATCGTGGCATCCTATGTTTTGGATGTCTGCGAACAGTTTTTCTTTCGGTATTTTATCGGTTTTACCACTGGGACCTCACACTTTGCCGACTTACACCTACTAACCCCATAAATTACCCTTGTAAATGTGATTAAAGCCCGCTCGCTCATTTGTGAATTTTCTGGTGGACTGACAGCCAGCCAGCCAGCTACACACACACACACACACACATACACACACACACACACTCTCTCTCTCTCTCTCTGATACACATACAGCTCTTTCTCTCACTGCGTCACACACACGAGCGCGCATATATGCACACACATGCAAACATGCAGACAGACTCAAACATACATACACATGCATGCCCACATGCATGCACAGACACGTACGTACGTACGTACGCGCGCACACACACACACACACACACACACACACACACACACACACACACACACACACACGCGCGCGCGCCGCGCGCGCGCGCGCACGCACAGACACACACACATGTACGCACGCACACGCACACGCACACACACACACACACACATACGTACGCACACACAGAGACAGACACAGACATTCAGAAAGGCGGACAAACAGCCAGACAGGCACACACACCACACACACACACACACACACACACACACACACACACACACACAAACACACACACACACACACACACACACACACACACACACACACGATCGCAAACACACTCTCCCACCCTCACACCGTACCCTCCACGAAGAGATTATGGTTACTTCCCAGTTGGTCTACTCCCATTTCGCCTACTCAGAAATGTGTGAGCACGACTTGGCCTAACGGCCTTCGCTCATTCGTCCTTCGTCCTCTCTCGGGCTTCGCCCTACTCTAATCTAAAGACCATCGATTCTGCTTTGGAGTAGACTGGGACACTGGTTACGCCAGGGGGGAGCCTTGCAGTATGGTCAGTATGGAAATAGACGAAATGGGAGTAGTAGACGAAATGGGAGTAGACGAAATGGGAGTAGACCAAATGGGATGTCACCGAGATTATAACGTGTGCTACAGCACAACAGGCAACTAAACTGCTCACACAACATTGATCTAAAACTAGAGACCACATTCAACCGGAATTAACAGCCTACCATTTATCCTCCAACGTTCCCAGGCTAAAGAGAACGAACTCAAACGGAGGAGGAGGAAGGCAGAGATGATGAGGGAGGGGGGAGGGGGGGGGGGGGGGGGGGGGGGGGGGGGGGGGGGGGGGAGAGGGAGGGGGCACGGGAGAGCCATTTGGGGAATATCTATCACTTTCACCGGAAAAAAGCACGATTTAACTCCCTCCAACCCCACAAGCAGCGGGAATGGCAAGCAAAATCCCCCCACCGTGTAACGCGGTAATCGGTCACCTGTTGGGGAGAAAGAGGGAGGGGATTTGCAGAAGGTTGACCGGATCGATTACAGGCCATTTGTCCCACTTGTCAGACCACCAGGGGAGGGAAGAGGATCACAAACCTGATTAACTCGAGGAGTTAGCTTGATTGACACAACAGTCACCTTGCGCCGTGCCGTGTCCCCTCCCTCCCGCCCTCCGCGCTGGGGGGGACAAGAGGGGGATTTTATGTGGTTTTACATGGTCCGGTCGTTCGGAATCGGGAGTTTTCATTTTATCGTTAAGCCTCTTCCCTAAACCGAGAATATATCAGTTGAGTAAACAGCGCCGCGCGCGCACACACACACACACACACACATATGTAGGTGTGCACGCAAGCGAATTTTAAAACGTAAACGTAAGCATGGACTCGTGCGCGAATATGCATAAACCGATCGACACACACGCACGCACGCTGACGCACGTACACACACACACACATACATACACACGTACACACACACACAGTACACACACACACACACACACACCACACACACACACACACACACACACACACACACAAGCATACACGAGAAGAAGAGAGAGAGAGAGAGAGAGAGAGGAGAGAGAGAGGAGAGAGAGAGAGAGAGAGAGAGAGAGAAGGGGGGGTACACGGAGTAACTCCCTCATCTCCCCATGCCAAAACAGTCATGTTAGATAAGGAACAAAGGTGGCGAAATCCTTATCAAAAAAAAAAAAAAAGAAAAAAAATTAAAAAGAAACACTAACGGTGAACTAGAAGGGATATGAAGAAAGAAAAACAAAACGAAAACAAAAACAACAACAACAAAAAACAACAACAACAACAAAGAGCGGGACAGGGTAGCGGGGCCGGGTGGAGGAGGACCCACAGCCACTCTCAAGGTCTGCTGTCTGGGGGGGGGGGGGGGGGGGGGGGGGGTGTCAGCGACAGAAGGCGGGCTGCGCCGGGACCTCATGACTGATGCAGGATTAGCGGAGGAGACAGGACCCTGTTAAGGTACCAACACGGGGAAGAGAGGGAGGGGGGGGGGGGGGGGGAGGGGGACAGCCAGGGGCTTGCTGGACTCTTGTCAGCTCTGGCTTTCATCTGGTCGGAGCCTATCATCACCTTCCACCCCACCCCTCCCTTTCTCTCCTCCCCAGCCTGTTAATGATCCACGACCTGTGACTGGGAGGACCGACACCCAGCCTGTTAATGATCCACGACCTGTGACTGGGAGGACCGACACCCAGCCTGTTAATGATCCACGACCTGTGACTGGGAGGACCGACACCCAGCTGTTAATGATCCACGACCTGTGACTGGGAGGACCGACACCAGCCTGTTAATGATCCACGACCTGTGACTGGGAGGACCGACACCCAGCTGTTAATGATTCACGACCTGTGACTGGGAGGACCGACACCCAGCTGTTAATGATCACGACCTGTGACTGGGAGGACCGACACCCAGCCTGTTAATGATCCACGACCTGTGATGGGAGGACCGACACCCAGCCTGTTAATGATTCACGACCTGTGACTGGGAGGACCGACACCCAGCCTGTTAATGATCCACGACCCGTGACTGGAGGACCGACACCCAGCCTGTTAATGATCCACGACCTGTGACTGGGAGGACCGACACCCAGCCTGTTAATGATTCACGACCTGTGACTGGGAGGACCGACACCCAGCCTGTTAATGATCCACGACCTGTGACTGGGAGGACCGACACCCAGCCTGTTAATGATCCACGACCTGTGACTGGGAGGACCGACACCCAGCCTGTTAATGATTCACGACCTGTGACTGGGAGGACCGACACCCAGCCTGTTAATGATCCACGACCTGTGACTGGGAGGACCGACACCCAGCCTGTTAATGATTCACGACCTGTGACTGGGAGGACCGACACCCAGCCTGTTAATGATCCACGACCTGTGACTGGGAGGACCGACACCCAGCCTGTTAATGATCCACGACCTGTGACTGGGAGGACCGACACCCAGCCTGTTAATGATTCACGACCTGTGACTGGGAGGACCGACACCCAGCCTGTTAATGATTCACGACCTGTGACTGGGAGGACCGACACCCAGCCTGTTAATGATTCACGACCTGTGACTGGGAGGACCGACAGTCTCATTATTTGTGGTCTGGAGATCTTTGGCCCAAAACCACGGTGTTTCTGAGCCACACAGGTCTACTTGTCTTCTTTTCTATCCGTGATGATGGGAGGAAAGAGTGGGAACAGACCCCCCCCCTCCCCCCAACCGCGTTGCCCCCTCCCTTCCTCTTCCGATTCGTCACCAATCGGATGGTTTAAGGTAACAACCAGGGGCGGACCAGTTCGTCCAAATCGTCCGAAAGAAGCGGGTGGGAGAGCGGGAGGGGCATCTAGGTCTAGACAGGAGATGTGGTGATGAGGGAAGGGCGGGGAGTAAGGGAGGACTTCAATCAAAAGATTCTTTTTACGGTGTCCAAACCATTACCAAACGGAACTGCTCAAGGTAGATAGGGGGTGGGGAAAGTCGGGTGTGGGGGTGGGAGAAAGGCGAGGGGGAGGGGGGGGGGAGAATAGGTGTGAAGAGGGGAGGAAGCGGGATGGTGGTGGTTATCACCACCACAAAGAAACTGATGACTTGAAGACCGGGGTGCAGGGTGGGAGTAATATATGGCGGTGAGGGGAAAAAGGGCCGGTAAAGTCTCATTTAACAAAGCTAAGGGATTAAGCGTCGCCAACGATGTACAATTATTTTTCTTTGATCTTCCCCACTCCCCCTTTCATTCCCCCCTTGTCACACACATACACCTTCACCAAAATGCGCTTTTGGGATTTTTAAGGTTTTTTTTTCTCCCCGGAACGAGCCGGAAGTATGAAGGAAGGGGAAGGAGAGGGGGAGGATGGGGGGGGGGGGGGGCGGTAGAAATCCCATACCCCCTTTCCACTACTTTGTCCTTTAACAAGATAGTTCCCAGTACGTACTATCCCGGAAGTGACAGAATGGCGCTGTGAAGGCGGGAAATAAAAACGAGGCCGGCAGTTACTGCGCCTGTTTTCCGAAACACAACTTGAAAAGAGACCGTGGTTACTAGTTCTCTGGTATGCATTCGCCAAACTGCAAATGCAGAGGAAAAAAGTGACGTGCACATCGACGACGACGACGACGACGACAACGAGAGAAGAAGAAGAAGAAGAAGAAGAAGAAGAAGAAGAAGAAGAAGAAGAAGAAGAAGAAGAGAGATGATGATGATGATGATGATGAAATAATCAGTTATAGCCTACAAAAAGGATCGGACTATACGCGCGAGATAACGTCGGTTGAAGAGCTCTCCAGTTTAGAATCTGCATCGCTTCTTCATAAGACCTCCACTCCCTCACCCTCCACCTCCATATACTCCAATCCCTCCTCTCTCCTCTTTCCACTCACCGGCCCCTTTACGAACTGCCCCTGTTTATTGTCTCACAGTGTTTTAATGGTGGGAGGGACTGAAGCGTCCTTTCGAATTCCATGCGGAATCTGAGAGTCATGATCGATGCAAACATGTTTATACGTAATCATTATCAGTCAAATCTGTCGGTCTGCCAGTCATGGACTGAAGAAGACTGCAACACTTCTTAGCTTTCTCACTCTGGCATCAGTCATTCACTTGGTCATCTTAATACTGAGACCTGTCGTTCACTCCTCGCTGGTTTGTCCTCTCAGGGAATTTCTCAATGCCTTCGAAACAACGGTGCCTGCCTGATTTTCGGAAATTCAAGGAAAGATATGTCACTCCACTGATGCTTGAACTCCACTGACTGGCAGCATGACATCTCGAAGGGAATTCAAGACTGCCTGTGCTGGAATCCCTTTGTTCTGATGGGTCTTTACCCGTGCGCCTGTCTTCTTTCTTTAAGAGATGCGATCAGCTATCTCTCCTCTCTCAGATCCAGTGCAAAAAAACAAACAAACAAAACAACACACACACACACACACACACACACACACACACACACACACACACACACACACACACAACAACAACAACAACACACAACAAACAACAAACCAACAACAAAGAACAAATCAAACAAACAAACAAAACCCCTAGGCTACTGCGTGCCTTTAAACCTGAAAAAAACAACAACAAACAAACAAAAACAACAACTAGGCAACTGTGTGCGTCTAAAACTAACCTCCAAACCTTTGGCAAATAATCATTTCCCTATAATGTTTCTCTTGTATGGAGCTCTCTACTGTTTTCTTTCATAAACATTCAGACCTTGAAAAGCTCCAACACCGAATACCAGAGTTACGTGTTTCATGAAACATAATTATGACTTGACTGAACCTTAAATCAGAATTCAATAGAGTCTTCGTTGTTTACACTCGTTAAAGTCTTTATCATTTATGTGCATATGTGCCTGGAGCCCTCTGAGCCCAAAATATTGCGTCATACGAAGTCATTATCATGATTATTGTGGTATATAAAATCATAGTGGTGATGATGATGATGATGATGATGATGATGATATATACATCATCGTCATCATCTCATCATCATCAAATCATCATCATCATCATCATCATCATCATCATCGTCATCATCATCATCATCATCATCATCAACATTATTGTTGTTATTCATATTCTTGTCACTATCATCATCATCATCATCATCATCATCATCATCATCATCATCGTCATCGTCATCATTACCATCATTAAAACTTTCAGCAAAGGCCCGGATACCTGACCTTCGAATGAGACCAACCAACCAACCAACAAAACAACAAACCAACAAGTCCTGTGTACAGCATATATATTCTGCCATGTAAAGAAAGCATCAACGACAACAGGATTGCCCGTGACACCGATTCACAGCGCCCAACTCCCACCCCATTCCCCGAAAAAAATGACTAAGAAACAAATAAACAAGCGCACAAACAACAAAAAGACGGCATAGTACTAACACATTCTCCCTGTGAAGGTCAGACAGAATTTCAAACAGAGAAACTTTTTGTGACAAAAAAGTTACACACAGTTATCCAGTATAATTCAATCCATTACAGCGCAGTACAATATAACACAATACAGCAATACAATAAACACACACAACAATGACAATACAATAAGCCTAAAACAAAAAAGTAACTGAGATATAAATTTAGTCCGTGAAATAAGCCTTAGCTTGTCGAACTCTAAATTCTTCTCATTGTCACAGCAATAGTCTGTGATAAGATTTTGTTTAAGTCTATAGTACAACACAACATGCATTACAGAACATTAGAATTGACCTTCAGTGCAACGTATCTCACATACTATGCGACACAACACATATAACACATGACAATACAACAAGCCTACAATACAACACATACGTTTCAACACAATACAATAACCCTACAGAAATTGTCTATGGGAAGACTGGTAAACAAATAGAGGATTTCCCGGCGGGCTAAACCTTAGCTTCTCCCATTCCTCTCGGGAAAGGCGGAGAAATGTGTCACCGCTTCCACACATCAGAAACGTCAATGGCGCAGACAGATAAATTGCATGCTTTTTCTCCTTCACCACCAGCACTGTTTTGGCACCGACAGGGAGGACTCATTGGCGACTTCCCCCCCCCATCAGTGGTCAGAACAGGCTTGAGGTGAAAAACCACTTAAGTCACAAAAACGTTAGAACGTATTTCAGAGATACCAGAAGAAAATTGCAAAAACTGCTCTATAGTCAATCTTTCGTTGGTAGTACTAAGTCAGTTACAATGAAACGACAGCGATAATGATCCCCCTCTCCCCCTCCCCCACAAAGAAAAAACAAAACTGAAAAACAATAAAAAAACCAAAATTGCTGCAGCAAGAGGAACAGATAAGATAAGATAATGTTGCTTATAGCCCAGCCGACCGCAAAGGGCCACATCAGGGCTGTGCAAGAGGAACACAGCTGCAACAATGAAAACCATCATCAGGAACACAGCAGACAATTTATCCTGTCTTGCAATCTGATTGGTGTATTTCCAATTAAAAAAGCTTAGTTTCTATCAAATAATAATTTGTTCACCTTTACCCAAATTTTAAAATGAAAACATTTTCTAAAACCAACAGGTGATATTGCACCCTCCCCCCCCCCCCCCCCCCCCCCCCCCCCCCCCCCCCCCCCACAGCCCCCTCACACACATTTTTTAAATCGACATCTGTCTTCCTGTCTATCTATCCCTCTTCAGCCCCCGTCTCCCCCCCCCCTCCCCCATGCCCACCCCGCCCAGAACTACATATTTCTGAAAAAACGTTCACAAAACTCATCATGATATGGCCTATGTAAGCTGATTGATTTATACGAATTAAGGTATAAAATGTGCTGTATTAATGTTACATTACTCAGCATTATGTCGTGAAATTTATTTGTCAACAATTTTCTTGTATTCGTGTTGTTTTTCATCGGGCTTCCTTTTCCTTTGCTGAAAACCCCTTGTCAACAAAAAGGGCACTCGGGGAGCGCAGACCTCGACACGGTCGAACGGTCCCGGATCCCTCTTTAACCCAGATCCGAACTACGGATCGGCACCCAAATGTGTGGTTCGTTCTTGGGCCATGTTCCACGTTCACCTAACCTTCGTTAGGATCGCTTCGGTAGTTTGTACTGTAATTTGTTGAACGGATCCCGCATCCACCCTCTGATCCAGATCCGCGCCACTGATCGGCAGCACAGTTTCATGGTTTCGTCATCGGGTCACTTCCATCCGTACACCAGTCTGGTTAAAATCGGTTCCACAGCTCTGGGGGGTTTTTCTTGCTAAGAGGCAAGCAAACCAAAAGACGCGGGTGTAATCTGTGCACAGGCACACAAATAAGATAAGATAAGATAATGTTGCTTATAGCCCAGCCGACCGCAAAAGGGCCATTTCAGGGCTGTCACCACGTTAAAATCAACTCACCAGTATATAAAAAAAAAAAAAAAAAAAAAAAAAAACACCTTTCATACATCTCGTTAAATGACATAGTCTAGAAACGCACCAGAAACTTTGTTTAAAAATCTGTCTTCCGTAAAATCTTAAATCAGATGAAAATGTTAATCTCTCTCAAAAACTCAAGGATCACATCAGGCGGGACATCCTGAACAGGATCTTCATGGACTCCCCTGGGAAAATGTTTGTGTCTCACATCGTGCAAGTCCCAACACTCTAAAGAACATGTTTCATTGTGAGTGGTGCATGACATGGAATGCACCACGGAGCTTCTTCACTTTTTTAAAAGGTAACAATGGGTAAAATACGAATGGCCGGTGTGCAGCCGCACAGAACCGTTTCCTCTTTACGACCTCCCCACGTGGATGGGAGGAATCCTTAGGTTTGGACGGACCCGAAAGAGTTTGTTATTCGTCTGTGTGTTCCAATCCTCCTGCCAGAGGTCTCTCACATAATCGTTAATTTTGGGTTTCACGTCTGAGCAGGGGATATAAATGTTGGACAGTTTCTCTCTTGTGGCGTTCTTGGCTAAACGATCAACCATTTCGTTCCCGCCGATGCCAACATGACCAGGAACCCAAGCAAGAGTAATGTTGTAACCGTCCGCCTTCAACTTGCTAAAAAGTTCAAAAAAAAGTAAAAGTTCTGGATGCTGAAGGTTGCGGCCAGCTATGGCCTCCAAAGCTGACAGCGAATCCGACAGAACCAGAAAGTCCTCTTCGAAGAATGGGAGATTATCTTCAAAGCCAGTACCAGAGCAGTAAGTTCAGCAGAATAGACAGAAGCATCGGAATGTATATGTTCCAACAGTATTGAGAAGGAGCCCCAGGGCAGTAGGCTGCACAGGCCACTCCATCTTCAGACTTGGAACGTCAGTGAAAACTTTTTGATAGGATGGGAATTTGGAACAGAGCTCAGCATACAAAGCCTTGTACGCCAGAGAGCTGGTAGACTCTTTGCGAAAAGCAGCAAGATCAAAACGAATCTCTGGTGTGAAAAAGGTCCACGGAGGTTGATCCGGAAACTTGGAAAAATCCGACACAACTCCCAGGTCTACACCAGCATTCCGCACGTGAGGCTGCATACGAAGACCAAACGGCGGAATACATTTAGGGTTGTTTTCAAACTTACTTTGGAACGGAGGGTCAAAGACACAGTCATAGGCAGGATTCTGCGGTTCTGAGAACAGTCGGATATAATAATTCAAAGACAGTTTCAGCCTACGGTTGGACAATGAAGGTTCACCCGCCTCTGCGTACAGGCTGTACACAGGGGTGGTGCGGAACGCTCCAAGACAGAGACGAAGCCCTTGATGGTGGATAGGGTCCAAGAGTTTGAGGTAAGAGGGTCTTGCGGAGCCGTAGACAGCACAAACCGTAGTCAGTTTGGAACGGACCAAGGCTCTGTAGAGGTGCAGCAAAGTTTTCTTATCAGCGCCCCAGTCGGTGTGCGCTACGACCCGCAGAATATTCAGTGCTTTCTGGCAAGCAGTTTTGAGGTTTTTAATATGGCTGAGAAAGTTGAGTTTCTGGTCAAAAATAACTCCCAGAAATTTGGCCTCTTTAACAGCTGGAATGGGAAATTTCCCGACTTGAATTTCAGGATCTTGAAAAACTGACGGAAATTATGGAAGTGATACACTGCGTCTTTGTTGGAGAAAAGGAGAAACCGTTTTCATCTGCCCACCGATGGATTTTATCTACGCAAAGCTGGAGCCTGCGCTGGACACTCGGGTACAGGCTTCCAGTTGCGTAGACAGCAAAATCATCCACAAACAATGAGCAGTCTGAACCCTGCTGAACTGATTTCACAATGTTGTTGATTTTAATACTAAAGAGGGCAGGAGACAGTATGCTCCCCTGTGGAACACCCAACTCCTGCTCGTGGACATCAGAGAGAGTGGTGCCAACCCGGACCTGAAACTGTCGCTCTGCCAAAAAATTTTGAATAAAATGAGGAAGATGACCTCGAAAACCCAGATCGTGGAGATCATGAAGTATCCCCGACTTCCAGGTGGTATCGTAGGCCTTCTCTAAGTCGAAGAAAATTGCCACAGGCACACAAATCAACAGAGGGAAATAAAGTAAAACAACTATGGGAAATACACAAATTATCAAAGAAACAAATAAATGAATGAATGAAAAAATAATAAAGTTTAAAAAACCTTTTGGTGGTAGTCAAATCCATTAGTGAGCAAACTGACGTTTCAAGCCATAGGCCCGTTGTCAAAGACTTTGACAACGGGCCTATGGCTTGAAACGTCAGTTTGCTCACTAATGGATTTGACTACCACCAAAAGGTTTTTATAAACTTTATTATTTTTTCATTTTGCAACGAATCCTGCAGTCAGCTTTTGTTTCTTCCTAATGAATGATGAACAATAAATAACAAACAAATAAACAAACACGGACACCATCCTGAAACTCTCTTACTCTCTGACCCCATCTTGACCCCCCACAAACTTCTGCTCCTAAAAACAGAAGAGAAGTGGTGGGGTGGGGAGAGGGGGGGAAAGGAGCTGGAAAGGGAAGAGTGTATGTGTATGTATGTATATGTAGTGTGGTGTGTAGTGTGTGTGTGTGTGTGTGTGTGTGTGTGTGTGTGTGGACGGATAGGGAGGGGAAGGGGTGGAGGAGGGGGTGTTGAGGATGAGAGGCTTCCAGCTGACCCCCTTTCTGACTGTGCGGACTTATCCGGTAGCCATCAGAGCGCTGCGGACGGAAGGGGGAAGGGGACGGGGGCTGGTGGGGCGTCATTAAGGGTTCAGGTGGCAGTGACGCGTGTGAACGAGGTCACCCTGGCCACAGCGGCCCGCGGAAAGGTGACAACTGGCGTTGGCTTGTCCTTAAAGTTCACTGCCGCCACGTTCGGCCCACACCATGTTGTTATTGTTGTTGTTTCCTCCGTCCTTACCCTAACCGAAATAGTTACTACGATACGTTAAGAGGTAAAAACACGCAATTATGCAGGATTTAGACCAAATGAACTGCTGGACAACGCTTCTCGAGGAATACTTTCAGAGTTAAAATGTTCTGTGAAACAAAGGATACTTTTTTTTTCTTTCTTTCTGCGTACGCAGGCTGATACTCCTGCGGACACTCCCTGTGTAGCCAGCAGTGGAGTTTTTTTGTGTGTATGACCCTTTTTTATTCCGCCATTAAGGCAGCCATACTCCATCTTCGGGGAAGGTGCATGCTATGTGTCACGTGTCATCCATACCAACGGCCAACTGGCCTCTCTTCCGAAAGTTGGTGATGGGATTTTACGTGTGTGCAAGATGTTATGCGTGCGTTCACACACGGAACCTCGGTTTATAGTCTCATTCGAAGGACTATATGGGAATGGAGTCAGAACCAATGTTAACTCCGAGGGAAAATCCCCTATACCGAAATTCGAACCCGCAACCCCAGGATCACGAGTCCGGCGCTCTACCAACTGAGCTATCCGGCCCCCCAAAACAAACAAAGGATACGAAAATAAACAGTTTTCATTGTAAACATTACATTACCCCCCCCCCCCCCCCCCCTCTAAAAGTTTTGTTCGTGTTAAAGTTTCATTAGTTGGTCTGGCGAACTAATCATACGACACGCGCTTTCTGTGATGCCATAGTATGTTAATTACAGCTCGACACTGGCACAGGAAGTCGCGACAAGCCGTGTAGTGTACTTTCTTCTTTCGCACACACACACACACACACACACACACCACACACAATCATCATCACCAACCCGCCCCCCCCCACACACACACACACACGCGCGCGCGCGCGCCCCTTTCGAACATTCTTCCTTTCTCTCGACTTTTTTCCCTCTCCAATCACCAACTCATACAGCCTTCGCTCTTATCTCCCTACCTCCCCACCACTTCCATCCTCATCGACTTCAAAGATACAAAATCATCCATCCAACATCAAAGGCATACCATTACTCCTCCCTCCATTTAACCTGTAAGTCATACGCAGTCTCTATGTGTAACAAATTAGACATGTCTTCAAATCCACAATGGATCATCGTATGAAGGGATTTCTTTACAAAGGTCATCTAGCAGGGCTGCTTGACCAGCATGACTACAATGTAGGCAAGTAACAGCACCTGCCTGGTCCCTTCCCTCTAATCCCTCACTCCCTGTGACCCTGATGTTTTACACAAGAACGTCGACTCTGTAAGGGCATAACAATACTGTTCTGTCCAAAATACAGAACTCAGTGGCTCTCATAGCTGTCAGTGAAAATTTAACGTTTACACTTTGATGCCGTCCTTTTTATATCATCTGTCCTACTCCCCATGCTTCAATGAAACAAACAAAACAAAACAAAACAAACACAAAACCGAGACTAACAGGGAAAACATAACGTTTTGGGTCTTATCTGTAACTTTGCAATCGGGCCTGATGTGTCTTCCGCTAACATCACATTTCAGGCCTCAAAGCTCACTACAGACCCTATCTTTGCGCCAGTTGGCATTTTAAAATAGTGCCATTCCAATTATTTGAATCTGACTGGTTGGGACCATCTCGCACGTAATTTGATGAGACTATGAAAAGAAAAGAAGAGGAATCGACTTCCAGACACAATAAACATTCTCAGAACGATCTAACTGAGTTTGTCTGCAAGTAGTCAAGTCCTCAAGCAAGGTCTTGGCGCATCAATATTTTTTGTGTGTCCAGTGAGTGATCGTGACATTGCCATCGTATAAAAACCAAAACGGAACGATCAAATCTTAGCTGATCACCTTGTGACATAAGAATAGATGACACTGATTTAAAGAGAAAGCTTAAGCAATAAAACATGGTTTAGCAATAAAACATAGTTTAGGTTTACAGTTGCTATGGTCTTGTAAACAAAGATGGCGTCTACTTTCTCTGCAAAACGCCCTCCTTCCATACTGGCAGCAGTACTCTGACGCCAATTACACAGTGGGTGACCTGCTTATCTGCAACGCTTCTCACAGCAGACGTTGGGTGATGCTCATCACCATATGACTACAGGTGTAACAACGATTTATGCATGTTTTTGATATTCCCAGGTTCTGATACCTAAGTCAGGGAGACAGAGAGATAAGAACGAACAACCCTGTTAAGGCCTTCGCAGGCAATAAACAACAAAACTTATTGTGACTTTATAGGAAGGAAAAAAAATAAACGACTCAGTGACCGGTTCAGTAGAATATAATCCACTTCATCTTCGGTACAGATAAGATGCATAATGTCATTGAAGGCTACGGGTTTGAAAGGAAATCATTTTGAATTACACTGCTCTTGTCCCGTTATTTCAGGAGATCGGTAAACAGTAATGTCTCCTGATTGGTGGTTGTTCCCTCCCCTTCCCACCTCTCCCTTTGAGTATTTCCCCTTTCAGCTGGTTGCATAGACAGGATTGGTATGAAACGTGGTGAAGCATGCGCAGGATACGGGAAGAGCAGCAACTCGGGAACAAGTTATACCCAGAATGCTGGAGAAGCATCAGGTTTTGTTAATCATACCCCAGATACAGAAAAGAAACCAGTTTTGATGAAGCATGCCCACGATACGGGAAAAGACACAATCTTGGTGAAACATACTCGCGATACATCTTCGCCTAGTAATTGTCATAACCATGGTGTAATTGTTTGCCTGTTCATGCTCTCTCTTTCTCTCTGTGTGTGTTTCTCTCTCTCCCCTCTGTCCATGTGTCTGTCTGTCTCTCTCTCTTTATGCACACACACACACACACACACACACACACACACACACAACACACACACACACACGTATATATTTGGCTCACGTTTGGAGAACAACACATATAATAAAGATTGCTGGATGACAACATCTGATGTCTGGCTGTTCAAGGAAGGTATGTTAATAATGGTCAACCTGATGACCGCTGAACTTTACTGGAAGAAGAAGAAGAAGAAAGGAACGGAGAACGTTTTCAACGTCAGAGAAGGAAATGTTTTCCAGTTTGAACGATGAAATCCGATGTCACATGACCATAAATGTTGACTTAAGTTTGGACAGCTTCCTGGTGTATTCGCTTTGCTCGAAATGTCGTCTGATATGGACGTCAGGCGAGTGCGTAAAGACCAAAATGAAAAAAACCCCACCAATATCCGTTAAATTAACATTAGTTTGGTATATTCATGAACAGTACGCAATGGTCGTTCGTTTTCGTTTCTGTCTTTCCGCGTTGCTCCATATCTGTTCCACAACGTCTCATCCATCATTTATTGATTTTATTCAGCTGCTCGTATTGATTCATTTCTTCCTGCGACACCCACCCCCCGCAAGTATGAAGAGAACATATTCGAAAAAATATGATTATATTGATCCGTGTTGCACAGTATTTTAAAAACAACAGAAAACAACAAAACGTTAAAATCCATTGAGCTGGCTGACACTTTTCTTCCCTGTCTGATCTGCAGTGCCTTCCCAGTGCCATTTCTGCCACATCGTTCATTCCTGTTCCTCCATGCACTGCCTCGCCCTGGATCGTTCAGCAAGTCCACACAGCAGCAGTCCACAGGGAGGGATCAGCATCAAGCTATAAACAAGCAAGCCACCCCTGAAGACCCTGAACAGCCACTGGGTCATTTTGGTGGTGTTCCGTGGGGCTTCTTTTGGTGGTGTTCAGCGGTGCCTCTTTTGACCGCGCACACGTCAGACACCACTCACAATGCCCTCGACTGACCACAGAAGTTGTGGAGCCAGCGTGAGGGAAGCCTCCCCCCTCTACCAGGGGGGAGACGTCCACGTCTATTGATCGACTTCCCAATGACCTGAAGATACTGAACACTCCGACACGAACTCGTTACAGGCATGGACATGAAGAGGAAATAAACTGTGAAGTCACCACAAGAGCAGCGCACGAAGGGCTGCATAGTTTGAGCCTTTGTTATGGTGACCATCGAAGCTGAGGACAGTGAAGAGGATGTGAAGTTCAATTTTGGTCTCATGACGGCACTATGCGAGATGTTTTGACCATATATTTGGGGAAGCGATTCGAACCTCATGCGAGCCGAAAAATCCTCATCCAGTGTACCCATCTGCTGGGGTTTGAACCCACGGTGTCCCAGACAGCTGCAGCCTACGGGGGCGACTGCTTCACGACGATGGAAGTATTTCACAAGTGACTTGAATTCTTACAGTTGCTGAGTTAAAGACCACAAATTAACATATGTCTGGCAAAAGCAGTTATATATACATATATTTTTCGCCCCTGAATAAACTTAGTATCTGGCTATCGCTATCAAATGTCGTTGTTCAGTTCAGTAGCCTCAGTTTTTGAAACGGACAAGGAGGCGGCAACATAAACGACAGTCACAAATTTTCAGCTTTTTTTTCCCTCGGAGATATCGCGCACACGAATGAAACGTGGCTAAATTCATGAGTACAATGTTTAAAAAAAAAGAAGATCCAAATACACTCCCATTTGCCACTGCGGATGGTCTAACTCCAAGTATAATAAAAATCAACAACGGAAGTTAAAAGTTTCATATACATGTTTGAAATGTGGTTTCGTCTGGTATAGGCTACACTGCCAACGTAGGGATCTAATGAAGGGGTCCATGTTGTTAGCAGGACAAGAGTATCTTAACGCCCCTAATGCCACCGTTGGCACTAAACAACGCAGCCGTTTTCGATGGGCACAAACCAAATGCCTGGCTAGAAAATAGGCGATACTGAGGTCACCCTTGACTTCTCGCATGCCCTGATGGGTAAAGACTGATAAAGTTCGGGTTTCTTTAAGAGGACGTCTGCGTGCAGGTTAATCCCTGCACACAACACCACGTGTGGTGAACCACGAGGCAGTGGACAGCCTACAGAATGAGCAGGCTGCGGAGAAAAAAAGGTCAACAAAAACTAAGTTCATTTCAGTGGTGTTCAAAATCACAGGTTTTTCCATCTGTCTTTCTTTTTTCCTTGTTAACGCCGATAGTTGCTGCTAGGGACACTGGAAAGGCCAGGGTACAGGAGGTTTTTTGATTGACAAGGCTGTGACAAACAGCGTGAGAGATCACGGCTGAGGGAAAGGGGTAAAGTCAGTCACTCTCTTGCTAGGTCGTGAAAAAAAAAAGAAAAAGGAGGAGGAGGAGGAGGAGGACGAGAAGGAGCAAAAAAAAAAAAAAAAAAAAAAAAAAAAAAGAGAGAGAGAGAGAGGAGAGAGAGAGAGAGAGAGAGAGAGTGTGCTGGGGGGGGGGGGGGGGAGGGGTTGGGAAGAGAAGACAAAGAGGAAGAAGAATTACTACAACAAGAAAGTCAACAACACGCCCCAGAACAATAAGAGGAAGACAAGGAAGAAGAAGAGAAAGAAAAGACGAAGAAGAAGAAGAAGAAAGAAGAAGAAGAAGAAGAAAAAGAAGAAGAAGAAGAAAGAAAAGAAGAAGAAGAAGAAAAGAAGAAGAAGAAGAAGCACAACAACAACAACAAGAAAAGGACCAACAACAACAACAACAAGAAAAGGAGGAGGAGCAGGAAGAGGAGGAGGTGACGAAGAAGAAGAAGAAGAAGAAGAAGAAGAAGAAGAAGAGGAGGAGAAAGAAGAACAGAAAGAAGGGGAGGAGGAGAAGGAGGAGGAGGGGGAGGAGGAGGAGGAGGAGAAGGAGGAAAAAGAAAAAGTACACGACGTGAAGCAGAAGAAGAAGATGAGGAGGAGAAAGAAGAGGTGGAGGAGGAGAAGGAGGAGGAGGAGGAGGAGAAGATGAGGAAGAAGAAGAACACGACGTAAACATGTTAAACGCACGCTGAATAGTGTGCGTGTGTGTGTGTGTGCGCGCGCACGTGCGTGCATGTGTGTGTGTGTGTGGTGTGTGTGTGTGTGTGTGTGTGTGTGTGTGTGTGTTGTGGGTGGGTGCGTGGGTCTATGTGTGTGGATGGGTGAAGTTTCTTTTTTTTTCTTCTTTTTGTTGTACGCCTTTCTACATTTCCCTCTCTGTCTTACGCACTTACGGTAAGCACAAAACACACACATACATACACACATGACATGACAACAATTACTTTTTCCACTGATGTTTACTTCTACCTCGTCCCCACCCCTTCCCATGAAACCTGTTTCCCGCTACCCATCACCAACACTTTGAGCGCCCACCTCCTTTAATTCACAGGACTGCTTTCATACGTGTGAACGGAGCAGGATGACACTCGCGTTTATCGAAACACAATGTGGACAATGTAGCTCGCTCACTCTTCCACATGCAGCTTAAAACAAGACTGTGCGATCATGGTTACGCCCAACCACGATGTTTTACAATGTCTTCTTTTTTTTTCTCCTTAATCCGAATGAAACTGATTGTTCAGGCACGAATGCACGCTGGCGTGCTCACACACCATTTACTTACATGCATACACACGAAGGCTATACACACACACACACACACGTACACATATACACACGCACAGACGTGCGTGCGCGTGCTCGCACACCCTTACATGCACACGCACGGGACATATTATTCTTCATTGAAGCCGAAAGGAACCACAAAGGTTATTTCTCGTGTGTGTGTGCGTGTGTGTGCGTGTGTGTGCGTGTGTGTGTGTGTGTGTGTGTGTGTGTGCGTGCGTGCGTGCGTGCGTGCGTGCGTGTGTGCGTGTGAGTGTGTATGCGTGCGTGTGTGTGTGTGTGTGTGTGTGTGTGTGTGTGTGTGTGTGTGTGTGTGTGTGTGTGGTGT
Organism: Conus ventricosus; assembly: GCA_018398815.1. Classification (NCBI taxonomy): domain Eukaryota; kingdom Metazoa; phylum Mollusca; class Gastropoda; order Neogastropoda; family Conidae; genus Conus; species Conus ventricosus. The sequence continues at coordinate 69,452,875 of CM031595.1, read as the reverse complement.
GTGTATGTGCATGGGTACATGTGTGTGCGCGTGCGTGCGTGTGTGCGCGCGCGCTCATGCACGTGAGTGGATTTGTGTGGGTAATGGAGGCGGAGGGAAGGAAAGGGAGGGGGGTGCTTACTCACGCATGCCCTAACGTTCACGTGCGTGCGTGCATCTACATTTGTGTGTTTGTGCGTGCGTGTGCGCACTGTATGCCTGCGAACGTGTGCTGTGTGCGTGTGCGTGTGTGTGTGTGTGTTCTGAATGCTCGTGTAACCGCATGTACACAGCCATGTATAAGTGTACACTTGCAACCATGGAAATGCTACGGCGCTCTATGGTTCTAACTCCTGAATGCCCCTCAGCTAACCCAAGACGATCTTTAGCTCCAGGAACTTGTGTGATGTCTACTCCTCAGCCAGAGGAACCAGGTTAACTGTGAAGACGAAGTAGAAGAAGAAAAGGGACACGTTGAGTAGATGTGGTACCGATTCGCCTATTCCCATTTGCCTATCCACAATTTCCACCACTTTCCCGGTACCAAAACAGAGTGGCCGTGGTGTCATTTCGCCAATGCATCGGTCGTCAAATCGCCTACGCCATTTGTGGAACCACTACACAACGACATGGACGAAGAATCCGCGAGAACAAACAACGTTGTGGAAGGGTTTCATTCAGCCATCAACAAACTGGCAGGGGCCGCTCACTTTTCGTTGTGTATTGATTCTCTGCCATGACATGGTAAGTACAGTAATGCTTTTATGTTGTTTTGTGATGTGATACCTGTCTATCTTCAATAGTAATACTAAACAGGTCCGTTTTACGGGGTAGGGAGGGTTCTAGGCGAAACGGCACCTCCAGGAAAAAGGCCTTAGTGATAGGCGAAATAGGAATAGGCGAAATAGGATTAGGCGAAATAGGAATAGGCGAAATGGGAATAGGCGAATCGGGATGTCCCCGTTGAGTACAGGCAAACGCTGCCTCACCTCCAGTCTCTGCTCCAGCTGTTTGGCCTTCAGGTCCATCTCGGCGTAGCGCGCCGTGTCGTTCAGCTGTCGCTGGATGGTCGTGTTGTCATCCAGGCGGAACTGGGTGTCCGTCAGATGACGCTGCTCTGCGATACCACAAACCAACGAACAACAATCATCACCACCGCCAGTACAATCAAACTTCTGGGAATTCTGGGGGATGTGACAGTTGAGGTGGGCAACGAAGGAGGGCGGGTGAAAATGGGACAGTGGGGGAGGGGTCAAAACGGAAGTTTGTTCTCTCTATTTGTTAATGTATATTGGCTAATGGAGGCGCTTTTCCAGTTCAGACTGTGAAAGACTTTGTCGGAAGTGTATATTTATGCATATTACATCTCCTGCTAAGGATCTGATAAACGAAACAAAAACAAACCACAACAAAAGAAACATACAAACAAACAAAATCAAACTATGCCCTGATCATGCCTTCATTTCTAAATCAAATCGAATTACAAATAACACACTCGGGTCTGAACAGAATTCATGTTCTACACACGAATGTTACATATCATTTCTTTTTTCATTTCTTACTGGGTATAGCACTGTAACTATCACTGGCGACAATGGATCTGTTTTGCAAGCGTCGTATTGGATCCTGTGGAACAGGCCACAACCGCTGTCCATCAACATTATCATCTTATACATAGACACTATCCAAATCATATACATTATCCTGCAGATTCTACACTCTGAGCGTCCACACCTCTGAGCGTGGACAGCGGTTTTCTGGTAAGTCCTAGACTCATTCTGATCTGTGTGGATACAAAAAAGGCAGAGCACGGCAATCACTGTCCCTCCGTCGATGCGTCATTGGACAGCAGTGACTGGCCATGTTCGTCAGCAACTGGTCATGTTCGGAGTTGCTTCTGTTCGGCTATGTTCACATTTATAAATGATGTGAGGTACCAGACATCTACTAAATCAACTACCGTTTCTTTTTTACGGCAAAGGTTCGTGGTCAAAAGTTACAAGAAAACAAATTGCTGTTTCCACTTGTTCTCACTCCAATCCAGCTTGCTATTATAGAATTCATACGTGTTGCACCTGCTGTTACAAAAGGCAAGAGGAAAAAAATATCCTTGATCAGAGAGAGAGAGAGACAGAGAGAGAGAGGGAGGGAGGGGGAGAAAGAGAGAGGGAAAGGAGAGGGAGAGAGAGGGGGAGGGGGCTGGATGGAGGGAGAGAGAGACTGAGAGAAACAGAGGAAGAGTCAGAAAGGGAGAACTGCACAGAGGAAAAAAAGGAAATAAAAAAGAGAGAAAGAGATAGAAACGGACAGGAGTGAGAGAGAGAGAGACAGAGAGAGAGAGTGTGAGAGAGAGAAAGAGAGAGAAAGAGGACAGGAGAGAGAGAGAGAGAGAGGAGAGGAGAAGAGAGAGAGAGAGAGAGAGAGGAAAAGACAGAATGTCCCATTCACTGACCATCTCGTTTCTTAATGTCCAGATGAGCCTTGGTCAGAGCCAGGTCAGCACTCAGCTTACGTTTGGTCATTTCAGCCCCTTTCACGTCTCCGTCGCTGCGCCTGCCGACAACACACACTGTGTGAGAATAACAACATCACAAGTAGAACCTACTATCTACTATCTACTTTCTTGTATCTGGCATAAACAGTAACGGTGAAACAACATTGTACGGATATGCCCACATGCGATCACACAAACACATACATATAGACCCATTTACTCACATTCCACACACACCGTACACACACATACACACACACACACCACACACACACACACACACACACCACACACACACACACACACACAGTAACGATACACAGCACACATACACTGAAGCACATAAAACTATGGCGCCATTGTTAAATGAGACATATATTATAGTGTAATGCCGAGTAAAAAGACACATTGCTCATGGCCTGCGCCTTTTGAGAGAAAAAAAAAGGAAAAAAAGAAGAAAAAGACAGAGGAGAGAGGGGAAAGAGAGGAGAGAGAGAGGAGAGGAGAGAGAAAAGAGGAGAGAGAGAAGGTGGAGAGAGAGAGGGGAGAGTGAGACAGAGAGAAAAGAAGAGAGAGAGAGAAGGTGGAAGAGAGAGAGAGGGAAGAGAGAGGCAGAGAGAAGAAGAGAGAGACAGAGAGAGAGAAGGTGGAAGAAAGAGAGAAAGGGGAGAGAGAAGGGAGAGAGAGAGAGAGAGAGAGAGAGGGGAGAGAGAGAGAGAGGAAGGGAGAGAGAGAGAGAGAGAGAGAGAGAGAGAGAGAGAGAGAGAGAGCAACAGACTGACACTGGGAGGAACAGAGAGACAGAGACAGAGACAGACAGAGACAAAGAGAGACACAGACGGAGAAACAGAGACAGAGAGAGAAGGTGGTGGTAAAAAGAAAGTCAGACAGAAGACAGGCAAACAGAGACAGACAGACAGACAGAGACGGAAAGACACAGAGAGACAGAGACACAGGACAGACACAGACAGAGACACAGACAGAGACACAGACAGAGAAACAGAGACAGAGAGAGAAGATGGTGGTAAAAAGACAGTCAGACAGAAGACAGGCAGACAGAAGACAGACAGAGACAGAAAGACACAAAGAGACAGAGACACAGGGACAGACACAGACAGAGACACAGACAGAGACACAGAGACAGAGAGAGAAGATGGTGGTAAAAAGACAGTCAGACAGAAGACAGTCAGACAGAAGACAGGCGACAAAAGACAGACAGACAGAGACAGAAAGACACAGAGAGACAAACAGACGGACAGGCATTGATACTGACTGCATTCGGCTGTCCAGATTCTTGTCACTGTCCAAATCGTCATGTATCCGCTGAGAAGTTTCTTTCTTCTGAGACCTGTTGAGCAGTGAACAATTAATGACCACTTCATTTTTTTTTCTTATCCCCAATAGGGGCAAGGTGGGAACACATTATACATTACTTTATTCATTTACCCTTAAAAAAAAAGCATCTACATGAAAAAAAAAGTGAGACATCAGTATTTCATCATTTGACAGGATTGGAGTATGGAGGTAAGATGAACATGACACTTTTCTGTCTTTAACTGACAGAATCTTTTCATTGATAGGTTTTGGTACTGTGTTGTATGTGCAACATGCTTGCATTGCGTGTTGCTTTGGCTTTAAAAATCCTTCCTAAAATCTCAAGAAATCTAAGTTGAAAACCATTTTTTACACTTTTGCATTTAATTATGTTTTTTTCTTATCTAAATTACAGATATACATGGCTTTAGCATCTACTATGATATTTTTTCACCAAATACACACTAGAAATGTTCATATTCTGTCCTGCCTAGGAGCTCCATGTTGTTAACATACATGTCGGAATTCAGTTCTGGACTTTAGGATCACAATTTGACGCTTACAGAAAAGTATTTCATTTTTTTCCTCTGGAGTACGCTGAATTTTTTCTTTCTTTTTCATACAACAGCAGGCTATTAGACCAAAGCAGTAAACTCACAACCAGATTAAGAACGAGCCGGCAGACTCACAACAGCAGATTCAGAAGAATCCATAGAGGTCATTATAGCGGAAATGAATAACCAGACAACTCATAGTAGCAGCCTTTAAAAAAAAATCTAGAGAATAACCCAGTGAATTCGTAACAGCAGACTTACAAGAATTCAGTGAACCTATCTTCGCAGATAAATCCTATGAACACATATCGGCAAAATAATTCAGTGAAAACGTAATAGCTGGTAAACTTGATGAACACATACCAGCAGGTAAATCCAGTGACGACATTCTGGCAGATACAGAACAATCCGGTGAGCTCATAATTGCAGATTTAGAACAATTCGGTACTCAGTGAATTCACATTGGCACATTCAGAGCATCATGATGAACTTATAATAAAAGCTGTAGGACAATGCAACAAAACCATCATAAGGAAGCAGTTTGTTGGGGAAAAAAATCACCGAGAATCAGACTAAGGGGGCTAATTTAAACATCTATTGCTGATGTGATGTACCAGCTGTGATCGGTGTCAGACCACAGCGCAATTCTGAGCAAATCAAACATGTTACTCTGCAATACAATGCAAACACAACACAACATCAACACATTGTAATGCATTATATCATATTGTTATATGTTATTACAATGCACTCTATAATGTGACACAAAACGTTAGAATGGATTGTACCTAGAGTGGTCAAGTCGCTAGGCACAGTCTTCTTGGCCCACCGTGATAATGGAGTATACCATAATGCAAACACAACTCCCAGTATCTCTAGTGGTCAGTCTGCTAGACATGACCTTCCTGGGCATGTGGGTAAACAGAGAAAGCTTGTCAGTTCAGGACTAAGTTCTGTTGTGATCAAACAACTGGACACTGCCTTTTTGAGCCTCCACGACGAGGGGATACAATACAGCAAGAGAACACAGTACAAAGTACCTATTGTGGTTACACTGCTGGATACAGCCTTTCTGGGCTACAACGGACAGGAAACAATACACACACACACTAGAAACAAACTACCTGGTGTGGCCAGTGTGCTCGACATGACCTTTTAACGACACCATGCTGAGGGCATACGACACAACTCAAGACAACACAACGCAAGATAAGACAGCTGTAATCAGGTCGCTGCACAAGGCCTCTCTGGACCACCTTGCTGCGGGTGTTCAACAAAGACATTACAAGACGAAGCAAAGAACGTCTGGTTGTCAAATTACTGGACTTCGCCTTCCTGGGCATCGACAATCTAGCTATAAACACAATGCCATACAAAACAAGACAAAGCACCTGCTGTGGTCAAACTGCTGGACTCGGTCTTTCTGGGCCACCATGTTGAGGGTGATGGCCAGTTCCGCCAGTTCACTCTTCAGCTTGTGTTGCTCTTCCTGCAACAGGTGGACACAACAATACAGGCACTGTTTTCTTGCTGTAATTTCTTGTGTAAATCTCTTTCTCTCTCTTTTTTTTTTCACTGGTGGACAGAGCAATACACGCACTGATTTCGTACAGTCATTTTTCTCTCTCATTGATTTTATGCGTTGCGGCCCTGTTCCTCATCATTCGAGGATAAATGTTCTTCTCAGCCAAAGAAATCAGATAATCCTTGTTAGTTTATTTTCATTTTAGTTGTGTCTTGTGAAAATACGAGTTCATAATCAAATCGGTTTCTCCCGATATAAGTGTTATTTTTCTGCTCAGAACATCAGCCATCAACCCACCTCGATCTAGCTCTATTTACTTCCACGTTATCCCCTCTTCGTCTGACCTCGATCTAAAAGGATAACTAACTGAGAATATGACATGTCTAAGACAGTTTTGCAGCATAAACAGCGAAAGATCGATCACCCATATTGATGACGTGAACGACAGCTGAATCGGTTAAGTGAAAGAAAAATCCCAAGTATTCAACTTGTCGGTGAATAAACTGAGCCACAAAGGACCTCGGGGTTAAGTTTTAAAGTGGCTGAAAATGAAAATTGGCGAATAAAAATAGGAGGGGGTGGGGTGGGGGCTAAAACACAGTAAGCTTATTGCCTACCTCTTTCGCCCGCATCCTGGTCTCATAGTCCTGACTCATCCTCATCACTTCCATACGTTTCAGGTCCAGGGCCGACATCTTCTGCTGGTACTGCCGTGTCAAGTCGTTTCTGATCACATCACATTGTCACACTTTGGATCATGGTGCAGCAATGTAAAGCAGCACCTCATCACTTTTAACACATCCTCCCCCCCCCCCCCCACCCCACACACACACAAACAAGCGCACATGAGTGCGCAGGATCGCATTTGAACAGCTTTTAAAACGGATATAGTGAGGCATAATGATTAATAATAATTATTTCACCAACTAGAAACCAGTGATACAGCATTTGGAGCGTAATGGAATGGACAGAGAGAGATTTCAACACTGATTTAAAAAGAACGGAGGTTTTATTTATTGTTCATTGCCGACACATGCACGCAAGCATGCACATATGCAGTCCCATAGGCCCATACATATATAGGTACACTCCTCTCGCCTCCCCACCATCATCACACACACACAACCTCTTCCCCAATCACGCTGGAGGCATTCTCTCTCGTTACCCCCCCCCCCCCTCCCCACCTCCCTCTTTCTCCTCCTTTCTCTCTCTCTCTCTCTCTCTCTCTGGCAAGTGATCAGTTTCACTGAATCCTAATCTTGGCCTTGAGGCAGCGTGCGTGAATGCGCGCGCGCGCGCGCGCGCGTGTGTGTGTGTGTGCATGTGTGTGTGTGATTGTGTGTTTGTGTGTGCTCTTTGTTTAAAAGGCCTTACAACTTAGTTTAACATTTATTTCATCAAGAATATGCAATTCATAGTACAACAAACAGAAACAACTTACGGTTCTACGTCTGAAAATATTTAAAGTGTTTTTCTTTATTATTTTGCTAAACATATTAGCCTGCAACACATCTTGTTTCATTAAAAGACAATGGTCCAAAAGAATAAATATAGAAACATGCTTTGGTTATCGACTAAACTGTTTAGATTTTCATTTTCGAACACGAAAGTTCTCGAAGAATCATTAAAGGTCTTCAGAGAGAGATCAAAACCGTTTCTCCCCGTGAAGGACTGAATACAGATTAAAGTCTGGTCATCTTCTTTTTCCGTTTTTGGTTTCGGATGAACAATTTTGCCCAAGGGCAAACGCTTCGGATGAACATTTCTATTGTAAATGTTCTCATCTAAAACTGGCATATTATCATCTTTTACAAAATCATTTCGATCGTTTCTTTTTAACACCCCACCCCCAACAATTCCCACCTGTTTACTTCTACCACAACCTCCCCATTCCCCAATCCGTCCCTTTTTTCCAATGTGTGTGTGTGTGTGTGTGTGTGTGTGTGTGTGTGTGTGTGTGTGTGTGTGCGCGCGCGTGTGTGCGTGCGTGTGTGCGTGCGTGTGTGCATGCGTGCGTGCGTGTGTGCACACGCATGTTTGTGTGTTTTCCTTTTTTTCCCTCTTCTTTTTCTTTTTCTTTCTTTCTTTTCTTTTTTTTTGGGCTGCTGAAAATCTTCTTTGCTCTACTGATAAGACAACAGCATTAAAGATTATACGAGTCAAGAATCATCACCGCTGACGAAAAAATCATTGGTGAATCACATTAAAAAAGAACTCTTCAGCTGAAAAGAGATAACAAAAGGCAGATACATCGATAAATACAAGCAAACTGATTCTACTGCATGCTCGAAACAATAGCAGTCGAACTGAAAGTACGAAAGGGAAGATAACAGAAAAGAAAATCAGTCATATTTGACTAAAGCTCTTTAGTCGAGTGACGTGCATGAGGTGAGCACGTTTTACATGTTACCTGACCCGTTGCCTTCCAGACGCCATACGTTTGCATGCGCACGGCTGTTCTCACGTGACCTTGGCGCAGACGAGAGTGAGAATGCCGAGGACTTCTATCAATCAGCGGACGTTACTATTTGAGCGCATAGAGACAAAAATATTGACTGAGCCTTGGCTTAAGGCTGTGTCAGGCCAACAGACATGGGGCTAGAACACCAAGGCTACATCAGAATGTTTTGCTTTGCACAGCTATGCCGGGATTGCCTTTAGTTGTGAGAAGCTACTAGCATAACATTATCAGTCTCCAAAATCCCCCGAAGTCGGAGTGTGGCTGTCCACGTGGCGGGGTAATCAAAAACGGTCACACACGTAGGCCTAATGTTCTCATCCCCAGCTGATGCATTTGTATCATAGCGTTCAAGTACTTCGGCTGTTCGGATGATCACAGGAGTCTTTTAGCCAGGGTATGACGACAACAACCACTGAACGTAATTTGAAAAGATTCTCTCTTTTTTATGTCTAGCCCTCTAAGACAATACTTTTCTTGTTCATAGGGAAGTTAAAGTGGATGTAAAGGGAGAGAAGATGAATTATACGCTAGGTTGTTTAAATTCTGTCTTTGATGCCATCTCTAAATCTGGCCATGTGATTCGTACCATTCTATCAACTTCCTTCCGATTGGGAGAAAGAGCCTCAGCGTTAACTTGGGCAAGGCGTCTGGTGATGCCAAAATGGCCGAAAAGCTGACAAGTGTGTCGGATTCACATTCCAGGCGCTTGGGTCCTGTGCTGCGCGT
>CM031595.1:69412226-69432822 GCA_018398815.1 Conus ventricosus | reverse complement strand
CAGATGACCACGACTATACCGTCACTGACTGCACTGGCCCATAACACGACTGTCACCACGTCACTGACTACACTGGCCCATAACACGTGGACTGTCACCCACAGTCACTGACTGCACTGGCCCATAACTAACACGGACTGATCACTCACGTCACTAACTGCACTGGCCCATGACACGACTATCACCACGTCACTGACTGCACTGGCCCATAACACGACTGTCACCACGTCACTGACTGCACTGGCCCATAACACGACTATCACCACGTCACTGACTGCACTGGCCCATAACACAACTATCACCACGTCACTAACTGCACTGGCCCATAACACGACTATCATTACGTCACTGACTGCACTGGCCATAACACGACTGTCACCACGTCACAGACTGCACTGACCCATAACACGACTATCATTACGTCACTGACTGCACTGGCCCATAACACGACTGTCACCACGTCACTAACTGCACTGGCCATAACACGTCTATCACCACGTCACTGACTGCACTGGCCCATAACACGACTATCACCACGTCAAAGATGAAAAGTATTATCGGTTATCAGTGCATTGAGTTCTGACTTCAGAATCAAACACTGATTGATTGTTTTCCTTAAATTCACTAAACTGGAGGGGGGGGGGGGGGGGGCATGGTTAAGGATGTCTCTGTCCAGATTTGCATATAAAGATGCCCAGTTCAGGTACACATATTATTGATCGACTTCGGAGCAGTCTTCCTAGATTGATTCTATACACACGTGTTCATTTTTGACCGTTAGCATCAAACACAAGCGTAGGAACCGGTGAGGCGAGAAGGGATGCCAACACCACCGCCAATGCCACTGTCAAATCTGGAGGCATTTACGATAAATCTGATTCGTCTTTTATTTCTCCGTAGGGTTTCAGATCAGAAAAAAGACACACACACAAAATCTGTCTCTCTGTCTCTGTCTCTGTCTGTCTGTCTGTCTGTCTGTCTGTCTGTCTGCCTGTCTGCCTGTCTGTCTCTCTCTCTCTCTCTCTCTCTCTCTCTCTCTCTCTCTCTCTCTCTCTCTCTTTCTCTCCCTCTCCCTCTCTCTTGTCTTTGGCAAAATGTGCACTTAATGGTACAAACAAATTATGTGTGATAGTGTCTTGTAGAAGCTGATGAAGCTGCGACAACGGGCATCGAAATTCTCTCTCTCTCTCTCTCTCTCTCTCTCTCTCTCTCTCTCTCTCTCTCTTCTCTCTGGTTTAAACAGTTTTTATTTCCATGAACATAACATAAACATTGAACCAAAGCATATTTGCCAGGACACAAGAGGACTCTTACTTTAAAGCCCTGGCAGGGGAGACTTGCAGAATAAACAGGGGACTGATGGCGGCCTCGCTAAAATGTATAATACAACATATTCCCTTAAGCCTGCACTGTGTTTTTTCCCCCACTACTTAATTGTTCGACAACATATTACCTTAAAACAGACAAATTTAAACAGGGACGAAAGAGGTAACAATAAAAATATAGTATGTGTTTATTTTAAACAAGAGAAGAGCCAACATTTAGAATTGGCATTTAGAATTTATAAAAATGAAACTATGGAAAATAAGAAATAAGAGAAAATGGTGACAGGGTATTGCCGTTTTGGTGTGGCTGCCTAAGGCAGTCTGGCACATGATAGAATGGTGCAACACTGGTCGTCTGCAGTGTACAGTGACCCAAATTTGATATCATACTCTCTCTCTCTCTCTCTCCTTCCTCTCTCTCTTTTCTCTCTCTTCCTCCTCTCTCTCTCTCACTCTGTGTTTCGATAACGCAGTCTGATATTCCCGTTGTGTCCGCTGTGTCGTAGTGATCAACAAGAAACGCATGCGGAGGAAAGAAGAAACTGAACCAGTCGCGTGGAGCGGTTCCGGACTGCAGCGGGAGCACAAACAAGAAACACGAGGTGTGAATCGTGTCGCTCTTCCCCGGTGTGTCTCTGTCTGCGTAGATTGAACAGGGTCGAACAAGTTTTAGAGGCTGTGGTTGGGCATGGTTGTTTAGACTGACTCTCTCTCTCTGTTACGGATGGTGTGCGGTGCGTATTTTGTTGTCTGACTCTCGCTCTCAAAAGTTTGGATGCGTGTAATAATTATTACCAAACACACACCCACACCATACCGTTACATGGTTAGCCAGGCGCACACGGTTTGATTTCTTTTTTTTAAAATTATGCTGCCTGAACCATCAATTGAATCGTTACTAAATCAATACATGCTATTACTTTGAATACAGATCAATGCAGTCAATTAAGACATCAATACATAACACTTCAATCATCATATATCATATTACATATCGTGATATCACTACAGACCCTCCCCGGCCCGTCCACAGTGTCTCACATATATAATCAACTTTATTCAGTTCCACAGTACCCAAGCCACAGTTTTACAGCATTAAAATAAGACGAAGAAGGATAACCAAGGTCTCCACACGGTAAACACAGCCGTTCACAAAACACAAGCGATGAAGAAGAAACGGGGTCTCAACACAGCAAGCACAATATATTCCGTCGAACTATCAGAAGAAGAACCGCAAATTTACAAGGCACAACAATCCACAGAAAAAAACCGTAGATTCATAAAGCACAGCAATCCACAGATGAAGAACTGAAGATTCTTTAAACCCAAGTAAACCATAGAAAAACCCGCAGATTCATAAAAACACAGCAATCCACAGATGAAGAACCGCAGATTCATAAAGCACAGTAACCTAGAAGAACCGCAGATTCCAAAGTACAGCAATCAATATTGAACCCCGCAGAACACAATTTCACCAAAGCCCCAGGGAAAACACAATAAACTTCGATTCGAACTTCTCCGTATATTCCACTACAATGTTCAATAAATAAATTCGGGCCCACCGACACACATGCGGTGGTACAATTAGAGCACATAAATATTCTTGTAGGAGTTTTAAGCCCACTCTCGGCGACACAGCATTCACAAACATTTTATAACAAATACATTCCCTGCTTCATATTCCGCTGGTACCGTCATCAAAAGTATCCTACATACACAGTGAACATCGATGCACTATGACTTAAAAGTCAGCCTCTCCAATAGTAACATTTACGGAGAAAAACGATGATTAAACAAATAAATTAGGCGGGACACCAAACCCTTCGGCCGTTAGTTCTTGCTGCCTTCTCTTGTTTTCCTATTATTATTTTCGTCATGTAGTTAAATATGTCATTTTAAGTTGACTTTCAAATTTACGTTGACGTCACAATACTCCCCCTCCCAAGAAAAAAACAATGACCGAATTGTTTTTTTGAAAAAGAAGTAAACAAACAGCAGAATACACAAACCTACAAATTACATTCACTCGACGGAAAACGAAGCCGCTCACAAAAGGGCAGTTCGTGGAGTCCTTCCAGGGACTCTCACACAACAGATGAACAAAATTTTTGTCCCAACGAACTCTGAAGCCCTTTGACATGCTAGCTTGTTGCTGACCTCACGGAAAACCCTCCATACCCACACGGAGTAGAGACGGCGGCTGGGCATGGGCTGCACCCCACACCTGGATGGTAATGCATATACGATGTCTACTGACCACTCGGTCAGCTTCTCCATTACCCACACTGGTGAAAACCCCATGTCTACTGACCACTCGGTCCCCTCTCCATACCCCCACGGGGTAGAGACAATGGGTGGGCACGGGCTGAAACCCCACACCCAGATGATAATGCACTACAATGTCTACTGACCACTCATTTCAGCCTCTCCATACCCCACGGGGTAGGACAATGGATAAACATTCCCGCTCAATAGTGCTGTATGCCTTCTTGCGATTCAGCAACTTTCGACTAGCGTTTACGACTGGGGTGAAGAACATCATCATTCTACGAACAACACAGCACCCAAACCAACAGAACTAGCATCAGTCCTGAGAATAAGGATTACCAATCTAGGTAACAAACACCAGGGGGCAGAAGACAAGATTTCCTGAATTTCCTCAAAGCTTCAGCATACCCAGGAGTGAAACGACACGTACAATCTTTCTTCCTGACGAACACAACTGGAGATGCATACTGACTATTCGATGGTCAATGATATCAAGACCCAAATATGATACCAATCTCTCTCTCAAAACCTCTTTCGCGAAAAGGGGATTTATAACATTTCTTTCAAACAGGGACATCTGTTGTAAGAGGGATCTCTAAGAGTACATCACCTGAGAAGAACTGGTTAGAAGTCAAATTGTCCTAAAAATCATCAAAGACTGCACGGCAACTCCCTGGAACTGCTGTCAGAAAAAGCACATCAAACTGTACAGAACGAACATCTTCATCTGGCATAGAAGACGCCATCGGAACATTTAAAAAGGGGAATGGGTAAAGCGTCATCACAGTCCTGGACGACACCAACTGTACAAACCACTTCCGAACAGTACAAACAGACTTCGGAGAGGGATCCACAAAAAAGACCAATCCTGGAGAGTACTCAAGAGAAACCTGTTCCTGCTCACAAGCCAAAGGCGCTATCTCAAACCCCAGGCACTGAAGTACTTGTGAAGAACGACTGTAGGTAAAAACATCAGAAGTGGGACACAGAGACATCAGAAGACGTTAACTGAAAGCAAGACTTCAATGACTCTTTCCTTCTGTTTCTAAACAAGATCAGAACGGAAAATGTTCAGATCATCAGGTATCTGACACAAAGGCGTTTTGTCCCCAGCATGCTTATCTCTAGCCCTGTAACGGCGGGCTAAAAGAAAGGTTCCCCCGATACATCACTAAAACTCACCGCTCACAGAAACTCCAGGTACATTACCCACAATGAGATCTGCAACAGGGTATCCAAGACACAACAAGTCAAATCGCCCACAAAATAAGGACAACTGACTGAAACTGTAGCCAGTGGAAACTCATCCACACGACCCCCGAAAGAAACACACTTCACTGTGGTTCAAAACATTGACTGTCAGAAACTAATCCTTTGCGAACGCCACAAATGGTAGCACCAGTATCACGCAGAACAGAACTCAAAGTGCCTTCACAGAACCAACTCCAAACGTAATTTTCCTGTGAACTCACCAGCAGCTAGACAAGCGAAAGGAAAATATCAAGAAAAAGAGCAAAAAGCAATGGACTGTTTGCTGTCAGCTGGTTTCGATAAAGTAGAGTTACCAAACCACAAAAGGACACTCATCTGGGTGGCTAAGGGTGCAAATTCTACAGGGGTTTCTACCTGACTTCCATGGACACTAGCAGCTACATGTCCTGTCTTTTTACACAAAAAACACACAACCCCTTGCAAACTGATCAGAAGCACTTTCTGAGGAAAATGCCAGACGTATAAAAGGGCGCCACGACCACGAAACGGCTACCGCCAAAGTTTTTCCACGGGCCAGCAGAGTAACCAAAACTTGATGACCACCAATAACAGCTACCACCAAAGTTACTTCCACGATCAGCCGAGGAACCAGAGTTAGTGGGCCACTGTTTTTAAAAGTTGAGTATCTGTTTCCTCTGTCAGCTGACCCCCAGTACGGGTTCTATCAGGGCTTGACCGGGATATGCATTTCTGTCAAATGACCAGGAGTTTTGTACCCAACAGAAGCAAAATTGTTTACATCAGATTTCCTAGAAAGCACCTTAGTTGGATGAGCACGTCTGTAGGCTTGCAGACTTGATCATTTCATCAAAAGTTTTCACATCTCTTTCACACAAAAAGTAGCCAGGTCCTTAGAGACCACTCCAAAAATGCTCACGCAAGGTAAGATCCACCAGTTTCAAAAGACTTTTCAATTTTTGACAAAGAGACCAACGGTCAAACAAACGCCCAAGTTCAATGCAAAGGTCTCGAAAGGTTCATCGGCTAGGGTAGCCCCCCGAAAACGCTTACGAAAACCATCTGGAGTACATTGAATTTTTTTAGCAAACTCTCTTTCAAAGCTCGTAAGACACAACATTATTTTCAGCGAGACTGTGTTTGAGAGTTAAAGCAGAACCCTCAAGTAGTGCAGACAGGTATGTTACCACAAACTCTCAGACCATCCCAAGGAACGAGCATGGGTTTCAAAACGAAACAAGTAACTGTCTATATCATCAGTTCTTTCTTTTAAAAGGGGCAACTTAGGAAAGGTTGGGCGAGGGGCGTAAACCCGGGAAAACCCGAACCCTGACTCTCACTGTCCTGTCCTGAGACCCCTCTGCTGAGAGGTTTTTGTAACTGTATTCGTTTGTTTCCTTACCTCTTGCATTCTCTTTGTCTCCTCCTGCTCTTGTATCTGCTCTCTTTTAGGTTTCCCCTTGTATCTGTATCTGCTCTCTTTTAGTTTCCTCTTGTATTGCTCTCTTTTAGTTATTCCTTCTTCCTGTACTCTTTTCATTTTGATTCTTTCTCTCTTCCATTATCTTGGGGCAATGCATTTATCCACATAGGCCAACAGATCTTCTCCCCCCAGACCACATACCTTACCTCGTTGTAAATACTTTTGCAAAAACTTTGTCCTCGTCCACAGAGGACATAACAGGACTTTCTTCCTTAGCCTTCTGTGCCATCATGAAAATATGAAATAATGTCCTGTCAAAACCCCACACACACACTATGGGTCAAATACAAACAATTGCTAATCACAAGCAAAAAAAAAACTTTTGAAACCTGTCTATTGAAATATATATGAATTCCCAAGAGGATTTTTTTTTTCAAACAAACATTAACGACAATCACTCTTAAAAAGACTAAATATTATCAAACCCAACCAACACAAAAATAGAGATAAACAAAAGAAACAGGATTTTAGGGATATGGGGAGAAAAAAACACAATCAGTAATCAATGCCAAATTTTCAGCAACAAGTATAAATCAAGCAATGGGCATGAGAGTAATAACAATATAATCAATGTATTGTTGTTATGTTTTTCATACACTAAGCATTCAAAATGAAACAACTAATAATATATATTATATTTTTTTTTTTTCAAAACTGGTTCAGGGGGAAGCCACTCACACTCACTCATTCAAGAGAAAAGAACCCTGAGAATGCTGAGAAAACAACACAATCTCTAAGTAAAAGAAGAAACAGAAATAATCAGAGAGATGACTGAAGATAATAAAATTAAAGCCCACAAAGGAAGAAGAACTAGGAACTAGGCCCTCGTTCTCCAGAAATATTCAGAAGGAGATACTCCGTAACGCTGGAGACGGGAAAGAAAGTAGACAAAACAGTCATAAAACAAAACAATACAACACAATCGATTGTTTAAAGGAAAGTCTGTGAACGTGACCTATCATTCTAATTGGGGCAATTATAGGGCCACAAAAACAAATCCTACACTAAGGCAATTTTGAATTCAGTAGCAAAAGCAAGTTAACTACGGGGTCACCAGATGTTACGATGGTGTGCGGTGGGTATTTTGTTGTCTGACTCTCGCTCTCAAAAGTTTGGATGCGTGTAAAAATTTATTACTAACACACCCACACATACGTACATGGATAGCCAGGCAGCACACGAGTTTGATTTCTTTTCTTTATAATTATGCTGCCCGAACCATCAAAATGAATCGTTACTAAATCAATACATGCTATTACATAGAATACAGATCAATGCACGTCAATTAAGACAATACATAAGACACTTCAATCATCATATATTTATATTACATATCGTGATATCACTCACAGATCTCGCCGGGGCCGTCCACAGTGTCTCACATATATAATCAACGTATTCAGTTCACAGACCCAAGCCACAGTCTACAGCATTAAAATAAGACGAAGAAGGATAACCAAAAGGGCTCCACACGGTAAACACAGCCGTTCACAAAACACAAGCGATGAAGAAAACAGGGGCTCAACACAGCAAGCCCCAATTTTATTCCGTCGAACTATCAGAAGAAGAACCGCAAATTTACAAGGCACAACAATCCACAGAAGAAGAACCGTAGATTCATAAAGCACCCGCAATCCCCAAAATGAAGAACTGAAGTTCATAAAGCACAGTAAAACCATAGAAGAACCGCAGATTCATAAAAACACAGCAATCCACAGATGAAGAACCGCAGATTCATAAAGCACAGTAAACCATAGAAGAACCCCAGATTCCCCAAAGTACAGCAATCAATATTGAATCCCCGCAGAACACAATTTCACCAAAGTCCCATGGAACACAATAAACTTCGATTCGAACTTCTCCGTATATTCACACTACAATGTTCACATCAATAAATTCAGCCCCCCGACACACATGCGGTGGTACAATTAAGACATAAATATTCTTGTAGGAGTTTTTTAAATCACTCTCGGCGACACAGCTTTTACAACAATTTTATAACAAATACATTCCTGCTTCATATTCCCCTGGTACCGTCATCAAAAGTATCCTCATACACAGTGAACATCGATGCACTACTGACTTGAAAGTCAGCCTCTCCACTTTGTAACACTACGGAGAAAAAACGATGATTAAACAAATAAATTAGGCTGGACCACAAATCCTGGCCGTTAGTTCTTGCCCGCCTTCTCTTGTCTCCTATTATTATTTTCGTCATGTAGTTAAATATGTCATTTTAAATTGACGTCATAATTTTTCGTTTACGTCACACTCTCTCTCTCTCTCTCTCTCTCTCTCTCTCTCTCTCTCTCTCTCTCTCTTCTCTTTCTGTTTGTCTCTGTCTGTCTGTCTGTTTGTCTCTCTGTCTCTCTCTCTCTCTCTCTCTCTCTCTCTCTCTCTCTCTCTCTCTCTCTGTCTGTCTGTCTGTCTGTCTGTCTGTCTGTCTGTATGTATGTCTGTCTGTCTGTCTCTCTGTGTCTGTCTGTCTCTCTCTGTCTCTCTGTCTGTCTCTCTCTCTCTCTCTCTCTCTCTCTCTCTCTCTCTCTCTCTCTCTCTCCCTCTCCCTCCCTCCCCCCTCTCCCTCTTAGGCCCCTTCCTCTCTCTCTTTTACCTCACCCTTCTCTCTGTAGTGAAAGTAACAGCAGGATGAAAATGGCCAAGTTAACCAATACTGTCTGTTGTCATAGCCTCTCTCTCTCTCTCCTCTCTCTCTCTCTCTCTCTCTCTCTCTCTCTCTCTCTCTCTCTCTCTCTCTCTCTTCTCTCTCTCACTCATGGCGATTGTTTTAGTGATTCAAGACCACTTCTGTTTCTCTGCCTTTGCTAAAAAATATTTTACTTCGACATCAGAGGTCCAAAGAGAACTGTATGGATTTTTCTTTTGTTCTTCTTGGTCGCGCAATATGTGACGAACAAAAGTAATCATAGTGTGTGAACTGCTTAGCATTTTTGTCCGCTCGAGCTTTGTGTAGGATAGATGTAGCTGTTTTGGGGGTACGCCATGAATTGGTGTAGAGAGAAAAAACCCTGTGGCGGGTAGTTTCATTTTTGTAGTTGGTTGTTTTGTTGCTGCTCTGTTGTTGTGTTGTTTTGTTGTTTTTTTTGTTAATTTCTTTTGTTCAGTGGAAAAAAAAATGAAGTTTGTTTTGGTTTAAAATAATCTCTGCACTGTCTTTGCCTCTCCCTCTCCTCTCTTCCTCTCTTTTCCCCTTCTCTCTTCCCCTTTTCTCTTCCACGCACGCCGCACGCACCACGCAAAACCACCCACACACACCACACACACACCACACACACCCGGGGCCCCAGTTCGCGAACTGATTGTTCCCCATTATGAAAAATGTTTGGCAAAGCCAAAAAAGGGCCCGAAAAAATTGCAAGGCCGAGCTAGTAAGCGGAGGATAGGAAAAACAGGTGAGAGTAAGGGTTTCACTAGTCCCCACGTGCAGGAAAAAAGGGGGGGGGTGGTTCACAGTGCATGTAATAAATTTCCCCATCATTATCCCGTTGGTTATCTATGGTTTAATTCACTTTCTGAGCCAGAAACCCGAAAAACAGGCGTGTAAGTTTTAATTCACAGGATCCCAACCAAAGACATTATCCAAACGGAAAAAAAAAAATGGGGAACCACACAAAAAGTAAAATAGAAGGGGAAAAAAAGGTGTAGTTTTTTTCGGATCATATCTGCCCCAATATATGACCCGTAAATGCCTAGCCTTTTTTCTTCGTTTCATTTTTGGGGGTTCCCCTTTTTTTTTTCCAAATTTTGTGATAATTTTTTTGGTTGGTATGCAAAATTCGCAAATTTGGGGGAGGGAAGGGGTTATTTTTTGTTTAGTCTCTAGTGGGTTTTAACCACAGAGGGTTTTTTAAAAAAACAAAAATAATCATTTCTCGACTGAAAAGATTTTTTTTTTTAAAAATTAAATAAATAAATCCCCCGATTAATTTACCTCGAAAAAAAGGTGAAATATATTGTTGCGGTTTTTTTATATTTTCCCTTTTTTTTCTTTCCCTGCTTTTGTCTTGTTTATTTTTGGGCGTTTTTTTCACGATATCCTGCTTGGTCGTAGGTGTGGTTTTGGAAACGTGGCCTTTGCTCCACAGTGCACTGAAAAAACGGTCTTTGTGTTTGCAGTAGCGCCCAAAAACTTTCATTTTTGAGTGTACAGTGCGTTTTGAAATTCGTCTGTGGGAGTCTTTTGAATGAAATCAAATGTTATAAACCATGGAGGAAGTAAATGTGTAGACTGTGTGTGTGTGTGTGTGTGTGTGTGTGTGTGTGGGTGTGTGTGTGTGTGTGTGTGTGGTTGAGCGCGTGTGAGGTGCATCCTGCACCCCAAAATGCATTGAGTGTGTGTGTGTGTTTTTGTTTTTTTGGCGCCAGGCGTGCGCACTGTGTACGTGTGTGGGTGTTGTGTATGTGATATCTGTGAATGTTGCGCGTGCCGGTGTGGTGTGTGTGTTGTGTGTGTGGTGTGTGTGTGGTGTGTGTGTGTGGTGTGTGTGTGTGTAAAAGTAGATCTCTTTTTAACGATGATTGCCTTTTATTTTCTTTTTTTTTTTTTTTTTTGAATCAGCGCATCGTTCCCACCACGCTGTTTTTCCGTAGGCGTCGGATTATATTGTTGCCCATGTGACTTTGGCGCAAAGAAGTCAAAAAAGCCTGTCTTCAAACAGTGCTGCTTTTTTCTGGCCCAGCCGGGTGTTGGTGAAAGGGGGTTTGCCGATGGGGACTAAACAGGCACTTGCCAGTAGTGACGAAGGTGGTGGCGGTGGGGTTGATGTGTAGTGGAGCTCAGTGTGATCTTTTCCCATTTTAGATTGGACCCCAGCGAACGCATGACGTTTCGTGCGCAGTGGCAAGGGCCAGGCCGCAAATAGATAACAAGTGTGGTCTGTTGTGCTATGCCCGCGTGACTGAGATCGTGGATGAACAACACAAAAAGGGGGACTCGTGACATTTCTTTTTGGCTAAGGGAAAAACTTTTGTAATGAACTCGTTTTATTTTCTGGACAGTTCAGTCATTTAAACCCCTATACGTTGGGTGACAGTTAAAAACCTTACGGAAAGAACTGTCCTCGAACGTTTTACTGCTACTCATTTTGTCCAAACGGATTTTTCTAAAGCGAATGTCCAGCAAGGTTTTCCCATTTTCTGCTGACTTACGTTTTGACGAAACAAAAACCATGATGGGTTTGAATTTTTTAAACCCCTTTGGGTTTTTGGAGGCAACAGAAAAATCGTGCTGCGTAACTCGGGCTATTCATCCCCGATTGATATCGACATGAGAGCACTGTATGAAACAGCCGGGTTCAGTATTAACATTTTTTTCCCGGTCAAACCTCATAATGTGAATTTAGTAATTTCAAGACAATTATTGTTTATACCAGCGCCGTGGGAAGTGGTTAGCGTCGCGGACTCCGGCTGGGAGGCGTGGGTTCGAATCCCCAGAGTAGGGGGTTTTTTTCTGCCCGCCCGGCCCCTCCCCGAGTTGAGTTTGCTGCGGACTCGGGGGGAAGATGGGCCCACACAGTGAGTTTTTCCCCACTTAATGGATGCGTTTCGAGAGTGGCTCAATTTTGACCAACACTGCGGGGCCCTGTGTTTCGGCCTGGTTGAGCTTGTATATTAGAAAGGAAGATACAGAAAAGTCTGTCATGTAGTTCAGACCAAAAGGGAAAATCCGTAGTCATCTTAATCTCCTCATTCTATCGTTCGCAAAAAAATGTCTCAATTCTGGGGCCGTTCTGCCCTGCTTCTGGTGCCCCTTCCCGCCTGGGCCTTGGTTTGGGTTTCCCGTGGGGGGTCCCCGGTATCGGTGAGTGAAGGGGGGGCTGTTTTGGACGCAGTGGTGGCCCCCTCGGGAGGGAGGCTCATCAGCGGCTCGGACAAAAGCAATTTTTGTGAGTGGGGGGGTTTGTGGTGGTGCCCTGCGTTTTAGATAGAACAGGCGCCATAAAACACCCCAAAGGGGCCTCGGCTGCGTAGTGTCCCCTCCGGTGGGTTGCCACTTGAATTGACTGCTCCCTGGGGGATTGGGGGGTGCGGGGCTGCAGGGGGCCGCCCGGACTGGGGCTGTGGACGGGGTGTCGGAATAAGGGGCGGGGGTGCGCTGCCTTGGGTGGCGCAAAGGTTGGGGAAAGGAAAAAAAAAGCGATTTTGATATGTTCCATAAGCTTTCCTTCCCTCCCCTCTCTGCTCCCCACCCACTCGCGTCGGGGATTAGTTTATGGCTCAGTTTTTCCAGATCTGGCGACTGAAGTTTCTCGAGGATAGACATTTGCATGCGCCCATACTAAAACACGGAAAACCCGGCCCCAGGCCCCCTGGAAATGGGGAATGACTACTTGTCAGTTTTTTAGCCTTTTGGTCACCAGGCCTCCCCAAGTTAACGCTGGGCTTTTCCCCCAAATCGGAAGGAAGTTGATAGAAGGGTAGAATACTGGCCAGATTTAGAGTGCTCAAAGACAGAAATTTAAAAACCTAGCTTTAAAATTCATCTTCTCCCCTTTACATCCACTTTAATTCTATGAGAAAGAAAAATTTTGTCTTAGGGGCTGAATAAAAAGGGGAATCTTTTCAATTACGTTCAGTCGTTGTTGTTGTCTGTCCCCGGCTAAAAGATCGGGATATCGAACAGCCGAAGCATTGAAATACGGTACAAAAAATCGGGGGGATGAGACATTATGTGGGGCCTTTTTTGATTCCCCCGAAGTGGGCGCCACACTCCGATTGGGGGTTTTTGGGACTGATAATGTTATGAGTAGTTCTCACAACAAAAGGCAACCCCGGCCCTAGTGTGCAAAGCAAAACTTTGATTTAGCTTGGTGTTCTAGCCCCTGTAAATTGGGCCTAAAAAAGCCTTTTAAGCAAGGCTCAGTCAATATTTTTGTTCTATGCGTGAAAAGAAAGCCCGTGATTGGTAGAAGTCTCGGCATTTCCTCTGTTGCCCCAAGGTCAGTGAGAACACCCGTGCGCATGCGGTTGGCGTCTGGAAGGAAACGGGTAGGTAACTGTAAACGTGTTCCCCTCATGCACTTCATGACTAAAGGTTTAGTCAGATATGAATGATTTTTATTTTTTCTGTTATTTTCCTTTCGTACTTTCAGTTCGATGTTTTTTTCGAGCATCCCGTAGAATCAGTTTGCTTGATTTATCGATGTATCTGTTTTTTGTCTCTCTTTCAGCGAAGAGCCCTTTTGATTGATTCACTTCTTATTTTTGTTGCAGCGGTGATGTTTTCTTGTTTCGTAAATTTTTTAATGCTATTGTCTTGTCGTAGAGCAAAGATTTTCAGCAGCAAAAAAAAAAAAAAAAAAAAAAAAAGAGGAGGAGAGGAAAGAATAAGAAGAGGGGGAAAAAGGAAAAAAATACACAAACATGCGTGTGCCACCGGCACGCACGACGCCCGAGCAACCACACGACACACCAACAAAAACCCACGCACCGCACACACACACGCAAGCGCAACGCGCGCACGCACACCGCGCCCACACCGACCGCACCCACACACAAAACACACCCCCACCCACAACAGGGAAATAAAAGGACGGATTAGAAAATGGGGAGATTGTGTAGAAGAAAAAAGGTGGGATTTTTTGGGGTGGGGTGCTAAAAAAAAACGATGAAATGTTTTGTAAAAGATGTATGCCATTTTTTTGAGGGAAAACTTTTAAAAGAAATGTTATCGAAGCTTTGCCTTGGGGGGGGGGAAAGTCATCAAAAACGATAAAGGAAAAAAAAAGTGCCAGTTTTAAATCCCCATTCGTCCTTCACGGGGAGAAAAAAAAACGGTTTTGATCTTTTGAAGCCTTAATGTTTTTCGAGAACTTTTGTGTTCGAAAAAAAAATTAAAAGGTTGTCGAAAAAAAAAAGATGTTTCTGATTTATTTTTTTTTGGCCATAGTCTTTAATGAAACAAGAGTTTGCAGGTAATTGTTTAAAAAAAGAAAAAGAAAAACATTTTAAAGTATTTTAACGTAGAGCCTTAATTGTTTCGTTTTTTGTACTATAAATTGCCTTCTTGAAAAAAATAAATTTTAAACTCGTTGAAAGGCCCTTTTAAAACAAAGAGACACCAAACCAACAAATACAAAAATCACACCAAAACAACAAACACACAACACACACACGTACGCACCAGCACGCCGCTCAACGCACCACGCACGGCTGCGCGCGCGGCGTATGCACGCCGCTGCCAAGGCCCAAAAGATTAGGATTCAGTGAAATGTCACTTCCGGAGAGGAGAGAGAAAAAAAGGAGGGGAGAGAGAGGGAGTGGGGAGGGGGGGGGCGAGGGAAAATGCCCCCAGCGTGATTGGGGGGTTGTGGTGTGTGTGTAGGGAGAGGCGAGGAGGGTGCCCCTATGTATGTTTGGGCCATGGGACTGCTTGTGATGCTGGTCATGTGTCGGCAAGGAACAAAAAGTAGAGCCTCCGTTCTTTTTAAATCAATTTTTGAAATTCTCCCCCTTCCCATTACGCCCCAAAATGCTGTATCATGGTTTCTAGTTAGTGAAATAATTATTATTAAAAAATTATGCCCCACTATATCCCTTTTAAAAACTGTTCAAAAGCGTTTTCCCGCGCATCATGTGCGTTTTTTGTGGTGTGCGTGAGTGGGTGGGGGTGGGGTGTGCGAAAAGTGATGAGGTGTGCTTTCATTGTGCACCCTGATCAAAGTGTGACTGTGATGTGACAGAAAAGATTGCACGACAGTACCCGAGAAAATGTCGGCCCCCGGGCCTGAAAAAAGTATGGGAAATGATGAGGATGAGTCGGATATGAGACAGGATGCGGGCGAAAGAGGTAGGGAAAAAAGCTTACTGTGTTTTTGCCCCACCCCACCCCCCTATTTTTTTTCGCCAATTTTCTTTTTTTACACTTTTTAAAACTTAACCCCCGGGGCCTTTGTGGTCGTTTTTCACCGCAAATTGATACTTGGGATTTTTTTTCACGTAACCCATTGTGTCGTTCAGTCATCAATGTGGGTGTCGGTCTTTCGAAGTTTTTGTGAAAACGTCTTAGCATGTCGTATTCTCAGTTGTATCCTTTTAGTCGAGGTAGACGAAAGAGGGGAAAACGTGGAAGTAAAAAAGGCTTGATCGAGGTGGGTTGAGGTGAGTTCTGGAGAAAAATAACACTTATTGGGGAAAAAAAGGTTTTATTATGCCTGTATTTTCACAAGACACAACTGAAATGAAAATAAACTAAAAAGGATTACCTGATTTCTTTGGCTGAGAAATTTATCCTCGAATGTGAGGGGAAAAGGGCCGCAACGATAAAAAGAAAGAGAGGAAAAAAAGATGTACGAAAAAACCCGTGCGTGTATTGCTTCTCCACCCGTGAAAAAAAAAAAGAGAGAGAAAGAGATTTACACAAGAAAATTTCAGCAAGAAACTGTGCCTGTTTTTGTTGTGTCCACCCGTTGCAGGAGAGCAACACAAGCTGAAGAGTGAACTGGCGGAATGGCCATCCCTAACTGGGGCCCAAAAAAGGCCCAGTCCGCGTTTTAACAGCAGGGGTTTGTTGTTTTGTATGGATTGTGTTTATAGCTGATTGTCGATGCGGGGGGGGCGAAGTCGAATTTGAAACCAGCCGTTCTTTGCTTTTGTCTTTTAATGTTTTGTTTAAAACCCCCCAGCAAGGGGTCCCCGAGGGCCCTTTCGCGCGCCCCGATTTTCCCGTTTATTTGCGTTGTGTTGCTTAGTTGTATGTATCCCCCAGCAGGTGTCGTTAAAAGGTCATGTCGAGCACACTGGTCACAAGGTAGTTTGTTTTTGTGTGTTATTGTTCCTGTCCGTTGAGCCCCCAAAAGGCTTATCCCGCGTGTACCACAATAGGACTTTGTACTTGTTTCTTTTCTGTATTGTTACCCTGTCGTGGAGGCTCAAAAAGGCAGTGTCCCGTTGTTTTATCACAACAGAATTAGTCCTGAAATTTTACCAGTTTTTCTGTTTTTCCACATGCCCGGGGAAAGGGATGTCTAGAGGTTACATTGAGATATGAGGTTGTGTTGCATTATGGTATCTCATTATCACGGTGGGGCCCAAAAAGACTGTCCCAGCGACTTGACCCCTTAGGTACAATCCATGCTAACGTTTTTTGTCACATTTAGAAAGCTTGTAATAACATATAAAAATATGATATAATGATTACAAGTTTTGATGTTGTGTTGTGTTGATTGATTTCGGTAAAAAGTTTGATTTGTCAGAATTGCGCTGTGGTCTGCACCGAAACAGTGGTACATCCCTCGCAATGATGTTTAAATTAGCCCCCTTTGTTGATTCTCGGTGATTATTTTTCCCAACAAACTGCTCCCCTTTTGATGGTTTTGTTGATTGTTCATCTTTTTTTAAGTTCTATGATGCTTGAATGTGCCCCAAGTGAATTCACGGTCGATTTTTTAAATCTGCAATTATGAGCTCACCGGATTGTTTGTATCTGCCAGTATGTCGTCCTGGATTTACCCGCTGGTATGTGTTCATAAGTTTACCAGTATTGTTTTCAGAATTAATTTGCCGAAGTGTTTATGGATTTATCTGCGAAGTAAGTTCATGATTTTGAAAGTCTGCTGTTCGAATTCATGGGTTATTCTCTAGAATTTTTTTAAAGGCTGTTATGGTTGTTGGTTGTTATTTCCGTATAAGACTCTTGGATTTTTGAATTGTGTTGTCAGTCTGCGGCTCGTTTTTAATCTGTTGTGAGTTTACTGCTTTGGTCTAAATGCTGCTGTTATAGAAAAAGAAAAAAAAATTCAGGTACTCCCCGAGGAAAAAAAATTGAAATGTTTTGTAACGTCAAAAAGTGTCCTAAAAGTCCAGAACTGAATTTCCCCCCTGTTGTTAACAAATGGAGTCTAGGAGATAATTGAACATTTTGTTGTAAAATTTGGGGAAAAAATTCTAGAGATGCTAAAGCCTTGTTTCGTAAATTTTGTAAGGGAAAAAAAATAAATTAAATGCAAAAGTGTAAAAAATGGTTTTTTAACTTAGATTTTTGAGATTTTAGGAAGGATTTTTAAAACAAACAAACGCAACGCAAGCATGTTTCCATACAACACTTTCCAAGCTATCAATGAAAAGTTTTGTCGTTAAAGCAGGAAAAATGTCATGTTTATCTTACCTCCCAAATCCCCTGTCAAAAAATGAAATATGATGTTTTCCCCTTTTTTTTTTGTAGATGCCTTTTTTTAAGGGTAAAAAATAAGTAAAGTAAAAGTGTTTCCCCTTGCCCCTTTGGGGATAAAAAAAAAAATGAAATGGTCATTGTTTACTGTAAAAAGGTCTCGAAGAAAGAAATTCTCCGGTAATACGTTTGGACGTGACAAGAATTGGACAGCCGATGCAGTCGTATCAGTGCCGTCGTTCTGTTTGTCTCTCTGTGTCTTTTGTTTCTGTTGTCTGTCTTTGTCTGCCTGTTTTTGTCTGGCTGTCTTTTTAACCCCTTCTCTCTCTGTTTTTGTTTCTCTGTCTGTGTCTTGTTGCGTCTGTCCTGTGTCTCTGTCTCTTGTGTCTTTTGTCCTTTTTGTTGTCTGTCTGTCTGTCTGTTTCGTTTGCCCCGTTTTTTGTTGACGGGTTTTTTCCCCACCTTCTTCTCTGTTCTGTTTCTCTGTCTGTGTTTTCTTTTTTCTGTCTGTTTGTACCCGTGTTTTGTCTTCTGTTCTCCGTGTCAGTCTGTTGTCTCTCTCTGTTTTTCTCTCTTCTTCTCTCTTTTCTTTTTTTCTCTCTCTTCCCCCTTTCCCCCTTTTTTCTTTTTTTCCCCTTCTTCTCTCTCTCTCTCTCTCTCTCTTCTCTCTCTCTCTCTCTCTCTTCTTCCCCCTGTATCTTCTGTCTCTCTCTCTGCCCCCGCTTCCCCCCTTCTCTTCCACCTTCTCTCTCTCTCTCTCTTTTTCTCTCTGTTCACTCTCCCCCCCTTTCTTCCACCTTTTCTCTCTTCTTCTCTCTCTCTCTCTTCTCTCTCTCTCTCTCCCTCTTTCTTTCACCTTCTCTCTCTCTCTCTTCTCTCTCTCTCTCTCTCTCTTTTCTTCTCTCTGTCGCTTCCTCTCTCTTCTTTTTTCCTTTTTTTCTCTCAAAAAAACGCAGCCCTGAGCTGGTCTTTTTACTCGGGATTACACTATATATAGTTCATTTAACAATGGCCCCCATAGTTTTTGTGTTAATGGTGTGGGTGTGTGTGTGTGTGTTGGGGGTGTGTGGAATGTGAGTAAATGGGTCTAATGAAGCGTTGTGTGATGCATGTGGGCATATCCCTACAATTTTTTTTTCACCCTTACTGTTTATACCCGTACAGAAAGTAGATAGTAGGTTTAATTGTGATTTGTTATTTCAACCGTGTGTGTTGTCGGAAAGGGGCAGGACGGAGAGTGAAAGGGGTGAAATGACCAAACGTAAGCTGAGTGCTGACCCGGCGCTGACCAAGGTATTGGACATCAAAAAAGAGATGGTCAGTGAATGGGAATTCTGTCTTTTCCTTCTCTCCCTCTTATTGTTGCTCTCTGTCTCTCTTCTTGTCTGCTGTCTGTTCCCCTTTTTTCTCTTGTCTGTTGTGGTCTCTGTCCTTCTCTCTGTCTGTCTCTCTCTCTCTGCTGTTGTCGTTCTCTCTTTCTCTCTCTCTCTCTCTCTCTCTCTTCTCTCTTCTCTCTTTTCTCTCTTTTTTCCCCTCTCTCTGTCCCTTTTTTTTTTTTCTCTCTTTTGATTTCTTTTTTTCCCCTGTGCGTTCTCTCTTTTTGCCCCCTTCATCTGATTCTTTCATCTCTTCTCCCCCCCTACCCGCCCCCCCCCCCCTTCCTCTCCCTTTTCTTTCCCTCTCTCTTTTACCCTCCCTCCCTCTCTCTCTCCTCTCCTCTCTGATCAAAGATTTTTTTTTTCCTTTGCCTTTTTGTAACAGAGGTGCACACGTATGAATTCTATATAGCAGCTGGATTGGGTGAGAAAAAAGTGGAAATCCATTTGTTTTTTTGAAAAATTTTGCCACGAATTTGCCCCAAAAAAAAAAAAACGGTTGTTGTATGTAGATGTTGGTACCTACTCTTTATAAATTGAAATGCGCAGAAACAACTCCGAAAAATGGGCCCGTTACTGACGAAATGGCCGTCACTGTGTCCCAAAGACGCATCGACGGAAGGACAGGATTGCCGTGCTTTCCCCTTTTTTTTATCAACAGTCAGAATGGTCTAGGATTACCAGAAAAACCCCTGGCCAGTCAGAGGTGGGACGCTCAGAGTGTTGAATTGCAGGATAATGTATTGATTTGGATGTGTCTATGTTAAGTGATAACGTTGTGGACGTGGTTGTGGCCTGTTTCACAGGATCCAATACGAGCCTGCAAAAAAGATCCTAGTCGCGTGATAGTTACAGTGCTAACCCGTAAGAAAAGAAAAAAAAGAAAGACATGTAAAATTCGTGTTAGGGAAAATGAATTTTTTTTCGCCCGGGGGTTTTTTGTTTTCGATTTTATTTAAAATGAAGGGATGATCGGGCATAGTTTGATTTTGTTTGTATGTATGTTTTTTTGTTGTGGTTTTTTTTTGTTTCGTTTATCAGTCCCTTTGCGGGATGAAAATTTCATAAATATACACTTCCCACAAAGTCTTTTACAGTCTGAACTGTAAAAGCGCCCCCATTAGCCAATATCATTTAAAAAAATGAGAAACAAACTTCCGTTTTTTACCCCTCCCCCACTGTCCCATTTTACCCCCCCTCCTCGTTGCCTCCCCCCAAATGTCCATCCCCCCAAGTCCCAGAAGTTTTTGTATGGCGGTGGTGATGATTGTTGTTTTTTGGTTTTGGTATCGCAGAGCAGCGTCATCTGACGGACACCAGTTCCCTGGATGCAACCGACCAACAGCGACAGTGAACGAAAGGGGGGCTACGCGAGATGGCCTGAAAACCAAAAAAGGGGAAAAGGACTGGAGGTGAGGCGCGTTTTCCTGTATAAGTGTCCCCTTTTTTTTTTCTTGTTTCACCGTTAACCTGGTTCCTTGGCTAGGGTAGACATCACACAAGTTCCCGGAGCAAAAATCGTCTTGGTTACTGGGGGATTCGGAGTTTTTAACCCTAGAGCGAGTAGCATTTTCCCCGGTTGCAAGTTAATTATACTGGCTTGTGTAATGCGGTTTCCGAGCATTCGAACACAACACACCCACAACACACCCAAACCCAACCGCACACGTTCGAGGCATGCGGTGCGGACACGCACGCCAAAAAAATGTGAGCACGCCCCGACGTGAACGTTGGGCTACGTGATAAGCGCCCCCCCCCCTTTCCCTTCCCCCGCTCTTCCCCAAAAAAA
>CM031595.1:69399719-69408654 GCA_018398815.1 Conus ventricosus | reverse complement strand
ACGAACATAATGTATAACAATTTTTGTGTGATGATCCGAGTATACACGAATCTAGAGACTCTGCAAAGATAGAATTAAATGTTTTTATGAACAACGACAAAAAAAGCATATGAACGCTATAATTGTCATTGCGAAAGCAATAAGATGGCGACAATTTTGCTGTGAAATAAAATTTGCTCAACTCCTTTTCATCTTCGCCCGCTCGTGTGATCAACTGGCATGTAGACAGTAAACTAAAACTGACTTTTACTTATATATTTCGAAGTAAGCTATGACATTGTCATCAAAAAGCCAAAAGACCGCTTGATGTTTCAAAAGTTCTGCATCTAGCCATATTAAATTTCTACAACACAAACGATAAACTGTCACAGAATCCTACCTCTCTGTATAAACAAGTACATCTAGGAAATTAAACATCAGCGTTTGTTGCTCTGAGAATGTGCAATATATTTTGCCGCATGTTAAAGGCATCATGAAAGTGTCTGTGGTAAATCACGTGAAACCATCGCGCAATTGAAAAGAGACAGACATGGATATGTTAACCAACTGGGAGGCCCACACCGTTAAAAAATACAGATTTCAAAAAGGAGCAAAAAGTATTAGTAGTAAGATTAAACAACACCATAACTAGTGAGGCTAATGAAGACCAGGTGGGTTACATAAAAGACAGAAATACTACAACAATCATAATATCGATAGAAGACGTAAAAGATATAGGTAGATATTTGCTTGATGTTGACTTCGCAAAGGCGTTCGATTCAACTTTGAAATGACAGCTTGGTATCAAAACCTTCTGGTATATTGTCTCCATTAGCATGAGTTTTAGCTGTGGAATTACCTGCAATTAAAATAAGAAAATGTTCTAGAGCTCATGTAAAAGTGCCATCTTCAAATCAGAGTGGAAACGTTCGCATGAACATCGAACAGCCAACTGACGACACTACTTTTCTTAACAGTAAAGTTAAGACGGAAAAGAGCGCCAGAAAAAAAATCCTTTTTAAGAATTTTAGATCGGAAACTTAATTTGCGAAAAAGAGAATGCTTGTGAGTAGACAGAGATTTGAGCAAGATCTTTGTCGTTGTCGAAAAAATAGAAATATTGGGTATCTACTTTCGGGGTAATAGAATGGCTAGGAACATTGATGACAATAGGCGAGATACAATAAATCAAAGAAATAAACTAATCAAAAGTGCAAATCAAATAAAGTTGAAATGAAATGACTTTATGTGTATATAAAAGGCTGGTAATGTATTTTGGATAGAAATATCGAAAAGATACTTAAACGATAAAGCTTCAACAAGAACTTGTGATGTAAAACGGGTAATTTTCACTCTTCAGCCTCTGTTTAACAACGTCTTGGTAAAACACAACAACAATGTATTATTCTTTCAAAACTCGTTTACATCTGACATTGAACAGATGAAAGATATAATTCATACAGATAAAATTCCGTACAGGAAGTGCAGAACATAATTAGCCAAAGCAAGGCCTGCACCTTGAATACTATGCTATGATCGACTCAATGGATCCAGTAGATTCGAACTGGAGAAAAAGAAACAAATGCTTTGCCTTTTGATGCTTGCTCATCTGATACCAAGCCATCATAGATAAAGAAAATGATACTAAATCAGCTAACATTGTTCAGATAAATCAACTAATATACTCTGCAAACTATCACAGTGTTTGGCTAAATCAACTTCAATTGTTTAGATAAATTAACTGATCTCAAACAAATTATCAGTTTATTGACTGCTTTATTCCAATGGGTAAGATGAGTCTCAAGACATTTAAAACGACGAATTCATCAATCTCGTCGTAATTACTTTTTGAAAAGAAACCGTATATTCGGTCTCTTGGATACTATTATTTTCATTCCTTTCTCTTTCTTCTTTTACTTTAAGGTTCCTTGGTCTCTGTTAATTCTGTTCTTATTCTGGTTCTTGTAGGCCTACTTGCTCTTATTCTTGTTCTTCTTCATGTTCTTGTTCTTCTTGTTCTTGTTCTATTCGTTGTTGTGTTTGTTGTTGTTGTTGTTGTTGTTGTTGTTTTCTTCTTCTTCTTCTTCTTCTTCTTCTTCTTCTTCTTCTTCTTCTTCTTCTTCTTCTTCTTCGTCGTCGTCGTCGTCGTCGTCGTCGTCGTCGTCGTCGTCGTGTTCGTAGTAGTCGTCGTCGTCGTCGACGCCGTCTCGACGTCGTCGTCATCGTCGTGGTCTTCGTCATCTTCTTGTAATTGCTTTTGATACTCATTTATATATCCCATTTGATAAATGAAGGGATTGTATTCTTTGTATGAGTGTTTCCATTAGTTGAAATTAGTAATTGTAACAGAAACGTATCCCTAGGCGTAATATATGCGACTTCGTATTACTCACTGTTGTTCTCACTGTCTAGTTTTACCTCCCCTCCCCCCACACACAATCTCTCTCTCTCATTCTCTCTTTTACACACCCACCCCCCCCCCCACCCCCCACACACACACAGTCACACAGGCATATACACGTACATACATACGCATAAACAAACAATGCTAGTTCCAAAACAAAACAAAGTTTATATTGTCCAATGTCATATGTAACGATTTTCATGATCAGAAAGAAAAAGCGGGAGAGAGGATGGGAGAAAGAGAGGAAAAAGTAAAAAAAAAAGTAAAAGAAAGATGAAAGGGGGAAAAAACTAGTAAAGAGAGGCACGCGAAGAACTTTAAAAACAACGGAAGAAAAGTGTTTCATTACCTCTGCATGCAACTGAGGCCAAAACAAAAAAAAAGCGTGGAAGTTTATCAGAAAAACAACTTCATAGCAGCCGCTGCCGTCGCAGAGGCACAATAACTGCAAGAGAAACAGCAATAATGCTGCCAACACTCTGAAGTGTTTGATCTGTATTTCTCACAGGAACGTCCACCATCCATGTAAGCATATCCACTTGTTTACCACTCTCTTACGCACAGACAGACAGACAGACAGGGCTGTCAGAGACAAACAAAACAAACACACACACGCCCGCGCCGTCGCGACGCGTATGTACACACACACACACACACACACACACACACACACACACACACACACACACACACACACAGAAACATGCTCTCTCTGTCGTCTCTCTCTCTCTTCTCTCTCTCCTCTCTCTCTCTCTCTCTCTCTCTCTCTCTCTCTCTCTCCCCCTCTCTCTCATTCTGTGATATGGTGAACCCTGAATTATCTAGGATGATGTTTTATCATGGAAACACGAATAAAACACAATAAGGGGTCTTTGAGCTTTGGGGTTGATTGAGTTCCAAGGCTGCGCCCTCTTTAAATCTATCACAATGTCAGCCTTTCAACGATGCCAAAGAAATGCACCCTAATTCACCCGAGCTTGTAGCTTTGCGTAACGCACATGAACCGTGTGACCTTTGGAACACTGAAAGGAGATAAAAAGGGAAGAGAAGACAAACCGTTTCTGATTGCATCAGTTTGTAGGAAGCCTTTGACCGAAGCGAGGGAAGCCAGTTTTTGTCATCCGCCATCTTTGTTTGAACTCTTTTTTTTTTTTTTTAAGGCATTTGGTTCTCTTTCGCCGTCGCATCTTGTGGCTTTAGCCAGGTCAGAAAGAAATGGGAGGAGGCTGGAAGAGAGGAAGGGAGAAGGACACTGCCTTTACCTGTTGGAACCTGAAAGGTTTTGCTGACGTTTCTGATTGGTCATCGTTTTAGAGAACCTTGCGAAGAGGAGGGAGAATTCATCACAGATTTTTTAAGCCTTTGTTTTTTTTTTTTAAAGGCATTGGTTCTCTATCGCCGTCGCATCTGTGAGCTATTAGCCAGGTCAGAAAAGAAATGGGAGGAGGCTGGAAGAGAGGAAGGGGGAGAAGGAGACAGCACTTAACCGAGGAAACCATGAGAAAAAGGGTATTGTGTGACGGCTATCATGAGTGGGGCAAGCTGAAAGCAGGAAAACCGTTGCGAGAAGAGAGGCAAGGGGAGAAATCCACAGGATCTTAACCGTTAAATGAATTAACAGCCAAAGAGAGAGAGAAAAAAGATGGGAGAGAGAGAAGGAGAGAGAGAGAGAGAGAGAGAGAGAGAGAGGAGGAGAGAGAAGATAGAAGATGAGAGAGAGAGAGAGAGAGAGAGAGAGAGACGAGAGAGGGAGAGAGAAAAGAGAGAGAGAGAGAGAGGAGAAGGAGAGAGAGAGAGAGAGAAAGAGAGTGAGAGAGAGAGAGAGAGAGAGAGAGAGAGAGAGAGAGAAGAGAAGAGAGGAGAGAGAGAGAGAGGAGAGAGGAGGGAGAGAAGAGAGAGAGAGAGAGAGAGAGAGAGAAGGAGGAGAGGGGGGAGAGTAGAGAGGAGGAGAGAGAGAGAGAGAGAGAGAGAGAGAGAAGAGAGAGAGGGGAGGAGAGATAGAGATGAGAGAGGAAGAGAGAGAGAAGGAGAGAGAGGAGAGAGAGAGAGAGAGAGCTGTGTAAAGACGTTTTTGTCCAATTTGCTGTTACGACTGTCCTTTTCTTTAAAATGAAAAATGATTAAAGAACAAACAAACAAACGAACAATCAACAGTAACAACAAAAACAAGAACAAACAACAACAAAACAAAAACCAAAAAAGAAGAAAAAAAAAAGAAAAGAAAAACCAAAACCCGCACACCAGCGCTACTCACCCTTGTTCCACCTTCCCCTTCAGGATGCATGATTTTAAACATAACTGGAAATTCCTGTGCCGGTGGATGGGAACGACAGAGACATTTCTGTGTTTCAACACCATTCCTTTGAGGTTCACCAACCACT
This sequence comes from Conus ventricosus, assembly GCA_018398815.1. Classification (NCBI taxonomy): domain Eukaryota; kingdom Metazoa; phylum Mollusca; class Gastropoda; order Neogastropoda; family Conidae; genus Conus; species Conus ventricosus. The sequence goes on along the minus strand of CM031595.1, from coordinate 69,403,890 downwards.
GAGTTGTAACCAGGAACACATTTCATCTTCACCGGAGTCATGTGGGTCTTTCCGTATAGACATAGGTCAACACGCCGTTGTGCTTTGTTCTGATCGTGTAGTAAAGATATATTACCCCCCCACCTCCTATCATCGGTAAACATGGATTACGACCCTATTTTCCGTCAGTAACCAAAAACATCATGCTGTTCGTAAACATACCTAACCTTGCGTTTCTAACGATACGAGACCTGTAGTAAATATGGATTAAAGTCTGACGTCTTGTCCTTACTTAGCACAACAAAACGCCAGGAAACACGAGTTACACCCTGGCCTCCGGTGCTTGGCGGCATAACGCCGCCAGATCATATGGTTCTACCTTGAAATCTGGTCCCAAGAGAACAGAAACCATCAGTTTCTGTGAGACAGACCTTGATGTCTACCTCTTAGGAACACAACGCCGCCAGTTAACATGAGTTACGCCCTGACGTCTAGTCCTTAGCGACAACACGCGCCAGACACTATTAGTATATCTGATGTCTGGTCCCAACGAACACAACACCACCAGTTTATATGAGACATACCTTGATGTCTACTTGTTAGGGGCACAACAGCACCGGTTAACATGAAACACCCTGACGTCTAATTCATAACATCACGCCAGCAGTACACGTGGGTTAAATCTTAACTTGTGGTCCGTAACAACCTCACACCTTTTTTGTGTTTTAACCATTTTTATTTCTTCATTCCAACAACGATCAACAATCATGCAACATATTTTGATCATAATAATTATACCATTGGTTTGAAAATTTTTTTCCACCGAACTGAATATCTGAAGGAAAGAAAAAAAAATCAAACAATAAATAAAAAGTGAAATCGCAAATCAAGATCCCGAACAAAGACACATAATCAAATGAATCTGATAATTTGAAAGGATCAAAATTACATTAATAACTGAACAAACATATCACTAACCATACACACTGATCCCCCTCCACCCCACCCCCCCTCAACCCTTCCTTTTGAGGCAAAATGAACCTTACATTCATTTAGATTTAGTTATATTGTTGTTCATTCCTTCAAACAGTGGATATATAACAAAAAAAAGAAACATTTTTGCAATCAGCATTCACAGTGATCTCTATATGTATCCATATTTTCTTTTAAGCTGAAATTATCCATTCTCTCCCACAGTTATTTTTCACAATATAATCCAATACAAGATAATATCACAATATCAGTGATCACCATAGTAACAATACTATCATAGTATTAACATTGATAAAGAATACTGGTAATAATAATATTGATATACTAGTAATGATGGTAATAATAATGATAATAATGATTATGATAATATCTATCATAATAACAGTGACCAATATATTAGCAATAATAACATCAATATCAGTACAACCTCACACCTTTAGTAAACATTGATTAGATGCAGATTTTGGTTCCGAACACCACACAATCATTGAACATTGAATGCATCCTGACTTCTGATCCGTAAGGACACCACACCACCCCCTAAATATCCCTACTTTCATTCCCTGAGAATAACACATCATCGGTAAAGATCGGTCATATTCTTATTTCTATTCCTTAAGAATGCCACACTATTAGCGAACGTGTATTACATCTTTATTTCTCTCTCCTAAGAATACTACACTATCAGTAAACATAGACTGTATCTTTTCTTCCGTTCCCTTAGAATACCATGCTATCAATAAACATAGATTACATCCTGATTGCTATTCCTTTAGAATACTAACCTATCAGTAAAGCATGGATTATATTCTTACTCCCATTTACTAAAAAGACTACACCATATTATCCGTTGATATGGATTACATTTTTATTTTCATTCCTTAAGAATACCACATCTTTAGAAAAGATAGATTTCTTCCTCACTTCTGTTTTCTGAGAATACAACAGCATTAGTAAACATGGATTACTTCCTCACTTCTATTTCCCAAGAATATCACAGCATTAGTAAACATGGATTATTTCCTTACTTCTATTTCCGAAGATTACTGCACTATCAGTAAACATGGATTACTTCCTTACTTCTATTTCCGAAGATTACTACACTATCATTAAACATGGATTACTTCCTTACTTCTATTTCCGAAGATTACTACACTATCAGTAAACATGGATTACTTCCTTACTTCTATTTCCGAAGATTACTGCACTATCAGGAAACATGATTACTTCCTTACTTCTATTTCCTTAGAATAGCACACCTTCAGCAAACATGGATTATAATCTGGGTTCTGGTCCCTAACAACAGCACAACAACATTAGCAATGGATGACATCCTGACTTCTGCTCCTTAGGAAAAGCCTTTTAAATCAGTGCTCATGGGATTATAACCTGATTTCTGCTATGCTACCTAGGAACACCACACCGTCGGTAAATATGCATTGCTTCCGTACTCTTGGCACTAAGAACACCACATCATGAGTGAATATGGATCACACCCTTACTTCTATTGCCTAATGTACCACACCATCAGAACACATGCATTGCATCCTGTCTTTTGGTCATCAAAAACTCATCATGCTACCAGCAGAAATGGATTGCAGCCTCGTGTCTGGTTTCTTTTCCGCTCGCGTTCATTTTGAATCTTGTCAAGTTTCGACCACACTCTCAACACACTGAACCAAGAACAGAATTCCTCGATTCAAATCCAGTCTTTCTGCCACCCCATCTATGCCCCATTTCCCCCTACGTCCTCTCTCTCTCTCTCTCTCTCTCTCTCTCTCTCTCTCTCTCTCTCTCTCTCTTTCTCTCTCTCTCTCTCTCTCTCTCTCACCACGCACGCACGCACGCACGCACGCACACACACACACACACACACACACACACACACACACACACACACACACACACACACACACACACACACACACTCACACAACACACACCCCCACACACACAACCACACACACACTCACGCAAACACACAGACGCGCGCTCTCGCGCCACAGACTCACACACACACACATACACACAAACGCCACACACACACACCACACACACACACACACATGACACATACATACCCCTCACACACAGACACAGACACAGACAGACAGACAGACAGACAGACAGACAGACAGACAGACACACACACACACACACACACACCACACGCACACGCACACACACCACACACACACACACGCATGCACGCACACACACACATGCACGCGCGCACGCACACACACACACACACACACACACACACACACACACACACACACACACACACACACACACACACACACACACAACACACACACGAACACACAACTGAATCTAAAAGAAGATATTGATTTTAGAGATATTAACACACACCTTGCACTACAATACTAATAAACACATTTTTTTTTTCATCTCACGACTGACGTATCCAATTTCCAAAAAAACCTTTGAAGAAAGTTCAATAGCATTCAACGAGTTCTTGTTATTTAAAAATGCTGAAGCGTATTTTCTTTGAAAGGACAAAAAGAAGTACCTGTACCCTAAGGTCAAAGGTGTTTCCTTTGTTCTCAGAACGTTGTTTTTTTCCCTTTCTTCTCATCACAATCTTTCCTTCCATTTTCTTTTCATCTTGTGTTTGCCGTTTAGACCAAAATCAATTTAAAGGTGTCAAGTCTTTGATGTGATATCAGACTGGATGTCTTGTGTTGATCTCCATGTTGCTTGGTTACACAAATGAAAATGATCGTAGAGGGAAAAAACAATGTACATTCTCTCTCTCTCTCTCTCCTCTCTCTCTCCCTCTCTCTCTCTCTCTCTCTCTCTCTCCTCTCTCTCTCTCTGTGGAACAATTAGTATAATGTGCCAGTTTTTTGTTGTTTTTTTGTTTTTTTCAAATCCAGTCGTAGACTCCTGATTTTAAAACACCTAATATTCTTCTATTGAACCTGAGACTTAAACAGCATATGGGTAGGTTGTTTACATGAAAACAAATATTCACAAATTGTTATTAGTATCGTATGTCCTCGTATTATACACAGTTTCCCATAAAATGAAAATAAAACTACGACCATTTTCAACGTCTCTGGTCTGAACTGATCTTTTGATAAACAGTCGTGTGTACAGCAATGAGTTCGACTAAAACGATTTCCGTTACTGTTAAAACAGACCACAAAGCATGTTTACGCTGCACATTCTC
>CM031595.1:69382219-69392219 GCA_018398815.1 Conus ventricosus | reverse complement strand
TGAAAATTTGTAGATATGTTCAAGGATGATGCCCGATGTTTACCAGAATAGCCGTTACTAACGGCTATAACGACCCAAAACGGTCTTTCCTCTTTATTTTTTTTTTTATTTTATTTTTTTTTTTTTAAATTTCCCTCCACTTTCCCCCGCCTTTTTTTGTTCTGATTTTTTTCTCTCTTTTTTTTCTTTTTTTTTTTTTGGCGGTCTCTTTTCTTTTTCTTCTTTTTTGTTACAACACCAAAACGCCTATCATCTATCATGCTTACACACAAACGCCCGCTTACGCGCGCGTTCCACACTTTCATTCATGCCCAGTTCCAAGTGTTGTTGATTTTTCTATCGTTGGACAATGCTTCTTTCTCATTTAATGTATACTATGGTACAATGATGTCTGGGTTTTCAGTGCACTAGTGTATGTTGCAATGAGTTTGCTTGCTTGGTTCTTTCATTCTCACTTAATTCACCCCGGGTATGCGATTTATACCTGACGAAGTTGTAGTAGAAAGAATAAAGTAGCAGAAGGAGCAGAAGCGATCCGAATGGACAGAGGGAATCAAAAAGCAGCGAGAGAGAGAGAGAGAGAGAGAGAGAGAGAGAGAGAGAGAGAGAGAGAGAGAGAGAGAGAGAGAGAGTGAGTGAGTGAGAAAAGAAACAGTTCACAGTCTTAGTCTTTTTCAGTCTCCGTATTCCCCTAAAGCGTTGCGCCCTTTCACAAACGAAATCGAAAGAGTGGAAGGGTGCACAGAGGAATGGAGAGCGAAAAAATGTGTTGATCTCGTTACTCCCTTCTTTAAAAAAAACTAAAGTAGTGAAGATGATACCATAAAAAGAACTACGCTGCAGTGCATCACAATTACCAAACAGCATTTTGTGATAATACTCGAAAGGAAACCAGCCAATTGAGAAAGCATGAATGATATCGCGAAAAGGATCGCGCGCGTCTATTCCTGCGTAAATAAATCTGGAAGACGAGAGGGATAAATATTTACCGAGAAACTGTGATCATTGGAAATAAAGTTATCTCAACAGATATTTGTAACGGAGTAGCATATGGGCTTCAAATATTGTATAAATAGATGTCGTTGCCTGCGTTTTTTTAAAAATACTTATACACATTTTCCCTATTAAGATTATGTGATTAATTGATTTAGCGTAGCTCTTCTTATGGTCTTGTCGGTGACACCAAACATTACTTTTAAGACATCGATCTTCATATGAACGTCAAGATTAGTTAGAATATAATTCTCAATCTTTCTCCAAAATAACAAGACGGAAGGACATTCGTAGAAAAAATGTTCTATCACGTCGACTATATCTTTACAGTATGAACATTTGTTATCTTCTCTAACTTTCATCTTGAACAACATGATGTTAGTTGGATATATGTTGTGCACAATTTTCCAGTGTAAAAGACGGAGTCTAGTTTCTTTTGTTGCTTGTATGGCAATAGTCCATATCTGTTGAGTGACATCAATGTTAAATAATCTTTTCCAGAAGCCAACCGCACATGGCTGAGTGTACTTATTTTCAATTATTTGTTTCCGAAATCCACTTATGCTAAACAGGCTTTTACCACAGAATGTGGGAAAGTTGAGGGAATCTCGGTCATGAGCGGGTCGTTGATCAAGGTGAACACGCACAAACCTGCCCACCGCACTGCACACAACATTATACTCCAGCAGGCGACTTGCTGAATTCCCCAATATACCAACTATTTCATCAAAAGACTTAGTTCGTTGTTGATGGTTAGCATATCTTCCACGCATAATATATTTTTCTTAATCCATTGTTTAAAAAAGAGAACATTGCCTTGATATTTTATGGTACTGTTATTCCAAATTACCCTAGACGCTGGTACTTGTAAATGATTATTGTTATCTAACCAAGTGCATAGCACCGAGTTCCAAAAATGTGATTTGATAAGTTCCAGTCCTTTAAATTGCTTACTTTTTATGGTTGCATAGAAGCAAATACACTTTTCACCAAATTCTAAGAAATTGTTTCTTGCTATACGCCACCACTTATTATTTGTGCCATTATCTGTGTCTTCTTTTGAGCTTACCTTGACTCCCCATTGTAACAAACATGCATTTTGAAATTCTTTTAAATCTATCATCTTAATCCCCCCCATATCCGTTTCGTGACACAACACTGTTCTTTTTACTTTTTCAAACGCTCTCTTGTTGCAGTCCTTTTTTCTCCATACAAATCTATATAATAATCTATTGATCTCATTAATTACATACTCTGGTACAACTATCGCTTGCATTATGTAAACCCACTGCGAGATTAAAAATGTTTTTACGATACTTACTTTGCCATAATACTCAAATTTCTTTTCTCCCATATAGAGATCAACCGTCTGCAATTTTCAATTCTACCCACCCAGTTCTCTTCCAATTTAGATGCACCTGTGCTGTTACTAAAGTATATACCTAATATCTTTATTTTACTTTTTAATGTGAAATCCATAACCTTTTGTCTACAATTTATTTTGCTACCTAACCACATTGCTTCCGATTTATTTCTGTTTATTGTCAAACCTGATATGAACGAAAAGCTTTCAAATAATTCAAGCGCTATTCGCATATCGTTTTCGTCTGCTAAAAACAGTGTTATATCATCAGCGTAAAGAGCCAGTAACAAAGGACATGTCTCCTGAGTACTGTCATTACATTTAATTTCAATGCCCTTGACTTCCGAACCGTTCCGTAATCTAATTGCCAATAGTTCAAGGGCTAAAACAAAGGCTAACGGAGAAAAGGGACAGCCCTGCCTGATTCCTGATTCCACTGCAAACGATTCGGAAATCCATCCGCAATAGTTTATACAGCTTATCGAATCGGTCATCAATATTTCTACCCAGTTAACAAAACCCTCCCCAAAACCGAATAATTTAAACGCGTTTAACATGAATTCTTTGGAAATAGAATCGAAAGCATGGAAATAATCAACAGTTATTAATAGTCCTGGTTTGTTTTCGTGACGCAGTTGTTCGGTGACATCATCAATTAGACGTAATAATGTGGACACACGTCTTCCTTTTATGTATCCTACTTGGTCATCACATATTAAAGAATCAATGACACTACCCAGTCGCGCCGCTAGACTTTTAGCTAGGAGTTTATAATCAACATTTGTTAACGATATTGGTCGCCAATTGTTGAGATCATTTCTTGCTAAACCTTTTCCCTTATGTATAAGAGTTATTACGGCCTTTCGTTGAGTTGAAGACATGCTCCCCGAAGTAAATGCGGTCTTAAAAGATTCCATTACGTATTTACCTATCCGACTCCAAAATACTTTATAGAATTCAACGGTTAATCCATCAATGCCAGGACTAGAGCCATTTTTCATTCCTTTCAATGCACTCGTAATTTCTTGCTCTGAAAGATTACCATCGCAGTAAGCTTTATCATTAGCAGATAGAGAAGGTAAATTAACGCCACGCAGGAAGGCCTGTGTTCTTTGTAGCATATTATCACTATTTATCTTTTTCTTGTATAAATTCTTAAAATAGTCTCTTTGTGCGGTTAAAATGTTTTTTTGTCCCTTGATCTCAACCCCGTTTGCCTTTTTAATATTTTCTATGATCTTAGAGTTTGCTCTTGCTTTTTCTAAACTAAGAAAGAACTTAGAGTTTTTTTCCCCCTGTTCAATCCACTGAACTCGAGCCCTTACCTGAGCTGCACGGGCTTTGCTAGTTTCTTCTAATTCTAATTTTAATTTTACGAGCTCTCTTTTACGCAGTGTTTCCTGGCAGTCTGGATAAGTGCTGAGGGCACTATCGAGTGTATTCAAATCTGCATTTAGTCGTGCTAATTTATTTCTGTTTAACAATGCTTTTTCTTTTGAAAATTTGATTGTGCATTCTTTGATTTGATTTTTAATAGCTCCCAAGTTATCTGATTATCATCTTCAGGGTCTTTTTCAAAGTGTCTAAAATATGATTTATGTAATTAACATAGTTTATATCCAAAAGAAGGGATCCATTAAATTTCCAATACCCTTTACCATGTACAACATCAACGAACTTCACCAAAACACAACAACCTCTGTGATCTGAGAAAGACACACTCTGCATAGTACTCTGCACTACATTTTCAAAAATAGGTGAACTGGTCAGTATATAATCCAGTCTTCTTGCAATAAATGGGTTAATTCTAGACCAGCTAAATTCTTTCTCTTCGTTGTGAAACATTCGCCATGTGTCATACAGGTCACAATCACTCACCAATCTGTTAAATCTCTGTACAGTATGCTGGTCGTGATAATCACCACTTATCACATCATACTCATTACTCAAGACAGTGTTGAAATCTCCACACACAACAAGGTTACTGATATTTAAATTTTTTATAACATCTTCTAATTTATCGAAGAAATTATGCTTTTCCTGTAAACTATTAGGGGCATAAATATTTACCACAATCATCTGTTTCTCTCCTGTAGTGATTTTCAAGATTACAATTCTTTCAGATGCATACACTATTTCCGTTTCAGCTGACAAATTTTTCTTAATTAATATTACTAATCCACCGCTATGTGTACTTTTCTCAGTGAACATGAGCTTACCTCCCCATTCTTTTTGCAGACAGATCACATCGTACTCGTTGTTTTTCAAAAAACCTAAAGACGCGTTTTCTTTTATTATTGGATCTTATCCCTCTGACATTTACAGAAAAAACATTTAAAGAAGATAAAGCCATGTTGCAGGGTTCAACGAACAAATGACCATAAGACGCGTAGAAAATCGTACAACCGTGTCATCAGTCGTGTCCGGCCCTGTCACTGTTTTTCAGTCGCTGTATGAGGGGCGGAAATCTTGGCAGCTTTTCTGTCACGTGGGTCGGTCAAAGTGGGGGAATCCCCTTCTGTTGACCATGGCCGTTTTGGAGTCTCAGAACGCGACCGGGCTTTAAAATCCAGTTTCGACTGACGTGTCAAAAGCCCTTCCTTTGCTTTCGACAGATCATTTTCCTTCTTTTTCATTTCTTCTCTCTTTTTGGGTCTGCTGCTTCTTTTGTATTTTCCCTTTTCAACGCATCGGGCAGAGCACAAGTTTGAATGACAGTCCCTTTCATTATCACTTCACCTTTTTTTTCTCCCTTTTCCTGACTAAGTTCCCTCTCAGTGTCACTCACGTTAGGTTCTTTCTCTGCAGTGTCAGTGGCGTCAGAGGCCGTGTCACTGTCGTCATCAGTGAGGAGTGTGTCAGGGTTTACAGATTGTTTCTGCGTTGAAACAACTGGAAGAGGATCCCACACTGACCCAACTTCATCATTGTGAGTCGGAATTTGGCAAACAGGATCCCCTTGCCGATGACCGGGTTGGAGACACGCTCTGCACGTGATAACAGACTCCGGACACTGCCTGGCCCAATGCCCCATTTTTAAGCAACGATTGCACTTCGTACCCTGGCCTCTTTTTTCGGTTGTTCCTTGTGATAAAGGGTGGCAGTAAAATCCCCTACCTTTACAAACCTTTCCAATGGTTTTTCTGGGACGTTGATGAAAATGAAATGTCTACCAGAGTAAAATCGGGTCAGCTTTCCATCTCTGTTTCTTACTTTTTCCATTATCAAAGGGGAGCGAAGAACAACTCCAAGTTTCACAAGAGCTGACTCAATATCCGCTCCATCGCAAGACAAGGGGATATTCGATATCCAGACTTTAGTGGCAGGTCTTTCAGAGTCACCCTGTCCTGTGAGTATGAAAGGGTTCTTGTCGTACAAACGCAGTTCAACACCGCTAAGAGACAAACCTTCTATCAACAACTTACTTCGTGCTGTTCGAGTCGCTGGGTAGAGTCGCCATAATCCCCGTATTTCCTGCGCGCCCACCATAGTTTCTCTGCCGCATATTCTTTCGGCTGCAACACAAATGTCCAGGGCCTGAAAGGAACGATTCTGATCAGAGCCAAAAGAATAAGGCAGGTCTCTTTTCAGCAAAAACACTGGTTCCACACGTGAGTCCGCCATTTTGAAGACACGCACTGAACAGATTAATGTAGAGAGAAGAAAAAACACACAAGAAAATGACAACCACACAGAATAACAAAAACCCGACCAGCCAAAATAAACAAAAGATACCAAACTTCTATTCAGTGAAGGGATATCACACCCAAACTAGCGGAATAGAAGAAATTCACAAAATATGAGCTGAACGGTGACACAGAAGAAAAAAGCAGCTGTCGACCTCGAAGCCTCGCTTTCGAATCCGGTCTTTCCTCTTTATGGAATATCTCACGAGTGTTCAAGATAATAAACTGGGAGTACGTTTATATGCTTTGCATCTTGTTTCCTTCTGTATTGCTTCTGGAATGATTTCTAGTCTGAAAGCAACAAGCAAAACAAGCAAAACAAGCAAAAGAAAAGAAAATCAAATCAAACCAAAACAAACAATACAAACCAACCAATCAAACAAAACAGAACAAAACCCCCACCTAACAACAAATGGTGACAAAACAACAACAGCAATACTACATGGGTGACAATGAATTCAGTATACTTCACGTTGTGATACTGTGAAATGGATTCTAGTCATTGTCTATATCCTTTCAGTTTTACACATGATTATTGTCAGGAATTATTCCTAAGAATTAGTCAGTGTGTGTGTGTGTGTGTGTGTGTGTGTGTGTGTGTGTGTGTGTGTGTGTGTGTGTGTGTGTGTGTGTGTGAGAAAGGAAAATGTAGAACAAAATATCTGGAATGTTAAATCTAATGAGAAGCTGATTTGTACAGTGTCGCATTGATAAAGTTTACTCTTATATATCTTCGCTCACCAAGTCAAGAAAAGCTAGCCGCCTTTGTGTGGAGAATGCGACATTGTGACATGAGCAAATAACAAACGGTGACTGAATTACCACCTGGACTATGGTCAGTTGTCTTGAAGACATACTGGTTAGCGGTATCGTGTAAAGAGGCGTTGTGTGGACGCAGGCTTTGTGCGCAATGTTTGTATGTGATTGCATGCTATGTGTGGGTCAAATGTAAAGAACAGGTCACGATTGGCTTTTGTTAGTCATTTTCAAGACTGGCTTATCTTAATAATATTCATGGCCGGCTAATGTTAGTAGTCCTAACGACTGGCTTATCTTAGCAATATTCACGACTGGCTTATGTTAGTGATTTCAAACCTCCGGTAAGAAGCTGTAAACAGACTGAAAATAGAATACTAAAGAAGATTTATAACTTCATGGATAACGGACGTTTTTTGTAAGAGGATGAAATCATGAAGACTAATTCATATTTTTATTATCTCTTTCCAGGAAATTTTCCCGGCTGGAATAAGGAGGAAATAATCATCTTTTTTTAAAGGGACACCAACAAAAGTGCATCTTTAACTGGACGTAAGGTAGTTCTACAATAATTGAGATTTTTTTGACATTGTTGAAACCCTAGCCAAAACGTGAAACTGCATTGCGGGTCCATGAGGACTTGGGTGTTTTCACAGTAAGGGTTTTTTGATGGCATTACGCTGTGGTCAATCAATTAAAAGACATTGTGAATCTGTGAGGACATGATGATTTTTCTTATTGAGCAAGAGGTTTTGTTGTAAAATGAATGTAAAGCAATAGTCAATAGGTCTCCGTGTAAACAGTATGCCAATTAGTTAAACGACCAAAAGGGGAAACTCTTTCGTTGTCTTCCTGATTGCATGTCGACACTGCACGAGCGTCACTCTGACAATCCTGACAAATTATTCAGAACGGGCTGTGGCACGGCTTGAGATTTACTGCAAACGGATACAAGTAGACTTCAATGGAGCAAACATGGTGTTTTAGGTTTGTTTCCTATTGTTTGTTTACAGATCCTCAGGGAGAATTAATCATTCTTCCAAAGTCATTTTATAGTGTTCTTATGACTGGGATATAGTTGTTGTCTCGCACCACACACGCACCCTCCTACGATGGAAAGAGGGAGATCAGGGTTCTGGGGCTGGAGGTGGGGAAGGAAGGGGTAAAGAAATCTATAACTTCATCTGAAGCAACACATGCTCATCAATTAATCAGATTCACGAACGAAATATTGTGATGTATTGCATATAGCTGACCACACAACACACACACACACACACACACACACACACACACACACAGAGAGAGAGAGAGAGAGAGAAGAGGAGAGAGAGAGAGAGAGAGAGAGAGAGAGAGAGAGAGAGAGCAAGCAAGCAACAAAACCCCAAAACGCATAATTCATCGCCAAAACCATCCGACTCCCAAACGAGGCGTAGCGACAGGTATTCCCAGTTGTCTATGGGGTTTGCCTGGCTCACGTATGTCTGTCCATCGTTTTTCACCACGCTGACCAGTACCTCATTCTCCTGGTGTCAGTGTCCTGACTGTGGTCTTCTTTCTCTCATCACCTGGCGCCCGTCCCCAGCGTATCAGCTGGTGCTATAGTGCGGACAGAGTTAACAGATTCCCTTTTTTGGGGTAGTTATCACTAGACCCTTTATTTCAGTAACGTTTGTTTCTTTTCCACAATCAGATGCAGATAATTGTCAGTACCTTAATGAATTCTGGCCCTGTGTGATTCAATGGTTTTGTAATGTATTATTCGTCCGTGATGACTTGTCTCCCTTTGGTATATGGGGCGGCTTTCTATGCCTCTTGCAGAATCAGAGCTGGTTGCAGGCATTAACAAAGCCTTGTGGAATACTGGTGTCTGCTGAGAGATAAAGAAGCATGCTGTTGGAGCCCTGTTATCTGCGTTTCGCTTGTGTTTCGGTGTGAGAGAACAGGTCTTAGCCTAATGTGGGAATGTCCATGATTTGCTGTGGTATTGTTAGTTCCCTCACTGTGTCAAAGGCTATCTCCTGTTGCCTTCTTTTACCCTTGCTTCCTGTTGATTGACTAATGGGTGACCCGTTTCTTTTGCATTTTTGTTCTTTTCTTTGCCTCGTTACCACTACGTAATGGTGAGCCATGATTGGGTCTAAGTCTGAAGACTTTGTCTAGTGCTACATAGATTAGAATGTCATCAGTGAGCCATGTTTTAGTTGTTTTTTTTATATTCCTTAGAACTTTAATGGCTCACTCATCAAGTACTTCATTTATGTTTTGTGTGTGTGTGTGTGTGTGTAGCTTGCATGATCCTCTAACAGGAGGGACAAAACAAACAAGCCATCCACACTGGCCTGGAAATTCGTTCCACAAAATCTCAACAGCTGCATCTGTCGTAGTCAGAGTCAGATACGGTATAATACGTGAGCATCATTCTTGTGAAGAGAGGAAAGGAAATGTACAATGGAGACTTTTCAGTAGAAACTATCTTCTTCAAAATATTTGAAACCGACACTTTTATTAAGAAAGGGTATACAATTCAGCCACTGATCTGTAGATAATGGCATTTTATACATTATGCTACGAAAGCCTACACGATCAGGAGTACACAATAGAGGTCGCTGAAGACGAGAGGGACATAGAAAACAAATTTGTGTGATGATTCACGTATATGAAAATCTACAGACTCTCAAAAATTGGGTTCAATTTTTTTCTTTTAATGAAGACCAAGCGTGTCACCGCTTTAACTCTCATGACCAGAACAATGAGATGATAATCAAGCGGATAAAATAAAGCTGCTCGACACCATGCACCCTCACCTGTTTTATGAGATGGTGTTATGTATAGAAACTAAACAATAAACTGAATTTCTCTGACATTTTTTCATGTTAAACTAAGACGTTCTCACAGGGAAGCTAAAAGACTGCTGGATATATCAAGGGTCTCTATCTAGCTCTGTGAAATTTCCGTAACACAAGTAACAAACTGACACTAACTCTTACCTCTTATATAAACCATGTAATGCTGGGAGCTGTTTGGATCTGCAAATGTGCAACAAATTTTGCTGTGTATGAAAAATATTATGAAAGTGTTTGTGGTAAATAGCATAAGGGTTTGCAAGAAGAACATATAACTTCGTAACAGATGCTGCTGCTGTAGACGCACGGTGACTGCACAAAACAAACAAACAAACAATACACACACACACCACACA
>CM031595.1:69374719-69379719 GCA_018398815.1 Conus ventricosus | reverse complement strand
CCCCCCCCCCCCACCCCCCCAAGCGTTTTCCTGATGCAGATGCCGCTGGCGGGCACCCCCCGAAGTAGAAGTGTGCCATCAGTCAGCTTTGCAGTTCGATCAGAGAAAATGTCAAGACGTGGGTGTGACATGGTGTCCCTGTAATACACAGTCAGTCTTTCCCATCGCTATTCCTGGCGCGTGTTTTGAATCAAAGTTTGATTTTCTAGATCTGTTTGCTTGATCCGTAGCCTGAGGAAAGCAATTCTATTGACAACAGAGAGACTGCATTATTTTCCCCAATTTTTTTTTCCTGGTACGGGTTTATTTTTTTTCATGCTCATTAAAAAAAAAAAAGATTTACGTTAATTTTCAGATAACTAGGCAATTGTTTCGGCCCTGTTTCTTACTACTAAGTCAACGGCTTGGAGTGGCCTACCTTGTTTTTGACCCACCGAAGACTGGTGAACCTGTGAACGGCCCCTCCCCTCCCCCAACCTCCTCCAGGAGAGATGGAGGAACGTCAGGAGTTCGCGTTTGGCTGACCGACCCTCCCAGTGCTGCATTGACGCTGGCAGGGGGGCCGAGGGATATCGTGCCCTCTTTGTGCAGGAGTGCTATATCTGTGGTAGTTTGGTGGCATGTTATGCTTACCGCGTGTGTTTGTGTGGCCGGTGAAAAGGAAAAAAAGCGTCTTTGAAAACTGTTGTTTTTGTTTAAGATCGCGTGAGCTCTTAGACTAACTTTGTGGTCTTTGTGGAAAACAAATTGCCGAACTTTGTGTACAAAAACCTGAACTCTAGATCTAGAAAAAAATGCATGCCACAAGTTGAATTTTGTTGTTGTTGTTGTCAGTGACGCGAAGGATATCCTCGTTTACGGCCGAGATTGTAGCTATCCTCACTACTTCCCGTCCATATTACTGTCATAGCGCTCTGTACAGCAACTCATTGACCAAACATTAGCACACAGTCTTCGGGGCTCTTTGCTTTTTGCTTGTTAACTTCCCGATTGATACAGCCTGTGTGTGGCTAGGTGAAAATTGAACGGGATTTCCCGTTAAGCCTCCAAAATAAGTAAAAAAGAATTCTTGTGTTTGTTCATTTTTTTCAGAAGCTTTCTTTCCTTCCCAAAGAAATGTTCTAACAGCCCAAACAGAGTGCATTTCGTGGGCCCTCAAGGTTTCCTCCCGATTTTGTTGTACGAAATTTGCTGGTGCTGCCCTTTGTCGTGCTCAAACGTTTGGGTGTGAGAGAGTTTGCCACTGCATTGTGAAGGTTTTTCGCTCATAATTTAATGGATTGTTTCGAAAAAAATGCCACTGTGTACTGCAAACGTGTCTGTGTACATTGTGTGTGTGGGTGGAACCTGTTGCGACTTTTCCTCTAGCTAAACTCCTGTCTTCCGACAGATACACCGTGCATTCCAGACACCCCGACACTCCATCCGTGAGAGAGGCCTTTCCACCGCGCATATGGGATTTTACCGGACAAATGTAAGCAGGAACCAAGTTCAAACTGATTTAAGCTGTTTGCTTATTTCCACAAACACAGCTGGTCAAAACACCCCCACACTTTGTTCTGACAATATTTTCAAAAAGCCAACACCACTCTCATCATATGTAAACATGGATTACACCCTCACTTTTCACTCAGCAAAAACATGTACCATCAGTAAACTTGGATTTCACCCGGACCTTGATTTTCTAGCGACATTATACCATCGGTAAACATGAGTTACACTCAGACGTCTGATTAGGGATACCCTGGATTAAACCAATACTTCCGGTCCCTACGCATACGACACCATCAACACACATGGATTACTCCCTCACCTCTGGTCCTTAGCAACACAGCCTCATCACTGAACGTGGATGAGAACATCCGACGTCTTGTCACAAATGACACGATGCTGTTAGTAAACATGGATCAAACTTATCTTTTGCACCACCACACCATCAGCTGGGATGATTGCACTCTGATTTCAACACCGCACCATTAGTGTACATGGATGGCATCCTGATTTCTGGGCCTTAATAACACTGCATTATCAATAAACATGGATGGCACCATGAGTTCTCGTCTACCACAACACTACACCATCAGTAACTATCGATTGCCACGTCCTCTGATTCCTTTTCTGTTCGTATTCCTTCTGAATCTCGTCCATTCGTACCCACACTCTTCGAAACAGCCCCTAAGCTCAAATATATATAACAAATACAGGCACACACATACACACATGCGCGTGCACACACACCCTTATGTTCACATAGAACCCCCCTCCCCCCTTTCCTCCCCCTCCAAACACAGAGGCATGTACACATATGCAGAAACATGCACTGACACGGATCACACATATTCAGAACACACACACACACACACACACACACACACACACACACACACACACACACACACACACACACACGCACGCACGCACGCACGCACGCACGCACGCACGCACGAACGCACAGACACACACACAGACACACACGCACACACACACGCACGCACACACACACACACACACACACACACACACACACACACCACACACACACACACACACACACACACACACACAATGAACAGTTAAAAAGAAATCAATTAACATGGCGCAAATGTTCGCTTATTGCTAGACCTCATTTCAAGCGTAAAACCAAAGGCCCTGCAATGACAGCCTGAACAACAGCCCTTTTGCTTATCCTTGAAACCGACTCACACTAACTACTCCTGAATTTTATCACACTGCATTCTATTCAAGTCTAGTATATCTAAATCTCTACACATATCAGAGTATGTGAAACGAAAACCTGGGTAGTCATTCGAGACCGTAAAAACAAACGAAAAGGAACTCAAGTACGCACTGGTGAAAATCAAGGTATCCAATTGTTACCTCCTTCCCTTCGTTCGTCTAATTGCCATATTTTTCTGTCTATGCATCGTTTGCATTCTAAAAAGTGATGGACACATATGCATTCTGTGATTTTAACGTATAAAAGGCATTCCAATATACAGCTACACCACATTTTAATTGAACATCAAATGTACCATCGCCTACTGCACTCAGTACCCCTCTCTCGATTTATACCCAACCCACCAATGCCTGTCCCTCTCCATCCCTCTGTGGGTGTCTGTGCGTGCGTGCGTGAGTGAGTGTACGCGTGCGTTTGTGCGTGCATGCATGCGCGCGCGCGCGCGCGCGCGCGCACGTGTGTGTGTGTGTGTGTGTGTGTGTGTGTGTGTGTGTGTGTGTGTGTGTGTGTATGTGTGTGTGTGTGTGTGTGTGTGCGTGTGTGCGTGTGCGTGTGTGTGTGTGTGTGTGTGTGTGTAAATTGAATTGTTTGTAATCAAGTGGATGAGTGATAAGTTTCTAAAGGGTTTCACTACTGAAGGGAGGACAACTCTGTGTGTGTGTGGTGTGTGTATGTGTGTGTGTGTGTGTGTGTGTGTGTGTGTGTGTGTGTGTGTGTGTGTGTGTGTGTGTGTGTGTGTGTGTGTGTGTGTGTATGTGTGTGTGTGTGTGTGTGTGTGTGTGTGTGTGTGTGTGTGTGTGTGTTGTGTGCGCGCGTGCGTGGGTGCGAGTGAATCTCAAAGACAAAACTAACTCTAAATACATTGCCGCACGCCCGTTTTTGTTCAATTGATGATTATTTTTTCTACTGGCGACCGACATATCAATTTCCTGTAAAACGCTTAAAGAAAGGTCAATTCGGTTCCAATGAATTACAGTCATTTACAAGCCCAGACTTTCTTTTCTTTGAAATGACCAAAAAGAAGTATCTGTTTACCGAGGTCAGGGATGTTTTCCTTCTCATCAGAATGTCGTTTTTCTTCGTCTGATTCCTTTCTTTACCCCGCTTCTTCATTTTAGGCCAAAATCAGTTTTGAAGCTATCACGTCTGGTGTGATTTTGCCTCTCTTTCACTGAAATGGTTGAAGAAGAAATTAATCTCTCTCTCCTCTCTCTCCTCTCTCTCTCTCTCTCTCTCTCTCTCTCTCTCTCTCTGTGTCTGTCTGTCTGTCTGTCTGTCTGTCTGTCTCTCTTCTCTCTTCTCTCTCTCTCTCTCTCTCTCTTCTCTCTCTCTCTCTCTCTCTCTCTCTCTCTCTCGTGACGAACTAACATTGGGTGTTTCTGATGCTTCATTTAATGAAGCGGTTTCCAGATAGGAGGCTCTTGCGCTCTTGCCAGTATTGGTCATCTCAAGTCTGGGAAGGGCGCTGGTTCTGACAAAATCATAGGTGAATTGTTGAAACACGTAGATGTTGTTGTTATCGATTTTCTGGTTGTCTTTTTCAACAAATCATGGAATTTTCCCTGAACAGTGGTCGCTGTCCATCATCATCGTACCAATATGTAAGAAAGGAGACGTCAATCAGCCTGATAATTATCGTGGCATAGCCTTACCAAGTGTTGTAAGTAAAGTTTATACACACATTTTAACGAAAAGGCTATCCATATGGGCAAAAGAAGAAAAGTCTTGAAAAACAGGCAAGTTTCCGAGCAGGGTATAGCACAATCGACCATATTTTCACCCTTTATGCTATCATACAGAAGTTTTTACAAAAGAATTCCAAACTCTATGTTGCATTTATCGATTTAAAAAAAGCGTTTGACTCCGTGAACAGAAATTCATTATGGGCAGTTTTGACGAGAATGGTGTGAATGGCAAAATGCATAGGGCCTTAAGAAGTATTTATGATTCTGTATTGGCATGTGTTCGTCACAAATGTTTTTATTATGATTGTTTCAATTGTCCTAGAGGAGTGAGACAAGGCTGCCTACTGAGCCCTATATTATTTTCCTTTTTCATTAATGAATTAGCTGTAGAATTGTCTGTGACTTGAAAGCACGGAAAACAATTAATTCTTGGGGCAGTCGAAATCTTTCTTCTTTTGCTTGCAGATGATGTCATACTGTTGTCGGATACAATAATAGGTCTGCAGAACCAGCTTGACAGCTTAAAAGGAGAAACAGATCGATTATATCTGAGTAATAATCTTTAAAAAAAAACACAA
>CM031595.1:69359719-69372219 GCA_018398815.1 Conus ventricosus | reverse complement strand
GCATGGAGTAGCTGAGCGGAAAGCTGACTGCATGAAAGCATATTTTAAGGGGACTCAGTCACTTTTGGAATACGACTCTCTGAACCCCCCCCCCCCCCCCCCCCAAAAAAAACCCAAAAACCCCCAACCAACCAACAACAAAAAAACAAAAACAAAAACAATAAAAACAAAACTTGCGCGCCTCTTGACGACTCCAGTTTCTCAAAGTGCTCTCCCTCAGCCTGTCTGCCACTTCTCATTTCTTCAGACCGTCTGGTCATGACTCACGATAACACCGACTTTCGTATGTCTGCATTGACGCTCTCGAAGAAAGCTCGCGCATCTTCAGAACGCTGGAACAGCTTCCCTTTTTAGTTGCCGATTAACTTGCCCGGAAATGAAATGAAGTCACTGAGAGCCAGGCAGAGAAAACACGGGATAGGGGTGACTGGCTCACCTCTGTTTTCGTGTAGAAAGTCCAGAGCAGCAGCGGCAGTGTGCACAGTGGCATTATCATGATGTCGGGGGAGACCATGGGTTGTTGGTGAGAGCGTTCAGATTGAAGTGCCACGTGCTACGGTTCCTATGTTCGTCATTTGGGACATTTTGAGACTTTTGCTGGAAGGTAGTAATTTTGGAACAAAGGATAAGGTCGGTTTGGATTTATTCCAGAGGAGTGGGGGTTGGGGGGGGGGGGGGGGGGGGGGAGTGTAGGCACGTGCCTTTTCTCACCTACTGGGCAGTGATTTTTGGACGGGATTGATGCAACACGTTACGCCGATGCTTTGGCCGACTGTCTTTGTTCTCAAACAATCGGCTTCGGTTACATACTTAGCTTGTGCGTTTCAATACGTTCATAACTATAAGATTTCAACGGGGCACAACTAGCTGTGCCTGTTTGGATGGCATGAACAGGAAGTGAACTCGCTGCAACTTTGATGTTTGTCAGCATGACCAGTACAAAGAAACGAAAAGTGTCCTTTGTTTCACATTCACGTCTACAAGATGGACGACCAAAGTCATTGGTACATTCAGAACTTAAAAATTATTGCCCACAGTTTGTGGACAACCTCTAACCCTCAACGGAAATCCGGTGAAACTTTCTCTGTGGCATCTATTTAAAACTAACGTTTAGGTACTGACGAGATACTTTTGAGACAGAATAGAGTTACACGTGGATTCATTAACGTCTGTGTTTGCAGGTCAGTTTTGCTTGAAACGAGTCTGCCTTTGAACTCCGGTATAAACCCATATTCATGAACAACTCCCTTGGTCAACCAAACAGTACCAAAGCCATTTTCAGTAACTCTTTTGTTTAGTCGAAACCCATTTACAGTCACTGGATTTGTGCTGTCACAAGAGCATTTCATAAACGTAATCGCGTATACTCGACATGAGGGATTTGTTTAAGTTTAACTAATATTTGATGTACGATTTACATTTGTTGTAACGTGTAAGAAATTTATTCTAGTTTTTTCTCATGCCAGTTTCAGTGATGTATGGAGAAAAACATTTAGAAATCTTATTTTGTCAAAAGTATAGATTTTTCAGTTTGGTCTCTGTCTTGTTCCAGCCCCCGTACCTTAGATGCGTGTGTCAGAATGGGTTTAATTTGCATGATAACTAGACTCCCAGATACAACTATATTTATCACATTAAGTTCTGTTAACTGATTTTGTTATTTTCATTAATTTTTCTTTGCTTTTCTACAAACATCTGACAAAATGCTGCTAATAATCGACTTAGTCATAACCGTCCCTTAGTATTCGTTTGAGTAGCTTCCTTAGTTTCTTCATTCATATAAAACCGTCTTTTTCTGGCACACCAAACCATTATGTTTGTTAAATCAAGATCGACCGTTAACCGCAATAGATCCGTTCCACTTTTAGACGACTGGTGTGTCTCAAGTCCAGTGACATAGTCAAATAAAGTGATATCATCAGCAAACAGCAGCTAAAAGACTTCAGTTGTACCAGGAACTAATTGAACGCCATGTTTTCCACTGCCAGACAGATCAATAGTCAGTTCATTGAACATGGGTTTTCCATCCTGCTGACAATCACGGGTGTTTGGAATATTTTTTTATCTGCCCTTTTTTCGGTCCACCTTCAACACTTCACCAGCAGATAATAGGAAAACAATTCCTGTTGAATCGATAAAGAGAGACCGAAAGGGGAGCGCGCGCGTGTGTGTTAGTGTGTGTGTTAGTGTGTGTGTGTGTGTGTGTGTGTGTGTGTGTGTGTGTGTGTGTGTTCGTTCGTTCGTTCTTTGTTTTTATGTCTTTTCACCATAAGTGATATTAGACCAAAGTGTGCGTGAGTGAGTGCATTCTGTCTGTGAGTGTGTGAGAGTGTAAATGTGTGAGGTAATGAAAACTGTAAAGAGAAAATGTTAAAGATACATATAACAAACAAAATGCAAAATACAGAAACGTGGGTGGGTGGATGTGTCCTTCACCACTTATTTACACTGGAAGAAAAAAAAAATCTACAGGAATGACCTGATGGGGGTGTGAATTAGGATTCAGCAATTTGTAGTAAAACCTTTGTGTCAAAAAATAAATCTTCTGTTTTCTTCCGAAACATTCCTTGCTGTGACTGAATCAGGTAGAAAACCTCGGATACTTTTACAATGAAATAAAATGTGATTAACTGTGATTTGTGCACCACACAGGCAATATACAGTTTTGGAGAATTTTGTTTTTAACGCGTTAATTTTTAGGCGGAAAAAAGGGAAGTGACAAGTCTAGAATAATATAACGGTGCATTTGACAACTTTTTTGATACAATTTCCAACGGGAATGCAGCTGCATTTTGTGTTAGAGTCTTTTCATCATGACGTCTGCTAAATTGTTTTCCATGCTGTTGTTTCTAGCAGCCTGTAATTTTCATGTAGTGACAAAGGAAGTGTCATGTCTACAGTCTTCTCTAAACCTTTTGCGCCTCTTTTAGCAGCTCTGTCGGCCATTTCGTTTCCATTTATGTTACAGTGCGAAGGCACCCAACAGAACTCAATGACTGTGTCTTTAGCCGACAAGCAATGTGATAAATAATGAATTTTGTACATAAGGTCAGGCCGTGTATCGGTACTGAAGGAGTTCAGTGAACATAAAACCGATTTAGAATCCACCAATATCACAGTTTTGAATACTGTCATTGGAAAATTCACCAAGAATTCTAAAGCAAGCATAATGGCTGTCAATTCGGCTGTAAAAATTGACAGTTTTTTGCCGATGTAGAAGCATTTTTTTCAATTTTCAGTGCCGGTATGCAAAGGCCGCACCAGCATTATCATTGTCAAGTACGGAGCCGTCTGTAAAAACCTGAAGATGATTTTGATATTTTTCATAGATACGTGTTTTTGCAATTGAATTCGTAACATTTATATTTTCTTCTTTTCTCAGTTTAGAGTAGCTGATATCATATGACGGTTTTAATGTTTCCCGTGGTGGTATAGGCGCGAATGATGGTCTTACTGACATGTCTTTGATGCTTATTCCTGAACTTTCAATTAAATTAGAGGTATATGTTGCTATTGTCATTTGCGACGATATATTGTTTGATGTGTGTGTGTGTGTGTGTGTGTGTGTGTGTGTGTGTGTGTGTGTGTGTGTGTGTGTGAGTGAGAGAGAGAGAGAGAGAGAGAGAGAGAGAGAGAGAGAGAGAGAGAGAGAGAGAGAGAGAGAGAGAGAGAGAGAGAGAGAGAAGAGTGGCACACACACACACACACACACACACACACACACACGAGAGAAGAGAGAGAGAGAGAGAGAGAGGAGGAGAGAGAGAGGAGAGAGAGAGAGAGAGAGATTTATACATAAATAGGCCATTTCCCCTCACAAATGGGTGCAGATGAACAATGAACCCAAATCATGATATCAGTTGAAATGACAGGAGTGACTTCATTATAGGTCTGCCCTCAAACTTGACAATGATTGTCAGCTGACGGACACACAACACAACACACAACACACTACAACACAAACATCACACACACACACACACACACGCACGCACGCACGCACAACACACACACACACACACACACACACACACACACACACACACACACACACACACGTACCCTAACACTCGGATCGTTTCTGATCAAGCATAACGATCTTCAAAGTGAGCATTTACCTGCAATCAAGAATAAAGGAAGTGATGAGCCAAATATTGGCTTTGACTTAGCTTTTCTTGAATACTGCGTCAGTTATATAATCGAAAGAGTCGGCTGCTCGATGCCAGTTAGATCAATGCAACCCCTCTGCAGCTTTCTACTTGCTCATGTAGTGATTATTCAGCATACTTATCGACATCAGGGACCTCTGGACTGAATCGACGAGGAGACTTCGCCGAAGACAAAGGGGCTTTATGTCATAGTCGTCTGATCCCCATTTTGCGGAAGTAGGAAGGCTATATACGTAATACATATATTACGTCACTGTCTGTGGATTTTCACTTTCTTCTTGATAATCCAGACAAATTTCAAAGCACTGTATATCCTACTTTAGTCTCTAACAACCTTCTGTGAGTGGAATACGGTCGTTTGCCTATCTTAAGTCGAAAGTTTATTAATTTTAACATTAGAAGAATGCAGGAGGCTCTACAAGTGACGTCACATGAGGCTCCACAAGTGACGTCACAATTTTCTGTCCACAGCGCTGGTGTTTGAACAAGTAAGCGAAAGCAATCTTTTATTTACTAAATCTGCACAGTAAACGTGTTCACAGAAAGACCCCCATACTGTTATTGTCAGTCTCCAGAAATGATCTTTAAAGAAACAAACATATGTTGTAGCTTAAACGCTCTTAGAACACAAATGAACAGATTTCTAGCTGTTCGTTCATGATTTGATGCAAGAAATAAACTTAATCGGAAAAAAGGCTTTGATGTTTTAGTTTTTAATATGTATTATTTGTTCTCGTAATCATTTATTACAGGACAACATAGAACAAAATACCCCTCTTCTTCCACTTGTTTACATACTAAACATATTAAATCAACAGAGGTGTATTGTCTGTATTGTCACGTGTGTGTGTGTGTGTATGCGTGCGTGCGTGCGTGCGTGCGTGCGTGCGTGTGTGTGTGTGTGTGTGTGTGTGTGTGTGTGTGTGTGTGTGTGTGTGTGTGTGTGTGTGTGTACTAAATCTATAACCGTTCTTTACATGAAAATCTGATTCTTTGGTATACCAAGCTTTCTTTAAAGCCAACGGGAAACTGCTTTCCTCCCTCAACGACTTGATCAGTCCACAGACCCCCAAATCCCAACATACTCATTTTACATATCGTATGCACAGTCTGTTTCATGACGTGGATCCAAACAACACACTGCCCTGTCTGCTTTTCTTGGTGATCTTGACTTGTCTCATCTACTTTTATCACGTCTACTTATCTCGTCTACTTTAACCAACATTGGAAACACCCCAAGGCAGAATTGATGTAAATTGGCTACTGTTTGTCTCTCTCCATATCAAATTATAGCTGTTTATATCTGAATTCCTAGAAACGTTTTAAGAGCAAAGAGATGCGGCTTTTCAGAATGGTGAACAACATTACTTCGTCCATACGTTTCACTCTCACATTCAGCGATTAGTTGTATTTATAGATCAAACAGTTGTAGATGTACGGAAAAGCAATAACATTTTGATTTGTTGATAGTTTTTGCATTAAACATAATGACGCATATTTTGCTCTAATGGCAATATTCTAATCCAACACAGTCTACGCGAAAATGTGTATGTTTCTTAGAAAGAGCGAGAACAAATGATTGATTAATTCATCCTTATATTGAAGACAAAGATGTTTTTGCCGAGGCCTAGTTTTATAATATGTCTCGATCAAGAGAGAGAGAGAGAGAGAGAGAGAGAGGAGAGAGAGAGAGAGAGAGAGAGAGAGAGGAGGGGTGTGTGTGTGTGTGTGTGTGTGTGTGTGTTGTGTGTGTGTTTGTGTTGTGTGTTGTGTCTAAGAGAGAGAGGAGAGAGAGAGAGAGAGAGAGAGAGAGAGAGAGAGAGAGAGAGAGAGGGGAGGGATGAAGGGAGAATCCATGCACATTAGATGGTGTTTGATAGCAGCGTAATTGTACGGGTCTCCAATATCCTTTCAATGAGCACGCATAACATCTTGGCTGAAGATTACACAATCCGTTTGTCACACTGTAACAGGTTTGTTTTTGTCTTATTTCATAGGTGGAACACCAAACAAATCCTTACAAACGAATTGTACAACTCCGATAGTCTCCCCCTTTCCTCTCTCTCTCTCTCTCTCTCTCTCTACTCTCATCTCTTCTCTCTCTCTCTCTCTCTCTCTCTCTCTCTGTGTCGCTCGGACTAAGTCACTGTGTCTCCTTGTCTCGTCTCTGTTTCTATCTATCTCTGTCTGTCTGTCTGTCTCTGTCTCTGTCTGTCTCTTTCCTCTGTCTGTCTTTGTCTGTTTCAGTATGTATTCGTGTTTCTCCTTTTTTCTCTTTCTCGCACACAAACAAATACGCACTACCACAGGCACGTGTGTACCCACTTAATATATTAGGTGTCTTTGACTAGTCCTGTCTTCCTCTGTCTTTCTGTCTGTCTGTGTGTCTGTCTCTCTGTTTTAGAACTCATGCACAGTCATGCAAATGGCACTTGTTTCTATGAACACACACACACACACACACACACACACACACACACACACACACACACACACACACCACACTGCAATACGACGATCTGCAAAACTGCGAGAAATCCTGCACACTTAACTCCGTCAAGAACAGCGCAAAAGTCTACAAATTTCAGAAGCGGACAAATTCATTCCTGGAGAAGGTCCAGTCTTGTTGAAATTGTCTCAACCGCTACCAGACAAATTATGCAAGAATAGAAAACGATAACACCCTTCCCGCCACCCACCCCCATTCCAAAGAACAACAACAACAACAGCAATTTAACAGCAATGCCTCCCCAAAACAAACAAACAAGATCAGTCACAACGAAAATTCCTTGACGCGAGAGGAGGTTGAAGGGGCAGGGCCGGGGTAGATGTGGGGGTGGGGGCTATGGGGACAGGGACGGAAGAAAGGAAAAATGAAGGACAGTCAGAACTGGGGAGCATAGGGGAGGGGGAGCTGGAAGTGGGTCGATAAGATTGGATGGAGGCAGAAAAAGGTGGTGGTGGTGGGTGGGGGGGGGGGGGGGGGGGGGGGAGGGGGGGTAATAACCCGCACAGAGGTCGCGTTTGTCACTGTCACTGGTTTCGGCGCCCACCAACACAATGGGAGCACTGCATTGATGAACGCCGAACTATTTTATTTTTGTGTGTGTGTGTGTGAGTTGGCAGAGAGGGGAGGGGGTGGGGAGAGAGGGGCGGGTGGGTGGAGGAGTGAAAGGGCAGAGGAGGGGGTGAGGTGCGTCAACTCAATAACCAACGTCAGAAAGGAAAGCGAACACCGCCTGCCCACGCTGTGACTGTGTCATGGCGGTGTGTGACGCGGCGCGGGGTAATGTCTTCGCCTTTTGTCGAGAGAACAACACCGTAGGTAAACATTAGAAAAGTAGTTAAGGACTCAGAATCAAAAACTTACTTTTTAAATTTTTTTTTTTTTGGTTTTTGATTCTGAGTTCTTAACTACTTTTCTAATGTTGAATCCAGGATCCACAAACCTACATTCTTATTTACATAGGTAAACAGTGTTTGAATGTCGAACTATGACTGGACGTTGAGGAACGTGATTGGTGAGAGAAGCTCACTGTTTGGTAGGACGGATGTGTTCCCGATATGCAGGGCAGTCCAGGAGTTGTCAGACGGGAGGACAGGGCGCTTGGCTTGGGCCGAGTCGTTACTTTACTTTTCAACCTTTTTGGGGGTTGTAAAAGGAAAACCTAGTTTTCCTTGAGGCCAGAGAGTGGCCGATTTTGATGTAGCGCAGTCAGAAGTCTGCTAGGGATTACTTGGCTAGAATATTGATTCCCTATGAGTAAGTTGCCAGTTGGGATAATAAATACATAGAGAGAGAAAAAAAAGTTATGAATAAGTAAATGTAAACAATAACTGATTTTTCATGAAGGGGTTGGGGAACCCCTGTACCCTCGCTCCTTGCATCCCCATTCCCCCTTCATCTCCCTAATTCTCCACTGAAATGGGGTCCAGATTAACCTTCACGCACATGCACAGATCGCTGAAGCTGGTCGCGCACTGTCTGGCTGGGAAGAATGGAGGGTGGGCTGGTAGGTGTGTAGTTAAAGGGTTACCTGTATGACGATTCCCATGATTTCTTCTGTCTGTAACGACACTATGATGATGTATTCCACTCATAAGTGGCAGATAGTGAGTTGTACAATATACCTACGGCACAACGTGCGCTAGTGGAACAGCCACGCCGATTCACAACGTCTCTCTTTTCTTACGCTGTCGGGACACCATCACTATTTCGGATAAAGAATAGGAAGAACCTCTCTCTCTCTCTCTCTCTCTCTCTCTCTCTTCTGTCTGTCTGTCTGTCTGTCTGTCTGTCTCTCTCTCTCTCTCTCTCTCTCTCTCTCTCTCTGTCTCTCTCTCGCTGTCTAATGCTTGGTATTGTACTGGTATATTTGTATTTACACTGTATGTGATTATCGTGTGTAACTGTATTGTGATTGAGGCCCCGTCAGAATGGGCCAATGGGTCAATGACCTTCTTATTCATTCATTCATTCATTCATTCATTCATTCATTCATTCATTCATTCATTCATTCATTCATTCATTCCTCCCTTCATTCATTCATTCTCTCCCCACCCCCCTCTCTCTCTTGAAGCGCATCTCCAGAATACCATTGTGTTGTCTTGCGATTACAATGAGATTTCAAACCATCAGCAGACAAACTGTTCCTCTGATTGCTCAAACTTGATTTGTTCAAACAAGATGCTATTCTTTTTGCCTCCATAGCTGATGGAAAATGCATCGATAATGTTCCAACTCAACTAATGTTTTCTCTCCGCCAATTCACAACTCGTGCTTTATTCATAATCAGCTTCATCGCCAGTTAAGTGCACACTTTCAAATTCTCACAAATAGCTCGTTCATTGCACATTAGCGCTGCATGTTCAGATCGTTATCAGTTTCTTGTTCACTGCGATTTTTCAGGTTATTCTGACAACAGTGCACACTGTATTCTGACAAATGTGACTTTTTGCGGTGAAGAGAACAACGGAAGGGAAGTCAGGATGTAATCCGAAACCAAAGGTTTTGAATGGTCGTGATCCGCCATTGCCAGTGCCGTGATCTCTTATGTAACCATTTGGCATTCGACTCGTCAATCAGCTAAATTTGGTCGGGTCAGCAAATGGTTCTGTGCACCATAGAAGATTTAGATGACCCCAGTAGCTGTATATTTTCCTTCCTGCCTCCGTAAACTTTTATTTTTTATTTTTTTAATAATCTTTTTATTTAAAGTCTCGTCAATCGGCTAAATTTGGTCGGGTCAACCAATGGTTCTGTGCACCATAGAAGATTTAAATGATCCCGTAGATGTATATTTTCCTACCTGCCTCCGAAAATGTTTTTTTTTTATTTTTTTTTTATCAATCTATTTTTTTTAAGTTTGCAAGGCCATCTTCACGATAAGAGAAGGTTTTAAGTTTTTGTCTTGTTTATCTTATTATTGTATCTATTTCGTCTGCCATGTTTGCCCCGATTCTAGTTAAGAGACGGAGACATACAGCAGGACCGCCCTTCATATGACATCCTGACAGATCTGGGGCTGGAATCTTTACCGCGCCGTGCACCTCGTTGGCCCAGCTGATGGGCAGTGGATTTGCATTGCAAACGTTGTCACTTCAAATCCTGGCATTCTTCCTGTCCACCGTGATAGCCCCCTATTTTCTGGCAGTATGGGTGCTGTTTTGGAACGCCCCCTACTCTTTACTTGCTTCCCAGGACAACTGATTAATACCATTGTTATGATTGATAAGATCACTGGCGGGCAATGTTCTCAATAGATGTTCGTAAATATGCAGGGAGGTAATTTGTGTGTGAGCTCGCGTTCAGAGAGAGTGACCTCACCGTTTTTGTGGGACAGTTGTCCCCGGTAGGCACGTCGAAAGCAATTTAGTCCCATTACTCAGCTTAGCAGTTTAGTCAGAGTGAGAAAATGCCGAAACGCTGGTGTGAAAATGGCGGTGCTCCCATAATGCAGACAGTCAACATTCCGATCGCTATCCTGGCACGCGTTTCAAATTAAACATTTGATTCTCTAGCTCTATTCAGGGATTGTTGATCTCCTTGCTTGTCCGATAAACTGAAAAAAGGCAACTCTGTCTTCGACGAAACGACAGGCATTATCTTCCTCTGATGTTTTTCTTTCCGGAACAGGTGTTATAACGTGCATTCTTCGGGAACAATATCCTGATGTCCTGAACAATAAGCATGATATTTTGTTCATGCCTGATTTAGAAAACACATTATTGTTAAAATAAAGGCACTCATGCATCGGTCAAATGTGGATAGTCTGTATCAAAGCAGGTGAAGAGAAGTTCCGAAAACATCTAGAACTCTGCCTGTTAACAATTTAAACGATTCCACAATTTCTCTTTCATGGTGTGTCTTGTTTGTTGTTACAATTATTGTTGTCGTCGTTGTTGTCGTCGTCGCTTTTAAAGGTACTCTCGTGGCTGTTTTTTTGTTTTGTTTTTAACATTGAGTGCGCTTTAATTCAGCGTGGGAGATTTATGGTTTCAGGGGGAAAACAACGAACTTTATTTTCTGAGGGGTTTCAACGCGAGATGTAAAGGTCACAGAACATAATTCACAAATAACGAGAAAATTTATATTGTATTCGACCTGTTGCATAACCTCTCTCTCTCTCTCTCTCTCTCTCTCTCTCTCTCTCTCTCTCTCTCTCTCACACACACACACACACACACACACACACACACACACACCACACACACACACACACAGGCCACACACACACACACACACACACACACACACACACACACACACACACCACACACACGCACGCACGCACGCACGCACGCACGCACAAACACAAACACACACACACACACACACACACACACACACACACACGCAACCACACACATAAATACACACACACGCGCGCGCTCGCTTAGAAGTACAATACTGCATGAAGCCATGAAGCCACGCATGTGTTTGTGTGTGTGTGTGTGTGTGTGTGTGTGTGTGTGTGTGTGTGTGTGTGTGTGTGTGTGTTTGTGTGTGTGTGTGTGTGTGTGTGTGTGTGTGTGTTGCTGCTGTGTGTATGTTGCGCGTGCGCCTGCGCGTGTGCGTGTGAATAACAGAGAGAGAGAGAGAGAGAGAGAGAGAGAGGAGAGAGAGAGAGAGAGAGAGAGAGAGAGAGAGAGGGGAGAGAATCTGTGTCTGTGTGTAAACATCAGAGAGTATGGATAAAGAAAGAGGTGTGTGTTGTGTGTGTGTGTGTGTGTGTGTGTGTGTGTGTGTGTGTGTGTGTGTGTGTAGATATATTATGAACTGTGGTGTGTCTCTATTTGACACCAAGAGCGCAGACACAATCAGCCGTGTCTCCTGATGAGACCGATCCAGCGGACGAAAGGCCTAGGTGCAGGCAATACAAATAAATGTACCTTTGAGAGGGATTACGGTGGTTCCTTCAGGCAGCTAGTGAAGGGCTTCTCATATTTATAATATATTCCCCCATTTGTTTGTGTGTTGTGTGTGTGTGTGTGTGTGTGTGTGTTGTGTGTGTGTGTGTGTGTGTGTGTGTGTGTGTGTGTGTATGTGTGAATTACAGAGAGGGCCACAGACAGGAAGAGACCCAGATTTTTTTCTCAGCTGTTTTCTGTCCATTCTCACCGTAATTCTTGCATGCAAGCAAGACAGATGGTGCCTTTAAGGTGTAGAGGAAACAAAAACAACAACAGAAAATCTTAATTACGCAGGAGTTCTTCTCTCATTATTCTTCCCTTTTCCTTCCACTCCAGGAAGCCATCAAGGTGCGCATGCCTACCGATCAGCACAATTCTCTGCGTTATTTTCACGCCAAATAGCATGCCAAGCAGAACGTTCTATGAACAAATAGAGCAGAACTGTCAAGGCGAGCACCAATCAAAAGAGTCCAGTAGACTGGGCGAGGAGTGTAGAGTAATTATTAAGGATGTAATTCAGCAGCGACCGGCCAAACGTCACGGACTAATAACACCAATTTAAAACAGAATAAAAGCTTGACGTGATACGAATGACGAAGGCTGACGATTGTAACCAAATGGTTAAAAAAGAAAATAACAAAAAATCCAAGAAGAAGAAAAGAAAGAGAGAGAGAGAGGAGAGAGAGAGAGAGAGATGAGAGAGCCTTCTTATACAAGGAAAGGGAAAGTCAGAAGAAGCAAGGAAGAGGAAGTGGGGGACGGTGGACGTGGTGTGGAGTAGGGCTAGCGACGGGGGAAAGGGTTGTCGGCCGGAAATCTTGACATAGTAGCATGCAAGCAGACTTCACCAAGATGTCAACTGCTGTGACGCGTTTGTTCGATCAGGTAAGAATGATGGTAATGTGATACATCGTAGAA
>CM031595.1:69352219-69354719 GCA_018398815.1 Conus ventricosus | reverse complement strand
TCACATCGCCTTTCCCCACAGTCGGCCAAAAGACGGAAGAGAAAACAGATACTGCTGAAGGTTTGGGGGACAGTCAGAAACCATTCTCATCAAGAAAGAACAGGTGGAATGCTCTGTCTGTTGTCTGGAGAGCCAAAATGAGAAAGAAAAAGAAAGAAAGACAGAAAGAACGAACGAGAGACGATACCCCCGAAGGTGCTGCATGGGAGCCCGGAGAAGGTTTTTCTTCAAGCACCAAGCCAACCGGATGGGAGCGGTCCTGCACCACTCTTGGCAGCTTGTGCTGTGTTGAGACAGACAATCAGCGATTTTTTTTTTTTTTTAGGAAGATAGAACATCTGGTCTGCTCTTTCTTGTTGTCTGGAATATTGCCCCCACGAGTATATTTAATACAATGAACGCTCACTATTGTTTTCACGAGTGAGGAATGTTGTAGAAGTATGGCTAGCGATTGAAAAATTACTAGCGACTGACAAATTATAGATCAAAGTCGGAAGACATCATAACGGTCTCTGAGAAATACGCACCTGTCGTACTTGTGGAATGGCTCTTTTTTTCTCTAAATTATTAGAGACGGAATTTATCTAAAGAGTAGATGTCCAAAATTTAAAAATCTTCAAAACGAGTGCATTCCAAAAAAAAAAAACCCCAAAAAACTTGAAACCAAAGTCTGTTTGAATTTTTTGCATTCTGTATTAAACAGGGCAGGCTATAAATTTGGAATTAGGAAAATGTATAAAAATGGGAAAGTAGTGCGTTTGTACATAGTTACAAAATGTTTGCATTTCACTTACCGTTTAGACATTCTACTACAATATCAAATCACCGAATAAGAGTGTTTAAGTGATGTTATAAACTGTAGCTTGGCTTGGAAATGCAAATTGTTTAGCCCATAAGAGGCAGACGGATTGATTTTTTTAAAATTCTTGATTCATGAGACACTGATTTTTCCTGCATGAACCAAAGTTATTATCTGTTTCTTTCTCTTTATGGCGGACCATTATAGCTGGAATCGTCTGGAGCTTTACGATGCAGAATTTACTGTTGTGGAACAGCACATTTCCCCAGCATGAACGGTCTCACAATCATAGGCATGTTTTAGGTAGTATTCAGTCTTGATATGGCTCCCACATTCGGCTGGGTGGAAACCATGTTTTGACTCGTGGGATGGTTGTATTCATTTATTCCTTCGGTCCTTTCATTCATTCATGTAGAACGTTAATTCATAATTCATTCATGCATTCATTCATTTCTTTTTGTTATATGTGTAATACATTCTTCCGTTTTCCCTTTTACTTGCCTATAGTACCATACGTAACTTAATTCAATGATACAACCTTGCTCCCCCCCACTCCTTTTGGCCTTCCTGTTCAACAAAACCGTCTCTTTTAGTGTAAGTTAGATCAAAAGATCAATAAGAAAGCCTTGTCCATACAACTACTAACAGTGTTTCTCTCTTCCCATCTTCTCCTTAGGAAAACCTCTGTGGCCAATACCCATCGTATCAATCTGAATATTCATTGGCATGGCATAACCTGTCAAACGAAGAGCCATCTGTTGGACCATTGGTCATCTATATTCATTGGGCATTACAGAGGGCGTTACTATCTTTCCAAGACGGTGTGTGACGGGTGCACTTAATTCAAAGTAGCAGTCGTGCCACCTACCGTCAATGCAACGAATGCCATACTAACGACAACCAGAGTGACGTTTTCCTGATCATGATTTATGGCTTGTGTATTAACAAGGGAAGTAGTTCAGATGGGATATATAAAAGTTTGGCATACTGGGATGATACACGGATCTGGGTCAATACAAATGAAGAGAGAGAGAGAGAGAGAGAGAGAGAGGAGAGAGAGAGAGAGGAGAGAGAGAGAGAGAGAGAGAGGAGAGAGAGCGTTACTCGAGCAAGCACGTCAAAAACGTTCGTTCTCGGAAGAAACAAAATATTTAGTTATTCGTGGCACAAAAGTGATAATGCCACGAAAAACAAAAGAATGAACGAACGAACAAACCGTCCAGTGAATGAATAATGAAGAAATGAGTAAACAGTTTGAAGTTAAGCAATAAATTGGCGCCATTCAAAGGTTCTTCATCTTCTAGACCAACACTTACGCTCCGTTCTTAACTTGCATGTAGGTTAATCCCAAGTGGGGGAAGATGACTTAAGTCATGGACATTCCTGTGTCTGACTGCAGTCAAGCCATTTGATTTATAGCTCCAGCCAACTACGAGGGCTGAGTTCGATAACAAGTCGAGAAGTTGGACAAGGAGGCGAACCTGGAAGCTGGACCAGTCTCATCCATCAATGTCAGAGTTCAGGAAATCAATGTCTCTACCATCACCTATCCCCTCCCTCTCTTGCGTTGGCGCATTGTGGAGGCGAGAAGATGATTGTGTTGAAATCTTTTTTATATTTTTTTTTTAGAATCAAATCTAGAACGACAACTTTTCCTACCTCCGGCAAAAGAAAGAGATGGAGTACGATGGCAGACGTACG
>CM031595.1:69332747-69342747 GCA_018398815.1 Conus ventricosus | reverse complement strand
CCTGGAAATTTGTTCCTCAATATCTCAACAGCTGCATCTGTCGTAGTCAAGTCAGATACGGGTATAATACGTGAGCATCATTCTTGTGAAGAGAGTAAAAGAAATGTACAATGGAGACATTCAAGTAGAAACTATCTTCAAAATATATTTGAAACTGACACTTTTATATAAGAAAGGGTATACAATTCAGTCACTGACCCGTAGATAATGGCATTCGAATACATTATGTACGAAAGCCTACACGATCAGGATTATACAATAGAGGTCGTTGAAGACGAGAGGGACATGAAAACAAATTTGTGTGATGATTCACGTTTATGAAAATCTACAGACTCTCAAAAAAATTGGGTTCAATTTTTTCTTTTATGAACAACAAGCGTGTCACCGCTTTAACTCTCATGACCAGAATAATAAGATGATAATCAAGCGGTAAAATAAAACTGCTCGACACATGCCACCTCACCTGTTTTATGAGATGGGTTTATATATAGAAACTAAACAATAAACTGAATTTCTCTGACATTTTTTCATGTTAAAAATAAGACGTTTTTCTCAGGGAAGCTAAAAGACTGCTAGATATTTCAAAGGGTCTCTATCTAGCTCTGTGAAATTCCGTAACACAAATACAAACTGACACTAAGTCTTACCTCTTATATAACCATGTAAGTATGGGAGTTGTTGATCTGCAAATGTGCAACATATTTTGCTGTATATGAAAAATATTATGAAAGTGTTTGTGGTAAATAGCATAAGGGTTTGCTGGAAGAACATATAACTTCGTAACAGATGCTGCTGCTGTAGACGCACGGTGACTGCAAAAAACAAACAAACAAACAACAACAACAACAACACACACACACCACACACACACACACACACAACACACAACACACACACACACACACACATGATGATGCTTGTAGAGCTCTCCATTTGTTTTTTTCTTACGGGACCTTTCACCTCCATTATGGCCAAGTCGTATGTTTACACTCTTTCATTTTCCAGCACACACACACACACACACACACACACACACACACACACACACACCCCACACACACACACACACACACACGCGCGCGCGCACTCAAGCGCACACTCTTTTCTCTTCTCCTTCTCTCTCTCTCTCCTTCTCTCTCTCTCTCCTTCTCTCTCTCTCCCCTCTCTCCCCCCCTCTTTCTCCATACCTCTGATATGGTGTACTCACCCAAAACAGACCATGTCAAGATGCATTTAACAAACCATTTCTTTCTGGAAACTAAAATGAAACAAAGTTTATTTTTCCTGGGCTTTCAGGGTGAGTGCGTTTAATGCTTGCACCCTCTTTCAATCTGTTGTAACGACAGCTTGGGAACGATGTCTCAGAAATGCGCCCTAACTCTGCATTCATTCACATGACATTGCAACATTGCTCAAAATCCCATGCACCATGTCACCCCTGGAGCGCTGAGATGAGATACCAGGAAGACAACCGTGTCTGATTGCATCGGTTTGCGACAAGAACTCTTTGACCGGAAGCGAGGGGAACTAGTTTTTGTGACCCGCTATCCTGTTTTTCCAGTTCTTGTGTTGCCGCTGTCTGTTTTTCGCTACCTGTCCATCGCCTCATCTGGCGGCTTTAGTTCGTTTAGAATGAAGGGAGAGAAAGGGAAGGGAAGGGGGGGGGGGGGGGGGGGGGCGGGGGGAGGAGAAGGAGCAGTGGGGCATAGAGTAAGGAATTTGCTTTTAATCCTCCTGGAAACCTGGAAATACGGGGTTTTGCAATGACGGCTCCGCCTACGAGTGGTCCACCTGGTTTTTAAGAGGAAAAAAAAAAACTATTTGCGAGATGGAGGCAGGGGTGGAGATGTTCTCACAGGACTATTTTGGCTGTTTATAAATTTTCAGCTAAAGACCAGAGAGAGAGAGAGAGAGAGAGAGAGAGAGAGAGAGAGAGAGAGAGAGAGAGAGAGAGAGAGAGAGAAGGAGAGAGAGAGAGAGAGAGAGAGAGAGAGAGAGATATGTACGTTTCGTCTGTTGTTTCTTAATTGTTTTCGTCCATTTTTTTTAAGTAAAGAAAATATTTTTTTATATCTCCCCTTCGAAAGCCGAGTCACTATCATTGCGCAAGTAGGAGGAAGGCTTTCCCTGGTGAAAAGACGTTGGAGAGCCCCGAGAGAGGACGACAGAGACAGACTGTGATATAAGTCTCTGAAACCTGCACTCCTGAAACAAGGGCTAACTTCCACCCTGTGCGCTTACTTTGCGTGTGTAATGGAAATAAGAAAGCCCAGGAGAAGACGACGCATATAAACTGTGAAAGATGTCTTCAAAACTAGCACTTCCGAGCCAGGGCGGTTTGCTGGCCTGTCCACTTTGTTTAGTTTATGTTTTTAATCAAACCGAAGATTAAGAACAGAGAGAGAGAGAGAGAGAGAGAGAGAGAGAGAGAGAGAGAGAGAGAGGAGAGAGAGAGAGAGAGAGAGACAGACAGACAGACAGACAGACAGACAGAGAGTATGCGTGGATGCGCATTCTTTTTTGCTTCCCTTTCAGTTCGTCATTTTTTTTTCAGAATAGATGACAAAAATAGAAAGATAGGCACTCGTCACCCCTCTTCCTCTTCCCTTTGAAATGCACGATTTCACATATTTATTGAACAATTCCTCATGTCAGTGGATGGGAAGGAAGAAGCTATTCATTTGTCGCCATCTTATTTCCTCACAACCATTTCTTTCGGGATGAACAAACCGATTTTCTTCTTTCTCGGGGATCGGAAGGGAAGGAGGACTGGCTGTCTGGTTTTAGTCCAGAACTTATTCCTGATTCAGCTTTTGAGCTTTACGGCAGTGCAGTCGGGGTGAGTTGATATTCGTAAATGCACTGATCTTGCCCGGGTTGTTGTATTTGTTGTGGTCTGTGGACACCCCCTTCCCTGCCTCCCCCCACCTCCTCCCTACCGCCTTACAGACCACACTCCGAATCTTCTGGCGTCTAGGCAGAAGGGTTAAGGAAATGATGTTTACCCCAATTTCAAAATTATCAACAAGCAAACAAACAAAACAAAAAGAGTAAAGAAAAGAAAAAAAAAAAAAGAGAACGTTTTCTCTTGGAATCCATCAAAACTGTTCGTGAACTAAAAAGAATAACGTTTACAAGCCCGTCCGTGAAGGGAATAAATGGAAAGAAACAAAAGTTGACTGCAGGATTCGTTGCAAAATGAAAAAATAATAAATTTTTATAAAAACCTTTTGGTGTAGTCAAACCCATTAGTGAGAAAAACTGACGTTTCAAGCCATAGGCCCGTTGTCAAAGTGAAAAGAAGAGGACAGTGTAGACAGGAAAGCCTATGTGAGAATTGGGTGAGAACATTTCATTTAATGATTAAGTTGGACCAGAATAAAGTCACTGATCACTGTTCAGGTGTATTGAGCTCACACAGACACACACTGCAGTTCACACAAAGACACCAACACACACACGCCCCCCCCCCTTTTTTTTAATTTTTTTATTTTTACCCACCAACCCCCCACAAAACCACACACACACACACCACACCCCACCACCACCCTGCACCACACACACACACACACAAAAGGAGGGGAATAAATGGAAATATTCACTATTTAGCCTACTGAAAGAAAAGAAACAGAGGCTAAAGAAGGACAGGACAGAGAGGTTAAGGCAGAAGGGCCCTGGCTCAGCTAGACGTCAGTGACTCTGATGTTCATCCCAGCTGGCTGTGTGGTGCCCAAGCGGCTGATGACAAGGTTCTCCATGTGCTTTCTGTACACACGGTCTCTGGGGTTCTGCCACACTGCTGCTATCTTCGCATGACTGTAGCTGTGATATGGACCAAAAAATGTTGGCCGACTGGGTTGTTGTAGCCCAGCTTCATCGACCTCAGGTGCTCTGAAAGCGGTCGGCCAATGAGCGGTAGGTCTCCCCAATATACAGCTTGGAGCAGAGGGTGCAGGTCAAGACGTACACTAAGTCCTAGACTGGCAGTTTAAACTGGACCTCACAGTGAATGTGCCAGTGGGTCCCACGACTGTAGCTGAAGTGTCTATAAATGGGCACGTCTTGCATTTTTTGTCCCCACAAGGTCTGCACCCTGGTGAGGTTGACTGGGTGGCCTGCGGTCTAAGCTTGGACCTCACAAGCATGTCACGCAGGTTCTTGTCCCTCTGAAAAGCAATCAGCGGTGGCTTGGAAAAGATTTGTTTGAGGTCTGGTCTTGTTGGAGGAGACTAAAGTTTTCACGTAGGATTCTGCAGACTGGTAGGTTGTGAGGATGGTATGGGATGACTACCACAGCGCGATCCTCATCCTCTCCCGTTGCTTTTGGTCTCAGGGCTTCTGTGCGGCTGGTAGAGCATGCACGCTCAAGTGCTGTCTGCACAATATCCTCTGGGTACTGGCGGGCTATGAAGAAGGTGGACATCCTCTGAGCCTCATTCTCAAAGTCCTGCTCTCTACTGCAAATGCGCCTGAGCCTTTGGAACTGAGAATGTGGTATACTGTTCCTGGTGGAGGATGGGTGGCTGGAGTTGTACAGGAGATATGCATGTGAGTCAGTGGGCTTGTAGAAGACGGTGGTGGAGAGTTTGGAACAGTCTGGGTGGACAGAGATGGAAAGGTCCAGGAAGGAGATAGATTTGGATGATAGAAAAAGAAACACCCGAAGGTGCTGGGGAGGACCCAGAGAAGCACTGTCTTCACCTGCCCTTAGAGCAGTCCTGTACCACCCCTGGAGGCCTGCGCTGTGTTGACGATGGGTACAGGCACGCGCAGGACACTCCATTAAGATATCAAGGGACATAACTGCTCCTGAACAGAGGTAAATTAGACTACAGGATGCAGCTCATAACAGCCTCAAAGTAGCATCCCCCATGGGTGTACCAGCCCGTATTTCATGACTGCAGAGCCCACCGGCGAAAAACACCACCCCCCAGCTGCCGAGCACACCCCACAGACCCAACCACCCCTCCCCACGGACAGATGAAGACAGTGCCACTCCAGACACAGCCAAGCTTTCGCCATACGGTCTTATGTGCCCTCAAGAGAGAATCCAAAGTTGTAGTCTTTCCCACTGTCAACAGGACTTTCCCTGTGGTCAGTGGGTCTTTCCTCACCGCCACTGGACCTTTCTCCAGGGTCAGCCTAGTTAAGGCAAAGAAGAAAAAGAAACACCCGAAGGTGCTGGGGAGGACCCAGAGAAGCACTGTCTTCACCTGCCCTTAGAGCAGTCCTGTACCACCCCTGGAGGCCTGCGCTGTGTTGACGATGGGTACAGGCACGCGCAGGACACTCCATTAAGATATCAAGGGACATAACTGCTCCTGAACAGAGGTAAATTAGACTACAGGATGCAGCTCATAACAGCCTCAAAGTAGCATCCCCCATGGGTGTACCAGCCCGTATTTCATGACTGCAGAGCCCACCGGCGAAAAACACCACCCCCCAGCTGCCGAGCACACCCCACAGACCCAACCACCCCTCCCACGGACAGATGAAGACAGTGCCACTCCAGACACAGCCAAGCTTTCGCCATACGGTCTTATGTGCCCTCAAGAGAGAATCCAAAGTATTTCGTGGGTGTATCGGAGAGCAGGGTGGAAGTTAGACATGTGTTGGATGAAGTTTAACAAGTCTTCCCTTGGTCCCACCGACACACCAAGGCAGTCGTCAATATACCGTTTGAACAGTGCCGGTTGTGTTCCTGTGTAACGGCTGAGAGCTTGCTCCTCCACGAAGCCTACAAACAAGCATGCAAAGCTGGGCCCCATCTTTGTGCCCATGGCGACCCTCTTGTCTGTAGGTAGTGGCAGTCCTCGAAGGCAAACGAGTTCAGGGAGAGAACCAGTTCTGCTAGGCGGAGGATGGTAGGGATGTGAAGGTGTTTGATGTCACTCTTCTCCAAGTAGTGTTTCAGCGCCTGCAATCCGTCACTATGGGGGATACTGGTGTAAAGTGACACAATATTCATCGTGAAGATGTGTCTCTCCCTGCTGTCATCTGGGAAAGAGAAACCCTCTAACAGTCTCAGAGTGTCGTTGGTGTCTTTTACGTACGTGGGTAGAGTGGCCACTAGGGGTTGGAGAATCTTGTCCAGGACATCAGAAATGATGACTGTGGGGCAAGCGCATGCAGAAACAATGGGACGTCCAGGAGTGTCAATTTTGTGAATCTTGGGTAACAGGTAGAAGTTTGGTTCTTTAGGTTCACTGTTGATGGCATTAAAAGCTTCTGTTGGGAATAAATGGTGTTCGATAATCTGCAAGGGAGGTAATCTTTGTTAGAGCTCGCTTTTTTTTTCTTGTTTTCTTCTTGTTTTTTTTTTTCCCTTTTTTTTTTTTTAGCGATCCCGCCCTCCTCCCCCCCCCCCCCCCCCCCCCCCCAGCGTTTTCCTGATGCAGATGCCGTTGACAGGCACGCCCGAAGCAGAAATGTGCCATCAGTCAGCTTTGCAGTTCAATGTGCCATCAGTCAGCTTTGCAGTTCAATGTGCCATCAGTCAGCTTTGCAGTTCAATGTGCCATCAGTCAGCTTTGCAGTTCAATGTGCCATCAGTCAGCTTTGCAGTTCAGTCAGAGAAAATGTCAAAACGTGGGTGTGAAATGGTGTCCCTGTAATACACAGTCAGTCTTCCGATCGCTATCCTGGCGCGTGTTTTGAATCAAAGTTTGATTTTATAGATCTGTTTGCTTGATCCGTAACCTGAGAAAGGCAGTTCCATTGACAACAGAAAGACTGCATTATTTTCCTAATTTTTTTTTCCTGGTACGGGTTTATTATTTTTTCATACTCATTAAAAAAAAAAAGATTTACGTTAAATTCAGATAACCAGGCAATGTTTCGGCCTAAGTCGACGGCTTGGAGTGGCCTACCTTGTGTTTCGACCCACCGAAGACTGGTGAACCTGTGAACGGCCCCTCCCCTCCCCCCCCCCCCCACCTCCTCCAGGAGAGAGGAGGAACAATAGGAGTTCGCGTTTGGCTGACCGACCCTCCCGGTGCTACATCGACGCAGGCAGGGGGGCGAGCGGATATCGTGCCCTCTTTGTGCAGGGATGTGCTATATCTGTGGTAGTTTGGTGGCATGTTATGCTTACCGCGTGTGTTTGTGTGGCCGGTGAAAAGGCAAAAAAGCGTCTTTGAAAACTGTTGTTTTTGTGTAAGATCGCGTGAGCTCTTAGACTAATTTTGTGGTCTTTGTGAAAAACAAATTGTTGAACTTTGTGTACAAACGCCTGAACTCTAGAACTAGAAAAAAAATGCATGCCACAAGTTGAATTTTTGTTGTTGTCAGTGACGCGAACAGTGTCCGACGTTTCGTCGAACGACATTTCGTCGAACGACATTTCGTCGAATTTTCTTGCAGCCTGCGAGGGTTGAAAGTCAACGGGAAAGAAAGTCAACGGGAAAAAAGTCACGGAGGGACCCAGTCTACTCCAAAGCAGAATCGATGGTTTTTAAAGATTAGAGTAGGGCGAAGCCGAGAGAGGACGAAGGACGAATGAACGAAGGCCGTTAGGCCAAGTCGTGCTCATTCGACGAAATGTCGTTCGACGAAACGTCGCGGACCCGACGCGAAGGATATCGTCGTTTACGGCCGAGATTGTAGCTATCCTCACTATTTTCCGTCCATATTACTGTCATAACACTCTGTACAGCAACTCATTGACCAGACATTAGCGCACAGTCTTCGGGGCTCTTTGCTTTTTGCTTGTTAACTTCCTTGTTAAATTCTTGTGTTTGTTCATTTTTTTTCAGAAGCTTTCTTTCCCTCCCAAAGAAATGTTCTAACCGCCCAAACAGAGTGCATTTCGCGGGTCCTCAAGGTTTCCTCCCGATTTTGTTGTACGAAATTTGCCAGTGCTGCCCTTGGCCGTGCTCAAACGTTTTGGGTGTGAGTGAGTGTGCACTGCATTGTGAGAGGTTTTTGGCTCAAAATTTTTAATGGGATTATTTCGAAAAAAAATTCACTGTGTACTGCAAACGTGTCTGTGTACATTGTGTGTGTGTGGGTGGAACCTGTTGCGACTTTTCCTCTAGCTAAACTCCTGTCTTCCGACAGATACACCGTGCATTCCAGACACCCCGACACTCCATCCGTGAGAGAGGCCTTTCCACCGCGCATATGGGATTTACCGGACAAATGTAAGCAGGAACCAAGTTCAAACTGATTTAAGCTGTTTGCTTATTTCCACAAACACAGCTGGTCAAAACCCCCCCACGCTTTGTTCGACAATATTTTCAAAAAGTCACACCACACCATAAATAATGTAAATATCAACACCACTCCATCATATGTAAATATCAACACCACTCCTTTCATATGTAAATATTAACACCACTCCATCATATGTAAACATGGATTACACCCTCACTTTTCACTCAGCAAAAACATGTACCATCAGTAAACTTGGATTTCACCGGACCTTGATTTTTAGCGACATTTTACCATCGGTTAACATGAGTTTACACTCAGACGTCTGATTAGGGATACCCTGGATAAACCAATACTTCCGGTCCCTACGCATACGACACCATCAACACACATGGATTACTCCCTCACCTCTGGTCCTTAGCAACACGCCTCATCACTGAACGTGGATGAGAACATCCGACGTCTTGTCACAAATGACACGATGCTGTTAGTAAACATGGATCAAACTTATCTTTTGCACCACCACACCATCAGCGGGGATGGATTGCACTCTGATTTCAACACCGCACCATTAGTGTACATGGATGGCATCCTGATTTCTGGGCCTTAATAACACTGCATTATCAATAAACATGGATGGCACCATGAGTTCTCGTCTACCACAACACTACACCATCAGTAACTTCGATTGCCACGTCCTCTCTGATTCCTTTTCTGTTCGTATTCCTTCTGAATCTCGTCCATTCGTACCCACACTCTTCGAAACAGCCCCTAAGCACAAATATATATAACAAATACAGGCACACACAACCACATGCGCGTGCACACCCCACCCTTATTTTCACATAGACCCCCCTCCCCCCTTTCCTCCCCTCCAAACACAGAGGCATGTACACATATGCAGAAACATGCACTGACACGAATCACACATATTCAGAACCACACAAAACACACACACACACACACACACACACACACACACCACACACACACACACACACGCACGCACGCACGCACGCACGCACGCACGCATGCACGCACACACGCACGCACGCAC
Organism: Conus ventricosus; assembly: GCA_018398815.1. Taxonomy (NCBI): domain Eukaryota; kingdom Metazoa; phylum Mollusca; class Gastropoda; order Neogastropoda; family Conidae; genus Conus; species Conus ventricosus. Next base: position 69,333,539 of record CM031595.1, on the reverse strand, counting down.
GCACGCACACACAACATACACCACCACACACACACACACACACACACACACACACACACACACAATGAACAGTTAAAAAGAAATCAATAACATGGCGCAAATGTTCGCTTATTGCCAGACCTCTTTTCAAGCGTAAAACCAAAGGCCTGCAATGAAAAGCCTAACAACAGCCCTTTTGCTTATCCTTGAAAAACCCACTCACACTAACTACTCCTGAATTTTATCACACTGCATTGTATTCAAGTCTAGTTTTATCAAATCTCTACACATATCAGAGTATGTGAAACGAAAACCTGGGTTTGTCATTCCAGACCGTAAAAACACAAACGAAAAGGAATTCAAGTACGCACTGGTGAAAATCAAGGTATCCAATTGTTTTCCTCCTTCCCTTCGTTCGTCTAATTGCCATATTTTCTGTCTATGCATCGTTTGCATTCTAAAAAGTGATGGACACATATTGTAATGAGTCGGCCGAATGTTTCTGAGCATTTTAGGCAAATTAAGGGTAGTTTTGCTGTTGTTGAGAGCAAGTTCTGGGGTTTTTCACAGTGTGCGAACTCAGGCATCACCAGAGGGGAATACCCCGAGTCGTATACTGAAGGAGGGAGAGTTACGGGGAAGTATTTCGCATGCCGAGGATAGTGACAGGAGTTGCCGACCTGCCAGTCCTGGGTAGAGGAGTGTCCAGTCCGACCACTGGCTGGCTATTCACTGGGTCTCAGTGGCCGGAGGGAAGCGATCTGTCAGGTGACCACGGGTGCAGTGAAGGCGGGCCTTAGTCCTGGGTAGGGA
>CM031595.1:69299410-69322324 GCA_018398815.1 Conus ventricosus | reverse complement strand
AAATACCAAAGTTGGGAAGTGTCCGCTCCAAATGGTCGCCGTTCAGTACCAAAACTGCATCAACACGCACGACTCAAAAAAGGTAGACTGGACGCACATTCCAACTGTGATCACACCACAACCAACTTATTGCAGATCACCAAAACACTCGGGAGAATAAATTCATATTTAAACGCCGTATAAAAATCTTACGACCGTAAAACTATAATAAATGGTAGAGCTGTTAGATCCTGCTGCTTTAGTAATCCAGGGGCAGGCCACTCCAGTGTGTGTGTGTGTGTGGTGTGTGTGTGTGTGCGCGTGCGCGTTTATGTACGTGTGGTGTGTGTGTGTGTATTTGTTTGTTTGTGTTTGTATGCATGTGTGTTTTGTATTTGTGTATCTGTCTGTGTGTTTGTGTGTATGTCTGCCTGTGTGTTTGTGTGTATGTCTGTATTTTGTGTTACGCTTGTCAGATTCAATAGCTAACAAGTAATTAAATTCGAAGGTCTCTGAGTGCACAAGGGAATAAATGACGGACGGGAAAAAAATTCACAAGCGATTTTAAACCAAAGCCTGGATTAGAACGCAATTTTCTTTCATGCAGGGAATAGCCGAAGTGTACCGAGTTCACGTCTTTTTCTCGGAAGACATCGGTCTTATTTAAAGTGATGAGGATCGTGTATGTCTGGCAGGCTTAAAAAATGACACCAACAACAGTGGCAACGGCAAAAACAAGAACATAACATTTCCTACGTTTTTAGCAGACATAGTTGAAACTATAAGGAAGTAATAAATGGTGAATGTGTATATTCTTTTGAGCAGTGCTTCTTCATGTCTGTCTGTCTGTACGTGTATATGCATGCATGCATTTGCATGTAAGTAGGTACGCATGTTAGACATCACCTATATGAGTGCATGTATGTATGTATGTACGTATGTTTGTACGTCTCTCTCTCTCTCTCCCCTCTCTCTCTCTCTCTCTCTCTCTCTCTCTCTCTCTCTCTCTCTCTCCTCTCTCTCTCTCTCTCTCCATCCACTCCCCCTCTCTCTTCTCGCACCCTCTCTTTCTCTGAATTAATAATGTATTCATGTTTGAATGTATTAATGAATGAGAGAGAGCGCACGCACGCGCGCGTGTGTGTGTAAAGTGTGTGTGTGTGTGAGTGTGTGTGTGTGTGTGTGTGTGTGTGTGTGTGTGTGTGTGTGTGTGTGTGTGTGTGTGTGTGTGCATTTATGATATGTGTATTGTATGTATATATGTATGTATGTATGCATGTATGTTGCACGAATGAATGTATGTCTGTATGTAAGTATATATGTATGCATGTATGTAACTATGTATTTATGTATGTATATACGCATGCATGTCTGAAAGTTTTTTGTACGTATATATGTATGCGCGTTCGTACGTATTGTTTTACCTCAGGATTTATGTATTTACATACACATGTATGCTTGCCTGACATTTATGATAATGATAACAAAACGCGTAACGTGTACACACACACACACACACACACACCACACACACACACACACACACACACACACACACCCCACCATATAATATATATATATAATAATATATATATATAAATATATATATATATATATATATATATATATATAAAATATATAGTGTGTGTGTGTGTGTGTGTGTGTGTGTGTGTTTTTGTGTGTGTGTGTATTTAATTATAAACAAAGCTTGCTCTTATGTCTTAGATTGAAGAAACAGGGGGAGATAAGCTTTTCATAATCTGCAGTGTAATAATTCTGCCTAACAGTACATATATATATATATATATATATATATATATATAATATATATAAATATATATATATATATATATATATATCTGCCATTTGTAGTAATAACATATGCTTATTGTATATGAATACATAAACAAAAAATGGACAAAAGAACGCAACAACGACAACAACAACGACAACAACAAAAAAGACATAAATGCTCGGGAATTCTATTTGTTTCCCTTTTCCAGTGCCAGGCTCTCCTGATAGTCATCTGCTGCCCCCAGTCATGATATCCCTCACAGCAGATCCGGCCAGCCCGATGGATAACCATCTCACTGTCTGCAGGACCGTGGGTCATTGTATTCATACGCAATGAACGAAGCTGTAGTCTCTCTGTCTTAGCCAGAGGTCTGGACACACGTGAGTTAGACCAGGGCTATTTGGGGGAGTTATTGTAGTAAGTATGCAATGTATCAATGTCATCAAGCTGAAATCCCGGTTTGTCCTGATCATGTCTGCTGATGACAATATTGATGGTAAAGTCAGCCTTGAGGTGAGGGGGAAGGTGGGGTGGAACGGTGATGTTTTGGTCGTTGGGAATTTGCTATGAACTAGGATTTGTAAGGCTTCAAAGCGCACAGAGGCGCTCAGCCCCTTTCTTCTTTACGTTAGAACCCCACCCCACCCCCTTCATCCTTTATTTTCTCTCTCTCTCTCTCTCTCCTCTCTCTCTCTCTCACTCTCTCTCTCTCTCTCTCTCTCTCGCACACACACACACACACACACACACACCACACACACACACCACACACACACACACACACACACACACACACACACACACACACACGCGCGCACGTATACACTGGGATCTGGCTACCAAAGCTTCACAGCAGCAGGGACTTCAGACAGCTGGGCAGTGTGAGAGGCAGCAGGTGTTAAGTTTCCGTCAGAGACGTTAATTTATGTATAAGAAAAGTCTGGCTTAAACCTCCGCCCTGAGTGATCAGTTTGTCGTGTGCTGTCCTAGAAAAAACTTACAGCAGGTCTGTCTAGGAACCATTAAACATTGCTGACGCTTCTTTATCCTCAATGCTGCAGAATATGACAGCCCAAACGAGGGCTGACTGTTAGGTACCAATTTTTTGGTAGGAAACTGGAGGGGGTGGGGTGGGGGTCTTTCTTGTCCCAGCCTTTTGTATGGATTTCTTCAATTGCCACACCACGCAGTAACGTCAGGAGGAGGGGTGGCTGCCATCTCGGTGTGCACAATGGAACGGTCCTTCACACTACTCCTCACGGATCGTCTTGCAGCAGACACCATAAAGCTCCTCTCAGCACTGATTCCGAACCTGGCGAAACTCATTTCATCTGAAGCACTGGACAGGAGACAGAACATTGAGATCCCACCAGACATCCAGGTTTCCCAATTTGATGGCCCCTGGAAAGGAAGGGGTAGAGAAAGTGAGAAAGGGGATGTTTGTGTTCCTTTGATGGCCTGGAGCAACGAATAGGAACAGAAAATGACAAAATGGGTGTCTGTGGTCACTCTGATCCCTTGTGGACAAAAGCTCTACATACTTCCATAACTCCATGCGACATAAAGTCGGATTTTGTTTCAGTGTCTGAGACACCCTTCAGTTCTGAAAACCTTATGACACCTTTCAGTGTATTCAACTGTTTGTTTGGCGACATCTTAATCTCCGTATGAAAATTTTAAAAAAAGCCTTCAAGAGCTGATCTGAAAACGTTTTGAGCTGCAAGGCAAGACCCATATCTTAATCGCTGTTTAGACCTGAGCTTGCTTTCGAAACTTTAAAACCCTTTGGATCAAGAACAGACTGAGAGCAGGCAATAGTCTGACTGCCCTTTCACTATAAACTGCGAAATACGAAATTCTCTCATAGCTCTGACTTCAGCATCTGGGCATAAATATTATAATCATAGTCCAAGCGCAGTCATGTCTCTCTGCATCTGTGGGAGAGATGTAAATTTACGTTTGCTGTTATCGATCTGTCCTTTACCGGTGAGTTAAAGAAAGGGTAAGGTAAAGAATTCTCCGTGTTGACCCATTCTACGTTTTTGAGGGGAAGTGGTGTTTGTACAACTGAGTCCAGCTCGATCATATCCCTCCTGATCATGCCAGCCAAGCTTCCGGACACTGCAAGCATTAACCTAGCAAGCCATGAAGCTGTTTGTTTCAGACCCTTAGAAGAATTGCCAACAGAAGCATACAATTCCAGGTGTGCTTCCTGTCTAGAAGAGGTCCGCGCCAAAGAGATGTGTTGAGGGCCATCGCTCTCTCAATTCCGGGACCTCCCCTCCCCTCCATCACAGGTTGCACTGCATGGTAAAGGCAACGGGTCTAAAGAAATTCTCAAAGAAAAGAAGAGCATAGAGATGAAAACTCGATGGAGAACCAAAAAAACAGAACAGATTCGGGAAAGAGGAAGAAACAGAAAGCAATAATGGTGGGTCAGTGTTTGTTTGGACCCTCACCCTTAGCCTGTCTAATACAGGAGGCAGAGCCAGGGGCATCAACCCCAGCCACGTTGTGCTTAGATCAGTCAGTATCTAGGCCATACAGGCCTAGAAGCATTCTGCTGGAAAAGTAGCGTTCTTCCAAATAATGATGTGTGCGCCCGTCGGCATAGCATAAGGGATCACTGGCCATGCAAGTTATCTGACCACGGCAAGGCCGCAATTTATCAGGAGAACAACGGTGGTTCACTACTAAAGGTGACTACAGTCATGTAACAAAAGAAGTGACTATAAATGAGACATTTCTGATTTGCTCAAACAGAATGTTTAGGCGTTGGTTAACAGGCCCAGCTCAAGCAGAGTTTTTTTTTTTTTAATCTATTCTTGTATTTCCTTTTTCGGATCAATTTTTCATGTGTGCAGTCTTTCAGAATGTCAGTTACGCACTTGAAATTCACGCAGACTGAACTGAGTATGGTTGTAATTCATTTGCCATTAGCACCCTCTCTCCTCTCTCAGTCTCGTCGCGGTCCTTCGGTCTCAGTCTCGGTCTCGGTCTCTCTCTCTCTCTCTCTCTCTCTCTCTCCTCTCTCTCTCTCTCTCCCCCTCTCTCTCTCTTGTCTTCATGTCCTATATGGCAGAGTTATGACTGATATTAAGGTGGCCGTCAGCCATTTGAGACTAGACAATATAGCATTCCCCAGACTGGAGGCATTATGACTCAGTTTCTGGCTGCAAGAGAATCCAGGCGCAACAACATCCGGATAATGAGTTTTTCCATGGGATATTTATTAGATCGGAGTCGATTCTAACTCTGAACTCTCACCTCACCTTTTATTATCTTCCACACCCCCCCCCCCCCCCCGTCTTCTCACTTTACCCCCATCCTCACCTGTACCCCCCCCCCCCCCCAACGAATTAAAAAAAAGAAGGAAGAGTCAAAATGAAGCTTCAAAATTAAGTAATGATCAGCCTTGTAATCTCTGAAAACTAAATCCATGAATTATCAGCTGTTATATTCTGTCCATTGACTATTTTCGCAGTTTTTAAAGTGTTATTGGTTCTCTTTTTCACTATTTCTATCATAGTATGTTTTTTTTTTTATCAATGACAATGATGACGATGAAACCATCACCACCACCACCAACGGTGATGATGATGATGATGATGATGATGATGATGCTAGTTACAGCAACAAGAAGAACAAAAACACCAATGATCATAATAATAAAAAGAAATAATGATGATGATGATAATAATAATGATAATGATAATAGTAATAACAATCAGAAGAAGAAGAAGATTAGATCCACGAAGACTGAGTACAAGATAATAAAGAAGAAAATAGGTTAACAACAATAAGGTCTGTGGTGAGTTAGTGGTAACATGTGAATTAATGAAGGTATGAATGGTGTTTAAAAGGACGATGAGTAATGTTCGACATGATAGCGCTTTACGCTAATATTAATGATGATAATAACAATATTGATAATACGTATAAATAATAATAATAATAATATAATAATAATAAATAATAATAATAATAACAACAATAATAATGATGCTAATGATAAGAATAATGATAATAATGTCATCGTTGTTGTTGTGTTGTTGTTGTGGTTGTAACTGCCCACGCCTACATTCAGATTAAGTTATGGTAAGCGCATATATGTATTTTTATTGGTTTTTGTTTGTGTGTAAATCTTGGAACAGAACAAAGTGCTCAGCTTATCACGTTCCCTGACGTCTGAAAGGGTAAACCAGTCATGTTTTATGTGTCGTTAAATCCTTCCATATACAGGCTGTTCTGGAACCCCAGTCTTTACCAGTACCATTTAGTTTCACTGAATTGACTTCAAATGCTTGCCGTGTCATTGGTTTTAACACCCTCTCTCCTCTCTCTCTCTCTCTCTCTCTCTCTCTCTCTCTCTCTCTCTCTCTCTCTCTCTCTCTCTCTCTCTCTCTCTTGTAAAGTAAAACGAAATGTGAAATATGTAGAAATAATCATCACATCACCAATGACTAAGCGCGTCAAGCTTTCAAGCAGTACACTGGACCAAATGAAAATCTGCCGACATCCAGTTAAGAAAACAAACCTGCACAGCTGCTATGTGACAAAATCCAGTGGCCTTGCTAAAACAATGCTCCAAGGAACTGTTGAGGGAGAGAAATACAATGAAGACAGGAAAAACAACACACCAACAACATTGCAGAATGTACAGGAAAAATTATATGCAGAGAGCCAGACCTTGGCACAACACTCACAGAACAAGATGATCCGGGTGAACAATTATTAAGTGTGACATCCACCGACTTCATCATTTTGCGTCTAATCTGAGGGAGATAAGTGATTGTTTGTTCTTTGTTTTCATTGTCTTGAATGTTGTTTGTCTTGCCTAAAGAAGACCAAAGAGGTCGAAACGTGTTGTATTTTGTCTTATAATTTGTTTGTCTCTTTCGTTCGGCGGAACAGTAGATGTTGTAAGTTTGTTTCAATTTTTGCCTGCAGTCACCTCACTTTGAAACCTACATTCCTTTCAGTGCTAGTGTTAGTATTCAGAGCCATCCAGACAGTTTCTAGAGAGGTCTATCTGCAACGTGTACTCAGTCTGTATAACATTGACACCTTGCTATGTTGTTTTGAAGTTCTGTTACTCTACAGGTACGACTGTCATCCGAAGAAAATACACTAAAACACACAAGAAGGCGACACGCGTAGAACCTCCTGTACATTACACATACTTTGTTTTGAATCAGCTATTTGTGTTGACGGGTCTGTTTCTTCTGACAGAAGTCTTGGGTCTATACTTGAGCAACAAGGGGCAGTGCTAACCGGTTGAAATAAGTCAGTTTGGTTCATCTGTGGTGGTAACAGGCTGCAGTGGTTGCCGAGGTCGGTTCTGCTGCAGGTCGGTGCAGGTGAACCAATCCTCCATCATCCATGGAACAGTCTGGGCATTCTGGTGCTTCCTTTCCTCCTGTGTCCTGCTGTAATGGTCAGGACGTAGCAATTAAGGTGGGGAAAAAAAGACTTCGACATCATTACCATAGGCGTGTTGATAGTAATCATACCGCTAGCTTTCTTCCACCGCCACCTGACTCCTCCATTCCGTCTGCACCCCCCAACTTCAGCAGTCCGACCGCCCGCCTCCCTCCGCCATCCATCCGCCCTCCACCCCCACCCCCCCACCAGGCATCCGGGCGCTTTCTCCGCAGCACGAGCTCATTTGCATAGAACGTATAATAGCACTTCCTTCAGGGCGAGAAAGAGGCTTGATGAGCATATCCGTCCAAGGGTCTGAAAAGCTGACGACGGGCGGGAAATGGTTAAGAAACAGATCGTCTGAGTCCTCCCTGACCTCCCTCCCCCTCCACTCCCCTCCCACCCTTCTCCCCTCTCTCTCTCTCTCTCTCTCTCTCTCTCTCTCTCTCTCTCTCTCTCTCTCTCTTTGTGAAGGTTTGACTTCTGAAAATGTCTTGCGTGTGTTTCTTGTTGTTGTTGTGGTCTTAGAGAGAGTATGGTTTGAAGAAGCTTGCACATTACCCATGTTACCGAAAGTAAAATATTCGTGTTGATTCTCTCTTCTCTCTCTCTCTCCTCTTCTCTCTCTCTCTCTCTCTCTCTCTCTCTCTCTCTCTCTCTCCATGCAGCTTCGGCTTAAAGAATTATTGTCACTGACTTTGCTGGTTTTATTTTGTTTTTTGTTTTCTGTCCCTTTCTTTATGAAAGTATGATTGAAAGAAACTACTAACTCATCCCTTCATCATCAATTTAAACATTCTCTCTCTCTCTCTCTCTCTCTCTCTCTCTCTCTCTCTCTCTCTCTCTCTCTTCATACAGGGTTCCATTACACATGTCTGATATCTGTGGAGGACGCCTATCGGATATCTGGTGACAAGAAAATATGTGCACTCTGCAGAAAAAAAAATCCCTGTCTCTTATTTTTCGGGTTTTACTTTCATACTTGTATTGTTGTTGTTTTGTTTCTTTGTAGGTTTTTCTTTGTTTGTTCTCTGCTGATAGTGTTTTTTTTTGTTTTGTTTGTTTTTTTCTTTGGTTGGTTATTGTTTCGAGCTCGTGCATTTTTACTCTTGGTCCAAAATAACGCTGTCGCATTTAGTGCTGTGAGTGTCACAAGGCTCTCTCTTTTCTAATAGGTTAGTGGGGTTGTTTTCTTGGTGAGTGGGCGACGATGGACTGGCGCATGAATTAGTGTGTGTTTTTTTTAAACGTGATTTTCGACAGGTGCAATGGTTCTGCTTGGCTTGGGAAATTTCGTTGGTTATTGATTGAGCAACCAACCCTCCTAACCTCTATAATATTAGATTTTCACTCAGACCGGATGTCGCTTGCCGAGCAGTATGGCCAATCCATTTCTTTCATGTTATGAAGTGACGAGTTATTTCCTAAGCAAATAGGCGCGCGCGCGCGCGCGCGCGTGTGTGTATGTAACAGCATAGTTGACCATCACTGTAGAAGCCAAGGTTTCTAACACAATTCATCGAGGAGTTGAAGATCAGACAGAACCAAATGGAATCCGTAAGTTGTATGTGTAGCGTTCAATCATGCTCTGCCCACCCTATCTCAAGCTTAATCGATTCGGACTCCCACCCCACCAACTTCTCCCGCACCATGTCATTTTCCCTATTTTTGTGTTCAGTCTGTTCAAACTCATTTTCAGAGAGAGAGAGAGAGAGAGAGAGAGAGAGAGAGTAAGGAGGTAGGGAGAGAGACACGCAGACTGGAGACAACAGGGACAATGAGAGAGTCTCCTATACGTAAAATGCTCTCATCAACCCAGTGAAAACCTTGAAGTTTGTGTCGGCCAGGACTATTGCTGTTTGTCCCTCTGTTTCGTAGCCGATCTTCCCCCAGGGCTAAACCCAGCCAGACCAATCAGATGTGGAAGAATGACAGCGCTGAAGGGGGCTGACTCTGCTTGTTTCTGTTGTTTGTTTGAACATTTTGGGATGTTTCCCTTTTTTTTACAACAATTTTTTTTAATAACTTGCTTCATATTCTCTGACGATTGACTGAATAAGTGCAAAAAAAAAAGAAAGAAAACAAAGGAAGGCAATACATTGTAGCGCAAAAATAGAGGGGAAGGACAGAAAATTGGATGTGGAAAGAATGAGAGAAAACAATAGGGGATGGAAAAGAAAAGAGGGGATAGATTAGGAAAAGAAAGAAAGAAAACGAATGAAAAGAATAGGGAGAGAGTGCAGGAAAGGGTGCAGAGACAGGGAAGGGGAGTAGAAGAAAAGATACAATGGGAAAAAAATAAAGAAGATAGACTGAAAGGTAAGAAGTAAAGAAGAAGGAATGGAAAGACAGCGACAGAAGAGGAAGAGCAGAAAAAGGAGAAGGGAGAAAAAAAAAAAAAGGAATGAAATGCCAAGAAAGGGAGCGAAAATAAAGATATGGGAAACAATAGAACTGGAAAGAGTTGGAAGGAGGGAATGGAAAAAGAAAGGAAGAAAAAAAAAAAAAAAAAAACAGAAATGTAAGAAGGCCTGTCAAAACGAGTGGCGAAAAGAAAAGGGATGGAGATGAAAGTATTGGGAAAAAATATAGAAAGAAAACAAAAGAAAAGATATTTTAAAACAAACAAACAAACAAAAATAATGGAACACAAATGGAGTAGAAAGAACCCCCCCCCCAAAAAAAAAAAAAAAAATGAAAAAGAAAGGAATACATAAGAAAGGCAAGAAAAGAAAAGGAACAGGAATGAATAGGACAGGGGAGGGGGCGGACAGGGGAGGGGGCGGACAGGGGAGGGGGCGACAGAAGGTAACGGAAGGCAAGAGGAAAGGGAGAGAAAAGGAGAGGTAAGGAAAAGAAAGAAGGAAAAGAAAGGCAGTAGAAAGACAGGAAAACCAATGAATAGAGAGCAAAACAAAAGGCAAGGGGGAAAGAGGGGGGAAATCTGGAAAGAGAGTTGGAGAAAAAGAAAGGAAATTGAATCAAGACAAGACAAGGAAAAGAAAAGGAGTCAGGGGAAAAGCAAGGAAATGAAAGAGGAAACTCAAGGAGTGTAGCGCAAAGAAAGGGGAAAAAAGAGAGACGGAAGGGGACAAAACCGGAAGGAGGGATAAAGGGAAGAAAAAGAAAAGGGTAGCAAGATAAGAACGTTTTAGAAAGAAAGCGAGTAAAAAAGGATAGGAGAAGATAAAAAATGGGAAAAAGCGATTAGAAAGATTTGAAATAAAAAGGAGAAGTGGTGGAAGAAGTAAGGTTGGAAAGAAAGGTACAGGAAGGAAACAAAATGGAAAGAGAGATGAGTAGATTTTTAAAAGAAGAATGGTAAGAGAAGGAAGAGAACCGGTGTCGAATAATATCTGGGAACCGTGATATCTGGGAACGCGTTCCGATTACCGTGATATGGAACGCGTTCCCATTACCGTGATATCTGGGAACGCGTTCCCAGATTTCTTGAACTTCCAATCGTGAAATCTGGGAACTGGTGTGAAAAGGCCTCAGAAAGAGAGTACTTTGTGAAACTCATGCCAAGAAATTAATGGGAAAAAAAAGAGACAAGAAGGCCAAAGATCTCAAATGCACCTAAATAAATTTTCCTACCTTATTTCGAAAATCATTCATTTTTCGTTTTCTTTCTGCCCTTCTGAGCTCTGAAAGACCATGTTCCCAAATATCACGGGCATTTTGGGAACGCGTTCCCCCAAAAATCTGTGATATCTGGGAAGCCTTCCCAGATATCCCTTTCCCAGATTTCACGCGACACCGGGAAAAGAGATCAGAGGGTGGAGGGTGTTGAAAAGAATGGGACTGGAAAGAAGTTGGGAAATGAAATGAAAGAGAAAACGAGATAAGGGGGCTTTGAAAAGAACGGAAGTGAGAACAGCAAGGAAAAGATACAGACAAAGAGATAAAGGGTTTTGAAAAGAACCGGGGTGAGAAGGAAAGTAAGAGAAGAAAAAGACAGCGCAAAAGTTATAGAGATGTTTGGAAAGAACTGAGGGTGGGAAAAGGCTTTTTTAATGAAAAAAATACGAGAAATAGGAAAAGAGATGGTGAGGTTTTGAAAAGAACGGGGATGGAAAAACAGATATGGAAAGGAACGATGGGGAAAAGACATGCAGAGTTTTGAAGAGTAACGGATTTGAAAAAAAAAGAAAGTAAAGAATGTGCGTGCGTGTGTGCGTGCGTGCGTGCGTGCGTGCGCGGCGCGCGCGCGCGCGCGCGCGCGCGCGTGTGTGTGTGTGTGTGTGTGTGATGTGTGTGTGTGTGTGTGTGTGTGTGTGTGAGAAAGGAAATTTTGAAAAGAAAGGCGATGGAAACAAATGCAGGGAAAAAGAGGGAAATAGATGGGGATGGGTTTGAAAAGAAATGAGGTAGAAAGAAAGGTAATGGAAGGAAAAGAAAGGGAAAAATACGGAGGTTTTCTGAATAAAAATGGGGGAAAGAAAGGTAAGGTAATAGATATAAAGGGAGTGGGAAGAAAAGGGACAAGAAGAGAGAAGGAAAAGGAACTGAAGCAACAGAGAGTATGAAGAGAATAAAGGAACGAAAAAAAAGGAACTGATGAAAGAGAAAGGAAGTAAAAAGAAGAGAGACAGAGAGAATAAAGGAACGAAACAAAGGAACTGATGAAAGAGAAAGGAAGTAAAAAGCAGAGAGAAGAGAGAGTAAAGGAACGAAAACAAAGGAACTGATGAAAGAGAAAGGAAGTAAAAAGCAGAGAGACAGAGAGAGTACCGAAAGAGTACCAACACAAAACTACTGAAAAGGGAACAAAAACTGGAACAGGAAGAGTGACACGAACGGAAAGAAAACAAGAATGAAAAAAAAGAAAGAAAGAGAAGAAAGGACAGACAGTTTCAAAAGATAGGAGATGCTTTTGAAAGGAACAAATGGAAAGAAAAGAAAACGAAATGAGAGAGAACACTGAAATACGAAAATGAAAAGACAAAAGGGAAGAAAAAATAGGAACAAAAGGAAAAATAAAAGACTGACATACGAAGAAAAGAAAGAAAAGTAAATGTAAAGAAAACGTCAAGCAAAATAAAGAAAAAATCATACAACCAATATTCAAAGAAGACAAACGAGAGCTGCCTCCCTTCTTTCATCACAGTTTCTAAATCGATAGAAAACCGTTCACCGCCCAGTCCCCATTAATTCTGTATCTAGCGTCTCCCCATAACACTCACGGACATTCTGATTAGAGGACTAGACTGGTTTAGTGACTGAAAAACAGCTCCGTTGGTAATGGAACAAGAAATGCAGAAAGCAAATTCGAGTTGTCTGACCTTTCCGTACGGTTCCGTTCAGGTTGAGACAACGTTCACTTCGTTATTTCTGAAACTAACGCGATGCATCTTAACGCAGAAAAGGGCCATCATGTCACAAAACGTTTTATAAAATGATTTCAAAGACTTTTGGGTTGTGCATGGGCAAATAAGTAAGTGAAGTGCAGTTAAACGTACACATGGTTGCAATTTTAGCGTATTTAAGAAAGAGAAATTGCGTACGTTTAAGCTCAGTGGAACAATTTGAAGATGTTCTCTTATTCTTTTTTTCCCCCGTTCAGTGTATATGGGTACTTCAGATTCAGTAAATACACCATCACATTTATGTTTAGAAAATCCGAAAATCAAAACCGAAAAAGATATACTTCCATCCTAATAACAGTAGGACGCTGAAATTTGGTTTATCATTTGACACCTAGAACTTTTTCTACTTCCATCCTAATAACAGTACGACGCTGAAATTTGGTTTACCATTGACACCTAGAACTTTTTCTACTTCCATCCTAATAACAGTAGGACGCTGAAAGTTGGTTTATCATTTTACACCTAGAACTTTTTCTACTTCCATCCTAATAACAGTAGGACGCTGACATCTGGTTTACCATTGGCACCTAGAACTTTTCCTTTGTCTCCCTTTACTCGACGAGAAGCCACAGGGACGCTGCACTGAAGAAACTTCATCAGGTTCCTTCAGCTCTCTCGCTGTGTGTCAAGGCCTGGGTGTCTGCATTTGGTCTTCCTGTCCATTCTGCGATGCTGTCCGTTCATCATTTTTTTGCATGTCTTCTCCCTCGTCTTCTTTCCTCAACAGATCCCTGGAAGATTGTTTTAACAAGGCCATGGGATCTTGCCAAGTGACCATACCGAATTACTTTTATTTCTTTAACTGATGTCAGCAAATCTTCGTATTTTCCGACGTGCTCTATGATGGTCTGAGGCACTTGTTAAATGGTGATCAGATCAATAAATCTGATGGTCTTAGGCACTTGTTCCATGGTGATCAGATCAATAAATCTGATGTTCAGTATCTTTTATTGCCTTCATTGCTTGGGTTCGTCTTTCCAGATCCGCTGTGAGGGTCCATGTCTCACAGACATATAGAAGGGGTTCGTCTTTCCAGATCCGCTGTGTGGGTCCATGTCTCACAGGCATATAGAAGGGGTTCGTCTTTCCAGATCCGCTGTGAGGGTCCATGTCTCACAGGCATATAGAAGGGGTTCGTCTTTCCAGATCCGCTGTGAGGGTCCATGTCTCACAGGCATATAGAAGGGGTTCGTCTTTCCAGATCCGGTGTGAGGGTCCATGTCTCACAGGCATATAGAAGGGGTTCGTCTTTCCAGATCCGCTGTGAGGGTCCATGTCTCACAGGCATATAGAAGGGGTTCGTCTTTCCAGATCCGCTGTGAGGGTCCATGTCTCACAGGCATATAGAAGTTGGAGTATACTGCAGCAAGCCGGAACTTAGTTTTGTGTTTCATGGAGATGCTAGCACCCTAAATAGTTAATACCCCGCCACATCCCACTTTTTGTTCACTTCTCCTCTCTCTTCCCAGCTCACTTACGCTCTTCTACCAACACAACCACCCCACCCACTCCTTCCTCCACTCGACCACTCTTATCCCTTCTCCAGCACAAGGACCAGCGATCACACTGACATTAACAACAGGTCTGGTTGACATGGACACAATCAAATAATAAAAATGCTGGACACCGGGAAAGTGCACAGTCATTCAGCTGTCTCTCATGCAAAACACGAAGTAATTCCTTTGCCTACAAAACATAGCACTTGGTAATAAAACTAAACCTTATTTTCCAAGGAGAACAAAGGTGTGGAGAAATTAGATAAAGAAAAGAACTTGGACACTTTACTGACAAAACACGCGAAATCTTGTTAGCATCTCTGAAAAGATAAGAAACAAATCCCTCCAAAATTTGTCGAAAATGAAACAAATGTTTGTTTGGGCAAGAATTTTTGGAAGAGACCTCCAAAATTTGTCAACGGCAACAAATTTCATCTGCGACAATTTACGGTGTCATGAAGTTTTCAAGTCAGCATTGGGTTCCCAGAGGGGCAGATGGGAGAGGGGCAGCCCAGCAGTATGAGGATGAGCTGCAAATTTAACAATCAGTCCCGCAGAAGCTGGTTCTGTTTCTACCAGGTTGGAGTGGGTAAAGGGTGGCGCTGGCGGCCCAAAGTCATGCTGTACAAACCCATGGAAACTGAACAAAAAAGTACGGTATACCGTGTACAGGTCTGACTGTATTGGTATACCAATTGTGAAACAAGGACAGATCTGTGTGAAATAAAATGTCAGCTACCTTGGAGAGAGAGAGAGAGACACTGACACTGACACTGACACTGACACAAGTTTATTGAATAGGCCATAGCCCCTTTCAATGGGGGCAGATAGCATGGACTACTGGATTCATTGCACACGCACACGCACGCACACACACTCACACACATACATGTAAGCGCGCGCGCGCCCACATCGGCATTTACACCACACACACACACACACACACACACACACACACACACACACACACACACACACACACACACACACACACACACACACACACACACACACACACAACACAGGCGTTCACATGCGATTAATGTACACAACTTGAAAAATCTTCACGATTCATCCTCGTTTGAACATCCCACATCGTCGTCACAATTAGCTATCTGTTTTCATTGGTGTTAACAGTTTGAAGTCGGAGCTTCAATGAGAAGAATAGAAACTTAGAAAAATCAAGAATGTTTTCCTCTGATAATTTTAAACATGCTAAACTGTTACTCCCAGCACAATCGCCATAGACAATATTTTTGCATATACTTTTGTCTATAACCTTTGTATAGCGGGCATTCAAAAACAAAGTGAATTTCTGTTTCAAGTTTGTCACTACAAAAGGGATAGTTCCAGTTCTCCGTATTTTTGAATAACGGTATTTGTGAACATTGATCTGTGATACTCCCAATCTAAACTGGGCAAGTACATTGCGATATGTGTTCATCCACAGGACATCCACATACTTCAAGAGAGAGAGAGAGAGAGAGAGAGAGAGAGAGAGAGAGAGAGAGAGAGAGAGAGAGAGAGAGAGAGAAGGAGAGAGAGAGAGAGGGAGAGAGACAGGAGAAGAAAGTGACAAGATTCCATGCCGACGGTCGCTGAATTAAGTGAAGGTGATCCTGCTTAGCTGTTTAAGCATTGCGCTCGTTCTAACTTTTTAAAGATGTTTTTCAAAGCGAAAGCCAATATTTCTCGAAAAGACGTTTCCACCAAAAACAATGGCAGGTTGTAATAGAGTGGGCAGTGTGCTAAGACAAGGTGTGTGCAGATTTGGGGGGGGGGGGGGGGGGGGGGGGGGGGCATTGTAGTATCCGTATAAGTCCTCGGCTATTAAATGGCATCGTCCAATGAAAACTGTTCAGTTGCTCGGGGTTACGCGGACAAAATGCCGTTCATATAGCCAAGCATGCAACAGGTATTTCAATGTTTCCACATACCTGCATGCCCGCGTTGGCACCGACCTTTAACCAAGATGGCATTATACGGTATATCGTTGCAAATTACCGATTCGTTGATAGAGATTCTCAATTAAAGACGTGAAAATTCCCCTACTTGTAATAACCTCTAGTTATTTGGTGGAACTTGTTACACACACACACACACACACACACACACACACACACACACACACACACACACACACACACCACACACACACGCACGCACGCACGCACGCACGCACGCACGCACGCACGCACGCACGCACGCACGCACGCACGCACGCACGCAGAGAGATAGATAGATAGATAGATAGATAGATAGATAGATAGATAGATAGATAGATAGATAGATAGATTAGATAGATATAAGATAGATAGATGATAGATAGATACATAGATAAACGACAGATTTAACTGGCGAGGGCCACCTTAAAAAGCCCGATTTATGGAGGACACCTTGGAAAAGCAAGCGTGGGTAGGGAATGTTCTTCTGCCTTGATAGGCAATTGGCTCACGAGCAGGATACTAGAAACAACAAATTCTGTGCCAAAGGCAAATGCACTGGATTATGCGCGCTCAACGGCAGTACAACACATTATGCTTTATCGATGGCAAGCAATTGTTCCCCCCCAAAAAAAAGAAAAAAAAAAAAAGAAAATCAAATAGAAATGGAACAGTCATTTAAAACCTAAAAAAGAACCTAAACAAACACAGTAACATGCTTACAATGAACGGTCATTTAAAACTTAAAAAAAACAACAACAAACAAACAATAACATAACATACTTACAATGCAAAGGTCGTGCGGTTTCACGTAAAAAGCAACAACATGAAATAGAGAGAGAGAGAGAGACAGGGACAGAGAGAGAGAGAGGAGAGAGAGAGAGAGAGAGAGAGACAGAGACAGAGAGAGAGACAGAGAGACAGAGAGACAGAGAGAGAGAGAGAGAGAGGGTGGTGGTAGTGGTGGTGGAAGTGGGTGGATTGAATTACAGACATCTCAATTGGGCGAAATGCCAAAAGCTATGTGCACCTCACAAGAAGAAATAACATACCCAAGCATTTTCCTGTTCAGAGAAACGAACGTTTGTTTGCAAACCAAATGCTAGAAAAAACGTCATCGAATTTAGTTTTTATTTTAACCCTAAGATAATAAGACTGGCTACAGACGATCGATGCAAAGTGCGTTGCTTTGAAAGAGGTCATTGTTTGAGTTTTTCTCCACATTTTGAAAAAAAGATTGCCAGAAGGAACTGAACAACGATTGAAGAAAATGTAAGTTTGGCACACTGTCATTAAATGTTAAACTCTCTTGATTGGAACAGACAAAATCCAAATATACAAAATACTGAATTTATGTAATTAGAACCAATGCATTAAAAAGAATTGGTGACCCCTGCAGTTACATAATGAATTAAATTTTAGAAATATTCCAGAGCCCTCTGCACATTTAACAAAATGTCTCACCATGGTTTCTCTGAAATGGTCACTATTTGATACACTATGCGCATGGTAAACAACTTTCAGCGTGATACCAATGACACCTTATTGTCGGATTTACTACTGATGTGAGTTACTCCATAGCATGACAGTAAAACTTGACAGGTATTATTGTAATATGAATTTCGGATGATATGAAGTTTCTGTCTTCGGGTTTTAATATAAAAACCAAAATATTGGGGAAGGGGGCAAGGGGAAGCAATCTCAGTCACACAGGTAACAGGTGTGTGTGTGTGTGTGTGTGTGTGTGTGTGTTGTGTGTGTGTGTGTGTGTGTTGTGTGTGTGTGTGTGTAATCATTTATTATTTGTTTTGCTTTTCTTTGTTATACTTTATCTTTATTCCTTTTTTTCCTTATATACATTTTTCTGCCATTTCATATACATTAAGTACGGCGATAACTTGCGACAAGGGTGTATCAAATTCAGACTGAATAGACTGTAAATATATCACGATGGAACTTGCATGTAACTGAATGTATTGTGATTATTAATGTAATATGTATTTTGAATAGAAATGGGCCTGCATTGGAAGGAGGAAGAAGGGGGAATGGGAACGAATAAATAATCTGGAAGACTCCCATCAGAGGCATCTGGGTTTTTCTGCCCCGACCGGCTCCTACCCAGAGTTGAGTTTGCTGCGGACTCAGTTGGGAAGACTGGGACCACACAGTCGAGTTTCATCCACTTAATGGATGCGTTTCTGAGAGTGTTGCTCAATTTCCTGACCAACACTGCAGGTGCCTGTATCTCTCGGGCCTGGTTGACGCGGGATATATTATGAAAGTAAGCGTAGAGTACAGCCCTGTCATGTACTCTCAGACCGAAAGGGAAATCTGTAGCATCATCTTAATCATCCTCATTCTCATCGATCAGCATAAAAAAAATGTCTCAAATTCTGTGGCCCTCATGCCCTGCTCTCATGGTGACCTCAATTTCAATGTCCTCTCCACGTCTGTGGCTTGGTTTGGTTCCGTCGGGGTCACCGGTATCGGCGAGTCATGCGGGCTGTCGTTGGACGGACGTGGTGGCGCCCTCCGGAGGGAGAGCTCACTCACGCCGGCTCCGCGACTAAGCATTATTGTCGTCAGTAGGGGGCTTAGTAGGTGGTGTCCTGCGTATGTTAGATCAGAACAGGCGCCACTGAACACCACCAAAGTGACTCGGCAGCAGTGCAGTGTCTCCTCTGGTGGGTTGCCTCTTGACGACTTGACATTGACTGCTCGCTGTGGGTTGCCGGTTGCCGGGGCTGCGGCGGGGCTGATCGGGCTGTGGCTGTGGACGGGGTGTCGGAATGAGCGGCGGGGTGCACTGCCTCTGAGGTGGCGCAGAGTTGGGACAGCAAAAAAAAAAGAAAAAAAAAGGAAAAAAAAAAAAAAAAATAATCTGGAAGAAAATGCAGCAGTGAGTCACTGGCCGAGATTTATACATGATCTTATGCAAACGACATGCTAGCACATACCCACAGCAGACCATAGGCGCACATCAGGCGTCTATTAAGTCTTCAACAAGAGCTGCTGACCCTCTACTTTCTCCTGCCTCTCCTATCCTTTTTTTTTAATTATTCAACATCATCTTCACCAAGGGATGCACGTTTTCACCCGCGTCTGTTTGCGTGTTTGTCTGTCTGTCAGCAACATTATGCAAACTTCTGCTTCCCGACAAAATTGGTGGAAAGATGGAATGTGTTGATGAATTCATTAGTTCTGGTGGCGATCTGGGCAACCGGCCTGTGGTGCCGATCAGCATGAAAAGGTCAGTCCGGATCTGTACCGCAAGATAATGGCAAATTTAACTCTGAACGTGAATGATGTGAGGCTACTGTTCACACATTGTAAGCCGTCTGCGTGTAAAATATTTTCATGGAGTATCAAAACATCCAAGTGATATAAACATTGGCGTTTTGTATCTTCAGATACTATCACAAAAAACAAAATTAACAAAAAAAACTTAAAAAACAAACAATTATGCAAAGAAACAAAACAAAAAAAAAGGAAAAAAAAAACAAACAATCCAAACAAACAAAAAAAAAAGAAAAGAAAAAAAGGGGTAGGGGAAGGGGGAGGGCAGAATAACACTTTTAGTCCGCCCCTACAATTGTTTCCCCTTGCAGACCTATAATTTTGTGTGACGTGGGATCGGCGGATGTCCGGGTGCTCTTCTATTCATCTAGGTATGCACTTACTTGTTGATCTGTTTATTTCCATCTCCTGTCCCCCGCGGCATCATGACTAAACAAATGCCATAGAGCGTGTGTGAACCATCCTTACAAAGTGCTGCCTTGCTGTTAAAGTGGAATCTGTGACATACTGACATAAACAGAGGTTTTGACTCTCTCAGCACAGAAGTGACAATAACATTACAGTCGTAAGACTCGGCATTGATACTGCAGTTCTGCGAGTCCAAGGGCTGCTGTTCTAAAATGGATACCTCTGTTGTGCGAATCAGAGAAACACTTGCGATTTTTAAGATTCTTCTTCTTCTTCTTCTTCTTCTTCTCTATGAAGAGTCGCTGGGTGCCGCTTTAAATAACTGTTCACCAGGTTCCCCCAGTTCTGCTTTTTTTGTGTGCCAAGGTTTGGGTCTCTGCAAATGCCTGTCCTGCCATTCTATAATGTTGTCGCAGCATCGTTTTTCCTGTCTTCATTTTCCTCTCCTTCCCTCAATAGCACCTCGGAGCATTATTTCAGCAAGGCCGCTGGATTTTTTCAACATGGCACCAGCGTAGTTTTCTCTTCTTCACTGGATGTCAGGAGATTTTCACATGGTCCATTATATACATACACAAAAAAGTTAAAAAAAATAAACATGTGGTCTTATGATAACTAAATCTGAATGTAGGCACAGGTAGGAACATCATCATCATCAGCATCATCATCATCATCATCATCATCATCATCATCATCATCATCATCATCATCATCATCATCATCATCATCAACAACAACAACAACAACAACAACAACAATAATAATAGTAATAATGAAATGATAATAATGATAATGATAATAAAAATAATAATGATAATAGTAATAATAAGGAGATTTGTGTACCAGTATTGTGACTGAAAACTACTAATTGCGATTTCAGACACCATTCATACCTTCATTCATTCATGTATTACAACTCATGTACCACAGACCTCATTGCTGTTGACCTGTATTCTTCTTCATTATCCTGCACTTATTCTTCTTCATGTATCTAATCTTCTTCTTCTTCTTCTAATACTGGTTCTTGTTCTTCTTCTTCTTGTTCTTCTAGTTATCATCATCATCATCATCATCACCATCACCATCACCATCACCATCATCATCACCATCACCATCATCACCATCATCACCATCATTGTTGTCGTTGCTATTATTATCTTTACCGTCATCATCATTGTCGTCACCCTCCTCCTCCTCCTCCTCCTCCTTCCTCCTCCTCCTCCTCCTCCTCCTCCTTCCTCCTCACTGATACAGGAAACATAGTGACGGAAATCGTAAAACTATTGGCACTTTCATGACTACGAAACATCCAATGGAAAGAAGACAACCTAACATCATCGAGATACAAATTCATATGTTAGATTTTTGGAGATCGCAAGGTTATTATTACTTCCTTTTGAAGCTTCATTTTGATTTGTCTTATTCAGAGTTCAGAGTCACAATCGACTCCCATCTAATAAATATCCCATGTAAAAACTCATTTCCTGGAACTTGTCGTGTCTGGATTTATTCTCTTGCAGCCAGAAACTGGGTCATCACGCTTCCAGTTTGGGGGAATGCTATATTGTGTTTTCCCAGCTAGCCGCCGGCCACGTTAACTTCCATCATAACACTGTCCATATAGAATATGAAAGCACCATTGGGCTGATGAGAGAGAGGAGAGAGAGAGAGAGAGAGGAGAGAGAGAGAGAGAGAGAGAGAGAGAGAGAGAGAGAGAGAGAGTCAAACACAAACCACGAATATACAGCCAAATGAATATAATTGATTGTCAAGAGCCAGACAGCCAGACAGACATATAAACAGACAGAAAGACAGACAAACAGACAGACAATGATAACAAGGGCGCAGATGGCTAAACAGTTGTAGTCATACTCAGTTCAGCCTGCATTAATGTAGAGAAAGTAACCTGATATCCTAAAAGAATGCACACACAAATTAGTAAAACGAATCATGAAAAAAAAACAACAACAAACAAACCCGGGAGCAGGAACTCTCAACCAACGCTTAAAAATCGTGTCTAAGCAAAACAAATTTGTTTTAATCAAAATTAATGCTTTTTGTCACATTACTGTAGTCACTTTTAATAATGAACCGCTATTATTCATTCATAGGATTGCGGCCTTGTCCCGGTCAGAAGACTTGCATGGCCAGTGATCCTTAGGCTATGCCGACTGGTGCACGTATTGGAACTTGGAAGAAGACTGTTTTTCCTGAGTGCTTCAAGGCCTGTATAGCTAGATGTTGACTGATCTAAGCACAACGTGGTGAGGTTTGACGCCCCTGGCATTGTCTCCCATATCAGACAGGCTAAGGGTCAGGGTCGAGACAAACAGTGACCCACCTATTGTCTCTCTGCCCCAAATCTGTTCTACCTCAAGGTCCCAATCACGTCTTTATTTCCATACTTTTCTTTCCTCCGAGGCTTTCTTTTGACCCTTCGTGTTTGCCGTGCGGTGTGACCCGTGATTGAGGTGAGGAGAGGTGCTGGAGATTGAGAGAGAACAGTGGCTCTCAACATGTCTCTCTGGCGCGGACCTCTCCTGCACAGGAAGTACACACTGGACCACTGTGTATCTACTGGCAATCCTTTTAAGGGGCTGCGCCAAACAGCTTCACGACCTGCTAGGTTAATCCTTGTAGTTTCCAGCTCTCTGTTCCCTGGAGCTTGACGCGAACAGGAGGGACACGGTGGAGTTGGCCTCTGTTTGTCTCACACTTTCCACGAAACGTGCAATGGGTCAATGCTGAAAATTCTTGGGCCTGGTACCTTTAATAGACTCCATGGTGAGGGATGGACACAAAACAACAAGAAATAAACCATGGCTGCGATCCAACATCTCTGCCCACAGAAACAGACAGACGGGACTGCCCTTGGACTATGATCATAATGCCATTCATACTCAGATGCTTTAGTCAGAGCAACGAGGGAATTTAGTGTTTTGTACCCGATAGTGCAGGGACCTGAAGCACACAGGCTTTTATCTGCTCTCAGCCTGTTCTTGATCCAACGGGTTTTCAAGGTTTGGCAAGGAACCTGAAGTCTACAAAACAATTAAGAAATAAGTCATACATTGTCGATTACAGCTCAAGATGTCTTCAGATCAGCTCCTGAAGGCTTCTTTATCGGGGATAAGGAGGTTAAGGTGCCTCCAAACAAACAGTTGAATTCATGAAAGGGTGTCATGAGGTTTTCAGAACTGAGG
>CM031595.1:69276910-69291910 GCA_018398815.1 Conus ventricosus | reverse complement strand
CAATAAAGAAAGACAAGGAAAAGAAAGGAAGGGAAACGAAAGGCAACGAAACGAAAGAGGAACAGAAAAGAATGTAGTGCAAACAAGTGAAGGAAAGTGAGGGGAAAGAGGAAACTGATGGGAGGGGGAAGGGGGGGGGGGGGGGGTAAGTGAAGGAAAAGAAAGGGGGGGGGGGGGGGAGGACGAGATCAGGATGTTTTAAAACGAAAGCGAGTGGAAAGAGATGGAGACGAAAAGGGAAAAGAGATAGTAGGTTCGAAAAAAAGGGGGAAGGAATGAAAGGTAAAGGAAAAGAAACGAAATAGAAAGAGAGATGAGATTTTGAAAAGAAGAACGGTAAGGAAAGGAATACACTGGGGAATGGAGATCAGGAGGTTTGAAGAGAACGGCATTGGAAAGAAGGTAAGGGAGGAAAATGAATTGGAAAAAGAGATAAGGGGGGTTTGAAAAAAAACAAAACAAGGAGAAGACTGTAAGGTAAAAAGAGATAAAGAGGTTTGAGAAGGACTGGGGTTGGAAATAAAAGTACGAGAAGATAAAAAGCGACGAAGATATAGAGAGGTTTTGAAAAAAAAAAAAAAGAGGTAGAGAGAGAGAGAGAGAGTGAGGAGAGAGAAGAGGAGAGATGAGAGAGAGAGAGAGAGAGAGAGAGACAATGACAATGACAATGAACAATGACAATTTTATTGAGTAAACAAGATGTTCATTTCAAGGGGATCAAACACAAAAATCTATTCAATTTTGTAATAGGTCCTACGTTAGGTGATATTGATTCTCTCTCTCACTCTCTCCTCTCTCTCTCTCTCTCTCTCTCTCTCTCTCTCTCTCTCTCTCTCTCTCTCTCTCGTCTCACTCCTCTTCATTTTTCATTTTTATGGTTTCCACTGTAGCAATATATTCCAATATGTATTTTCTTTCCATATCAGATATCATTTATTCTGCTAGCTCTACATTCGAATTTCCGATCGTTTTTGAAATGCTTTATACAAAAACCGAGACAGCTGACTTACGGACACCTCATCGTCACACGACATCACAAAGCCAATGTTGCCGTTTGCTCTATGGATAACACTGGCATCTTTTCTGAAAAGGTTATAAGCCTCACAATCAAACAACACATGAGATTCATCTTCAAGATGCTGCTTACAAAGAGGACACAGCAAGTGTCGTGGTACAACATCTTTTCTGTATCGCAGTTTGTGAACAAAGATGGGGGAAATTCAAATCTAAACTTCGCATATATTTCTTTGTAGCTTTTTGGGATACTATAGTCTAAGTATTTTTCAGTTTTCAACGTATGCTTGAAGCAGCTGTAAAATTCAAAAACGATCTTTGGTTTCAATTTTGTCATGCACATTTGTCCGTATTGGTCAGTCAGTCTTTGTTTAAATAAAGACAGAAAACTTCTTACGTCACCAACATTATGTTGTTGCCAGACATCACCGAATCCGTTTACACAAAGCAATTGTTTGACTTGAAATGCCCACGTTCTTTTCCCCACCTCTTGTAAATAGTTTAACATAATATAGGCTTTTCTTGGCAACCTTGTGGCTGGCATGTTGCAACTCTAAGCCAGTAGCGGATGCATCTTTCTGCTGCCAGCACATACAAGGGATAACGACGAGTTCCCCCAAGACCATACTGCTCGGTGACTGCATCCCAACATTCAAATACCTTTTACATGCAAATAAGTGGGTTTTTTCAATAACATCGAGTTGTTGATAACCCCATATCTCTGCCCCATAAAGTAAAATAGGAGTAACTTGGGTATCAACATTTTGAAAAAAACTTCCCTGGGAACATCCCCTATTTTCCCAAAGGCACCGGAGTAATTGGCTAGTTCTGATCTTACCCTTCTTTGCAAGTTCTTCGACAGCGCATGTCAAGGATAATTTGGTTGTAAAATGTAGACCAAAATACTTATAACTGTTTACCACTTTAATATCTGCATTTCCATATTTCCACTTTTCATTAACCCCCAGAAATCCCCCTTTTCTAAATACAATTATCTTGGTCTTGTCTAAGTTTAGTTTAAGGGAGAAGTTATCAGCAAAACCTTTGAGGATGTCAATTTGTTTTTGTAGACCGGCAGGGCAGTAGGAGGCGAGAGCCACATCGTCAGCAAAAAGGAGAATTAGAATCTGAGTCACGTCGGGTGTTAGTTGAACACCGTGCTGACCATTCTGCGCAATCTCTAGCGCCAGTTCGTTTATGAAAAAATGAGAATAATGTAGGGGACAGGACACAACCTTGTCTCACTCCCGCATTGCATTCAAAAAAGTCTGTCATGCTACGGGGGACATCTTACACACGATTCACACAACGATACATTGTTTTCAGCATCCTTAACATTTTGCATCCAACGCCCATTATTTCGAAGTACATTCCACAGGATATTTCTATTTACAGTATCAAAGGCTTTTTTAAAGTCGACAAAGCAACATACAGTTTACCTGAATTTTTCAAAAGATATCGTTGCACAATTGCATACAAGACAAAAATGTTTATCTGAAGTAGAATAACCGGTTCTGAAGCCACTTTGTTCTTCAGCAATCTTTCCATTCCTTTCGGCCCAGTTAACAAGACGATTATTTAATATTTTTGCAAACATTTTTCAAGTATAACATAATAACGAGATACCTCGATAATTGCTGGGATTATCGGTATCTCCATGCTTTGAATAACGGCACAACGATTGCATCATTCCACGCACTTGGATATTGTTGTGTGTCAAAATATATGATTAAATAAGTGCAAAAGAAAAGGCAAAGTTTGATCCAAGGATATATTTCAACATTTCTGGCAAATATTTATTGGTCCTGGAGCCTTGTTCTGCTTGAGCGACTGGACAACATGCCTTATTTCGTCCGTGTCAATCGGTTTATCCAACCCCTCGATATATTCGTTGTTGCCCCCACTGTCAGTCGCAATATGCTCTACGTTTTCATTTGCTTTGAACACAGACTGGAAATGATTGCCCATTCCTGATCGGTGATATTTGGTTTGCTTTGTGCTTTACGGTTAATGCTTTTTACTTCTTTCCAGAACTTACTGGAATTCTCTTTAGCCTTTAAAATAAGAGTTTCAAGTTTTTCTTGTTTAAGATTTTTGTTTACTATTGAGTAATACGTCTATATGTAATTCTACTTCCAACATACTTAAGCCTTAACTGGTTTTGTAATTTCTTGACTTTTACAACGAGTGAACATCCTCCAGCAACGTCTCATTTCTTTTTTAGCTGTTCTCACTCATAGTCGAACCAACTATTGGATTTAGGGGCCGCTGCCGATTCTACGTTTCATGCATTCTGCTGCTTGAAGTAGTCCTTCATTTAGACACTTCACTGCTTCGTCAATGACACTGTCCTGAGATTTATGGTGGCTTTGTTCAGAGCATCTTGAAAATCATTGCTATGTATGTACTGGCAAAATAGCTCTTCCTTATCTTTGTCCCAAACAATTTTCTCTGTATATGTTATGTAGGCTCATCGTCCCTGTTTCCATTACAATTTTATACTCAGTACCATTGGCATATGCTTAGAGTTGAACATTTCGCCCACTTTTATTTGCATGGTTTTGTGATTCATTTCTTTTGAACAAATAAAATAGTCTATTACACTACTGCCAGTCGAAACACACATATGTAAATTTTCCCTCTTCGTCCCCGGCACAAGATCCGTTCAAAATCGTTAAATTGCAAACAGCACAGAGCTCAAGAAGAAACACGACGAAGTGGTTAACAGTTTCGTCCTGGGATTGCCTCTGCTCACATAAATCAGACTGAATAAAGTCATTATCATCTTCTGGTTCACATGAAGTAGCATTTAAGGAACCAGTCCTTGCATTGAAATCACCACACAGTAAAAACTCGTACGGTTCGTTTTGAGACTGGACATAATCAAGAATACATTCTTCAATCACATTTTATACTGGACCTGAAGGGAATTATGGGGCTGTCTTAGTAAGGACTGTCAGGGGGACATACATAGGCACCGCACAATATCAAATGATTTTTGTTCATTAACATGCTTTTATCGAACTCTATAACCACGATATTATCTTTTTAAATGTCTGATTTATTTGATAAAAACCTTCAGAGATCGTTTCACTAGAATTAGTACTCCCCCGCTACACCGACCCTGTTGAGAGAGCTTTACTACTGGACTCATAAACTGAACAAAGTTGGGGAAACAGTCAAGGTCAGTTTGGTACTTGAGAAATGTTTCTGTAAAACAAATTATATCAAATTTGATACGTACTGTATGAAATCTGACTCAGACAGTTTTGAAAGAAGACCTTCGACATTCCAGTTCAAAAATACAAATTGTCGGATCTTTCCTCGATGAATATTAGTAGTTTCTTGTCTATTTTTCGTAGAACTTTTGAAAATGGCTACCATTGCTTGTAGACTGTAATGCCTTTCGGTTTTCAATGTTATTGGGCACTGGACGGCGATTGCTGCCATTACTGAAACAGATTGTTCACGGTCCACACGCTTAATGTCATCGTGACGTTGGCTGGAGATCGCGTGTCCTTCGCGGGAGCCTGGCGTCATTTTTTGGGTTGTTTTTCAGCATCGTGTCGATTCGCTCTTGGCCGTGACCCTCGGTTTTCCTTGGAACTGACGATCCCGCAGAGTCATGGAACACGCTGACGCTGACGATGTTCCTGCAGGGTGAATGGGTTGGATGTCCGTTTCCTGACCAGGAGATCGTCCCCCACGTCCAAACCCCGTAGAGAATTCTGACGTTGCCTCCGTTAGATCTGGTTCCCCCAGATCCTTGCCCCTGGTGTGAGCGCGTGGTCCTGTTTGAACTGCCAGGCGACTTGTAGGAGTCGTGCTGAGATACGGAGTTGTCGCCCCGTTCTTCCTGTAATGCAGCTTGGTGTAGTGTGTGTTCCTGGCTTCCGCGGGATCGATGACGGACTGGGGAGTGAAGGGAGTGGGGATTAGGTGAACGGGGACGAGGGGAGGAGGAAGACAGATCGTGGGGGTAAGAGGGGGAGGGGGGGATGAAAGTGTGTATCTGGGGAGGAGGTAGTACGGGTGAAGGGGGAGGAGGATGGGTGATGGTGAGTGGAAGGGAGGGGAAGGGATCGACGAGCAGGGTTGGGGGAAGTAGGAAGACGAGGAATAGTGTCAGAGAGCGGGAGAGGGCAAGAAGGAAGGGGAGAGGAAGGGGAGGAGCAGGTATAAAGGGAGGATGTGGGAGGGGAACGAGCAGGAAGGGGAACAGGAAAGAGGGACTGGGGTGACGTTTTGGCAGTCCTGTGGTGGCTGGTTCCTGGCACGCCTTCCTCCTTGTCGACAAGAAAACTGCTCGTGTTCGTCGTGGCTTTGTCTCTTGTATTTGATGAGTTTAAACCCTCTGTAAAAGGCTGTATATCCACTTTCTTCAGTTCATTGAGTGTGTGTCGTTGTTGTTCTGTCAAATCGTCGACCATTCTTATTCCGACTTTTTTCAAGTTTTCATGAGTTGCTTTGTTACTGATCAATCTCTTTTTGTCTTTGTTTCTAGCAATTTGGCCAGCATAGGTCTTGGTCGAATCTGGTCTGTTTTCTTACCTAATCTGTATGCTGCGGAAAACTCGTCTTCTGACCATGTTCTTGATAAATCTGTTTGCAGAGCAGTTCAATGAGTATCTGAAGACAGTCTTCAGACCTCTTTTATCACCTGTTTCTGGTATGCCGTAGAAGACAAGGTTGTCTTTTCGCAACAGTGTGTCATGTTGAGAAATTTTTCTTCAGTTTTTCCAAGTCTGTGTTCCAGTTGCTTTGCATTTTCTTTCAAATTTAGTATCTCTTCTTCTCTTTTGCTTAGCTGTTCTGAGAGAGAGAGAGAGAGAGAGAGAGAGAGAGAGAGAGAGAGAGAGAGAGAGAGAGGGAGAGAGAGAGAGAGAGAGAGAGAGGAGGGGGATATTAAAAAGGTAGGAGAAATAAAGAAAGAAAAAGAAAAGAGATAGACAGTTTTGAAAAGAACAGAAGCGGAAAGAGAGGTAGGGAATGGAAAGATAGGGAAACGAGATGTAGATATTTTGAAGAGAAAGAGGCTTGAGAAAAAAAAGACGAATGAGGACAAAAAAGGTGGGGGAGAGAGAAGGAAGTTTTGAAAAGACAGGTAATGGAAACAAAGGTAAAGTAAAACAAAGAAAGAGGAAATAGATGGGGATGGGTGTTGAAAAGAAAGGTGAGGGAAGAAAAAGAAAGGTGAATATTGGTATGTTTTATTGAAAAAAAAAAATGGTGTGGGAGATAGGGAAGGCAATGAAAAGAAAGAGAGTGGAAGAAAGGGAAAGTGGGAAAGAGAAGGAAAAGGAGTGAATCAAAACAGAGTAGAAAAAGAATTAAAGGACAGAAAAAAGAAAGTGACGAAAGAGAAAGGAAGGAAAAACGGAAAGAATCTTTTTCCTTTTACAGCATGCAAGGGAATAATTGAAACAAAACGAAAGGGAACAAAACATTGAACAGGAAGAGTGACAAAAAAAAAAAAACGGAAAGAAAACATGAATTCGAAAAATCAAGAACAGAGAAGAGAAGATATAAAAGAAAAATGGGAAAGCTTTATAAAGAAAACAAAATGGCCAGAAAGGAAAGACGAAACGAGAGAAAAGAACACTGAAACACAGAAAACGGAGAGACAAAAGGGAAGGACAAATCAGGGAACGTTAAGGGGAAAAAAAGGACTAAAATACGAAGAAAAGTAAAGGAGATAAAAGGGGATCCGAAGAAAATTTCAAGTAAATACACAAAGAAAAATATCATACAAGCGAAATTCAAGAAAACAAATGAGAGCTGCTCCATTCTGTCATCCCAGTTTCTAAATCGGTAGAGAACAGTCCGCCATCCAGTCCCCATTAATGCGGTACCAAGCGTCTCCCCGTAACTCGCACAGACATTCTGATCGGAGGACTGGACTGGTTCAGTGACTGAAAAACAACCTCCGTTGATAATGGAACATGAAATACAGACAGGACATTCGAGTTGTCTGACCTTTCAGAACTGAGTTCTGTTAAGGTTGAGAAAACGTTCACTTTTTTTAAAAATTCTAGCAGCCTAACGCGGCGTATCTTACGGTGGAAATGGGCTATCCTGCCACAAAATGATTCCAACACTGATTTTAAAGAGTTCTGGATCATGCATGGACAAAGAAATATATGAAGTGCGGTTAACCGTACATGCTATGGCAAACATTGTACATTCAAGAAAGGAGAACCACAGTAAATGTATTACCTAAGGTGAAGACTAAGCACAATGTGAATAAAATTGAAGATTGTTTTTGTTAATAGCTCAGTAAGCTTGGGTACTTCCACACTTAATAACTACACCATCACTTTTAAGTTGACGAAATCCGAAAATCGAAACTTAAGGCAAATTAATCCCATTACAATAACAATAGATCACTGACATTTGGCTCTTCATTGATAGCCAGAACTTTTCTTTGCCTCCCTCAACTCGCTGAAGAGTCATTGGGATGCTGCGCCTAAACACGTTCACCAGATTCCACCAGCTCTGTCAGTTACATGTCATGGCCTGGGTCTCTGCAAATGGATTTCCTATCCATTCTGCAATGTTGCCAATCCATCGGTTGTTTTTTTTCTGTCTTCCCCTCCACCTCCTTGTCTGAACAGTTCCCTGGAGGAATGTTTAGATAAGGCCATGTGGTCTTGTTATGTAACCATACCAACGTACTTTTTTTTCCTTAACTGATGTCAGCAGATCTTCTTTATGGTATGACGTGCTCCTTTACTGTTTGACTCACTTGTTCAGTGGTGATATGAACAGTGTATCTGATGTTCAGTATCTTACCATAGCCCCTCATTGCCATGGTTTGGATTCGTCTTTCCAGATCTGCTGTTAGGGTCCATGTCTCACATGCAGACAGGAAACTCGAACATACTAGAGCATGCAGGGGCTTGGTTGTATGTTTTATGGAGATGCCGGCACTGCAGAAAGTTAATACTCCATCACATTACTCTTCTACCCACTCTCCTCTCTCTCCCCAGATCATTGCTGCCCTCTTATCACTACCACCTCTCCCCCACCCCTTTGTCCACTCGACCACCGCCATCCCTTCTCCAGAACAAGGACTACAGTGACATCAAATCAGGTCTGGTTGACGTCTTGACGCAACCAAATCATAAATTCACTGTACGCTGGGAAAGTGCCCTCTTGTACAGCAGTCTCACATGCATAACACGAAATAATTCGTCTGGCTACAAAAACTAACATTGCTAATAAATGTAAATCTTACTTTCAACCCAGAAATAAGGTGTGGAGAATTTTCTTTAAGAAGACAAAACAGAACATTTCATTGACAAGACACGCGAACCGTTGGCATTACAAAGGGAAAAAAAAGACCCTCAATGCACAAGCTTCGTCCATTCTTTGATTTTTTAATTACAAAATTTGAAACAAAAAAAAATCGCGTTAAATTCAAAACAAAAAAAAAGTATAAAAATTTTTGAGGATTTTGAAGTACAGCCCCCTTAATTACAAATTCAGAAGCGGGAAGATCGTTCCTTTTTTCCCAGGCAGTGTTGTCTCCTTCAGCTTTTCGGGTTTTCTCTCCTCACAAGGCGACGTCTTTTTCCCTGCACGGGGGCGCCGTAACCCGTAAATTTTTTTTTCTGAAAAATTTTTGTTGCGGCGAAAAATTTTTGGATGGCCTTCCAAAAAAAATTGTTGCCGGCAACACTTTTAAAGGGCCTGGATCCAAATAATTTTCCCCATAATTTTTTTTTTTTTTTTTCGGGGAGACCAAAATTCTCATCTCATTCCCCTTTGTCCCCTTTTTGGGAATTTTTGTCGCCGTCAAGATCGAGCGACCATCGAAGGGGCTAGGTGGAGCGCGTGGGACCGAAAAAATATAGTCCCACATTAAAATGTACTGCTTGACGACTTTGAGCGAGTACGTTTGATCTTTCACAAGAAAACGTTTTTTTTGCAGTCTTTTTTTTTTCGGGGGTATCAGCGCAAAGGGCAATTTGGGGGGGGGGGGGGGGGGGGGGGGGGGGGGGGGGGTTGAAGGATGTCATACCGCACAGAAGGGCAACCTAAACGGAGATATTAGTACCATTGCTGACAGGCGCGAAAAAAAACTTTTTTGCGGCCGGGTCACCATGAAAAAAATTATATTTCATACATCACATCCAATGTATGCAACAGCATGCATGCAAACGCACAGATATGACAGATATGTTTTAGATATGTCCCTACAAAGTTGTTGTCATACTAAGTAAATACATCATACATATCATTGAGTACAAACTTTATATAATGGAAAAAGGGGAGAGAGAGAGGAGAGAGAGAGGAGAAGAGGAGAGAGAAGAAGAGAGGGGGAGAGAGAGAGGTGGTGGAAAAGGGTGGAGGGGTAAAATCGTGAAGTGAAGAGAGAAAAGGGAGAAAAACATGATATTGAACAGATCATCTATGTACTCAGACAGAAAGATAATAGATGAAAATAGATAGATAGATAGATAGAAGATAGATAGAAAATAGATGTTTTAGTGTGTGCGTGGCACTCGCGTGCTGCGTGCGTCGGCGTGCGTGCGTCTGTGTGTTGTGTGGGTGTTGGTTTTGTGTGTGTGTGTGGTGTTGGGGTTTTTTGTGTTTTGGGTGACAGGTTTAACGGGCAAAGGGCCACCTTAAAAGCCATAACCCCGGGAGGCCTTGGAGAAACAAGCGTGGTAGGGAACCCTTTTCCGCCGAGGAGGATACTCGAAAAACAAATTCATTTCCCAAAAACGGATAACGGGCTATGGCGCAAAAAGGCAGGGGAACGCAAGTTGCTAATCGATGGGTGGGAATTTTTAGAAAAAATCAAAAAGAAAGAAGAAAAAGGGAAAAAAAACCAAATAAAACATTGGAACAGTCATTTAAAACTTAAAGCCAGTGTCTGGGCTGCCCCCTTAGGGAGTGTGGTTGTGTGTGTGTGTGGTGAAGTGCAAGGGATTAAACAACTTCTCCAAAGTGTAGGGAAAACAGTTTTTTGGGGTCAGGAGTGGGACAGACTGATTCCTAAATGGAACATTCTGAATCGGCCCGACACTGTGATGGAAGCGGACGTCGCGTTCACCTTCTGCAAAGCGGCCACCGACTATGGCTATGTCGTATTCTGCTCTATCACCACCACGCTGAATTCTGTCCCCTTGTTGGTCATCACACTGACGTTATACTCCTCACCAGGGTGAGCTTCCGTGAAGGAGCAGTTGCGCTCCACCGTAACCAGCACGGTGGGAACCTCAGCCCCGTGGGAAGCGATGACGGTGATGGTGTAGTTGTCGACGCCACCTCGATTTAGGGCCTCCCAAGTCATGCTGAGCTCTTCAGCTCGTGATGACCACCACGTCGAGGTTCTGCGGAGGTCGAGGTTTAGTGTACAGCGTCTGCAGCAGTCGCTGACTGCGCTGCTCCCCGCTCATGGTGTAGGCCTCCAGCGTGTACATGGTGCCCGGAGTCAGGTTCTGGAACTCCACCACGCCTTGATCATCTGCCGCCAGTTGAGTGCCGTTCCCCTCCAACTTGGCCTCAATAGAGTCACAAACACCGGCGGGGTTCAGTCCCCCTGACAGTGTGACCCGGATGTTTTCCTCTCCTGATTCCGCCGTCAGCAGCTGGGGCACCTCAGGTTCTGTGCATTGTGACGTGTTGACCGCAGCGCTGCTGACGTTTTTCCACATCGCCATCACCACTGTCGTGTACTCCGCCGCAGTGTCAAGGTCACCCACGACCACGCTGGCCTCCCCTGCCGACAGGCTGTGGGAGGACACGGCCCCGTCCGCCGCCGTCAGGTTGACGACCAAACCGTTTTTAGCCGGTGTTGGTGGGGTTCTGCCAGACCAGCTGAACGGCCGTCGTGACCTCCCACAGCCTGTCGGCAGGGAAAGCTACTCGGAGCATGCTCCCCGATATACTGGCAAAAAATGGCCATCGCTTTCCTCTGTTCATCCGAGATGCATGAGCCACACAGGGTGGACAAGAAAAGCTGCAATACTTAACAAGATGCGAAGCTTATAAACGTAGTCCCAGTTTTCCAAACCGCTTATAAATCGGCCAAGCGCTTTGTGAGATCAGAAATGAAGGCAAAATGACGGTTTTAACGGTTATGTAACCGATGTACACTTTTGAAACCGGTATTTTAGTCCTCACTGGGCTAAAGCCTGTGTACATACCAAATTTCATCCAAATCGGACAATATGTCAAGAATAACGGTTTTTAACGGTCAGATTTTGAAACACTACATGGAAGTGCCATTTCTGTGTGATAACCTTTCTATATACAAACTTTCATTAAAACCCACCAATATAAAAAAAAACGGCAAATAACGGTTTAAACGGTTATATAACCGATATGCACTTTTGAAACCGGTATTTTAGTCCTCACTGGCTAAAGCCTGTGTACATTTCAAATTTCATCCAAATCGGACAATATGTCAAGAATAACGGTTTTTAACGGTCAAATTTTGAAACACTATATGGAAGTGCCATTTGTGTGGGATAACCTTTCTATATACCAAATTTCATTAAAATCCACCTATATAAGAAATAACGGCAGAATAACGGTTTTTAACGGTTGTTTAATCCATTTTCAGCATTACATCACTTACGTATGGACAGAGGCTCCGATTTGTCACAAGATCATCCAAACCGCTTATAAATTGGCCAAGTACTTTCTGAGATATTCCATAAAGAAGAAAGACCGTTACAGGCCGTTACAACCGTTAGTAACGGCTATAACGGTAAACTAAAACATCAGGCATCATCCATGACCCATAATAAACATACCTGCTAATTTTCACAAAGATCGGCCAAGTACTTTCTGAGATATTCCATAAAGGAGAAAAAACCGTTATAGTCCATTACAGCCGTTAGTAACGGCTATAACGAGGTAAACTAAAACATCGGGCATTATTCGTGACCCATAATGAACCTACCTGCTCATTTTCACAAAGATCGGCCAAGTACTTTCTGAGATATTCCATAAAGAAGAAAAACCGTTACAGGCCGTTACAGCCGTTAGTAACGGCTATTAGCGGTAAACTAAAACATTGGGCGTCATCCGTGCCCCATAATGAACATACCTACACATTGTCAGAAAGATCGGCCCAGTAGTTTTGTCTGGAGCGAGTGAAACACATTTTGAACACGGACACACAGACAGACAGACACACAGACAGCATTTCTTCGTTCCCATTCTAAAGTACTCCCTGTTCTATAAGAACTGGGAGTACAAAAACACACATTAACATGCTTACGATGCAAAGGTAATGATCTTAAAGGAAAACGTATGGAGAGAGGGAGAGAGAGAGAGAGAGAGAGAGAAGAGAGAGAGAGAGAGAGAGAGAGAGAGAGAGAGAGAGAGACTCAAGACTCAAGACTCAAGACTCAAAAACTTTATTACTCAAGGATAGAGATTTTAGGCAGTGCCTATTCTTCCAATCTGTCCTTGCTATTCTACAACATTCAACTAAACACACTGCACATATTAATAATGGTAGAAACAATGAAGAATATAGCAACATTATAATAATAACAATAGTAATAAGAATAATAATTATAAATAAAATTAAAAAAAAAAATCCATTACAAAATTACACAAACATAATCAGAGACGTACGTGAGAGAGAGAGAGAGATAGAGAGAGAGAGAGGGTTGAATTACAGACATCCAAAATGGGTGAAATGCCAAAAGCAATGCGCACTTCACAAGAAGAAATAATGTATCCAAATATTTATTGTTCAGAGAAACAAAGGTTTGTTTGCGAACCAAACCTCAACACAAAAAAGTCACTGAATTTCAGTTGTTAGTTTTATCCTAAATAATAAGATTGGATTCACCCGATCGATGCAAAACTCGTTGCTTTGAAGGAGACAAAACAGGCCCATTATTTGAGTTTTTCTTCTCGTTCTGAAAAAGATTGCCAGAAGGAACTCAATGACGATTCGAAGAGAAAATATGATATTTTGCTCCACTGTCATTTAATGCTAAACCG
Organism: Conus ventricosus; assembly: GCA_018398815.1. Classification (NCBI taxonomy): domain Eukaryota; kingdom Metazoa; phylum Mollusca; class Gastropoda; order Neogastropoda; family Conidae; genus Conus; species Conus ventricosus. The sequence continues at coordinate 69,278,920 of CM031595.1, read as the reverse complement.
GTTTCGATTGAAACAGACAAAATCCAAATGCACAAAATGCTGACTTTTATATTATTAGAATCAATGCATTGACAATCCCAGAATGGTCATGGTAAACGATGGCTACCAGCACTTACATGCGTGAGCTGAAATACAGAAATATTACCGAACCCTGCACACATTTCTGGAAAATGATGTTTCTTAAATAGTCACCATATGATTCATTATGCACAGAATTAACAATTTTCAGCATGATACTGATTATACATTGTTGTCGGATTTAATACTGATGTGACTTACTCCTTAGCAGGTATAAAACCTTGCCGGTTATTATTTTGATATGAATTTCAGATAGCATGATGTTCCTGTCTTCGGGTTCCAAGACAAGATGCCAAAAGATTGGGGGAGGGCGTGGAGGGGCATTCTCATGGGCACAGGCCACTGTGTGTGTGTGTGTGCTGGAGGGAAGGCTTGTTGTGATCGTTCTTTGTTACTTTTTCTTATATTCTATTTTTGCCGTTTCATATTAATTTGTACGGGGAAGCGTGTATTGAAATCAGACTTAATCGATTTGTATCGCAGTGAAATTTTTATTTGGCTGAATGTATTGTAACTATTGATACAATATCTATTTTTGAATTAAGATGGACATGTATTGAGAGGGGGAGGGGGAAGTCAAAATGAATAGATAATCGAATACAGAAGACATGCCAGCATGTACCCATATCAGATCTTAAACACAGATCAGACATCTAACAAGTCTTCTCCAAGAGCCGCCGATCCTCCACCTTGTCTCCTGTTTTTCTATTGTTTGATATTTAATTCATTAAGGAGGATCGTTTCCAGCCATGTTTGTTTGTGAGCTTGTCTGTGTGTCAGCAACATCATGCAGAAATCTACTTCCAGACAAAGTTGACAGAGAGATGAAATGTGGTCCCGCGATGAATTCATTAGATTCTGGTGCCAATCGGCGCTGCCGATCTGTGGTGTCGATCCACATGAAAAGGCCGATCTGGATCTGTTCTGCAAGATAATGACAAACTTAACTCTGAACATGAATAATGCAAAATTAATGTTCACAAATTTAAAACCGTCTGTAATAATTATAGTCTTTTCATGGAATACGAAAACATCCCGGTGATATAAACGTTGACGTTTCGTATTTTCATATCCTGTTACAAAAAAAGTACAAGGGAAGAAACGTTTTCAGTCAACACGCATCATTACTGTCCCTTGTAGCACTATAATTCTGTGTCTAGGATGGGAGTGTATGAGGTGGGGGTGTCGGCGCACGTGCCGAGCGCTCTTCCATTCATCTATTTCTTTTGATTTGTTTGTTGTTCTGTTTCATGTCCATCACCTATTCCCTTTGGCCTCCTGACTGAAGAGAAACTACAAAGCGTGTATGAACCACCCCTATAAAGTGCTGCCTCCCTATTAAAGTGGAAACTATGATATACTGACATAAACAGAGATACTGATTTTCTCACAACATAAAAGTTACGATAACATTCCAACAGTCAGGCTCGGCATTAATACCGTACTTCCACACCAATTCAAGGGATGCCACTCTAAGATGAATATTTCTTTCTTGTGGGAATAAGAGAAACGCTCATGATTTAAAGTTTTTCTCTTCTTCCACCTCCTCCTCCTTCCTCCTCCTCGAATTCCTCCTCCTCCTCCTTTTTCTTCTGCTGTGACCGTTAGAAGAGTCCATACCAATTTTGCGCCCAATTTGAGGAGATAAGTGATTGTTCCTTCTTTGTCTTCATTGTCTTGAATGTTGTTTGTCTTGAAGAAGGCCAAAGAGGTCAAAACGCGTCGTGTTTTGTCTTGTTATTTGATGTGTCTTTCGTTCGGCAGTATAGTAAATCTTCTTCCTAGACCGAAAGGAATATTGAAAATTCACTGAAAGTCAACTGCATCGCAGTTTAAACAATTTTTAAATCATCCATACAAATGCTTTCATAAATCTCTGCCCCCCCTTGCCCCCCCCCCCCTCGATCTCTCTCTCTCTCTCTCACACACACA
>CM031595.1:69256910-69271910 GCA_018398815.1 Conus ventricosus | reverse complement strand
CTCGCACAGCCACAGGTAGGAGAAGATAATCTATTGGTGGAAAGAAGATCAGTTAATGATTCAGAAGCCTCTTTCCATCAATAAATTATCTTTTCTTACCCGCGCTTTCACAGCCACAGCATTCTGACAAAAACATTCCGTGCTACCCCCCCCCCCCCCCCCCCCCCCCCCCCCCTGTTTCTCGTCCCATGGCTCCGCGTCACCCGAAAATCAGGCTGCAAGGGAAAATAATTGTAAGCATGACTGAAAGAGTTACTTGCCGTGCACTTTTTGTTTTAGGATATGAAAATGAGAAACGTCAACAGTTATATCACTAGGATAATTTAATATTCCATGGAAATATTTTACTTAAAGGCAGTTTTGATTTGTGAACAATAACTTCACTTTGTTCATATTCTGAGTTAAATTTGTATTAATCTTGCGGAACAAACCTTGGATCGGCCTTTACATGCGGATCGGCACCACAGATCGGCGTCACAGATCGGCACCACAGATCGGCGCCACAGTTCGGCACCACAGGTTGGCACCACAGTTCGGCGCCACAGATCAGTGCCACAGATCGGCGCCACAGATCGGCGCCACAGATCGGCACCAAAGTCACATTCCATCTTTCCACCAATTTCATCTGGAAGCAGATTTTCGTGTGATGTAGCTGACAGACAAACACACAAACAGACGCGGCTGGAAACATATCCCCTTGCTGAAGATAACATCGAATAATAGAAAAATAGGAGGGGCATGAAAAGGTGGAGGATAAGCGGTGCTGGGGGAAGTTATTAGATAAGACGCCTTGTCTGTGCCGATGGTTCAGTATGGGTGCATTCTGGCATGCTTTCGGTATCAGTCATGTAAAACCTCGGCCTGTAATCGCTGAAGCTTTTTTCAGATTATTCACTCATTCCCACTGCCCATGCCTCCCCCTTCCAATGCATGTCCATTTTGATTTTAGAATACAGATAACATCGGTAATTACAAGACGTTAGGATACAAGTTTCAGTGTGATATGACTACAGTCCGTTCAGTCTGAATTCAAAACACAGTAGTCATAAATAATTGAAGTACAAGTCAAAAGAATTGCAAAAAAATGTATGAAAGGAACAAATAATGAAGAACGGTCAGAGACCAGAAAAAAAAGAAGTAATTACGCTTGCCCATCCCCCAACACACAGTGACCTGTACGACTGAGATTGATTCCACCATCTGTTTTCCCCATTATTTGGGTTTTTTGTATTGAAATCCGAAGATATAAACATCGTGTTACCTGCAATTCATATCAAAACAATAACTGGCAAAGTTTTACAGTCCTGCTATGGAATAAGTCACATCACTAATAAATCCGACAGCAATGTAATTTTTGCACCATGCTGAAAGTTGTTTATTTTGCACATAATGCATGATAAAGTGTCCATATAAGAAAAATCATGGTGAAACATTTTCAAGTACTGGGTTCTGTATTGTTTCTGTATTTCAGTTCACTTGTGTATATGCTACAGAAAAAAATGCTTTAGTTCTGATGATGCAAAATTCAGTATTCAAGAGCAGTTTAACATTAAATGACATGTCGACAGTATATCAACCAGCCTTAATATTTCAAGGTAAAAAAGGAGGAAAATTCCAAGATTTTTTTTTTATTTCAGCGTTTGGTTTGCAAACAAACGTTCGTTTCTCTGGACAGCAAAATACTTGGCTATGTTATTTCTTCTTGAAACATGCACATTGCCTTCGGCATTTTGCCCAGTTGAGATGTCTGTAGTTAATCCTCCCACACACCATCTCTCTCTCTCTCTCTCTCTCTCTCTCTCTCTCTCTCTCTCTCTCTCTCTCTCTCTCTCTCCCCCGAATGTTTTTGCTTTCAGAGCGCGACCTTTGAATTGTAAGCATGTTATTGTGTGCTTTTTTTCTCTCCAGTTTTGAATGACTATTCAAATGTTTATTTGATTTTCTCTCCTTCTCTCTTTTATTCCTTTTCTTTTTCTTTTTTTAACAATCGCCAGCCACTGATAGAGCACAGTGTGTTTCACTGCTGCTGAGCGCGCATAGCTTAGTGCATTCGCCTTTGGCACAGAGTTTGTTGTTCTAGTATCCTGCTCGTGAGCCATTTGCCAGTCCAGGCAGAGGAGCACCATACTGTTCCCACGCTTGTGTTTCCAATGTGTTCTCACTGGATAGGACTTTCTAAGGTGGCCCTCGCCTGTTAAACCTCTCTCTCTCTCTCTCTCTCTCTCTCTCTCTCTCTCTCTCTCTCTCTCTCTCTCTCTCTTCTCTCACCCACACACACACACACCTACATCTACTCGCACCCACACACGCGGGCGCGCGCGCGCGCCCGTGTGTGTGTGTGTGTGTGTGTGTGTGTGTGTGTGTGTGTGTGTGTGTGGTGTGTGTGTGTGTGTGTGTGTGTGTGCTCGCGCGCGTGTGTGTATGTGTGTGTATAACACGTCCCACCAAACAACTAGTAGTTACTGGTGCGGGAACTTTTACAAGTATTACCAATTTTTTTTATTTTTTTATTTTATTTTTTTTATTAAACGATGAATCCGGTTTTTGTTTGGACGAAATAGAATCCACTGCCAGTTTGCGGGTCGTACTGTTACATCTCAGTTAGAGCGTCGGTCCAAAACACAGGCATTCGGGTATATGGAAACATTGTGATACCTGTGTGCATTCTTGGCTAACAAACCAGAATTCTGTCGGTGTGACCCGAAATAACTGAGCAGTTTTGATTGGGCGATGCCGCTTTGTTAGCTCAGGACTGACCTGAGTACCGCAATGTCTCCGGACATTTGCAAGCACCTTGTGTTAGCACTGTCCACTCTGCCCTCGTAACTGACCATTCATTCTGATAGAAACGTATTTTCGAGAAAGATGATATGGAAACAGCGAAAAGTTTCTGAAACACACACACACACAACACACACACACACACACACACCACACACACACACACACACACACACACACACACACACACACACACACACACACACAACACATACAAAAGTAACAACAGCAGCAGTTGTCTTGTAATAAAAAGGTTTTCTTTTAAAGTGATAGAAGCACCATCTCTGTCATCAATGACAAAGATAGAAGACAGTGTTAAGAGAATTAACAGAGAGAGACAGAGAGAGAGAGAGAGAGAGAGAGAGAGAGAGAGAGAGAGAGAGAGAGAGAGAGAGAGAGAGGAGAGAACAGAGAGAGTGCGTGCGTGCGTGCGTTTGAGTGCGTGTGTGTGTGTGTTGTGTGTGTGTGTGTGTGTGCGTGCGTGCGTGCGTGCGTGCGTGCGTGCGTGCGTGCGTGCGTGCGTGCGTGCGTGCGTGCGCGCGCGCGAGCGTGTGTGTGTGTGTGTGTGTGTGTGTGTGTGTGTGTGTGTGTGTGCGCGCGCGGGCGCACACGCGCGCCTGTGTATGTGTTCCTGTCTGCACGCATGTATCTAAGTATAATTATACTATCAAGGTATGCTTACTTGCACGCATAAATATATTCTGCCTGCCTGTTTGTAGAAATGGACAAACATGCGTATAAAAATGTATGTATGTAAGTATGTAAGTATATATGTATGTACGTACGTATGTATGTATGTATGTATGTATGTATGTATGTATGTATGTATGTATGTATGTATGTATGTATGTATGTGTATGTATGTACGTACGTATGTACGTATGTATGTATGTATGTATGTATGTAAGTGTGAGTGTGTAAATGTTGGTATTCATACGAGTAAGAGTGAACGTAAGTGCGTTCGTGTGCATGCTAGCCCATAAGTAAAAATATACATAGTTAAGTAGATATGTATATACATACGTATGCACGCACATACGTAAGTACAGATGTTCGTCCACACGTACTTGTGTATGTCTGCATGTAAGCATATATATTTCTTTATGTATGTGTGAAATCAAAATACGATGGTTTGGCCAGCAGCAGTTTTCTCTCGCTCCTGTCAGATCATCGGTACATAATGTCATCCAGGTCAGAGCGGGATTCTGTGCTGAAAAAAACAAAACAAAACAAAACAAAAAAAAACCAACAAAAAATCAAACCTAAACACAAAACAAAACAAAACCCACCCCTTCCAGTCTGCCTTTGCACTACACACACACACACACACACACACACACACACACACACACACACACACACACACACACACACACACACGCACACACGCACGCACGCACGCACGCACGCACGCACTCACGCACACACGCACACACACACAAAACAAAAAACGATCAAACTGAAAACTCGCTGTTTTGTAAATGACCTGTCACATCGTCCTCTGGGCTCCAAGTGGACAAAGCAGTGTACTTCGAAGTAAATCTGTACTTCTTTGGTCACACGTATTCCACCTAGACCGATGCAGCTGATCAGCATCGGTCGTCACTGGTGACAAATTACTAAACGGAGACAAAGTTCAGAATAAGGGTGGTCAAAATTCGTCTCTGGCGAAACATTTTGTTGTGGCAACAATCTTGGGATGAATTTCTCCTAAATTTGTGGCTGGCGATACATTTTGTGGGACGAGATATCTCAAATTTGTCACCGACGACGAATTCAGTAGAAGACAATGTACGGGATCCCAACTGCCCTCGTGCAGGAAATCGACGTCGCCTTGTGAGGGGAGAAACATACAAAGACTGAAGGAGAAGAGACTTCGTTGAAAAAAAGGAACGATACTTCCTGGATTTGACATTTGTAATTAAGACGATGCTGTTCTTCAGAATCTAATGCAACAATTTTTACCACCTTTTTCTATTTGTTTGAGAATGTTACGCCATTTTATTCATGTTTCAATTTCCGTAATTAAGACATCAAAGGACGAGACAGTAATGCATAGACTACATCTTTTTTTTTTTTCTTTCTTTTCTTCAAATTCTTTCAGTGATGCCAACCAGACTTGTCAGTGAAGTGTTCATTTTTGCTTGTTTGTTTTTTCTCAGCGCCTTTCTCCCAGATGGAAAATAAGATAGAGATATATTAGAAAGTGATACTGGTTTGTAGCTGGACGGATTAGGTCGTGTTGTGCGTGTGAGACAGATGAATAGGTGTGCACTTTCCCAGCGTACAGTGAATTTATGATGGGATTGTGTCTAGACGTCAACCAGACCTGACGTTGATGTCACAGTAATCACTGGTCCTTGTGCTGGATAAAGGATAGGAGTCGTCGAGTGGAAGAAGGAGTGGGCGGAGAGGTGATGGTGGTGGGAGGGCAGCAATGATCTGGGGAGAGAGAGGAGAGTGGGTAGAAGAGTAATGTGGTGGGGTATTAACTTTCTGCAGTGCCGGCATCTCCATAAAACATACAACCAAGCCCCTGCATGCTCTAGTATGTTCGATGTTCCTGTCTGCATGTGAGACATGGACCTTAACAGCAGATCTGGAAAGACGAATCCAAACCATGGCAATGAGGGGCTATGGTAAGATGCTGAACATCAGATACACTGTTCATATCACCACTGAACAAGTGACTCGAACCATTTGGAAGCACGTCAAACCGTAAAAAGATCGGCTGACATCAGCTAAGGAAAGTAAACCATGCTGGTTTGGTCTTGTAACAAGATCCCATGGCGTCAGACGGCTGCTGACATCAGTTAAGGAAAGTAAACCATGTTGGTTTGGACTTGTAACAAGATCCCATGGCGTCAGACGGCTGACATCAGTTAAGGAAAGTAAACCATGTTGGTTTGGACTTGTAACAAGATCCCATGGCGTCAGACGGCTGACATCAGTTAAGGAAAGTAAACCATGTTGGTATGGTCTTGTAACAAGATCCCATGGCGTCAGACGGCTGACATCAGTTAAGGAAAGTAAACCATGTTGGTATGGTCTTGTAACAAGATCCCATGGCGTCAGACGGCTGACATCAGTTAAGGAAAGTAAACCATGTTGGTTTGGTCTTGTAACAAGATCCCATGGCGTCAGAGAACTGGGGAACTGTTGAGGGAAGGAGATGGAGGGGTGACAGAAAGAAAAAAGATGATGGACTGACAACATTGCAGAGTGGACAGGAACAACGTGCAGAGACCCGGGCCTGGACACATAGCCGACAGAACTGGAGGAACTCGGTGAACTTGCTGCAGTGCGGCGTCCCGGTGGTTCTTCGGCCAGTGAAGGGAGACGAAGGGAAATCCGTTCTGTCCGTAATGATCTAAATCTTAGCAACCTACTGTTATCAGGCTGGGATCATTTCGCGTTTCGATTTCATATTTTATAAACATCATGGTGTATTTGAATGTGAAGTACCCATGTTTACTGAACTGACAGAAGAGGAAGAAGAAGAAGAAGAAGAAGAAGAAGAAGAAGAAGAAGAAGAAGAAGAAGAAGAAGAAGAAGACGAGGACGAAGATCTTCCAATTGTTTCTGTTTTGCTCAGTCTTAAACGTAGGCTATACATTTTCTGTGGTTCTCCTTTATTTGTTTTGCTAAATTTGTGATAGTGTTCGCCATGACAGCCTTTCAAATATTTCTTCGCCCATGCGCGATCCGAAACCCTTAAAAAATCAGTTTTTGAAACGTTTTGTGGCATGATACCTTTTTTTTTCTCCACGTTTTGATACACCGCGTTGGTCTGCTGAAATAACAAAGCGAACGGTTTTTCAAATTAACGGAAAATATAACAGTAACGAAACTGGGTACAGAAAGGTCAGGAAACTCGAGTTTTCTTTCTGTATTTCATGTTCCGTTACAAGCGGAGGCTGTTTTTCAGTCACTAAAGCAGTCCAGTCTTCTGATCAGAATGTCTGTGTGTGTTATGAGGAGACGCTTGATACAGAATTAATAGGGACTGGATGGCGGATTGTTCTCTACCGATTTAGAAACTGTGATGAAAGAAGGGAGACAGCTCTCGTTTGTCGTCTTTGAATTTTGGTTGTATGATTTTTTTTCTACGTTTATGTCCTAGGTTTTTTTTTTCTTTAGATCTCTTTTTTTCTCTCTTTCATTTTCTTCGTATTTCAATCCCTTTTTTTCGTTAACCCCCCCCCCTCCCCCCTCCCCCCTCTTCCCGTTGTCTTTCCGCTTTTATTTATTTCTGTGTTCCTTCTCTTGCTTCAGTGTTTCATTTCTTGCCATTTTTTTCCTTTAAAAAGTCTCCAGTCTTGTTCCTGTTCTATTTTCTCTTATCTATTCATGATTTTTTCAATTCCCATTTTCTTTCCTTTCTCGTCACTCTTTCTGTTCCTCTGTTTGTTCTCTTTTTCAGTATTTTTCTTTCTTTTCTTTCAGTTAATCCCTCCCATGCTTTGGAAGGAATAACTCTTTTTCAAAAATTTCTTTCCGTTTTTGTTTCCTTTCTCTTTGGTCACTCTCTTTGTTTTCTTTTCTAATTCTCTGTCACGCACGAACTGACACAGGTCGCCTCAGTGACAATTGTGGAGTGTGGCCCGTCCATTGCCAGGTTGGCAGTGGCCGTGAAGTGCGTGATTCCTGCCGGGAATTTGCTTACCTGTTAACTCTTGGAGGGGGGAGGGAGGAGAACATCAGACTCGCCGGAATAGTGGGTTTTACGTGTGTAAACAAAACACTCGTGAAACTGGAGTTCTTCGATGTGAGTGGGGAATTCCGTGAATGTGAGTGCTGTCTTGTGAGTTTCCGAGGTGAACTCGGAGTGTCGTCGTGTGTCTGCAAGTCAGTACGAACTGAGGCGTTATCCGCGAAGGTTGGGTTGGCCTCGTGCTCATGTTTGTTTCTGCCGTTGGGGCAGGGGTTCGCGGTATGCCCTCGACCGACTTTGAAGGTTTGGCTACCGGAGTGAAGACGGTCGATGTTTCGGTGTTCAGCGACGGGTTCTGCATGTACCAGGGCGTTGGCTGTCTGGCAGTGTCCCGGCGACTGAGGGTGTCGTCCATTGTGTGTCGTTCCTGTTATTGTCCAAGTTTTCCGGCGAGTTTTCTGTACCTCCCCTACACAACAAATCTGTGAGGGTCGGCCTCTCGGGTTGTGGCAGTTGTCACCGCCATTTTCCACTGTCATCCCTGCCCACTCCTCTGCCGGAGTGGGGACGCACGTGGAGCCGGCAGGGTGCGTTCCGGTCGGGACGCCGTCTCCCTTCTTCCACAGTCCGAGGGTGTGGCAGTTCCTCCGACTTCAACTCTGTTTCTTCAGGGTGGGCAAGCATTTTGAGGGCTCACCGCAGTATACCATCTGCGTGCGACTCGCGAGTGTGGTTGGTGCCCGGTAGGTAGGGGACCGCGCTCTTCGACGCGTCACGACTTTACTCCTCCTACTTCATATCAAGCGCTTCAGTGAAGGTTTTGTGTTTTGGGCAGTGCATTAGTGTGAGAGCGTCGTAAAGCAGACCGACGTTTACATAATCATATTGGGAAGCGCTGTGTTGGCGTTGTTGTTGTTTTCTTTTTGTGTGTTGGTGTTTTTTTTGTTGAAAGGATTGTTTTTTTTTTGTTTTCTCCTTGCATGTGTCAAGCACCCGCCAGGGACTTCGAGTGAAGTATTGAAGTGCAACATTGGGTTCGGGTTACTTGAACAATCTGTGTTGAACATTTTGGGGGTTAAGTTTGGGTGTCCGGGTAGTTTGACACCGGCACATAAAAATTAGTATAAAGAGTACATTTTGGAAAAAAAAAGAAAACATTGCATGGGCATCTCGGGTTTTATGAGGTATCAACCTTGCTTGATATTTCAGCCCGGGATTACCAGGTGATGTGATTTCACCCTTGTCCCTTCTGGTATTGGCCTTCAGTGGGCTGAGGTGTGTGTGCCTCCTGAGGGAAGGGTCATTGTTATATGTGGATGTGTAGCACATGCGTGCACAGGTGTGCATAAGGGGCCATGCGCTGATGGTCGGGTATTGATGTTAGTATAGTTGGATTCATTTGGGGTTTTTTTTTGTTTGTTTGTTTTTTTTTTCCGTGTGGGGAAAGCTGCCTGTGTGTGTTGGATAGATAGAGGTCTGGTGTTTCATCTGCCATTCTGTGGGTGAGAGTGCGTGTGTGAATGCAAATAAAGCTTTCTGTTTGTGCACCGTATTTTCTTTTGTGTGTTTGTTGTGTGGCGTTCATACTCTCAGTAAAAGGGGGAAAGGGGTGGTTATAACGGGGATATATTAATACATATATCCCTGTCTACTGTCTTATACAGTGACAATATGGTGGAGATGCGGGGCAAACATTAGGATTATTTAGGACATAACTTCTTGGTATCAAAAAAAAAAAAAAATAGGGATCTGTTGTGTGTTTAGTTGGATAGGAACTTGATACTGGAATAGTAATTGTAGCGCGTGGGTGGTTGGTGGGAGCGCGCCGTCAGTAGGGAGGAAGCGCGGTTACTTGGCAATCCTAGTAACATAGTTGCCAGGTAACGTTGTCTTGTGTTGTCTCGGGTTGGTGCAACCTAGGTATGAATGGTGTTTGTGTTCTTCTTTCCCTTTCAATTACATGTGTTTATGAGTGTTGTAATGTATTGATGGTTACAGTAATATTTGACGTGAAATGTTGAAATGAAATGTTTACCGTTACTTCAGCGCTGTCATTTCCCACGTCTGACTGGTCTGGCTGGCTTTAGTTCTGAGGGAAGATCGGCTGGGAAATAAAGGTACAAACAGCTATAGTCCTGGCTCTGTGCATAAGCTCCAAGATTTTCAGGGGTTGCTTGGGGTATTTTACGTGCAGGACACTCTCTATTTGTTTGTGTTGTCTGCAAGTCTGCTTCTCTCTCTTCCTACCTCCATACTCTCTCTCTGTGTGTCTATATGTCTGTCAGTCTATCTGTCTGTGTCTGTCTGTCTGTCTGTCTGTCTCGTCTCCCTCCATTTATTTTATGGAACCGAGGTTGAAAAGATTGAATACAAAAATAGGAAAAATGAGGTGGTGCAGGGGAAGTGAGTGGGTGAAGATCTTGATGGAGTGTGGGGGTGAGGTAGGGGATGGGGTAGAGAGATGATGATTGGTCTCCGCGCATGCATCTTATGGGTTCCATTTGGTTCTATCTGTTCTTCGTCTCCTCGCTGAGACGTATCAGCAACCTTGGTTTTGATGGCGATGGTCAAGCTTACTGTAACACACACACACACACACACACACACACACACACACACACACACACACACACACACACACACACACACACACACACACATACACACACACGCGCGCGCGCGCGCGCGCACACAAGCATCACACACACACCCCATCACACCACACCACACCACACCACACCACACCACACCACACCACATAGTACCACAACCCATCACATGTCAAATAATTATATAACACAGACACACACAGACACTTACACATAAATACACGCACACACATAATCAAATGACACACACATAGACAGACACGTACACACACACACGCGCACACACACACACGCACACACACCGCACCACACACACACACACACACACACACACACACACACACACCGCACCACACACGCACCCCCCCCCCCCCACACCACACACATACACACACACACACACACACACACACACACACACACACACACACACACACACACACACACACACACACACACACACACACACACACCGCACGCACGCACGGCACATATGTATGTATGTGCTGGAAAGAAGCTGCGTGGCGTCAGTACAACCATGAGTTAATCTGACAATAAATTGATTTCAGTCAGTCAGTCAGTGCGTGTGTGTGTGTGTGTGTGTGTGTGTGTTGTGTGTGTGTGTGTGTGTGTGTGTGTGTGTGTGTGTGCGTGCGTGTGCGCGCGCGCGCGCGTGTGTGAGATAGGTAGACAGATATAGACAGAACATTAAAGAGAGAACCAGACAGACGGGAACACAACACACACACACACACACACCACACACACACAACACACACACAACACCACACACACACACACACACACACAACAACTCTGATTTAGTTTCCAGCACAGCCAACTATGAATGATGTGTTTGTGTTACACCATTCCTAGCTGACATCCTGGGCTATGCCACATGGTACCAACGGTATGCAGGCAGGATGTTTTCTACGATAACCAACAACTGATGACCTAAGACAAACGACGGACCCTCCGAACTCTCTGCTCTGGACCTGCAAACCCAGAGGTATCAATGGTCGACTGTGAACCAAACCCCTGTTGTAGCTGGAATGGAGGCCAGACATGTGCCCAAACTCTCAGGCCAGCCCAGGCAATCTTCAGACAGCGATACACAGTGACAGCGCAAGCCTACAGACTGCATCACACTGCTATATCCACACACCTGCTTCCTCGGGCATCCTTTGCTGAGAAGCCTCCAACAAAGTAAATCAAACAAACAAACAAATTTGCCATTTTAGTAACTGAATTTGAGGCAGCCACCCTCCATGCAAAAATCCTTTCACGCCACATTTGTGCTGATTTCATTGAAAGAACAATGAAGGCCAGTAACAGCAGACCATTTGTAATACAACAGTATCTTCTTTTACCTCATGAAGCTACATGTTTTTTAAACTCAAATGGACTCAAAGTGAGAAAGTCTGAACCCAGGACTCCAACACTGTTCACACAGCAACACTGGGCCCACCCCACAGGTCAAAGTCGTCCACTGCCTTGCAAAAAAAAAAAAAGAAAAAAAAAGGGAAAAAAAACCACACTAAAAAATCTGCAAACAATCTGCTGATTATTGATTATATTGATTTACATAGCACACACACACAAGCACACATTTGCACGCAGAGACGCACACGCTTGCACACACACACACACACACACACACACACACACACACACACACAACACACACACACACACACACACACACACACACACACACGTACAACACACACACACAATACATGCACGCACCGACGCACGCACTTGCACGCAAGCAAGCACACACACACACACACACACACACACACACACACACACACACACACACACACACACACACACACACACACACACACACACACACACACCTATTTGCGTAGGATATAACTCGTCCTTCTTAACAAGAAAAAAAAAAGAGTTGGCCATGCAACGAACTCTATCTCAGAGGCAGAACCTGAGAAGGTTTGATTGCTCAATCAATAATCAGTGAAATTTCCAAAGCCAAGCAAAGCTCTTGCACCTGTTGAAAACGAAAGTTAAGCACAGCTAACAGAGAAATTCATGCACCAGTGCATCATAGCCCACTCACCAGGAAAACAACGCCACAAACCATCAAAGCAGAGAACCTTTGATGCATACAGCACTGGATGTAATAGCGTTGTTTTGAACCCACAATAGTATTGCACTCGCTCGAATCAATAACCAACCGAACAAAACCGTACCAGCAAGAAACAAAGAAAGAAAACCTAGAAAACCCCAAACAAGTACAAAAGTTAAAAAAACAACAACAGAAAAATAAAAGACAGGGTGTTTTTCTTTTTGCTGCAGAGTGCACACATCTTATTTTTGTCACCAGATATCTGATCGGCTTCTTCCACAGATCTCAGACATGCATAATGGAACGCTGTATGAGAGAGAGAGAGAGAGAGAGAGAGAGAGAGAGAGAGAGAGAGAGAGAGAGAGAGAGAGAGAGAGAGAGAGAATGTTTTATTGATGATAGAAAGAATGAGCTGGAAGTTTCTTTACATTATATTTTCATAAAGAAAGGAAAAGTAAACGCCAAAATGAAACCAGGGAAAAAAAAAAAAAAAAAAAAGAAGCCCCCCCCCCCCCCCCCCCCAGCAAAGTCAGTGACAATAATTTTTAAACCAAAGTAGAATTAGAAGAGAGAGAGAGAGAGAGAGAGAGAGAGAGAGAGAGAGAGAGAGAGAGAGAGAGAGAATACAAAAACGAGTCTTTTACTAGTGATAAGATGGATAACGTGCAAGATCTTTCACACCTCACCCTCACAAGGAAACACAACAGAGAAAACAAACACGCACAGCACATTTTCAAAGGCAAATCTTCAGAGAGAGAGAGGGGGAGAGAGAGAGAGAGAGAGGGGGGGGAGGAGAGAGAGAGAGAGAGAGAGAGAGAGAGAGAGAGAGAGAGAGAGAGAGAGAGAGAGAGAGGAGAGATAGAGAAGGGTGGGGTGGAGTGTAGGGGGGGGGGGGAGGTCAGGGAGGACTCAGACGATCTGTTTGTTAACCATTTCCTGCCCGTCGTCAGCTTTTCAGACCCTTGGACGGATATGCTCATCAAGCCTCTTTCTCGCCCTGAAGGAAGTGCTATTATACGTTCTATGCAAATGAGCTCGTGCTGCGGAGAAAGCGCCCGGATGCCTGGTGGGGGAGGTAGAGTGCGGATGGACGGAGTACGGCCGGAGAGGGCAGGAGTGATAAAGATGGGGGTTGTGGACGGAAGGGAGGTGACAGTCGGAGTTGGAAGAGAAGCTAGCGGTATGATTACCATTATATCTACGATAATGATGTCGGGTTTTTTCCCCCCACCTTCGTAGTTGTGTTCTGAGAGAGTTACAGCAGGAGAGAGGAGGAAACGAAGCACCAGAATAGCATAGTCTGCTTCATGAGTGGGCACTGGTTCACCTGCATCAACCTGCAGCAGCAGCACTGGCCTCTTCTGACTGGGGGAGGGACTAGTCTTTGCAGCCACTACTGCCGTCACCACCACAGATCAACCAAATTGACTGACTGCAACCGATTGACACTGCACCCCTTTTGGAGATGGCGTACAGACCCAGGACTTCAGTCAGAGTAACTGAGCCAGTCGACACAAATAGCTGCCAGTAAACAGATGTGTAAAACGTACGCCAGGTTCTGCGTATGTCGCCTTTTTTGTGGTGTATTTGACTGTGTTTTATTCTGATGACTATCTTACTTTTAGACAAACAGAATTTTGAAACAACATGTCAAGGGTTAATGATGTGCAGATTGAGTACAAATTACAGATATCCCTCTCTTCAGCCCGTCTGAATGGCCCAGAATATTTAAAAAAAAAAAACGCATTGAAAGGAATATTAAAGATTCAGTACAAGTGAACTGCATATGCAGTTTTATAAATTTTTATCATCAATGCAAATGCTGTCATAGATCGCCGTCTCCCCCCACCCCCTCTGTCTCTCTCTTCTCTCTCTCTCTCTCTCTCTCTCTCTCTCTCTCTCTTCTCTCTCTCTCTCTCTCTCTCACACACACACACACACACACACACACACACACACACACACACACACACACCCCACACACACCGCGCGCGCGCGCACACATACAGAAGGCGCTCACGCATGCACGAACAAACTTACGTGCGTACATCACAGATTTTCTTTTCTATCGCTAATCTTATTCTTTACATGCACAACCTCACTGTCCCATTCTACCCCCCCCCCCCCACACACACACACCTCCATTTTCCCTCTCTCCCACCCTTTCTCCTTGCGTGAGAACTCTTGTCTCTCCATCAGAACTGTCTGTCATCACTTACAGACCAATCTCTGCTACCACTGAATACCATCAGGATTTCGCCGCCGTCATTTTCTTTTGATGAATAAAAAAAACCCTCATCACTGTCACAATCTACGTATATCTCTGACTGTGGGCACAAGCAATCTCATCACCACGGAGAAGGGACACCATCCTTGATGACAGTGCCGTGATCCAAGAGGCGGGAAATCAGACATATGTGTCATTGTGTCTGTGACCATCAAATTGGGCATGATTAAAGTTCGGGTCTGAGCGCCCAAACATCTGGGTTGGTTAGAGCAGTGAGCCTACCACAATAGTACCATATAATTGTCAATTCAAATCCTTAGAGCCTTCCATAAATCGGGCATTGTTTATTTTCACCTTCACACGTGGCTGCTTTGGTGTTGTTCCTCATGATTTCCTCCATCTCCATTCATCTGGGATGGTTACGCCCCTTTAGTTTTACCAGGGTGGACGTCGATGTCAAACCAAAAATCAGCGACCAAATTCAAGCCAAGGACTGCAAGATTCGTGAAAACATTTTGAAAATGATTGTTTACAAAATCTGACGCATAGCACACATTTTATGTTGATTTTTTTTTTTCTGTCATTACTTGGCGTCAGAAAGTTAGGAATTCAAACGCTGCAGAACGCTTCTAAC
>CM031595.1:69251910-69254410 GCA_018398815.1 Conus ventricosus | reverse complement strand
GAGAGAGAGAGAGAGAGAGAGAGAGAGAGAGAGAGAGATGTAACAGTAGCGCAATGTTAGCTAAGCGGGACCTGAGCAGTGCATGACATATACAGCTAAGCCTTGTCCATGAGCCCCTCCTCTGAAATCTTCCCTCCTGGTGGTTCATCTGTAGAGTCACCTAATGACTTACCGGACGTGCTGTGGCGTGTTTGGACCAGTACGTCCGCACGCAGTGAGACCGGAATGAAACTGAAAAAGAGCTGTGGCGTTACTGCTCTGAGGGCAACATGTACAGCTTAACACCACACTCCATTCCTTTTAGTTTGTAAAACACCGAAACGAACCAAGCCAACTTAATTGAGAGCTGTCTTCCATGTTCTTGCGCCTCAGGCTGTTGGCATGAGCAGCAAGGCCGTACTCTCTGCCTGACCAGCATGCTGATGCAGCATTTCTCTGAAACAGTCCTTTTGCTGAGATCTACACGTGAAAGGCTGGTCGTCAGTCTCCTGTCAACAGTGACCTCCCCTGGCGAGCAGAATGTTGATAAACCACCCTCAAGTTATCCGCCAGTCTCCTGCCAGTGGCGCTGACATCACATGCTACAGTAAAAAAACAAAAAACAAAAACAAAATCACACACACACACACACACACACACGCACACACACACACACACACACACATAGCAAGAAGAAATAAAATGAATAAGTAAATGCATGAATCAATGAATGAACAAAAGAAAGAAAAAGAGAAAAAAGAAAGAGGAAAAAATACGGGAAAAATTGTTGAAGGAAAGAAAAGAATATACCCGTAAATGAATCTATGAAACCCTGGAATATAGAATTAGTCCTTTCTCAAAACAGCTATCTACGTTGTGTATCAGCTGCTGCTGCAGCTTTATCAAGCAGGCGTCCCTGCGAGTGGACAAATCCACATACGCTACGCTGCATCTGCTTGACGATGATGCTACAATCTGCGTGGTGAGCTATGTGAGTGAACACACAGGGTAAAAAGATGGGAAGAATTGTCATGGATGAGACTTAATAGTTGCCTGACCTCTCAATTAACGTGACAAAGTGGTTATCATCCATGAACAATTTACATTTGATAGGAAGAAGATAGCAAGAAGATTCAATCAATAATCCCGTTTTTGTGTCAAAGAATTTTTCATGCAACAATACTGAATATTTCCGTTTTTCTTACTGAAGGGAAACACATTTTCATAGACACTCAAAAGGTTCTTTTATCTTCTTTCTCTCGTGGTTAAAGGTAAACGCCATCCACAGTTTGAAAATTTATTATTTATAGAAAAAAATCAACATAATTAGTCTAACATTGTATTTTTCTTTCTTCTTTCCATTCTTTCTTTCTTGTTTCTTTCTTTCATCATTCTTTAGTTCTTCCCACCTTCGCACGTCCTCCTTTCTTTTTCACTGAAAACATCCAATCAACTCAGCATTCACCGAAGGTTGTTTTCCAATCAGCACTGTATTCTCTGGATCAGCCGGAGAAAGCTGCGATAAGTCTTCTTTTAATGAAAGGAATGCCAAGTGATCCCCCCCCCCCATTTTCCCTCCTCATTGCCCTCCCTCCGAGTAAATACAAATCCTCACTTCTATCCTCCCCGCGGGCATGCACAATCAGACAGACAAACAAACAGGCAAACAGGCAGGCAGACAGACAAACGCATAATCACACACGGACATACACAGTACAAGACAGACAGGCAGGCAAGCGCGCGCGCGCGCACACACACACACACACACACACACACACACACACACACACACACACACACACACACAACACACACACACATACACACACACAACACACACACACACACACACACACACAAGCACACCAACAATCATCAAGCAGGCAAATCACAATAAAAAAATAAAAAAAGAGAACGGTGACAGCTAAAACACAAAAGGCAATCACGATTTCAACAATAAATGACAGAAACGTCAAAATTGTAGGGGTGTTTTATGCAGATTTTATAATGCAGACGCGTACTCGATTTATCTAGAGAGCAAAATTTCGCCAGATAGAATGGCCGCAGACGAAGATTATGGTCAGAATGAATGACCTCAAATGAAGGTTGTGGTCAGTTGCTGCCAGCAGCAGCAGCATCTTTAAACGATTTCTCTTGTACCTGATTCTCTTTGCGTTTGACACCTTGATCTAATCCTTTTCCGTGTTAACTAACTTAACTTCTTTCGTTGAGAAAGAAGAAATCAAGATGGAAATCAAAATAGATGCACACATTCACCAAGATGCACACACACACACACACACACACACACACACACACACACACACACACACACACACACACACACACACACACATGCGCACGCGCGCGCCCGCACGCGCGCGCGCGCACACACACACACACACACACATACACACACACACACACGCATACAGACACACACACGCTCAAGTCTTCCTTCTCCCCCACCACATCTTCTAACACACGCACACATGCACTCACTTGACCCAATCATCCAAGA
>CM031595.1:69244410-69246910 GCA_018398815.1 Conus ventricosus | reverse complement strand
GGTAGAGAAATGGAGGAATGACAGCAATGCAGAATAGACAGGGAAACTTCTGCAGAGAACAAAGCCTTGGTTCACAACCAAAAGAGCAGGAGAAGCCTGCTGAATTGTTCGTCACAATGATGTACCAGTGACTCCCAATGGAGTTAGGGGAGAAGAAGAAGAAGAAGAAGAAGAGAGAGAGAGAGATGAATGAATTATTGGTTGTTGCGTGCAAGCCACACCATCCTTTAAGGAAGGAGAGGGAAGGAGAATTCGAAAGAAGACAGAGAGTTTTTGCTAATTTTGCTATTTTTGCTAGACAATCACCATAACTGGAAACAGTCACAGTACGCCTGTGGAACAATCCGTTTAAAACGCCTCTGTCGCTGTTCCAGTTTCTTTTGTTTTCCCCTAGTGTTATAAAACTTCGTTGTACAACTTTTTAGTTGGAGGATGGGTGGATGGTATTTGGCTTTCTATATGAAAACAAACAAACAAGATTAATTAATTGTTTGAAATCAAGGAAGAACAGTTTAGTGTTACAGCTTCTTTCATTTTTACACCTACGTTTCTGTGTTTGTTGTGCCCTCAGTCTACTCATAAGTTATTGAATGTAAAGGTTAAAGTATTATGAACTCAGATTGCTTTACCCCTTTGGTTATCTATGTCAAAGCAATCTCCGACCGTTTCTTTTCATTTGCTTAGACCCGAGTACCTTCCCTTTAACAGGACACTCCTCACCCTCCTTACCCCTACAATCCCTCCTCCCTCTCCACACACCCACACTCTCCTCTCACATGGAATGGTTTTGAAATGGTCTAGGCTGATGGAGTTTTATTTTTGAAGCCGTGTCTTAAAATGATCTACAATTGACTGGCGAAGTGATTAAGGTATATTTGATTCGAATAGGAAAAATAAAACAAGGAAAGAAAAATAAAAGCAAAGCAACTGCAGCAAGAAGGGAAAGGTGATTGATATTTTCAAAGACTGAAGAAAGGCACCAGAGAGAGAGAGAGAGAGAGAGAGAGAGAGAGAGAGAGAGAGAGAGAGAGAGAGAGAGAGAGAGAGAGAGAGAGAGAGAGTCATTTTTAAAGACCTTTGCCCCTCAGAAGAGGGATATATTTTCAATTGATACGCACAGAACAAAATTGCGTAATAATTTTCAGTTGATATGCACAGAACAACATTTCACAATACAGTTTCCAGATGAGAAGATTAACAAGTTTATACGTTACAGAACTCCGTAGTTTAGACTCAATGTACGAACAAGCAGGAAACTGTTTTGCTAGTTCATCATTCGTTGAAGCCATAGATAGAATAATTTTGATTATGGTAGGTTGTGTAGAATATTTTGATTATGGTAGGTTGTGTATAATATCTATGTGGAACAACTGGCTGTCTAATATTACTTAAATCTGGATATGAAATAAAAGAATTAAACTTTTTCCCCCTGTAATTCTTAACACAACGAACAAAACACTCGCCAGTCATTTAAAGTTCTATAACATGCGGAGATTCACATGCATATCTAAAATATCAAGTTTGAACCTTTCATCACTATGCGTTTCATATGTCAGTCACTTACCAATGAGAAATATTTCGAAATACCGGGAAAAGGTTGTACCAGTTTGTGAATACTAAATCTCTTACTGTCCTGGGCATATGAGTTTCATCTCTGCCAGCCAAAATCAATGGATATTTGCCGAAGTATATGAATAAAACCGTTTGTAGCACTTACACACTGACACACCATACAAAAGCATTAGAAATCTATGTTTTTCTTACCCTTGACATCTAAGTTAACAAGCACAGGCTTTATAGGGCAATCCATGTTTTGTTGTTCAAATTTTTGCCGCACAAGTATGTAATTCCTTTGATTGAAATGAAGCAGATGATCTTATTGAAGTGTCCAAATAGATGTGAAATCGATCGACAGTTTCAGACATTAATGGAAGACGTTTTACTCAAACTTAAGGACCCGTTATTGTTAATTCTTCTCTTTCCATAAATGTACATGACGACATTTCTGCTTTATGTCCTTGATTTCGAACATTTTTTTTTCCAGTTCAATAGAACGACTAGCTTTGAATTATCTGTGTTTAAAAAAAGTATCTAAATGTAAATTTCAATAATCATTGCAACGACCACAGACGGGACATGTCTTATGGATGCCTATTTTCATGTTGTCTAGTTGTTCTAGTTTTTCTTACTTTTCATTCAGAGTCAAAATTCAACAAAATTAGAGAGAGAGAGAGAGAGAGAGAGAGAGAGAGAGAGAGAGAGAGAGAGAGAGAGAGAGAAGAGAGAGAGAGAGAGAGAGAGAGGCTTGCGAACAGTATAATCAATCGTAGAAAAAGACCCTCACTAAGCACACAAGTGAAACATGAAGTAAATCATAACCAAATGGTCGTAATACCCAGGTTCTGAGTGTGTGCAGCCGGACAGGAATGGAAATGGTCACTTCAATGTAGTTGCGCTATTCTGTGCCGGAGGATGGTTCCCAAGGAAGCTACTGGACAAA
>CM031595.1:69221910-69231910 GCA_018398815.1 Conus ventricosus | reverse complement strand
GACATTTTCATAGGCACTCAACAGCGTCAATCAGCCTCGAGAAGAACTGACACCTGCAGTGTTGTTTAGGAAATTTGAGCCGCACTTTCAGAGAAGCATCCACAAAATGGATGAAACTCAAATGTGTAGTCTCAGTCTTCCCAATGAAGTCTGTAGCAAATTCAACCCATGTATTGGTAGGAGCCGGTCAGGACAGAGAAACCCCACCCAAAAATAGCTTTGAGAATCGATCCCATACCCTCCCAGCCGGGCGTCCGCGACGCTATCCTCTTCGCCACGGTGGTTGGTTTCTTTCGTCACTCTTTTCTTCCTCTCCACCTCCCCATGTCCTCCTTTCCTTTTCACTGACAGTATGCAATCAACTCAGCATTCACCGAAGGTTGTTTTCCAATCAGCACTCTATTCTCTGCATCAGCCAGAGAAAGCTGTGATAAGTCTTCTTTTAATGCCAGAAATGCTACTCACAGACAAATAGTCCCCTGGCCATTTCCTGCTTCTCTTTCCTCCTCCTCCCAAGTAAATAAAATATCGGACTTCTCTGTTCCACGCAGGCACACGCACACAGACACACACACACACACACACACACACACACACAGACACATAGACACATAGACACATAGACACACACACACACACACACACACACACACACACACACACACACACACACACACACACACACACACACATATATATATTGTGTATATATTGTGTATATATTGTATGTGTGTGTGTGTGTGTGTGTGTGTGTGTGTGTGTATATATTCAATTCAATTCAATTCAATATTCAATTATACTCAATTCAATTCAATATTCATATATATATATATATATATATATATATATATATATATATATATATATATATACGCACACACACACGCGCGCGCGCGCCCGCCACACACACACACACACACACACACACACACACACACACACACACACACACACACACACACACACACACACACACACACACAACCATATACACAGACACACGCTAACACGGACAGACAGTCAGACAGACAGACAGAAGATAGACATACAGACAAACAAACGATAGACATACAGACAGACAAACAGACAGAGAGACAGACAAACAGACACACTGACATATGCATACACATGCACGCACGCACGCAAGCATACACGCACACACACAGACAGACACACACACACACACACACACACCACATACACATTATTATCAAGCAGGCAAATAAATTAAAAAGAAACACACACACTCATACACAAGCGCACCCGTGGGCGCACGCGCAAAACACACACACATACACACATACATGCACGTGCGCACACACATACACACACAAGCGCGCGCACAATCACACCACACACACACACACACACACACACACACACACACACACACACACACACACACACACACACACACACACACACACACACACACACACACACACACACCTCTTCTCTCTTCCATCCCCTATTTCCCATCGCACTCAGAAACGCCCGCACACTTGACCCGATTCTGAAATAAAAAAAAACAAACACAACAACAACAAAAAAACCGTGATGTTCTTTTCTTTATTGTTATTTTTCTTTTAGATCACCACTGGTCTTTAACTTCCCCTATTAGCCGTGCTGGAAAACAGGTCAATTTGCAATAGGACAAAAATCGATGCAGCACAGAGCCCCCCTAATTTGACACAATAAAGGACACACTGAAACGACAGCAAGAGGGGGAAGGGTGTGGGCGGTAGAGTGGATGGGGATGGAGGTGGGGGAAGGTCAATCTGGTGCTGTAATGGAATAATACCCCATCTCTCCCTCCTATCGGCATGATCTGGAACCATCCTCGGGAAGTGTGTTTCCAGATTTACCCCAGAGCTCATGATGAGATCATCCCCCCCCCCCAACCCCCACCCATTCACCCTCATTTCCTCCCCACGAGTATCATGGGGGTCATTTCGGCAGTTTGGCCCAGAGATCAATCTGGATCAAGTGGCTATAACTCCGGCATGTCCCATAGTCCTCCCCCCCCCCCCCCCCCCCCCTCATGATCTGATGCGTCCGGAAGAGTTAAACCGATGGCGGTGAACTTGACCGGTTGTGCAATAGAGATGGGACCAATCGAGTACAGGTGACAGCTTCTATTTCACTTTAATCAACGTTTCACTGAGTGCGGACCCATGCATATACGCCACACACACACACACACACACACACACACACACACACACACACACACACACACACACACGCACGCACGCACGCACGCACGCACGCACGTACGCTCGCACTCCCACCCACCCACCCACCCACACACACCATGTGGACAAAATGATAGACATTCGCACGAAATCTTGGCGTGCATGTGTGCGTACACACACACACACACACACACACACACACACACACACACACACACGTAAGGACTCTCCACGCCACATACTTACATCACTTCAGTGATGCACACGCACGCCTACAACAAAAACTGGACGGTAGGGCGGCGGGCCCAACAGACTCAAAAGTCCACCGACATGTCACGTTCACCATTGGAAAAGCCCAGTATGAGTCTGCCCCATTGTCTTGGAGAACTGGCAGTGTTGGCTTGGATATTATTTCAATATTTGTCTGGGTGGTGATGTTTCTTGCTCTTCCTGTAAGAAAGGTTTCCTACCTGCGTTTCTTCCTTTAAGTCTTCTTTCCAGCTCTTCCTTGAAGTCTTCTTTCTGGCTCTTCCTTGAAGTCTTCCTTCTGACTCTTCCTTTAAGTCTTCCTTCTTGCTCATTCTTTATGTCGGGTACAGAATATGAGTAAATCTAGATTACTCCCTTGTGCTCTTTTTGAGTGTTATTCCAGTGTTACCCCCCCCCCCTCCTCCCCTTCAAACCTCTTCCTCTACTAGGTTCTATAGGCAGAAATGAAAGCTGAGTAATTCTGGTATAGTGAAATGTCTCCCTCCTCACTCTGCATTCCATTACTACCGTCACCTCCACCTCCCCTCCTTCCTCGCCACCACCACCATCACAGCCCATACTCATAACACTCAAGAATAATATGAATTCCGAAAGCCAGTGGCTCCACAGCCACAGGTAAGGGAGGTAATTCATTGACGGGGAAAAACTCAGTTAATAATTCATAAGCCTTTTTCGGTCGATTGATTATTTTCTCTCATTTCATTCACTGGTTTTCTATCCATGAATAGATTATCTTCTCTTACCAGCAAATGCGCAGCTACTGCATTCTGAGAAAAAACAAAAACAAAACAAAACAAAACAAAACAAAACAAAATACCAAACAAAAAAAACAACCGAGATTCTGTGCTGCGCCTTCGTATCACATGGACATGCTTGCTGCGTGATGGCATTCGTTGTGTCCAAAATGATTATCCGTGGCCTGAACGTAAGATCAGGATAAATGAGAAAATAACAGACCTGGTCAGCTCAACTCGTTGAAAACTAGTTAGGAACTTTCAGATATTTGTGCAAAATTCATGAAGAATTTGGCTTCGACGAGGGAGTGAACGCTGGGAGTCAGGATGGGTGGGGCTTAAAGTTGTATTGTGAAGTAAGCATATGAACGCATTAGTATGCAGAATATGGCCTGGTACTTACAACTACATAGCGAAAAAAGGAAAGATAGAATATACTGCAAAGGAAAAAAAGAAAAGAAAAAAGGAAAGGAGCTTGCATTAATACAGTCTTTAATATCAAAACGATAGTGACAGCTGTAATTAAAGAACTGAATCATTATGATAAGACGACCATACAGACGATGTTTACGGTCATTCGTACTTTGTCATTATTCTTATTACTATTATCACATTCAATATGTTCATATGCTGGTAATACAAACACGGTCTACAACTGTGCGCTGCGGAAGTGATTTCACGGTGGTGCAGGATCTTCTCTACTGTGTGATCTCATGGCGTAGGACACCGATGATTGGTTGCGTCTGTGGCAGATGGATTGTGGAAAGGGCTTTCGATAGGGTGGCCGTAATGCAATCTTGGAAATGGCACAACACAGTTTCAACTGTGGACAGTTTCAATTTAAAAAGAAGAAAGAAAGTAAAAGGATGGAAGGAATTTCAAACACGTACATACACACAGACAAACAGACAGACAGAAAAAAAAGAAGAAAAAAAAGAGAAGAAATAAAGAAAAAAGAGAAAAGAAAGAAAGAAAGAACGAACGAAAGAAAGAAAAAAAAAAATGAAAGAAAGAAAGAAAGAAAGAAAGACTTAATATTGAACAACGCGAATAAGGAAAGAAAAATGAGAGCACATCAGCAGACGTAGCGATGTTGAAGAAAGACGAAACGAAGAGGGGTGGGAGGGTGGGGTGGGGCTAGGATGTGAGAGGGATATGATGTGGTGGGGGTTAAGCGGGGGGGGGGGGGGGGGGGGGGGGGGGGGGGGGGCGGGGGACAGAGGAAGAGAACTGGGGTGGGGGTAAGAGTGAGGATGGCAAGATCAAAAACGAATAGGTGTCTGACATGAAAGGAAAGACACAGTGAAACAGTAAAGAGGAAGGGGTCGATAGCCCGTTACTTCTGGACTATCGGTGAGACACAGTGAGAGAGTAAAGAGGAAGGGGTCGATAGCCCGTTATTTCTGGACTATCGGTGAGACACAGTGAAACAGTAAAGAGGAAGGGTCGATAGCCCGTTATTTCTGGACTATCGGTGAGACACAGTGAGCGAGTAAAGAGGAAGGGTCGATAGCCCGTTATTTCTGGAGTAATGCTGAGGAAAAATTGATCAAGAAGAAGAGGGAAAAGAGGAATAACGTTTGACACTAGAAGAGGTTTGCAGAGGAGGAAGAAGTGAATGGGAGGAGGAGGGAGATAAAAAATGACCAGGCTGACATTGGGAGGAAAAGAAGAGCATGAGAAAGAAATGAAGAATGATAGGGAAAAAGAAGAAGAAGAAGAAGAAGAAGAAGAAGAAGAAGGAGAAGAAGAAGGAAGAAGAAGAAGAAGAAGAAGAAGAAGAAGAAGAAGAAGAACAAGAACAAGAAGAACAAGAAGAAAAAGGGAGAGAGAGAGAGAGAGAGAGAGAGAGAGAGAGAGAGAGAGAGAGAGAGAGAGAGAGAGAGAGATTCTACGCTGTTCTGTTCAACGCCTTCTTACGAGAAGTGTACAACAAGCTGGGGAAAAAACTCAAGCACAGCAGGTCTTCAGAGAAGAAGCCCTCTCACACAAGTATTGTGCATCTTAACACTTTCCACACCAAAGCGTGGTGGCGGAAGGGTGAGGGGGTCGCTTCAAGATCAGGTGTGAACGTACGGACATCTTGCACACGCCAGTAATATCTTTCAGAAGAGAGTGCCAATTTGGTTGTTGGAATGGATGGCCTGCATATACGTAACGACTCGAGAGACGAATAATCAGCGCTAGCAGGCAGCTCTTGTTCGCCAGACCGGTAGCCCGTTGTGTAAACTAAACTGTGGATAATTGAAGGTAGGCGCTATGTAAGTACTACTCACAACAATCATAATGATAAATGATAATGCATCATCTTTCCGTTCGATGAAGGTGTAGCACTCCGTATCATCCATTCCGGTCGCGCTTCCCTGGTGTAGATGTCACAGCTGTTCCAGACCATGATTTGTTTTGTCACAGAAGTAATTCTAGTCTGTCTAGTGGGTAGATGGAGGACTACGTTCAGGGGTGGAAAGGGTTTAAAAGAAAGATACATTTGTTCACTTATGTAAATAATTAGAAATAATTGCACATATACTGCTTACTACAAGCAAACAGTCATTGAAGAAATAGAGAAAAAGGATTATGTACACGGCGTGCAGCTAGGTGTGTGTGTGTGTGTGTGTGTGTGTGTGTGTGTGTGTGTGTGTGTGTGTGTGTGTGTGTGTGTGTGTGTGTGTGTGTGTGTGTGTGTATGTGTGTGTGTGTGTGTGTGTGTGTGTGTGTGTGTGTGTGTGTGTGTGTGTGTGTGTGTGTGTGTGTGTGCTAGGGAGAGTGTACCCTTTGAAAATATGTCTCCCCACCAGAAGGAGCTCTACCGTGTCGGTCATAGATTTCAAGAATGCATTCCACAGAGTATGGTATAAAGTGTTAAGATTCACAGTGGAAAAATCAAACATGGGGCAAATACTAATCAACATTATCAGACAATCAAACTCCAAAGCGACTGGTGCAGTGCTTGCACACTATGCTATTGAGGAGTGGTTCCATCTTTCAAGTGGAGTTTGTCAGGGCTGCCTTCTATCTCCCACAATTTTCAATCTATTCTTGGAATGCATCATGACTGATGCACATTGAGATCACATCAATACACTCAGCATTGGAGGGAGAATCATAATTCACCTTCGATTTGCAGATGCCATGGATGTTCAGGCAGGAAGGGAGCAAGACCTGTCGAACTTGCTGAAAGACTGGATGAAATGCCAAGAAAATACTGCTTGGAGAGCATTGCCAAAACTTTCAAGTTGACGTCCACCCCAACACCACATCAATACTAATTTAACTAACGAAACTATTGAACAGTCAGTTCACTTACCTTGGATCCATGATTGGCAATACGATATTCAAACTAGAAATCCTCTCAAGAGAAGCAAAGCTAGTATCAGCGCTGTCCAGATAAAACCTGTATTGAAAGACAAGTACATCTTCATGAAACACAGGATCGACCTCCTGCATGCTCTAGTTCATTCCATATTCCACTCTGCAAGCTATACATGGATCTTCACAGCCACCTGGAAAGAAGATTCCAAGCCATGTGAATGAACTGTACCTGCAAGATATTACACATCAATGAACAAGTGCATCAAATCATCAAGCATCATATCGAACCATGTCAAGATCTACCCACAAAAAAAAGAAAAAAAGAAAAAAAGAAAACTGTTATGGCATGACCAGGTAACAAGATCCAACAGCCTTGCTAAAGCAATCCTGTGGTGAACCGCTCATCGAGACAAACACGATGGACAGGCAACTCTGCAGAGTGGACATGGGAACCTTCTGCAGAGACCCAGGCCTTAGCATTTCACCGGCAGAGCTGGAGAAGCCTGGTGAACTATAGTGCACCGATGACTCCTAATAGAAGAAGAAGAAGAAGAAGAAGAAGAAGAAGAAGAAGAAGAAGAAGAAGAAGAAGAAGAAGAAGAAGGAAGGAGAGAGAGAGAGAGAGAGAGAGAGAGAGAGAGAGAGAGAGAGAAGAGAGAGAGAGAGAGACTCAAGACTCAAGACTCAAAATTTTTATTCAGATAAAGGCCTAGGCCCCTTACTGAAGGGGGATGTACATGAACTGAACCAAACAAGGCAAAGAATCCAACAACATAAACGAGTACAAGAATCGATGACCAATTAACATTTTGTTCTTGAAATATATTGAAAAATACCATTCTATGAGCTCACGACTTTCAGCCTGTTGAGAGCTTGGTAAATATACCTAGTTAAATCTTTTAATGTAGTTTCATTCCTAGTTGACATTAGCAAAGTTAATCTAAAAATACATGGAACCTTGTAGTATTTTGGCTGGATAAATTTTACCCTAAGATCACTCAGGGCAGGGCAGCAGAATAAAAAGTGTACTTCATCTTCTTTACCAATGTTACATAGACGGCAGGTAAGCATATTTTCATTTCTGACATTATATCTAAAACAATGACAAGCAATACCAGACACACCAAATCGAAACTTGGTCAATTCGCTCTTAATGTATCTATTCATTTTCAATTCAATATAAGGTTCTTTCAGGTGAGTGGTTTTAAACAACCTGTACCAAGAAAATCTATCGCTAGTATATATGTGATCATGCCAGTCCTGCCACCTACAATCAATGATTCTTTGCTTAAAAGATGTTAGAAAACCTGATATGTTTTGAACACCCTGATTATCCCAAACAAATGAAAATCCATAAGAATTTAAACAGTGGCGGACATTTGTAACCCATGTCTTCTTACCATTGGCATCTAACTTAAATAACATTTTGTACGCTTTAAAAGGCAATCTGTCTTCATTCATTCTTGTCAGTTTCAGCCAGTATTTGATACATTTAACATATGAATTGAGGTAAATAGGGTATCTACCTAGTTCGCCATAAACAAGATCATTTGGCGTTCGAATATCGACATTAAGAAAGCGTTTCAATGCAAACAAATGTACTTTTTCTATTTCCGTAGTTTTCTCAAAAGCCCATATTTCCGCACCGTACTGTAACATTGGTTGGATCTGAGAGTCAAATAGTTTACTAAACACACTGAAAGCATTGCAATCTAGCTTATACAATATATGAAATAAGAGTATAAGTGCTTTCTTTCCTTTATTGGCTATATTTTGACATGCAAAACTAAAACTAAGTCTTGTTGAGAAATATATTCCAAGATACTTGTATACATTTACTACCTGAACTTTCTCATTTCCATAGTTCCATTTCTCACTCGCTGACAAATATCCACCCTTACGAAAAACAATGATATTACTTTTGTCCATGTTTACTTTTAGTTCTAATTTACTTGCAGCATTGTATAAGCTATTCAACTGCCTTTGTAAACCGACTACTGTTATAGACAATAAAATAATGTCATCAGCAAAAAGTAGAATAAACAGTTCTATGAGATCGAACGTAACTCCGTGAAGACCATTTTCAATTATTTCCAAAGCCAGTTCATTTATAAAGAGTGAAAACAAAACGGGACTACAAACATCCCCTTGCTTAACCCCACGTGTACATTTTAACGCATCAGACAATGATGCCCCAGATCTTACTCTTGCCTTTACTTCTTCATACATACTTTTAACACAGCGATATAACTTACGCTTGATTCCGTTCTTGATCAAAACTGGCCACAACAACTTTCTAGAAATAGAGTCAAATGCCTTTTCAAAGTCTACAAAGGCAACATACAATTTTTTATTATACGCAAATTGTTTTTGGATGGCAGCAAATAAAGTAAAAATATGGTCAATCGTTGAATATTCCTTCTTAAATCCGGCCTGGTGCTCACCTGTAATATCATTCTGGCTAATCCATTCTTGTAATCTGTTATTAATAATTGAACTATATAACTTGCTACTTACGTCACATAAAGAGATACCTCTATAGTTGTTCACGTCATTAACATTACCTTTCTTAAATAAAGGAATAATTATGGATTCTGTCCAGTTTTTTGGATAAATTCCATTTTCAAATAAATGGTTAAATAATATTACGAGAAAATTAACAACAAACTCACCGGAATTTTTGAAAAACTCACTTATAAGTCCATCCGGACCAGCAGACTTACCATTCTTAAGTTTTCTAATGGCATGTAAAACTTCTTCTTTAGTTATTGGCCTATCAATTACGTTCTCATCATTGTCTTCAACGGAGATACCTTCAGTTGTCTCTGTTTCGCCTTTTTCTAGGACAGTTTTGAAATGATCAAACCATCCATTTATAGATATATCATTTGAAGGCTGGGATTTTCTTTTCGAAATCTTGTGTACTGTGTCCCAGAAATCCTTTTGACTTTTTACAGAATTTACCAGTTCATTTACTAACGAATCGTTACGATCTTTCTGTTTTCTTTTATTTAGATTTTTATATTCACGTCTCGCAATGCAAAGTCTTTTTCTAATCTTTACATCTAACGTTTTTATAAACCTTCTCAGTAAGCTTCGTACTTCACGTCGCGCTCGTCTACATTCATGATCGAACCAATCCTTCCTTTGATTTTTCTATCCACCTGTATCTTTCTCTCCATGTGACTGGCTTGTTCTTTAACAATCTGATTAAACATGTTCAGGGATTCATTTACATTTCTATATACAAGAGCTTCTGCGATTTCTAATTTCTGATGAACATGATGTGAGTTCATGGCAAGAGTGAAACGTTCAGTATAGGTTTCTTTCCAACAGTACTTAATCATATATTGAGCATTTTCTATATTAGGCCTGCGACTAATACATTCTTTTTCTGTTTGCATTCGAATACACAGTAGAAGAGGTAAATGATCAGATTCAATTCTTTCAACAACCCTTAATGTCAGATGGTCATACATAAAATCAAAC
>CM031595.1:69214410-69216910 GCA_018398815.1 Conus ventricosus | reverse complement strand
AGGGACCAATTACAAAATAAAGAATGTTCAAAATGAAATAAAGAGAAAATGTGATTTTTTTCCAAATTATCTCGGCGCAAGAATCTTGCCAAACCGGACACAGCACTATCACAATCTCGCCGATCCAGAGACTGTTTTCCAAATTTTTCTGATCCGGATTTCCGGTTTAATCCAGAAGAGTTTGCACACACACACACACACACACACACACACACACACACACACACACACACACACACCCCACACACACACACCACACACACATACACTATCGCGTTATCAGTCCTGAGGTAGCTTCATGAACAAAGAGAATTTGAAAGAGAAGACTATAATTATTCAAGGGAAAAAACATTAACAGGCATTCATTTCTATTCACTTTTGAACAAAACACTTTTAGTCTTACTTTGTTTTAAGAAACATATCCATAGGCTTCACACAACTCTCTCTCTCTCTCTCTCTCCTCTCTCTCTCTCTCTCTCTCTCTCTCTCTCTCTCTCTCTCCGGTTTCTGTCCTTTGTGTTTCTTTCATTCCTGTGTGTTTGGTCCTTAATGCTAGATAACAGATACAAGAAAACAGGAGGGGAAGAGGATGGAGAAGGAAGAATGAATGCAGTCGTTCAAACAATCAGTAAGCATCATTCAGACAGCGTAATCTGCTCTTTTTGTGCCTTGTCATCTTTGTATTCTTCCGAATGATGTTTAAATAGCTTTTCATATTAGTCAATGTATCCTACCTCACAGCCCCGTCCTGCCTCTTCCCCTCCGTCCTTTTCTCTCTCGTCTGGAATCATTTGTTTAGTTCAGATGTTCTTCTTTTCATTTTTAAGCTCATTATCCGCTAAAATTATTTCTGTCATCACAAACCGGTGTGATCGTTCTAGACTACCAGGCCTCTCCTTAATCCTACATCAGGAGAAAAAAACACACCAACACATCTCTAAGCACAGAAACAGAAGACAGGCCACGCATCCCACAACAAAAATGAAATTTATCACATTATTTCCAGTCAGTCATAAAATGATATGAACCTCTAAAGAAAGCTTGGAGGCAATAAGGGCATGAGGTGGCGTGACGAGTAGAGAGAGGGTGATTAGTAGGGGAAGAAAGGGATGGGGCGAGAGGTCACGCGACAGGGACAAACTTCGAAGGTAGACCCGCCGCCGTGGCGAAGTGGTTAGCGTCGCGAACTCTCGGCTGGGAGGTCGTGGGTTCGAATCCCATCAGAGTCATGTGGGTTTTCTGCCCCGACCGGCGCCTACCCAGAGTTGAGTTTGCTACGGGCTCAGTTGGGAAGACTGGGACCACACAGTCGAGTTTCATCCACTTAATGGATGCGTTTCTGAGAGTGTTGCTCAAATTTCCTGAACAACACTGCAGGTGCCTGTATCTCTCGGGCCTGGTTGAGCCGGGATATATTATGATAGAAGCGTAGAGTAAAAGCCCTGTCATGCAGTCTCAGACCAAAATGGAAATCCGTAGCATCATCTTAATCCATCCTCATTCTCATCGACAGCATGAAAAAAGTCTCAAATTCTGTGCCCTTCATGCCCTGCTCTCATGGGGACCTCAATTTCGATATCCTCTCCAGGTCTGTGGCCTTGGTTTGGTTCCGTCGGGGGCACCGGTATCGGCGAGTCCATGGGGGCTGTCGTTGGACGGACGTGGTGGCGCCCTCCGGAGGGAGAGCTCACTCACGCCGGCTCCCCGACTGAGCAATTATTGTCGTCAGTAGGGGGCTTAGTAGGTGGTGTCCTGCGTATGTTAGATCAGAACAGGCGCCACTGAACACCACCGAAGTGACTCGGTAGCAGTGCAGTGTCTCCTCCGGTGGGTTGCCTCTTGACGACTTGACATTGACTGCTCCTGTGGATTGCCGGTGCCGGGGCTACGGCGGGGCCGACCGGGTTGTAGCTGTGGACGGGGTGTCGGAATGAGCGGCGTGGGTGCACTGCCTCTGAGGTTCTGAGGTGACGCAGAGGTTGGGACAGCAAAAAAAAAAAAAAAAAAACAAAAAAAAAACCGACAAATAGGCAAGGGGGACAAAAGCCTCCGCCAGAAACTGGGAGAGCAGAGATTTCAATAAAATTGGAACGGATCGTGAATCGGTTGTTTTATCCGGATCGGCACGACGGATGCACGATAAAATGTCATTAGGTCACCCCGCATCTCTCTACCGAGTTTCGCTAAAAGCGGCTCTGTGGTTGAGGTCAGTCTTGCTGACCCGGGATCAAAGCAACGGGACGCAGGTGAAAATACATCCCTGTGTACGGCGGTCCTGATACGAACTTATTTTACTGAGTGATAACTTGAAATGGAAAAGAGGAATCAGATGAAGAAGAAGCAAAGAAAGAGAAAGTAGGAGGGGGACGAGGAAAAGGAGGATTTGGGGATTGAGAAAAGGAGGAGGAGGAGAAAGAGGATGAGGTGGGGGAATTATTTTTTCGTGGAAGGGGTAAAAGGTTCTTTAACCATTCTATTCTGGGCGGTTGCTCTTTCCCAA
>CM031595.1:69204410-69211910 GCA_018398815.1 Conus ventricosus | reverse complement strand
GTGCGTGCTTGCGTGGTGTGTGTGTGCGTGTGTGTGTGTGTGTGTGTGTGTTGTGTGTGTGTGTGTGTGTTGTGTTTCTCCTTCCTTTCAGCTGATTGTTCTCTTTGCTCTTCATTTTTCTTTTCATTTTTCTTTTTTTTTTGTCTTATTTGTACGTCTTAAATAAACTGTCCAGTAGATGAAGTGCGTTGCTTTTATTTTGTGATTTTTTTGTTTGTTTCGTATATTTGGCAATTAGTATTAATTGATTTACTTTCATTCCTCTCTTGACCAAAAAAAAAAAAAATGCTCAGAATACTTGATTAAAAATATTTCAACAACAGTCCCCCACTTAAAAAAGCATCTAACAAGAGATGTAGATCCTGCATAGTTGTTCATTCCCTGCCCAATATATCTATGTATTCCTGTAGGGTAGATGACATAGTTCCTTGCAAGTGGAGATGACTCTTGCTCTTCATTCATTGCTCGCTGTGGATGAACGTTGTCTCAGTAGTATCCGTGACTCGCACAATTTTGTGGGTGTTCGTTTGTGAACAGTGTGTCTTTGGGATTGTAGGTTTTGCCTCCCAAAACTCAGCAGGTGTCAGCTTTTGATACTGACCTTGTAATTAAGTCTAAAGTATTGAATGAAGATCAGTCTAATGAATTCCAGCAATTTTGCGGACGGAAACAGGCAGATACATACAATCATAGACATAGTCTCACTCTGACACAGACACCCACAGAAATACAGACACATATCGCACGCGCGCACACACACACACACACACCACACACACATAAACACACACGCGCACGGACACATACACACACGTGCGCGCGCGCGTTCACACACACACACACACACACACACACATGCGCGCGCGCGCGCACTTGCATATGCAGACAGACAGTAAATCAGTTTAACTGGAACATTCGACCAGCTTCACGCGTATAAAACACTAGACTAGAACTTTATTGATTTAGACTATTAGCTTTGTCGAAATAAATCAGTGCAACAGCAAATGTGCCATCCATTTATCAAGTGTACTTGCTGACCTAAGTTTTCATACCTTTGCAATCTTGTCTTTAGAGCAGGTTACATACTGGATTTAGAATATGAATTCTGACGACTGATAGTAGAAGGCTACGACTGACAGAAAGAATACATGTGTAGAGACCAAGAAAACATCAGTCCAAGTGTAGGTAGGCATTAACAACCAGTTGCGGGGTATCTAAGCGTATGACTGGAAGATGTTTTCATAGTCAACAGCATTGTCAATGTATTACTGCTGTTATTTCACAGTTCAATGATAAAAGCAATGATTTCTTTTTTGTTATCTCCCAGTATTTTATTCTATTTCCTATTTATTTTTCCCACTTTGCAGTGAAGGATTTTTTTTCTTTTTAACAAATGATTGTCAGCTCATAACTACAATTCCAACATGTAATCCAAATAAACATAGCAAGCATGTTATCCAGCGCACATAAATCCCTGGATTAACAAATGTTAATACATAAATAAGAACATAGCTAAGCAAACAGATGTACATACATAAATACATACAACATATACACATATATGCCCCCTCCCCCAAAAAAGCACATACATGTGGGGATACGATTTACATATTTGCTTTCTTTTGGACAGTGCCCTTTTCAGTTGAAAAAAAAAATCTAGTTTGCTTATAAGTCAATATCTACATGGAACATTAGGACATTTTTTCCCCACTTGAAACATACCATACAATCCACAGTTCCAACAAAGATGGTTCAATGTGGGAACCAGCATTTTTAAAAATTCTTGTTCTGTTTTTTTTTCCCTTTATAGGAAAGGATGCTTCTTCTGTTTTATACATGTATCTTAAATGATATAAGAATGTCTCGACAGAGGGCACGATACTCTGCAGCTCATATGTAGACATATAAAAATTTGAATGATTCTATGATTAAAATACCCCTTACTCTTGAGCAGATGGTCTGCAAACACTTTACGCTAAAACGAGAAAGTAAATCCATCAAATTTACCTAAAAAACTATTACACCATACACATTTTACGTCATACACCGCCTACGGTTTTCTCCATTCGCATCATTAATCATGGTTCCGTATTGGACTGGTTATTTTGGTCTGACGCACGTGGGCAGGCCCTAGACTATCTGGGAAGCACGACTCTTCACAAAGCTGGAAATAACAAACAACAAACAGAACGAAAGAAAGAAACTTCTAAATTTAAACGTTGTGTTCTCACCTTCAGTAGCATCCCCCCCCACCCCCCCCCCCCCCCCCCCCTCGCGGCCATTTGCTCTCCACTTTCACATTTCTGTCTCACCTACGCTGTATTTGTGTGGGTCAACGTCTAATATTTCGACTTACGAGATTCGCGTGGACGCGTCGAAACACCTGGGTCAGAGCATCAGTGATGTATAAAGCGACAGACTGCTGTACCTTTACAAAGGTGTTTCTTCTGCCCCCCCCCCCCCCCCCCTCTCTCTCTCTCTCTCTCTCTCTCTCTCTCTCTGTATTTTGTTTGTGGTGTGTGTGTGTGGTGTGTGTTGTGTGTGTTTTTAAGTTCGTTTAATTTGTTCTTTTCGTCTGTCTGACTTACTGGCTGGTTTCTGTCAACCCCCCCTCCCCCTCCCCCCCCCCCCCCCCCCCCTCCCCATCGTTTTCGCTTTGCTTTTTGTGTCTCCACCTCCATTCCGTTCATTCTTGACCTCCCCTACCAACTCCAGCCTTCATAGCTCTGCCTGTCTGTCCGTCCGTCCGTCTGTCTGTCCGTCCGTCTGTCTGTCTGTCCGTCCGTCTGTCTGTCTGTCCTCCGTCTTTTGTCTGCTTCTCTGTCTCTCTGTCTCTCTGTCTCTGTCTCTGTCTCTCTCTCTCTCTCTCTCTCTCTCTCTCTCTCTCTCTCTCTCTCTCTCTCTCCTCGTGCTATTTCCTTTATTTCAGCACGAATTACCCGTTGTTAAGGTATGAAGCATGATTTAGAGAGCACTCATTCTTGCTTCACCACTTACCCCTTTCCCCGTTTCATGTATTAATTCGTTCGTTCGTTCGTTCATTCATTCATTTTTTTTTATAATTTCTTTCTTTCATTCTTTCATCATGCTTTTTCTAATTTTTTTGTGTGTGGTTGTTTTCGTTAAGGACTAAATAGAAAGAAAATGGAACACATTATTCCGAACAGTTTTCCTTTCTAATTAATACGTTTCAGCTTTCACAAACGACTCGAATATCCGCTCACCCAGGAATTTTGTTCACCTTTCTACAATTCATCCTCTTTTTCAGTAAGTTTGCACTGAATGTACACAGCAGATTCGGCCGTCATTGGAAAAGCGTTAAAAGCATTTATTGTTTGCATCAGATATATTACAAAAGTTTTGTAACTTCTGTGAGAGAGAGAGAGAGAGAGAGAGAGAGAGAGAGAGAGAGAAGAGAGAGAAAAGAGAGAGAGAGAGAGAGAGAGAGAGAGAGAGAGAGAGAGAGAGACGAAGAGGTGGAGACAAAAAAAAAGGAAAATAAAGAGAAAGGAAGAGGCTGGGAGAGAGAGAGGAGCAGTGGACAGGGAGGGGTATGACAGCTCTCTCTCTCTCTGTCTCTGTCTCTGTCTCTGTCTCTCTCTCTCTCTCTCTCTCTCTCTCTCTCTCTCTCTCTCTCTCTCTGAATGGCTTGATTCTCCGTAATGTGCACAGTATGCGGGCCCTATAATGTAGTTCTCTGTATGTTTGCATGTATGTATGTATACAGACATGGATTTACGCGTTTGCATGTGCATGCATGCATGCATGCATCATGCATGCATGCATCATTGTGTTTGTATGTATGTATGTATGTATGTATGTATGTATGTATATATTTCTATATGCATGTATATATGATTGTGTGCATGTATGTATGCATGTATGCATGCATGCACGTAGGTATATATACATGCACGTATGCTTGTATGTATGCATGCATGTAAGAATGTATGAATGTATGTATGTATGTATATATGTATGTTGTACGTATGCATGTGTGTACCTCTCTCTTTCTGTCTCTCTCCATGTTTCTCTCTCCTAGTCTCTCTATCTCTCTGCCTCTCTCTCTCTCTCTCTTATTATATTATTATTATTATTATTATCATTATTATTATTATCACTATTATTATTATTAGTATAATGAATACTTACATAGCGCCTATTCTCGGCTAGAGACCAAGCTCTAAACGCTTTACAATCCACAGTGTGTATATGTGAGTGCGTGTGTGCGTGCATGCGTGCGCGCGCGCGCGTTTGTGTGTCTGTGTGTGTGTATGTGTGTGCATGTGTGCATGTGTGTGTGTGGGCGTAAATATAAATATCACATGATTTTATGGCAGGTCATGTGATGCAGTATTTACTCGATGTATGGGTGCTCCGTTCTTTGTGTGTCTGTACTTTCATTCAAAACAAACAAAAATGAGAGAGAGAGAGAGAGAGAGAGAGAGAGAGAGAGAGGAGAGAGAGAGAGAGAGAGAGAGTACTCGAACTTTTTGTACGTAATGTCCTCACAAAAAGGATTTAA
Organism: Conus ventricosus; assembly: GCA_018398815.1. Taxonomy (NCBI): domain Eukaryota; kingdom Metazoa; phylum Mollusca; class Gastropoda; order Neogastropoda; family Conidae; genus Conus; species Conus ventricosus. The sequence continues at coordinate 69,207,385 of CM031595.1, read as the reverse complement.
AAAAAACACATGACATTGAAGTTCGAATGTATTGCCCTTGGATTTTCTCGAACAGTCTTCTCCAGTAATGTACAACCGTTACACTGAAGCGCATGCTTATGTCCCCCCCTACTGAGCCGCGTAGGCCTATCACACTCCATTATAAAAGGTTCTTACGTTCTCTTGAATTGAAATGACAAATCCGTGCGTGCACGGAAAGGGGGCGGGGACGAGAAAGCTTGTTCTTCGGGGGTGGTGGGGGGGGGGGGGGGGGGGGGGGGGGGGGAGGAGGGGGGATGTGAATGGAAGTGGCAGTGGGTGGGAGGTGTGGGTCGCAAATGTGTAGTCTAGAAAGAGGGGAGCGGGGGTGAAGGATCATCCATCAAGAATCAAAGTTCTTAAATAGCACACTAATAACCCTCCCCTCCCCCCTTTTTCCCCCAAAAAACCACACACACACACACACAACACACACACACACACCACGCACGCACGCACGCGCACACGCACACACACACACACTCCATGTACGTTAGCGTGGTAAATAGGTATGAATAGTCACCACAGTAAGACACATATTCAAGGTCTCAAAACTGAAGTTAACAGCCTTATTCACTTTTCAAAAATGTCCTAAAATTTATGTTCTCAGTGTTTGTTGTAGTTTTTATTAATACATCTAAGTCTATTGAAGAAATTCCGTTTTGTATCAAAACGACACGAGTGTGTTTTTTTCTTTTCTTTTCGAAACCTTTGTCCACAGCTGTGGAGAAGAAACAGGCTGGTGTTCAGCTCCAACAGTGACTCATGCTTTCTTGTGCTGAAAACAACCCGTTATAAAACTATGTTGTCAGTCTTGGAGAATCCTAAAAATTGAAAACAAACGCGCCGTAGTATTTACTACATCTAGCTGAATACGTAAAAAAAAAGAAGAAAAAAAGAGAGGAAACATAGCTCCCCGAATATAAGAATAGGCGTTAGCGGCGGGACGAAAATGAATTTCACCCTTCTCCATTGCTCCACATTGCGACATGAAAAGGAAAGGTCACTTTATATCGTACCGACGCCTTCTTCATTCACCTGTTGGCACACAGAAGGTCAGATCAGAGTTTGATTAAAAAAACAACAACAACAAAAGAAAAAATAAGAAAGAAAAGAAAGAAAGAAAGAAAGAAAGAAAAAGAAACTTGGAAGAAACTTGGCAGTCTGCCACTGAAAGGTGACCCCGAAGAGACATCCACCGAAGAGACATCCAAAACTACCACAGAAGGGAATTGAACCAAGGAGCCTTCAAGAAAACAGCTTCATCCCCAACTCACTTTCAACAGACAGCAGTCGGCAGTCGGCCGACAGACGAACAGAGCCAGAGACTGCAATGCCAGACTATCTCTCTGACACAATTCACAGGACGAAGGATGCTGTTCTGGTGTAGGGGAACAACGATCTCTCTCTCTCTCTCTACTCTCTCCTCTCCTCTCATCCTCTCTCTCTCTCTCTCTCTCTCTTCTCTCTCTCTCCTGTACACGTGGAAGAGATCAGTAAAATATAATGTCATCATTTGATCGAGTGGATGGTCGAGTCAGTCTTTCGAGTTTTTTAAAAACTTATTGCATTACACCTGTGCATGAGGACATAAGAAATGTTACGAATTTATTTTGTTTTTGTTAACCTTTTGATTTGATACACACTAGGAATAATGTGTACTATTTGTTTGCAGGAAGGAAGAGGGAAATGTTATTGTTCTGTTACCCCCCCCCCTTGTCAACAGCCTCTTGGGTAATGACAATAAAATATCAAAGAGTCCTACATACATACATACATACATAAATACTTGTTTATTTACATATGTACATGTTATGCATATAAACATGCATATACATACATTGAGGAGACGTACATACGTACCTACAAACACATATATACATGCGCACATACGCACATGCATGCATGCTTTAGAAACAGACATACATACAAACATACATACATACACAAAAAACATATACACGCAATGCATCCCACGCACACACACACGCACACACACACACACACACACACACAACACACACACACACACACACACACACACACACACACACACACGAACACAGCACACAAACGTGCATACACACATGTACATATTTGAAATAAGACAATCCAAAGAGACCCGTGCGCAGCAACGACTTAGCACACGCCGTAAACGCACAGCAGCAAAGCAGGTGGTGTTCTGGCCACATTCTGCACAATAAGCCATGTGGACAGATCCACCAACCACCAGAAATACACGTTGGCCACATTCTGCACAATAAGCCACGTGGACAGATCCACCAACCAGCAGAAAATCACGTTGGCCACATTCTGCACAATAAGCCATATGGACAGATCCACCAATCACCAGAAATACACGTTGGAAGAAAAGGAATTTGCACGGCACTGTACTCTGGCGATGTACTCTTCTGAAATAGAACATAAACATTTTATGTGTGTTTGAAAATGAAGTAATGCAATACCACACAGTACGATATGATACCAATACAATACGATACGATTCGATACGATGAAATACGATACAATAACATACGATACAAAGCAATACAATACGATACGATACAATACCAATGCGATACAATAAATACAGTACAATACAACACAATGCAACCACAACACAAAACAATATAATACAATACATTACAGTGGTATACAATGCAAGAAATAGAATCAAATACAATTATTCATTCAGCTGACGGGGTCTGTAACTAGTGTGTCCACTAAAGAGATGTATGTAGGTACGCAATAATGACGATGGCTTTGCTTCGAATTGTCAAAAAAAAAAAACAAAAACAGAAAAAAAACTGTTTTCTTAAAAGCAGAAAAAGCAGGGGACAGTCAAAGCAAAACTGAAAAGAAAACTGTGTCACTTTGTTTTCTTCAAATCTGCAAACTAAGAACATGAACACTTGAAGTCGAAATGCGTTTCTATTTCTGTTCAGCTCATTTGGATT
>CM031595.1:69191910-69201910 GCA_018398815.1 Conus ventricosus | reverse complement strand
ATGAAATGTTCTAACTCAGAACCGCCAGTTCCGCATGTAAAGACCGTAACCATCTGACCATGGGCATATACCTAGATCAGGTAGAAGAATTCGCGGACATCAGTTTTTGAGATCGTATATTCTCAAGTTAGGAAACATTCACAACATAATTTCAGAGCGTTTCTGTCCGACGGCATAAATGTTACACGCGTTGTAACAAATCAAGCGAGTCATTTTGCCAAACTGTCTTTTTACTCGTGGAATATGAAGTCGGAATGAGGTCACCGATTGTGGTCTCGCTGTTTGAAGGCCAAGGTGACTCGGGGTGTAGGTAAAGTCAACGTGACGGGAAGACGCCTAATTGCATTGAAATATACTTTTTTTTTAATCAAGAAAAGTGGTATATCACGTGCTGGTAAAAAGATCTACACGACAGAAGCCTCCATGTCGACAGGTGTGAAGCATGAAGTGAACTATTCACAACACGTGTCATTTACCTAAATGTTTATATCAGACATCTGCTGAGTCGTAAGTAGCCGCATCTCATCTTAGTCATTAATTCATTTATCCAACAGCTTTTAATCATGTACAGTGTGGTCTGAAAACCTAGCGGATGTGGTGTAGCACATATATAATAATACTAATAATGGTTTCTTATATACGCTTAATCAACGAATTTCTCTAAGCGCTTTACAAAGTCATACTACATTCACCCTTCTCATATACAATAATACACCTTACACCCAGCTACAAATACAATTATTACAATAACTAACAAACCCTTATCCTGCGAGTGTGACATTCACTTATTTTTCAAATATCACTACAAAAACTTAATCCTATAACGTTCAATCATACAACAAATACATATAATAGAGAACATACACATACACTACATTTGAAAAGGCCAGACGGCTATAAGATAGTTGTAACCACCCCCACCCCCCCACACACAGCATTGACTAATATGAGAAAATAGAAGGGTTTTAATTTTAGACTTGAAAGAAGAGATGGAATCTGAATGTATGAGAGAGTCTGGCAGTCTGTTCCACGTCGCTGGAGCTTGAAAAGAGAAAGATCTTCACCAGTAGTAGTCCTGAAGCGAGTCATGCGTAGAAGGCGGTCGTCAGCACAGGAGCGTAGTTGTCGAGAGAGTGGTGTAGATTTTATGGACCAGCCCGCAGGCAGCGACACCTCCTTGATGAAACTGAAACTAAAACTGTGTATATCAGGTACCTCTGTCCCTCAAGAGTATCGTAGATGTTCACTTTCGAGCTTACTAGCTATCAAACAGAGGTAGGATTAATCCGCACTGATAATAATGCGCCGACGTAAGGAGACTCCGAGTCGGGGGAAGGGGGGGGCGGGAGGGGGGGGGGGGGAGGCAGAGAGTGGGGGGGGGGGGGAGGGATCGCACATTTGAACATGTACAAGTGACTACAATGAGGCCAAAGTGCAAACGCACCTAGCGTCCACGATCAGCATATTCACATGAACCGCATGAGGGAAGCGAACTCTTTGTGTTCGTAGAGGCTCGCCCGGTTGACATTTTGCAGCTGTCCTTTGGTTTTTTTTTCTCCGGTCATTTCCGTCCTAGCCGCAACTGACCAGGGTGGAAACTGACCAGGTGTAGAACCAGGAAAGTTGTATGAGTTGAGACGCCATTCTTGTCTCTGTGGCCGTAGCGCAAAGAGAACGCAATGCTGAACTTCGATTAGCTTTTTACTCAAAACAACAACAACAACAATGTCACGACCGACCCCTGGAGGTCTGCCCTGACAGGATCGGTCTAGATGGGAGTGAAGGGAGTGACTGACCTCACACGCCTCGCAAGAGCCCACACAAGAAAGATTACGATACAACCCCCATTTATTCACATCAACACACGAAATTTTCACCAAATAAATATTCAACACACGCACCATGCACAATCACAATCAAGCACTTCAACACATTGACATATACACAATTATAAATAAACATTTCCAGCACCCATCCCTTTCTCATGTCATGTAGTCCCCCCACACCCCTGCCTTCCCAAAGTCCCCGGAGCCCCCTGTCGCACTAGTGCTCCAAACCGGGTCGGTTCTGAGAGAGTCGCTCAAGGCCGACCCCCTTGACGCACACAAACGGACGGTGGAGAGCGCGTCCCGGGGACGGGGCGTTGTTGCTGGAGGTCCTGGACGGGATCGGCCCGTCCAGCCAAGTCCACAGGCTTTTCCACCAGTCGTGGCCTGAACCCAGTGCGTGGTCCCAACCGTGCGTGGCCCCAACCAGTGCGTGGTCCCAACCAGTGCGTGACCCCCAACCAGTGCGTGGCCCCAAACCAGTGCGTGACCCCAACCAGTGCGTGGTCTCAACCAGTGCTGGCCCAACCAGTGCGTGGCCCCTACCAGTGCGTGTTTCCGGGTGAAGCTTCCGGGAGGAGGAAAAGGTAACTGGGAGGAAAGTAGAAAGACGGGCACGGGAAAACCCCCCCAGTCAGTACTGTCTGACACATGCTGTTAAACCTTAACACCCACTCGCATGATGGGCGGGGGGAGGTCTACAAAATACACCCACAACATCAGCTCAACACAGCCCGAGCATAACGCGGCAAACCAACCAATCAGGAATGTTCGTTAAAGTCTTCTCATACGAAGTAGGTAAGAGACGGGCATTAAATTAACAGGCATAAAAAAAAATATGAATTATCTTCACCCTTCTCTCACTCACGTTTAACATTTTCCTTTCTTGGGAATTGAACTAATAAAGCACCATGGTTTACATCTGCCACCACATTTGCAAATAATAATAATTCAATGGCACAATTTCCCCACATTTTATGGCAACATTTAAAAAATAACACAAATTTCCCACCACGCATCCAAACGACTAATCATGCGTACCACGTTCGCGAACCTAAAACTTTCTCCTTGCACACAACAAAACAGAACGGTGGCCGAAGAATGCGAGACCGGCAATTGTGCAGGGGCGGCGAGCAAACCGAGCAAGTACCAAACCCTGAACACCAGGTTCTCCCCCACCCCCACCGACTACCGCATCACCAATCCCTAAAAGGAGAAAGCCTTTTAAGATATAATTTTGACGGGCCGGTAAAGATTGAATTAACCAAAAAGGTCTCAAACGATATTCTTTTAATTTGGAAAACAAAAGAAAATTTGCGCAAAGAGAAGAAAACCCGGGCTAACAACAACAAAAAAAAACAAAAAACACAAACGAACCACGAAACTGATGCTTACCAGCTACCCGTGGGTGACCCAAAAGAGGTGGTCAAACGACTCTCTCTGCCCTCTGTCCAGTCGAGAGGACAGCACGCAGATGGGGAAAAAAAGATGAAGTGATGTCTCCCTCCTACAGGCCGACTGTAGGAAAAGAAAGTACCGACTGTACCTTCGACGATTGGTGAAAAACCCGGGACCGGAGGGGCCCTCCCAGAGACATCTTCCGCTCGAGGGGAAGTGAAAACCTCCCTCAGCGATGGCGGCCAACATGCCACGCTACGTCACGGTGAGAATACCTCAAACCTAAGAGGCCCTTGCACGTGCGGCAGGTGAAAGACGGGTTTGAGAGGCCGATAGAGACAGCCAAAACAAGAAAAAGATACACCACCGTGAACCTGCAGGAGACTTGCACGGGCAGTGGAATTAGGAGAGGGAGAGAGAAAGTAAACCCTAACCGGAGCTAAACCACCCCAAAAGGTGCAACCACACCACAAGCCACATTAAAGGACGGATATACCGAAAACCCAATGCGCAATAACCATGAACAATTCTACTACCCTAAAATGGGTCAACGTCGTAGGCCTCGTGACAAACCGTGACAAACCCCCCTTCTAAAAGCATCTGTTTCTCTGAGATACATTTGCTCCTTTGAACCTTGACGCATGTGCAAATTCACAACAATGGACCGAACCCAACCCCTGTGATCGACAGAGTACGATAAATCCAATACAAACGTTCCACGATAGAATCACACAAGGAAATACATAATACTACATTTGTCAAACAACTAAGCAAACCTTCCAACAATAAAGTAGCAATCTGAGACAGGTGATGATTCACATACCGACAACTGTCACTACACAGACCCAAAAGGGGACATGACCCTGGCTGAGGGAATTGTCCCTCTGACTGATTTCCCAATGGTGTGCTGACTACGGAGCTCGGCTGAGATAGTCAGCATCCGTATTGCTGGAACCCTTGTATGGGGGAAAAGTGAACGCATGACTCTGCAGTTCCACTGCCAAAACTCATGAGTCGAACGACGCCTGGCCGGTTTCCGGTCCAGGCATGGAGAGGATGATGATCGCTCTCCAGTAAAAAACCTTCCGGCCGGCTTCTTCCTGGGCACGCCAGGGGCGCGTCCAAATCTCCCCGGAGAGCTTCAGCAATAGTAGGGGCTCGATAGTCCTAAGCGGGGCAGCTCTGGCATCGAGTCGCATAGTCAAACCGCTACCAAGGGTAGCGGGACCGCGATTGGATGGTGGATTAAATGGTCCCACCAGGTCGACGCCAACCTTGCTGAATGGCTCCCAACCCGTGGCACTGCCCCCTAGGGGAACACGCTTCAAGCGACCCTTAGGCGTTGTCCGTTGGCAGACATCGCAAACCTGCGGCAGTACTGCCAAACCCGGGGAAAATTCACCCCCGGCCAGAAGAAGTCTTGTCTCACCGCTCGAGAGTCCGTTTTGACCCCATATGACCTGCCATGGGGGAATCGTGGGCCTGCCGGAGAACAGATTCCCTCAAGCTTTGGGGACGACTACTGCTTGGGGCCAAACACGATCTCCCCGAGTGAAAAAACCCTAAAGAGGATCCCTTGTGGGCTTAAAGCTCACCTTGGCGTGTGGGGCAACTGGCAGGACGATCCCCCCAGTTGTCGTAGGCGTGGGCCATCCAAGTCCCTGGCCTGAAGACGAACAATGGAAGCAGGATCGGCACTCGCAAGGACCTCGTCAGAGATGGGCTGAAGAACGGGACGCAACTCCTGTTCCTGCTTCTTAGTTTTTGGCGCGTGTGGTAACTCCCACACACGCCTGTACAGGCAGATCCGTAGACACGGACTGACTGCGTCCGTCTGCAAAGGTGATGGTATTCCCTATGATAAGGGAATACAGAGGTCACTCCCCCGCAAATGGCCCATACTTCGCCCAGAATGGGGGGTGGAGATAGAAATGAGTAAGAAGGAGGGGTGGAGGTAAAACCAGCCCCAACCCGCACACATCATAACTAGCGCCCCGCCGGGCCTCAGGAGAAACCAATCCTTATCCAAAAGATCTTTGATGCCCCCGAATCCCGATGGTGTCAACCAGGAAGAACCAAAAACCAGAAAGGAACCCCGGGCACTTGTACCACTAGAAGCTGGGATGGCCCCCACGTTTAGCCGAGGCGCGAGGACGCTGGGAAGGACTAGCCCCATAACTACCGGCGGCTTTGGGGCAATCTTTCCTAATGTGGCCGGGGCGACCACAAAGAAAAAAAACCCGGGGGTGCTAAAAATCCCCGATGAACTGCCTGCCTTGTCACCCGCTAGCAGTCGTCGGCGCCTTACTGCCGCTAAATCCTGTGGATGGCTTCCTGTCCGTATCTGGGCGATGCCCAAACTCTGCGAGCTCGGCAAACACCTCAGCGGTATATCGCACCGCGAAATCCTGGGGTGCTGTCTCGCCTTTTTACGAATCCTCAACTCTGGGAACAGTGTTGGTAAGCTGTTCGATGAGAATCAGATCCCCCAGCTCCAGCTTAGCCAACTGAGCCATACCTAGCGTTTTGCGCAGCCTATCTCCAAACTGCACAAAGGTTCATCGTTGTGCTTTTCATGGACCCAAACTTCCTCCTGTACGTTTTTGCAGTAAGGTGGAAACGCTTACGCAGAGCCAAATTTCAGCTGCATAAGACGCGCCTTCATTTAGAGTGAGCACACCTCTCTTGCAGTACCCGACAATCCCGAAAAAAGGTGCATGGGCCTTTTGTTCCTCAGACAATTGGTATGAACTAGCTACCTTGTCCAAAATGCTCTAAGAACATATCTAGTCCTCACTGGTCTGAACTCTGGAAGCTTTTAAATTTTGGGCCTCTAACTCTATCACCTGTCGGTGATTAACCCCCTGATTACAGAATGCGGGAGGCCGCGAAGAAGTTGTTCCATCTCCTCCCTGCGCAGAGCCTCCTGTCTAGCAGTCTCTCTCTGCGCAGAGCCCCCTGTCTGGCAGTCTCCTCCCTACGCTGATCTAACTCTTCCGACGGAGAGCAGCCTTTTTCCCCACGCTGAGCCTCCTGTCTAGCAGCCTCCTCTCTGCGATCTTCCCCATGCAGAGCTTCCGCCTAGCGCCTCCCCTCTGCGCTCTTCCCCACCAGAGCTTCCTGCCTATCTAGCTCTTCCCCACGGGGGCCCCATCCTCTCGTCGCTGTCGCTCCAAAAACATCAGACAGAGGTGATGTCCTGGGGAAAGGGTTCACCACTCCCGGGCACGGGAGGATGACCCGTCTGACCCGTCTCTTGGGTCCCCGACTTTCCCATGAGGAAAGTCTCCCTGGGCCCTACTCCTTCGAGGGGAAGCATGGAGAAGAGAGGGCTTTGGTTTCTGCGACTCAACAGAAGCCACAGTTGCTTCGCTATACCTGACGCTTCCGAGCGGAAGTGCAGTCGGGGGGCTCAGCAGGAAAATCCCCTAGCGAAGAAAAAGTGAAAGTACTCGCTGGACTATCGGTTTCAGCACTGGAAAAAGTAGAAGTCACTGTGTCGAAGTGCTGGTACTAATAGTAGGACTACATTTTGAAAACCCCTTTTTTGACGCACGCGTTGCCATACCACCAGCGCGGACGTCGCCAAAGACAACAAAATCCTACGGTTTCAAATACAGGGGAAAAGACAATTTTCCCCTTGAAAAAAAGATATTTTAGGGGTGTGTTTTATATGTGTGTATGTATGTGTGTGCGTGTTTTTGCGGACAAGTTTCCGGCTGCTCCCACTCTGGCAACACCGCGCTCCACAGCACGAGCAACAGTGCGGTGGGGCTGGCCGGGGAAAAAAAAAACCCAAAAAAACTGGCAGACGGAATCCGGAGAGAGAAAAAAAAGTGACACTAACGTCCGATACACCCACCCGTACTCAATAACCGATAAAAAAAAAAAACTGGCTAACTACAAAACAGGAATGGCAGACTGAGCGGCAACAGAAGGCAAAAATACGGCCCTACCTGCGTGAGGCACCGGCGGAAGGAGGTCTGGACGCGGTCGATTCTGCCTAGACTCACCTCGATTCCCCAGTCACGCCAGATGTTCCTTCAGGCCCCAAAAAGACTCCCCGCACGCTAGAGTCACCCAAACCAACCACCCACAACAAACATGACAAATGACTAACGTATACAAAACGGACAGAACTGGACCCGGTTACTCCGCGAAACGAGAGAGACAGCCAGAGCCCTTCACCTCCCGGACGAGCCCCCACAAATGTCACGACCGACCCCTGGAGGTCTGCCTGACGGATCGGTTAGATGGGGTGAAGGGAGTGACTGACCTCACACGCCTCGCAAGAGCCCACACAAGAAAGAATTTCGATACAACACCCCATTTATTCAAAATCAACACACGCAATCACAAATAAATATTTCAAACAACGCACCATGCACAATCACAATCAAGCACTTCAACACATGACATATACACAATTATAAATAAACATTTCCAGCACCCATCCTTTCTCATGTCATGTAGTGCCCCCACACCCTGCCTTCCCAAAGTCCACGGGAGCACCCTGTCGCACTAGTGCTCCAAACCGGGTCGGTTTTTTGAAGAGAGTCGCTCAAGGCCGACACCCCTTTACGCACACAAACGGACGGTGGAGAGCGCGTCCGGGGGACAGGGCGTTGTTGCTGGGGGTCCTGGAGGGGATCAGGACCGTCCAGCCAAGTCCACAGGGTTTTCCACCCGTACGTGGCCTCAACCAGTGTGTGGTCCCAACCAGTGCGTGGCCCCAACCCGTGCGTGGTCCAACCAGTGCGTGACCCCAACCAGTGCGTGGTCCAACCAGTGCGTGACCCCAACCAGTGCGTGGTCTCAACCAGTTGCGTGGCCCCAACCAGTGCGTGGCCCCTACCAGTGCGTGTCCGGGTGAAGCTTCTGGGAGGAGGGAAAAGGAAACTGGGGGGAAGTAGAAAGACGGGCACTGGAAACCCCGCAGTCAGTACTGTCTGACACATTTCTGTTTAAACCTTAACAGCCCCTCGCCTGATGGGCGAGGGGAGGTTCTACTAAATACACCCACAACATCAGCTCAACACAGACCCGAGCATAACGCGGCAAAACCAACCAAACAGGAATGTTCGTTAAAGTCTTCTCATACGAAGCAGGTAAGAGACTGCATTAAATTAACAGGCTATAAAACAAATATGAATTATCTTCATCTTCTCTCACTCACGTTTAACATTTTCCTTTCTTTGGAATTGAACTAATAAAGCAACCATGGCTTTACTCCCGCCACACATTTTCAAATAATAATAATTCAAAAGGCACAATATCCCCACATTTTATGGGAAAAATTTTCAAAATAACACAAATTTCCCACACGCATCCAAACGACTAATCATGCTACGCACGTTCGCGAACCTAAAACTCGTTCTCCTTGCACACACAAACAGACGGTGGGCCCAAGAATGCGAGACCGGCAATTGTGACAGGGGCGGACGGCGAGACCCAGCAAGTACCAACCCTGAATCACCCCGGGTTTTCTCCCATCCCCCCCGACTACCGCATCACCAGATGCATAAAAAGGAGAAAAAACTTTTAAGATATAATTTTGACTGGCCAGGTTAAAGATTGAATTAACCAGAAAAAGGGCTCAAACGATATTTCTTTTACAATTTTGAAAACAAAAGAAAAATTGCGCAACAGAGAAGAATAAGCCGGCTAACAACAACAAAAAAAACAACAACAAACGAACCACGAAACTGATGCTTACCAGCTACCCGTGGGTGACCCAAAAGAGGTGGGTCAAACGACTCTCTCTCCTCTGTCCAGTCGAGAGGACAGCAGCGCAGATGCGGAAAAAGATGAAAATGATGTCTCCCTCCTACAGGGCCCACTGTAGGAAAAGAAAGTACCGACTGTACCTTCGACGATATGGTGAAGAACCCCGGCCGGAGCGGCGCTCCAGAGACATCTTTCCCCTCGAGTGAAGTGAAAAACCCGCCTCAGCGATGGCGGCCAACATGCCACGCTACGTCCACGGTGAGAATACCTCAAACCTAAGAGGAACCTTGCACGTGCGGCAGGTGAAAAGACAGGTGAGAGGCCGATAGAGACAGCCAGTACAAGAAAAAGATACCAGCCACCCGTGAACCTGCAGGATGAATTGCACGGGCAGTGGAATTAGAGAGAGGAGAGAGAAAGTAAACCTAACCTGAGCTAAACCACACCAAAGGTGCAACCACACCACAAGCCACATTAAAGGACGGATATACGACAACAACGACGACAATAACCAAATGAACAATTCTACTACCCTAGATGGGTCAATCGTCGTAGGCCTCGTGACAAACCCGTGACAAACAACAACAACAACAACAACAACAACACACACACACCACACACACACACACACACACACACACACACACACACACACACACACACACACACGCACGCACACACACACACACACACACACACACACACACACACACACACACACACGCAGTACACACACACACACACACACACACACACACACACACACACCACACACACACACCACACACACACACACACACACAGGAATGAATAAATCTCAATGTTTTTACTCGAATAAAAAACAACAAACAAGAACAATTAACCCAAAACTAGAATCAGATGCAGCTATATTAACAAGCATATGAGTTTCGCTGTCTGTACAACTACACATAACGTAACGAGGCACTATTCCGCATTAACTGTGTTCAAACGCGGCTTTGAAAATAGACAGAAAAAGATACAACCGAAGGTGCGGATGGGACCCAGAGAAGTTCTGCCCTCAACTGCCG
>CM031595.1:69176910-69186910 GCA_018398815.1 Conus ventricosus | reverse complement strand
GTGTGTGTGTGTGTGTGTGTGTGTGTGTGTGTGTGTGTGTGTGTGTGTGTGTGTGGCGTGCCAGCGCGCGCGCTCGCGTGTGTGTCTGTATATGCGTGTGCGCGAATGAGTACGTGGGAAGGTACACACCTGCACGCTCGTTTATATCTCAATCCTCTGCAATGTTTTTGTGTTTCTTTAAGTGACTCCTGTTTCTTCACATGTTTGTTTATCAGATTCATTATCTGTCTGTTTCACTTGCAGTCTGGATGCGCGTATCCAACTCTCTAATTCCTCCTTCGCTCTATCTTCATTTTGTTTTAGAACTTAATCTCTTCGTTTCTTCATTCAGCTCTTTCGAGCACAATTATGATCTGTTATTACCTGGGCCCTCCTCAGCTTTTCTGTTAATTGCCATCGCTCCTCTAGTTGTTGTTTGTTTCATTACATAATCAGTCAAAATGAATGAATATCTCTGATTTACACGTCTGCATTTGTTTGCTTTCGTCTTTAGCCATTCACACCACCATTCTCGCCTACTCCATCTTCCCCGTTTTAAAACTTTTCTAAATATTGTGTAGGGCAGGCTAGTTGTTTCTTTCCTTTTTAATTCGTCTTTAAGGCTGTGTTTCTCTTGAAAGGGTTTGGTGGGATTGAATCGTATCATCATTAAAGAAATAAATTTGTTATGTGGGCGAAGAAAATATCGATTAATACAGGAAGAGCCGATTCGAAATATTTATGTGTGAGAGAGAGAGAGAGAGAGAGAGAGAGAGAGAGAGAGAGAGAGAGAGAGAGAGAGAGAGAGAGAGAGAGAGAGAGGCTTGGAACTCTGAAAAAGAATTTCAAAGATGAAGATTTTAGGCAAGGCTTGTTCTTCCTATCTGCCATTACTGAGCTAAATTATGCAATGAAATATAAACACTTGAATAGCACAAATAGTTATGGAGTACGTGATTCACACACACACACACACACACACACACACACACACACACACACACCACACACACACACACACACACACACACACATACACGCGCGCGCGCGCTCACCCACACACACACACACACACATATGTAGAGCAAAGGCTTGACAAAAACGCATAGATACATATTCATAAAGACACCGACGCAGAAAAAAGTGTGGAAGTGAGGTAAGAGAGGAAGGGTGGGCATGGGCGAGGTGTATGGACAGAGAGAGAGAGAGAGAGAGAGAGAGAGAAAGAGAGAGAGAGGATAAGATTTCAACACTACCATATTTATTCTTCTCCTGTCTTTAATATTAGTCTGCGTAGGATGAAGGGGTCGAGAGTGCGGTGCGAGTGTGGGTGTAATGGAAAGAAAGAAGGCTACAGGTACTAGTACGGGTGTAACAATGATTGCTAAGATCTACAAATAGAAAAATAGCTAAGATCTATAAATAGCAAAATCGCCAAGATCTATAAAATAGCAAAGCAATTACTATAGACAATGTTGAGGTCTGTCATTCGTTATTGCAATTGCTTAAAAATCGTTTGCGACAGCTGCATTTATCACCTTACTCCCAGGAAGGAGGGAAACATCCCACCATTTGCATGGCGTTTGCGACAGCTGCATTTATCACCTTACTCCCAGGAAGGAGGGAAACATCCCACCATTTTGCATGGCGTTTGCGACAGCTGCATTATATCACCTTACTCCCAGGAAGGAGGGAAACATCCCACCATTTGCATGGCGTTTGCGACAGCTGCATGTATCACCTTACTCCCAGGAAGGAGGGAAACATCCCACCATTTGCATGGCGTTTGCGACAGCTGCATTTATCACCTTACTCCCAGGAAGGAGGGAAACATCCACCATTTGCATGGCGTTTGCGACAGCTGCATTTATCACCTTACTCCCAGGAAGGAGGGAAACATCCCACCATTTGCATGGCGTTTGCGACAGCTGCATTTATCACCTTACTCCCAGGAAGAGGGAAACATCCCACATTTGCATGGCGTTTGCGACAGCTGCATTATCACCTTACTCCCAGGAAGGAGGGAAACATCCCACCATTGCAATGGCTTTTTGCGACAGCTGCATTTATCACCTTACTCCCAGGAAGGAGGGAAAAATCCCCATTTGCATGGCATTGAAAAATCATTAATGTGTTTAGGATTTTTTTTTTTTAATGACGAAATTAGACTGTTACGAATTCTTCACAGAAGTATTCTCTGGATCTTAATCAATCCTTTCACGAACTCATCTCACATATTTTGTAGTGGCTGGGAGACTGGAAGTATTCGTTTGTACGTTTTCTACGTCTGGTGTTTGTGACACGTGAAAAAAGCACATTTGTAGAAAATAGTTCATTTTCGTTTTTTTTTTTTTTAGCAAATGAGCAGTACGTTGAACTTTGTTTGGTTCTTTCGTATGCATTTTGCTTGTTTATAGTAAAGCTCATTCTTCTTACATCACTGCCGATAGGTAGGCCTAAAGCATAGTGACTGATTCTGACATATCTATGGCATTGTGTTCAATGCCATGACTTATGTTCAGAAATCACTTACATTTAAGTGAACGTATGAATTCAGTGAACTGAAACTGTCAACAGGCAGAAACCATCGCGTTCGGAGTCTAACATCAGGGTCAGTAATCGCTTTTTAAAAAGGAAAGGGATGGATTCAGTGGATTGAACTTGTGTCAGCATATATATCAAAGTAGTCAGGGTGGACTTGTTTCAGTTATCGCCTATGGAAAAAAAAATCTTCAATAGCTCAGAAGTATAAAGAGCTAGAAGGGCTTTTATTCATCAAACTTCCTTCTTCCGCCGCCCCCGTCACTTCCCTTAGCACCACCATCTCCCGAGTTCTGTTAACGTCACTCAATAGGACTTGCGGAAATTCATGGAATGGATCGGGATTCCACACCACTGTTCGGCATCAAGAATTCATCGGTTTGTTACAAAGAGTTCGACTTCATTTCGGATTATCCATCGGTCGAAAGAGACCTGCATATTGTAGTTTCACTTTGTACGTGTTAGATTTGATGTGATGTTTGTTTACCAAATGACGTATGTACAAACTGTGTCATGATTCCAGAGGTCTCTTTAGAATTCTGGAATTAAGGAGAAAGTACCAAAGCTTCAGAAATCGTTGTTGTTGCTGTTGTTGTTGTTGTTGTTGTTGTTGTTGTTGTTGTTGTTGATGTTCCGAACATTTTGACTGGCTGTACAACATCATGACTTTCGAACATTCTAAAATGTTCTAAGACAAATGATTGGTTATCTTGTCCCATGTTTCTTGAATTCTGGATTTTATCATCTATAAATGATAGAAAGAATGAGAGTGATTGGATATATTTCCATCTGAAGTGTTTTGAGAAAGACAAGTTTTTATTTTGACGAATCATCTGCTGCAATGAAAGACTTCACACTTGATACCAGAGTCGACCTTTTCTCTGTTTGGTTCGAATCAACGAGAATTCAAAATCAACTCTGACCTGCAATTCATTTTAGTCGGCGTTATACCACTGAGGCGTCTAGGAACAAGACTTTGATTCTTTTCAGTCCATGGGCATAATGCATACTTTCAATAAGTTTCATCAAAGTCAATACAGAGTTTTGGTGTGATCTTTGCCGAACAGATCCTGAATCGGCCCTCTGATCCGAATTCATCCGATCCAAAGGTGCGCACCATGCATTATATATCCGTACCATGGATATAGATCCGCAGCATACATTACAGATTTACATCAAAGTTTAATGGATATGTTCTTGGGCACATTCGTTTTTGTTTTTTGTTTTGTTTTGTTTGTTTGTTTTCGCCAAATGTACTTAAAACCAGTGTGATTGATTTTTTGCATGATTTTGCAAAAGGACAGAAAAATAAACACACAGAGCATGACCTCTTTGGCTGAGGTATTAACACTGCTTTAACATATCATTAAACAACTATTAAAAACTGTGACATATCCATGCTATCTAACGCCCGCACCGTTTTGACGATCTTTTAAAACTTTTCTGTTTGCATGCCTGGAATATTTCCCAACTGCTTAATCCAAAGACATTTTCGTAACAGGCCTAACTGAATGTTCAACCAATATATTTACATCAAATATTCACGTCAAATTCTTTTACCTCTACGCACGACATATTTTGATTTTGAAAGTGACCCCCGACTGCGAATGCCAGGGTTTCATTTTGAAAAGTGCTTACTGTCAGTCAGTGCAAGTAAATTTCGCTGATTTTGAAATCCGTTGTGCTTGGAGGAAACAAAACATTACCCTCCGAGAACGACAAGAGGAGCATTTTCTGTATCCATGAACAAATGAAATCAAAGTTTATGTGACGTGTTACGCCTTGTGGGCACTTCCGTGCTGAGCAGTAACGAACGCTGCAAGGAAAACATCAACAAGCCTTGCTTATTGATAACGCCTGACGGACAATCAAATGATTCTGAGAGAGAGAGAGAGAGAGAGAGAGAGAGAGAGAGAGAGAGAGAGAGAGAGAGAGAGAGAGAGAGAGAGAGAGAGAGAGAGAGGGAGGGAGGGAGAGAGAGAGAGAGAGAGAGAGAGAGGGAGGGAGAGAGAGAGGGGAGAGAGAGAGAGAGAGAGAGAGAAGAGAGAGAGAGAGAGAGAGAGAGAGAGAGAGACAGAGAGAGACAGAGAGAGAGAGACAGAGACACACACAGAGAGAGAGAGAGAGAGAGAGAGAGAGAGAGAGAGAGAGAGAGAGAGAGAGAGAGAGAAGAGAGGAGAGAGTTGAAAAAAGGTTCCAATAAATCGATGTTTAGTGTTATTCTGTTTCTGATATTTGTCTGGATAGGGTGAAGGGATTGGGGATAACGTGCGGGTGGGGAGCATAACGGGAAGAGAGGAGACAGGTATATGTCCGCGTGTAGCAATGACTGCTGAGAATTGCAAGCAGCAGAACAATGTGTGTCAGTATCCAAAAAGTACCCCCCCCACCCCCGCCCCCTTACAAAAAAAGTAGGAATTCTCCTGGAATCAGAATCTTTATTCTGGCAAATCAGAATTTTTTGTTTGTTTGTTTCAAAATGCCCTGCTCAGAATTCGAACCCGGGCTTTCGCAGCCTCAACCTCTCTCGTCTCTCTCTCTCTCTCTCTCACTCCTCTCCTCTCTCTCTCTTTTCTCTCTCTCTCTCTCTCTCTCCTCTCTCTCTCTCCTCTCCTCCTCTCTCATCTCCTCTCTCTCTTCTTAGGAATGGTTTCTGTGGATCTTTCCATATTCTTGTTCTTTCATCATGTCTTACCCTCTTGACCATCAGGTCACAATCGATCATCTAGTGCATCATCTGTCTTGTGTGTAGGTGACTCTCTTCTTACTGTCTCGCCAGCTCGATTTCATGAGCACGTTCCTGATCAGAGACGGCTGAATGAGTCAGTAATATCGGCGTTCCTGCAGACATTGCCAGGTCTGAGGGAACCGAAGAACCTGTCATCTCCCTCTGTGTCCGTCTGTCTCGGGGTCTGTTTGACTTTTTCTGTCTCTGTCGATGTGAGTGTGTGTGTGTTGTGTGTGGTGTGTGTGTGTGTGTGTGTGTGTGTGTGTGTGTGTGTGTGTGTGTGTGTGTGTGTGTGGTGTGTGTGTGTGTGTGAATCAGTACTCCACAACTATTTGTGCTATTCAAGTGTTTATATTTCATTTGCATAATTTTAGCTCACACACACACACACCACACACACACACACACACACACACACACACACACCACACACACACACACACACACACACACACACACCACTCACTCTCACTCTCTCTCTCTCTCTCTCTCTCTCTCTCTCTCTCTCTCCCCCTCCCCTCACTCTCTCTCCTTCCCCCCTCTCTCTCCTTCCCCTCTCTCTCTCTCTTCCTCTCTCTCTCTCTCTCCATCCTTCCCTCCCTTCCCTCCTTCGCTCGCCCCCCCTCTCTCATCTCTCTCTCTCTCCGAAAACGGCAGCAGGAGTAATAATACTCGAGGAAGCAACAAGAGATCAACGTCAGCAAAAGGAGCGGCACATCAACAACGGAAGGAACAGCATCAACTGCAACAAAGACATTACAATGATGATCATCATAATGACCGCCAACATGATGACTATTATCATCACCATCAGTGACAAGATCAGAAACTGCCAAAGTGCCAGATCATCGAACACGAAGGAATGGCTTCTAGAAGGCAGATGGGACAGGTGGGCATTGGAATCATTGATTTGAGGCCAGTGCACCGTCACAGTGTCCGTCACTACGCACATGGCATCGTTGCTTTCCTGTATGCACGTAGCACAAGTACAGAGGTGGCACTGCTGGTCACATCGATATACACCAGCTGGTCTTTGCTTTGCAGTCCTACACGTCTATTTCAGAAGTGTTCTTGTATTGTGCACGCGATATGTTACTGCTGTAATCGCTCATTGGAGTTCTGGAGCAAGAGAGAAGATGTTAATGCTTCTATTGCCTGGCTTCTGTAACTAAATTATACCTTTCTGAGTGTTAAAACATCATTTTTCTTTTGTTGCTTCAATGGCTACACTGCTAGTCGATGGCGCACCCGTTTCTGACGTCCAAGGTGACCACCTAACTTTTCTCATAAGACTCCATCCATTTCCTTCTGTCCAGACTTAAACATGACTGGGATAACAAGGAATAAGTAGGGTAACTCTTTCTCGCATGATGGAGTTGTGGGCGTCTTATTGATTTCATTTTGAGAAGGTCAGCATTCGGGGTTACAGCAAAGGTCAAGTTTGTAACAAGTCAGTTTGAAAAGAAAAAAATAATCGCTCTGGCTCTGCTCTGTGAACAAAAAAATGAATGTGAAAACGACGATTTCATCCTGGAATTTTGGGTCAGGAAAATAGTTCAATGCTATATGTCAGCAAGGATAGCAGACTTCTACATGGTTTGTGGACTTCATGTGTATCTACGCCATTGGCAGAGCACAAGGATTTAGGAGTGAACAGTCTAGCAGACGACAGAACATGAAGGGTTATGTGGATCATGATATAATATAAAAAAGACAGACACAGGATCTGTAACTGAGTCAAGGCACAGAATGGGTCACGGGCTGGATTGTGTGACGCATGTTTTTCGTAAAGGCTGATCTTCTGACAAAAGCCAGGTGCAGCTTTCAGTGTAATAAAGAAGACATAGCGTTTTAGGCCCACACTGCAACCGTGGACTCGGGCCAAAGAGTGGCTCTGCGTCTTCGTTGTTTACTGTTCGCTACTCCCTGCCTCGTTATAGATTTCCTTTCATGGCTTTGGGGGATGCTGACGGTGGGAACATGGCGAGGAAAGAGGCCAACATTCCCTGATTAGAATAGTGGCAGATTGGACTTGAAGGATTGGACACTGGTACACCTCTGAATCCTCGCCTGTAAAATTACAGGGAGCCGGGTGATGGATAATGGGTAATGTTGCTTATAGCCCAGCCGACCACAAAGGGCCATATCAGGGCTGTCACCGCGTTGAAGTCAACTCACGAGTCACTAATGAAAAAAAAATTCACACAAGCCTTTAAAACACACCCACCAAAAACACAACCGTAAATGTAGTTAAAAATCTTTCCTCCGTAAAAGCTTACATCAGATGAATTGTGTTAATTTCCTTCAGAAATTCAAAGATCATAATCAGGTGGGACATTTCTGAACAAGGTTTTCATGGCGTCTGCTGTAAAAAGTTTATTTTCAAAATCATGCAAGTTCCAACACTCTGGAAGAATATGTTTCACTGTGAGTGGTACATGACATCGAATGCACCACGGAGCTTCTTCATCTTTTGAAAGATACGACTGGGTGTAAAAGAGTGGCCTGTACGCAAACGGCACAAAACTGTTTCTTCTTTAACGGCCGCCTCGGAAACATGGCTAAAACCTCTTTCAGAGTGTTGGGGGCTGGTGAGGACTATTGTAGTGAAACAGACTTCCAAATGGTCGAGATCTTCATCCATCCTCAGTTTGGAGTCAATTTCCTTTCTGTCCTCAAATACACACGGCTAATTCGATGCAGACAGTTTGATCCTGCTACACACAGAAGTCACTATTCCATGATGAATGGTTGTCAACACTGCAGACTAAACCGTCATCGATTCTTTTCAAAACGATCGATCTTGTCACCTCTTACTCTGCGGCCTGGCTGTCTCAAAGAAGACGCAGATGGCGTCCAATCAGAGGAGTCTTCAGCATCATTACAGGGCCAGATGGCGTCCAATCGAGGAGTCTTCAGCATCATTACAGGCCAGATGGCGTCCAATCAGAGGAGTCTTCAGCATCATTACAGGGCCATGATGGCGTCCAATCAGAGGAGTCTTCAGCATCATTACAGGGCCAGATGGCGTCCAATCAGAGGAGTCTTCAGCATCATTACAGGGCCAGATGGCGTCCATCAGAGGAGTCTTCGGCATCATTACAGGGCCAATGGCATCCAATCAGAGGAGTCTTCAGCATCATTACAGGGCCAGATGGCGTCCAATCAGAGGAGTCTTCAGCATCATTACACGGCCAGATGGCGTCCAATCAGAGGAGTCTTCGGCATCATTACAGGGCCAGATGGCGTCCAATCAGAGGAGTCTTCAGCATCATTACAGGGCCAGATGGCGTCCAATCAGAGGAGTCTTCGGCATCATTACAGGCCAGATGGCGTCCAATCAGAGGAGTCTTCAGCATCATTACAGGGCCAGATGGCGTCCAATCAGAGGAGTTCTTCGGCATCATTACAGGGCCAGATGGCGTCCAATCAGAGGAGTCTTCAGCATCATTACAGGGCCAGATGGCGTCCAATCAGAGGAGTCTTCAGCATCATTACAGGGCCAGATGGCGTCCAATCAGAGGAGTCTTCAGCATCATTACAGGGCCAGATGACGTCCAATCAGAGGAGTCTTCGGCATCATTACAGGGCCAGATGGCGTCCAATCAGAGGAGTCTTCAGCATCATTACAGGGCCAGATGGCGTCCAATCAGAGGAGTCTTCGGCATCATTACAGGGCCAGATGGCGTCCAATCAGAGGAGTCTTCACATCATTACAGGGCCAGATGGCGTCCAATCAGAGGAGTCTTCAGCATCATTACAGGGCCAGATGGCGTCCAATCAAGGAGTCTTCGGCATCATTACAGGCCAGATGGCGTCCAATCAGAGGAGTCTTCAGCATCATTACAGGGCCAGATGGCGTCCAATCAGAGGAGTCTTCAGCATCATTACAGGGCCAGATGGCGTCCAATCAGAGGAGTCTTCAGCATCATTACAGGGCCAGATGGCGTCCAATCAGAGGAGTCTTCAGCATCATTACAGGGCCAGATGGCGTCCAATCAGAGGAGTCTTCGCATCATTATAGGGCCAGATGGCGTCCAATCAGAGGAGTCTTCAGCATCATTACAGGGCCAGATGGCGTCCAATCAGAGGAGTCTTCAGCATCATTACAGGGCCAGATGGCGTCCAATCAGAGGAGTCTTCAGCATCATTACAGGGCCAGATGGCGTCCAATCAGAGGAGTCTTCGGCATCATTACAGGGCCAGATGGCGTCCAATCAGAGGAGTCTTCAGCATCATTACAGGGCCAGATGGCGTCCAATCAGAGGAGTCTTCAGCATCATTACAGGGCCAGATGGCGTCCAATCAGAGGAGTCTTCAGCATCATTTCAGGGCCAGATGGCGTCCAATCAGAGGAGTCTTCAGCATCATTACAGGGCCAGATGGCGTCCAAATCAGAGGAGTCTTCAGCATCATTACAGGGCCAGATGGCGTCCAATCAGAGGAGTCTTCAGCATCATTACAGGGCCAGATGGCGTCCAATCAGAGGAGTCTTCAGCATCATTACAGGGCCAGATGGCATCCAATCAGAGGAGTCTTCAGCATCATTACAGGGCCAGATGGCGTCCAATCAGAGGAGTCTTCAGCATCATTACAGGGCCAGATGGCGTCCAATCAGAGGAGTCTTCAGCATCATACAGGGCCAGATGGCGTCCAATCAGAGGAGTCTTCAGCATCATTACAGGCCAGATGGCGTCCAATCAGAGGAGTCTTCGGCATCATTACAGGGCCAGATGGCGTCCAATCAGAGGA
>CM031595.1:69170295-69173410 GCA_018398815.1 Conus ventricosus | reverse complement strand
CGGTTGAGCCAAGGTTGATCGGTGTTGGGTAGAGTCAACGTGGGAGACGCCTAATTTGCAGTTGAAATTACTTTTTTTTTAATCAAGAAAAGAGTGGTATATCACGTGCTGGTAAAAAGATCTACACGACAGAAGACTCCATGTCGACAGGTGTGAAGCATGAAGTGAACTATTCACAACACGTGTCATTAACCTAAATGTTTATATCAGACATCTGCTGAGTCGTAGGTAGCCGCATCTCATCTTAGTCATTAATTCATTTATCCAACAGCTTTGAATCATGTACAGTGTGGTCTGAAAACCTAGCGGATGTGGGTTGTAGCACATATATAATAATACTAATAATGGTTTCTTATATAGCGCTTAATCAAACGAATTTCTCTAAGCGCTTTACAAAGTCATACTACATTCACCCTTCTCATATACAATAATACACCTTACACCCAGCTACAAATACTATTATTACAATAACTAACAAACCCTTATCCTGCGAGTGTGACATTCAATTATTTTTCAAATATCACTACAAAAAACTTAATCCTATAACGTTCAATCATACAACAAATACATATAATAGAGAACATACACATACACTACATTTGAAAAGGCCCAGACGGCTATAAGATAGGTTTGTAACCACCCCCCCCCCCCCCCCACACACACACACAGCACTGACTAATTATGAGAAATAGATGGGTTTTAATTTTAGACTTGAAAGAAGAGATGGAATCTGAATGTATGAGAGAGTTTGGCAGTCTGTTCCACGTCGCTGGAGCTTGAAAAGAGAAGAAGATCTTTCACCAGTAGTAGTCCTGAAGCGAGTCATGCGTAGAAGGCGGTCGTCAGCACAGGAGCGTAGTTGTCGAGAGGTGGTGTAGATTTTATGGACCAGCCCGCAGGCAGTGACACCTCCTTGATGAAACTGAAACTAAAACTGTGTATATCAGGTACCTTCTGTCCCTCAAGAGTATCGTAGATGTTCACTTTCGAGCTTACTAGCTATCAAACAGAGGTAGGATTAATCCGCACTGATAATAATGCGCCGACGTAAGGAGACTCCGAGTCGGGGGGAAGGGGGGCGGGAGGGGGGGGGGGGGGAGGCAGAGAGTGGGGGGGGGGGGGGGAGGGGATCGCACATTTGAACATGTACAAGTGACTACAATGAGGCCAAAGTGCAAACGCACCTGCGGTCCACGATCAGCATATTCACATGAACCGCATGAGGGAAGCGAACTCTTTGTGTTCGTAGAGGCTCGCCCGGTTGACATTTTGCAGCTGTCCTTTGGTTTTTTTTTTTTCTCCGGTCATTTCCGTCCTAGCCGCAACTGACCAGGTGTGGAAACTGACCAGGTGTAGAATCAGGAAAGTTGTATGAGTTGAGACGCCATTCTTGTCTCTGTGGCCGTAGCTGCAAAGAGAACGCAATGCTGAACTTCGATTAGCTTTTTACTCAAAACAACAACAACAACAACAACAACACACACACACACACACACACACACACACACACACACACACACACACGCACGCACGCACGCACGCACGCACGCACGCACGCACGCACACACACACACACACACACACACACACACACACACACACACACACACACACACACAGGAATGAATAAATCTCAATGTTTTTACTCGAATAAAAAACAACAAACAAGAACAATTAACCCAAAACTAGAATCAGATGCAGCTATATTAACAAGCATATGAGTTTCGCTGTCTGTACAACTACACATAACGTAACGAGGCACTATTCCGCATTAACTGTGTTCAAACGCGGCTTTGAAAATAGACAGAAAAAGATACAACCGAAGGTGCGGATGGGACCCAGAGAAGTACTGCCCTCAACTGCCGAACAAACCACTGGGAGCAATCCTGCACCACCCTTGGAAGCCTGCGCTGTGTTCACATAGGGTGCAGGCACGCACTGGGCATTCCGTCAATGAAAACGTCAAGGGACATAATTGCTCCCTGGCAGATGCCATTGTGTAATGGCCACCGGATGTGACACAACATAACGTCCACTGAAGCGTTCCCATGGGTGAACCGGCCCATAGCTCATAACTGCAGAGCTTTGGAAATTTGGTAATATGAATTGTTTGAAAAAAGCTTAAGATTTTTGTAGAAGCAATTCATACCAATAGAAGAACATGTCAAGTGACCTATAACATGTTCATTCAGACTTTTGGTTTGAAAACCAGTGGTCAAGACGTTTGTGTTGATGGTCATTGTCACGTGAGCCAGTAGATGGACACAGCTCATAGGAGGCTGCGTGCTCTCTCTGTCGATGTGCTCTGCTTGAGATCATTTGGTTGATCAGAGGACAAAAAACACTGCAGTATAAACATTTGCGCAGTTTCGTTAAAAGTAATAGTAGCGGCAGCCGCCGCGGTAACAACAGCTGAGACAATAGCAGCAGCAGCAGCAGCAGCAGCAGCAGCAGCAGCAGCAACAGCAGTAGCAGTAGTAGTAATGGTGGCAGTAGTAGTAATAGTAGTGGTGGTGGTGGTGATGGTCGTAAATAGTAGTAGTAGTAGTAGTAGTGGTAGTGGTAGTACTAGTAGTAGCAGTACTCGTAGTAGTAGTGGTGGTGGTGGTGGTGATAGTAGTAGTAGTAATGGTGATGGTAGTACTAGTAGTAGTAGTATTGGTGGTGGTGATGGCAGTGGTGATGGTAGTAGTAGTAGGAGCAGTAGCAGCAGTAATAATAATAATAATAATAATGAATACTTATATAGCGCCTATTTTCGGCTAGAGACCAAGCTCTAAGCGCTTTACAATCAACACTCGTTTACACAACGGGCTGCCTACCAGGGTAGTGCCGACTGAAGAGCTGCCAGCCGGCGCTTCATTCAGTCGTTTCCCGTGTCATCCAGTCAGTATCGTTCAATATCGATCACTCATTTTCCTTACTTCCTTCATTCTTTCCATTTCGCACGCAGAGTGCATGCTATGTGTAACGTGTCATCCATACCAACGGCCAAACTGGCCTACTCTTCCGAAAGTTGGTGATGGGATTTTACGTGTGTGCAAGATGTTATGCGTGCGTTCACACACGGAACCTCGGTTTATATGTCTCATTCGAAGGACTGAATAGTAGTAGT
>CM031595.1:69157795-69160295 GCA_018398815.1 Conus ventricosus | reverse complement strand
TCTACTATGTTTGCTATTTGTCTGCTGATGAAACATTTGTTATAACCGAGCTTCATGGTGGAATGCTAAGATTTCTCCGCGGTACAGAGATGATGATGATGGTGATGATGATGAAGATGATGGTGATGATGTTGGCGATGATTATGATGGTAATGATGATGATGATGATTACGATGATCCTGATGTTGACGGGGATACTGCTGCTGCTGCTGCTGCTACTGCTGATGACGATGGCATTATCAATAATGGTGATAATGATGATGATGATTATGATGATGACCATAGTGATGATGATGATGATGATAACGATGGTGGTGGTGGTGGTGTGGTAGTGGTGATGTTGGCGGTGTGTCATTTTCTCAATGTATAGTTTGTCGCTGTTTTCCCCATGCTGTGTTGCTTAGGCACATCATTACGTATACCTTTTCTGTGTAGACATTACAGTATTCTGCATGCGCGCACATGTGTGTGTGTGTGTGTGTGTGTGTGTGTGTGTGTGTGTGTGTGTGTGTGTGTGTGTGTGTGTGTGTGTGTGTGTGCGTGTGCGCGTGCGTCTGTGTGTGTGTGTGTGTGTGTGTGTGTGTGTGTGTGTGCTTTGTGTGTGTGTGTGTGTGTGTGTGTGTGTGTGTGTGTGTGTGCGTGCGTGTGTGCGTGCGCGTGCCAGCGCGCGCGCGCGCGTGTGTCTGTATATGCGTGTGCGCGAATGAGTACGTGGGAAGATACACACCTGCACGCTCGTTTATATCTCAATCCCTCTGCAATTTTTTTTGTGTTTCTTCAAGTGACTCCTGTTTCTTCACATGTTTGTTTATCAGATCAATTATCTGTCTGTTTTACTTGCAGTCTGGATGCGCGTAATTAACTCTCTAATTCCTCCTTCGCTCTATCTTCATTTGTTTTAAAAACTTAATCTCTTCATCTCTTCAATCAGCTCTTTCGAGCCAAAATTATGATCTGTTATTACCTGGCTCTCCTCAGCTTTTCTGTTAATTGCCATCGCTCCTCTAGTTGTTGTTTGTTTCATTACATAATCAGTCAAATGAATGAATATCTCTGATTTACACGTCTGCATTTGTTTGCTTTCGTCTTTAGCCATTCACCCACCATTCTCGCCTACTCCATCTTCCCCGTTTTAACTTTTCTAAATATTGTGTAGGGCAGGCTTAGTTGTTTCTTTCCTTTTTAATTCGTCTTAAGGCTGTGTTTCTCTTGAAAGGGTTTGGTGGGATTGAGTCGTATCATCATTAAAGAAATAAATTTGTTATGTGGGCGAAGAAAATATCGATTAATACAGGAAGAGCCGATTCGAAATATTTATGTGAGAGAGTGAGAGAGAGAGAGAGAGAGAGAGAGAGAGAGAGAGAGAGAGAGAGAGAGAGAGAGAGAGAGAGAGAGAGAGAGAGAGGCTTGGGAAATCTGAAAAAGAATTTCAAAGATGAAGATTTTAGGCAAGGCTTGTTCTTCCTATCTGCCATTACTGAGCTAAATTATGCAAATGAAATATAAACACTTGAATAGCACAAATAGTTATGGAGTACGTGATTCACACACACACACACACACACACACACACACACACACACACACACACACACACACACACACACACGCACACACACACACATACACGCGCGCGCGCGCTCACCCACACACACACACACACACATATGTAGAGCAAAGGCTTGACAAAAACGCATAGATACATATTCATAAAGACACCGACGCAGAAAAAAGTGTGGAAGTGAGGTAAGAGAGGAAGGGTGGGCATGGGCGAGGGGTATGGACAGAGAGAGAGAGAGAGAGAGAGAGAGAGAGAGAGAGAGAGGATAAGATTTCAACACTATCATATTTATTCTTCTCCCGTCTTTAATATTAGTCTGCGGAGGATGAAGGGATCGAGAGTGCGGTGCGAGTGTGGGTGTAATGGAAAGAAAGAAGGCTACAGTACTAGTACGGGTGTAACAATGATTACTAAGATCTACAAATAGAAAACTAGCTAAGATCTATAAATAGCAAAATCGCCAAGATCTATAAATAGCAAAGCAATTACTATAGACAATGTTGAGGTCTGTCATTCGTTATTGCAATTGCTTAAAAATCGTTTGCGACAGCTGCATTTATCACCTTACTCCCAGGAAGGAGGGAAAAATCCCACCATTTGCATGGCATTGAAAAATCAGTTAATGTGTTTAGGATTTTTTTTTTAATGACGAAATTAGACTGTTTACCAATTCTTCACAGAAGTATTCTCTGGATCTTAATCAATCTTTCACGAACTCATCTCACATAGTTTTGTAGTGGCTGGGAGACTGGAAGTATTCGTTTGTACGTTTTCTACGTCTGGTGTTTGTGACACGTGAAAAAAGCACATTTGTAAAAAGTCATTTTCGTTTTTTTTTTTTTAGCAAATGGCTACGTACTTGGTTTGATCACTTTTTTAAACCTCCTCGATGGAGGAAAATACTATTCACCTGATTTGCATTTAATCACTTACTACAGA
>CM031595.1:69142557-69145057 GCA_018398815.1 Conus ventricosus | reverse complement strand
ACCTTGCAGTACTTTTGGCCTTATTCATTGTTACTTGATTTCTACAGTTTCTTCGTTTGATTGTTTGTTTGTTTTTCACGCTGAATCCAAATTTCCCGCCGATTATGATTTATGCGTATACATCTTCCCTGCTCCACCTTGTACACCTAGAATACCTAGATCACACGATGAAGGTGACCAGTCAGACCCGTAAATACCTAGATCACACGATGAAGGTGACCAGTCAGACCCGTAAATACCTAGATCACACGATGAAGGTGACCAGTCAGACCCGTAAATTTAGAAATTGCGGCAATTTGTCCTGCAGCAGTCATAAATATATGATCTGCCGGAATAGAATGTCAATCAGGGCGACATTCTGTACAAGAGTGACATTTTGTGCCGCAACGTCGGTGAAATTTCACCGGGTGACATTTTGTGCCGTAACGAACCCCCAGGCTTGAATAAGCTGGGGGCAAGGCGGGCTTGCTACCGCCGTGTACCGACAGACGCTGTCAGATGCCGCACACACTGAGGGTGAACTGGCGGTCAGGGTTTTATCACATGTTGCGTTAATTGGTACGCTCTCCTTGTGTCTGTCTGATTGGGTCCGTGTGTCAGTTTGTCGATCGGCCTGCCTCTCTGTCTCTCTGTCTGTCTGTCTGTCTCTCCCTGTCTCTTTCTGCCTGTCTCTGTCTGTCTGCAGGTCTGTCTCTGTCTGTATCTCTCTGTCTGTCTGTCTGTCAGCCTGTCTGTCTCTCTCTCTCTCTCTCTCTCTCTCTCTCTCTCTCTGTCTCTGTCTTTGTCTTTCTCTCTCTCTCTCTCTCTCTCTCTCTCTCTCTCTCTCCAATTTTTGCCTGCCCGTGCAAAACCACTGACCATGATTAGACTGGATCGTTGTATGATGCCGCTTTAAAGGTATTGCTGTCGCAAGTGCAGTGCATCTGTCTGTCGTTTGTGTGAAGCGATCAAAGCACAGGTGAGTATTGGTAACTTACGTTCAGGCCTTTGATGTATGGTAGGTGAGTGTTAGTAACTTATGTTCAGGCCTTTGATGTATGGTAGGTGAGTGTTAGTAACTTACGTTCAGGCTTTTGGTGTATGGTAGGTGAATATTAGTAACTTATGTTCAGGTCTTTGATGTAATCCCCTTGACAACACGAGTCTTTCTGACGGCAGTTTTGAAGAAGAGTCCGCTTGGCTTGTGCAGATATTTAATGTATCATGGCTTCACTTGAATAAATCTATGCCGTTTATTCTAACTGAGAACAAGACAGACAGTGACCCCAAGTAATCTGATTTGTCTGATCCAACCCATCGTAGGAATGCTAGAAGGTATGCAGTCAGTTAGCAGCCAAGGGGTTAAGGTAGCGGATAAATATCATGGTATATATCAAGCACATGTTCTGCTTTCTTCTCAAAAGTAAGACAGCTGGAGCTGGGCTTCCTATCATCATTTCTAATTTTCTATTCTGTCTTTGTGTTTTTAATCTCCGTAACTGATTAGATAACTAACCGAATGATGCAATCTGACCAACAGAGTAACCGAATAGTTGAAAATCAGCAGAGAAGATCTCATAACTATCGTCACAATCACCAAGCGTTTGTCTCATACTTGATACAGAAATACCCAGAGCGCGTGGTGTTCATCCTAGCAGCGAAGACAGACAGAGTGAGCGGAGATAGGTCTGGAGAATGTTAACATTCCTACCCTCTTGAATATGTCTGAGTGCAGAAGGCTAGCATGCAAGATTCCTTACTGCAGAGGAGTCCATCATGGCACCACGACAACCTTTTGTCATGGGCAGTCTGAAAGGAAACGGGTGACACTGATGTATCATCAACATGGGACGTCAACACCATCACGCACAGATCATCACAGTGGCCGAACACTGGAAGAAAGACAGGGAGCTGTGCAAACCCCTGACTGACCAAACCTCCCTCGCGGAACCCTTACGACCCGCTATGACAGAAACATTATAGTGAAAACATTCATTCGAACACAATAGGAGAAAACAAATACCTGATTACCAATCACATTCTAAAAGAATCACACATACACAATCACTAAGGCCCACCACTGGATGAAGGAGAGAAAAATCAACTGCTCTGGCGCAGTGGTTCAGGACTGCAATCTGGTAAGCTGCGGGTTCGATTCTCGCTAGGGGTACGCATATATACCTGTGGGATTTTGTTTCACCCAGAACGACTTCTTCGCAGAGTCATCAAGTATACTGCGGTCTCAAATGAGAAGACTGGAGCCACAGAGTCGATGTACTCAAGTTCTCTGTTAAGCACTGTAGGTGTCTGCTAGCTCTCGTGCCTGGTTAACACTGCGGTAAGCCACGAAAGGAAGCGTGGAGTCCCGACCAGCTAGACTTGAGCCAAAGACTCTCCATTACACCAGCTTCACTGAGCATGATGAAACGTTGTAGCATTCTGTGGCCCTTCATCTTCTGCTCTCGTGGTGATCTCAATTCTGAGTTTTCCCCTGGATATCCATTCTTGCTGTGTGTTCGTG
>CM031595.1:69132557-69140057 GCA_018398815.1 Conus ventricosus | reverse complement strand
ATAACAATTTGAAAATATTACAGTGGAATGCCAGATCAATCTCTGCAAATTTTCTGCCCTTTGAAAATTACGTACAACAGGGAAATTATAGTGTATTAGCGCTTCAATCGCTAAATGTTGAAATATCAAAGCTTCCAAATATTAAGAATTTCTACTATCCACCACTAACTAACGTAAATATTTCAAATGAAAAGGTGCAGTGCGCTATTTATGTTAGATGTGATTTACAATTTTCCACAAGTTTTCTATGCCCAGGACTAAAAGATTCAGAAGACTGCTTTTCTGTAGGGGCTGCGATAAAAGTTAATGACACCTCAGTTTATAATGTCATTTCAGTGTATTATCCCTACGGCCCCAAAGATGATAATACAGACTGGCTGAAAAACATCGATTTCACTTCTAAGAAATGGATCATTCTTGGCGATTTTAATGCTCATGCTCCTTTTTGGGATACAGAATGTTCAAAAGTGTCTTCTAACAGATTTCTAGAAAATATTGTTGATTCCAGTCTAATCTTGTTAAATGATGGTCGAGTTACTCGAATCCCAGATGTATCAACACACAAACCAGCTGCTATAGACTTGTCGCTGGTATCTCCAAATCTAGCAATTGATTGCGATTGGTCCACTGGAGAAGACTGCCTTGGAAGTGATCACCTTCCAATCACAATAAATTTGAATGATGAAATTAGCACTGACATATCAGATGTTGAAGACAAAATCCCAAATATAATTATAAATTAGCCAATTGGGAAGCTTTTGCAAATAGTCTGATGACATATGATACAACGTCGGTTGAAGATGACAACATTGAAGTTTTTTATTCAAATTTTGCCAAAATATTGATTCAAGCTGCTGATAGTGCTATTCCAAGGAGTAGATATAGGAAACTTGGTAAATTTTTCGGTAACGTGTGGTGGACTGAAGAATGCCGATTAGCTGTAAAATCAAAACGTCAGGCTTTTAAAAGGTGGATCCGAAATAAGACTGAAGAAAATTTTCAGACTATGAAACAGGAAAAAAACAACTGTAATAAAATAATTGCTCAAGCAAAAAAGGCATACTGGGATGAATTTTGTAAGAAGGAAATTACAGAATCAAAAGACATGTTTAAAGTGTGGAAAAAAGTAAAAGAAATGAAAAATGGTCACAAAAAACAACTTTACCCAATTAAGCTAGAAAAGGAATTTCCTACCTCTTATGAAAAAGCTGAGGCTTTTGTTGATTTCTTTTCTCAGAATAGTTTGTCTTCATCTCTACAGGCAGAAAAATGAGCAATATAGATTGAAAGAGGAACAAAAAGAGGACTATTGGGATCCTGATCCAGTTGCAGATCATTTTTTGAATTCTCCTATCCAGGTCTCAGAATTGTCAGAAGCTTTATCATCAGTCTCATCTCAGAACTCAGCAGTTGGTCTAGATGGCATTTCTTATCAGATGCTATGTCATCTGCCGTCTTCCTGGAAACATGTACTACTCTCGTTGTTCCAAAAATGTTGGAATAATGGCGCTCTCCCTAAAATTTGGAAGAGTTCGGTGGTCATACCAGTTCTGAAAGTAGGCAAGATAAATACTTCTGTAAGCAGTTATAGACCAATCTCTTTGTCTTCTCATGTCGGGAAACTTCTGGAAAAAATTGTATTGAAGCGTCTGATGTACTATTGTGAAAAGAACTATTTGCTTCCAGTCCAGCAGGCTGGTTTTAGAAAGGGTCGATGCACCACAGACCATCTTGTAAAACTTACAAATCAAATTAAAAAACAGTTTGCCCACAGAAAAAGTACGATGGCTACTTTTTTTGATGTTAAAAAAGCCTACGACAGTGTTTGGCATGCTAGGTTGCTTTACAAATTAAAAAAGATTGGTATCTCAGGCAACATGTATTTTTACATAAAAGGTTTCTTAATGGACAGACATATATGTACAAGAATTGGTAAGATGTATTCTTCCTTCAGGTACATTAATATGGGTATCCCCCAAGGATCAATTATTGCCCCAATTTTGTTTTCAGTTCTCCTTTATGATCTTCCTTCTGCGCTGTCCAAAAATATCCATTTAGTTCAGTATGCTGATGACATCGCAATATGGATGCATACTAGTTTAAGAAAACATACAAAGAAGAGGTCAATTAATCATGTGCAGAAGTCATATCAATACGAATTGGACAATTTATCGGCATATATAAAAGAAAATGGGCTAGAATTATCTGGTGAAAAAACCTGTTTAATGTTGTTTAACAATGGAGAAAATCCGCCTGTACTCCCATCCTTGAATATAGATGGCACTTTGTTGCAATATCAGAAATCAGTCAATTTTTTGGGAGTCCTTTTAACACCAAAACTAAGCTGGAAAATGCACATAGAAAAATTGTTATCTAAAGCTAGAACTAGACTAAATTTTCTTAAAATTGTTAATTGCCAACCTTGGGGTCAAAATACTAAAACCCTTTTGCATCTGTCTTTGGCTCTTGTCCGCTCCAAGTTAAAGTATGGACAAGAAGTTTACTTTTCAGCGCCAAAGTATCTTTTAAAAAAGTTACAAAGTATTGACAGTAAAGCTATTAAATTAGGTTTAGGAGTTCCTGTACAAACAAATACATATAAGAGCTACAAAGCAGCGAATATCTTACCTTTATCGGAGCAAAGATGTCTAGAAGTAGCCAAATATGTGATTCGAAGCTTGTCAGTAAAAAATTCAGTTGCTGATGATATTTTTGTAAATTCGAATAAAGATTTTCCAAGTAGAGCCAAGGAAATTTCATATATTCAGCCAATAATGAATTATACCGCTGAACTTATGTCTAAGTGTAATGTAGATTTAACATCGATTCCAGAGTTCCCTACGGTTCCGATGATGCCTCCTTGGGAACACTTGAGTGGAAATTTTGATTATGAATATACGGTCTCAAAGAAAAAAGAAAATATTAACATTCTAGTGAACGATGTGAAAGAACACCTAGAAAATTCATATCCTAATCACCTTAAAATCTATACTGATGGTTCAGTTATGGACACAGCTGACAGCGGTTCTGGTTTCGTTATTCCAAGTCTGAATATAGGAAAACATTTTCATCTCGGAAAGGGATTTTCAATATTCACTGCAGAACTGTATGCTATACTGATGGCTTTATTTTGTGTATATAGTACTCCAATATCCTTTTTTAGTGTGCTGTTTTGTGTTGATTCCAAGTCTGTTTTGCAAGCACTGCAAACTTGGGATTGTAAGGCCAGAAAAGATTTGTTATATGAAATAAGGTACCTGATACACTGTATTATGTCTCAGGGTATAATCGTAGACTTCTGTTGGATTCCTTCACATTGTGGTCTCAGAGGGAATGAAATAGCAGATAATCTAGCTAAACTTGGTGCACAAAACTGTTCAGAATGTGTGCTAAATTTGCCATTACATCCTTCCAAGTGTGAAATACTACTGAACCTGGAACACTACGTTTACAAAAACTTTTTCTGTGAAAAATGCTACACACTGCCTAGCTGCTCACGCCATCTTGCTAAGATTATCACAAAATTAAGGCTGAACACATGGAAGACCAAATTTTCTCCTGAAGTTGTGTGTGTCTGTGGAAAATTCATCTCTGTGCACCACCTTCTATTAGATTGTCCAGTTTTAACTAAAATGTATAAGGCGAAAGGTATCAATCTTGACAAATATGAAAATGAGAGTCAAGTTCTGTCTGACTCATGCATAATTGAGTTTGCCGCCACTTTAGCCAGTTCTGATGTAGCTAGACTATTATGAAGGTCCTTAACTGATATGCTGTTTTCTTTTTCATAAGTGTATGCAGATGTACGTGTTGAAATGACTTAAGTGGTTGTTGTTGTTTTTTGTCCCCCCCCCCCCCCCTTTTTTTTTTTTTTTTTTTTTTCGTCTAATATCATCTGCCGGATGAAAAGACGTAAAATTAAACCACCACCACCACACACACACTTCTGCATCCTGCTTTTTTTTCTTACTTCAGTGTCCACCAGGCCCCAGAGATACGGACACCTGCAGTGTTGGCCAGAAAATTTGAGAAGCAGTCTCGGAGGTCCATTCCAAAGTGAATGAGATTCAACTCTGTTCTTCCCAGACATCCCAGTGAATGAGATTCAGCTCTGTGGTTCCAGACATCCCAGTGAATGAGATTCAACTCTGTGGTTCCAGACATCCCAGTGAATGAGATTCAACTCTGTGGTTCCAGACATCCCAGTGAATGAGATTCAACTCTGTGGTTCCAGACATCCCAGTGAATGAGATTCAACTCTGTGGTTCCCAGACATCCCAGTGAATGAGATTCAGCTCTGTGGTTCCAGACATCCCAGTGAATGAGATTCAACTCTGTGGTTCCAGACATCCCAGTGAATGAGATTCAACTCTGTGGTTCCAGACATCCCAGTGAATGAGATTCAACTCTGTGGTTCCAGACATCCCAGTGAATGAGATTCAACTCTGTGGTTCCCTGACATCCCAGTGAATGAGATTCAGCTGTGTGGTTCCAGACATCCCAGTGAATGAGATTCAACTCTGTGGTTCCAGACATCCCAGTGAATGAGATTCAACTCTGTGGTTCCAGACATCCCAGTGAATGAGATTCAACTCTGTGGTTCCAGACATCCCAGTTGTGTCTGTTTCAAACTCATGGCCGGCAAGTTCTGGTCGGGGCCGAAAAATCCCAGAAGTAAATGACTATGATGGGGATCGAACCCACGACCTCCCAGCCCGTAATCAGCGGGGCTCACCACTGTGCAATACGTTTTCCTACGTTTTACTACCTTGCGCAGCATACGTTCTTCACAGTTGAAACAGCAGTAAATAAATCTTAAATAAATGTTGGCGAACCACCAAGAAAAACGTGGACAATCGAGTCACAAGACAAAACACGACGCGTTTCGACCTCTTAGGTCTTCTTCAGACAGATATAAACAAATAGGACAACGAAAATGAACGAGCAATCACTTATTTTCAATCACTTCAGCGAATTATAACTACAGCAGTGAATAGTTATAATTTACGTTGCATATCACCGCTTTGTGCAACATATCTTGTTCACCGTTCAAACAGCATAATTTACTGATGCCTTTCTCTACATTTCGATATTTTGTGCCACGTAAGTTATTCATAGTCTAATTATCATTTTGTGTTTATCATTTTCCCTGCGTTTGACTACAATTTGCAACGTTTGTCGTTCACGGTTCAGTTGTCATTGTGTTTGAGACTTTTCCGGACACTACTTTGTGCAATCAGCTTACGTTTTAATGTCTTCTGCATTTCACATTATATGCTTTATATTTCGTTCCATGTTCAATGTGTATTACAGTTTTCCATATATTTCTCGATGCTATGTTACACATTTTTTTCACAATTCAATCAACATTTTCCTGCATTTCATTATTTTTTTCAGCAATATTTGTTCACAGTCGGATCCGCAATACTTTTTTTAAAAATATAATTTGTTTCACTAACGTGTGCTGTATATGTCTTTCACAGTCATTATGCCTTTAGTTTCCATTGTTTTACTTTTCATTTACTCTTCCATGCAACATATATTGTTCACAGTGCAATCAGCATTAATTATGTATGTGTATATGTGCATAACGCTTCCCTGCGTTTTACTATTCTGTGCGACGTATATCAATTGACAATTCAACCAGCATTACGCTTCACTATTTTGCGCAATATATGCAATTCACAGTACAGTGAGCATTGCGTTTTTACTAGTTTGTTTGACTACATTTTGAAAAGTGTTTCATTCATAGTTCAGTAAGCATTACGTTTTACTACTACTGTGTGCGATAAATATCATGCAGACTTCACTTACACCATTACTTCTAATACTTTCCCCTACGTCTAATTACTGTATGTTACACATGCTGTCTTGCCAGTCACAGTTCGATCGACCTCACACTTTACTATGTAGTTACCCTCCGGAGGCTCTGCCAGTCACAGTGTTAGTCAATATTGTGTCTGAATGCTTCCTGTTTCTCATGTCAATGACGACAATCTCCGGATATTAAAACCCTAGCAACCATCACCACCCACCACAACCACTACCACCACCTTAACCACCACCACCATCACCACCATCACCACCATCACCACCACCACCACCACCACCACCACATATCAGTGACGACAATCTCCGGATATTAAGAGCCTAGC
This sequence comes from Conus ventricosus, assembly GCA_018398815.1. NCBI lineage: Eukaryota > Metazoa > Mollusca > Gastropoda > Neogastropoda > Conidae > Conus > Conus ventricosus. The sequence goes on along the minus strand of CM031595.1, from coordinate 69,133,902 downwards.
AGCCACCACCACCACCACCACCACCACCAACAACAACAACAACAAAATCAACAACAGCGACGACGACAACAGTAACAGGAAGAACTAGCTCATTTGTCCGAAAACACAAGGAAAATTGAGAGAAATTACCCTCCCCTCCCCTACTCCCCCCCCCTCCTCCCAAAGAAAAGACAACAGAAATGGAAAAACAGGAAACGTGGTAGTGAAAACGTGGGGAAAACGAAAAAGTAGGATGTAGTAGAGTAAATTAGGAAACATACGGAAAAAAAGAAGAAATAGTAGGGGGAAATAGGGATTGAGTATGGAAAGTAAGGGAAGGCAGGAAAATCAGAACAAGGTAGGGAAAGTAGAAGGTAGAGAAAGCGTGAGAAGATAGAAACGTAGGGAAAGGGGTAGGGAAAATAGGAAATGGTAGAGAGACTAGGAGAAGTGGGCAAAGTCGGAAAAGAAAAGAAAAGTTAGAAGAGGAGGGAAAGTAGTAAAAGGCAGGGAGAGTAAGACAAGTGGGGAAACCAGGGAAAGGAAGGGGAAACCAGGGAAAGGAAGGGAAACCAGGGAAAGGAAGGGGAAACCAGGGAAAGAAGGAAACAGGAAAGGAAGGGGAAACCAGGGAAAGGAAGGGGAAACCAGGAAAGGAAGGGGAAACCAGGGAAAGGAAGGGGAAACCAGGGAAAGGAAGGGGAAACCAGGGAAAGCAAGGGGAAACCAGGGAAAGGAAGGGAAACCAGGGAAAGGAAGGGGAAACCAGGAAAGGAAGGGGAAACCAGGGAAAGGAAGGGAAACCAGGGAAAGGAAGGGGAAACCAGGAAAGCAAGGGGAAACCAGGGAAAGCAAGGGAAACCAGGGAAAGGAAGGGGAAACCAGGGAAAGGAAGGGGAAACCAGGGAAAGCAAGGGGAAACCAGGAAAGCAAGGGGAAACCAGGGAAAGGAAGGGGAAACCAGGAAAGGAAGGGAAACCAGGGAAAGGAAGGGGAAACCAGGGAAGGAAGGGGAAACCAGGGAAAGGAAGGGGAAACCAGGGAAAGGAAGGGGAAACCAGGGAAAGGAAGGGGAAAAAAACCAGGGAAAGGAAGGGGGAAACGTGAGAAGGTAGAGAAACTGGGAAAAAAGATAAAGAGAGAAGGAGAAGGTAAGGAAAGCAGTAGAATGCATGGACAAGAAATAAAAGCTAGGGAAAGAAGACACAGAGAGGGATGACGTTGCTTATAGCCCAGCTGACCGCAAAGGGCCATATCAGGACTGTCACCGCGTTGAAGTCAACTCTTAAGTCACATTGTTTTTTTCTTTTTGTTTATCTTTTTAATCCACACACTCATTACAACACACTTTCTAAAAACATACAGG
>CM031595.1:69097557-69100057 GCA_018398815.1 Conus ventricosus | reverse complement strand
TGGGGAAAAAAAACACACAAAAAAACGGTTTAGGTTAAAGCACCATACCTTAGTGCCAAAAACGGTTTAAGGTTAAAGTCCCATAGCTTAGTGGCCATTAGGGCGCGGAACTTGTCAGAGATTCACCGTGTCTAGAACATAGCACTGTGGATGACGGTGACCACCCTTTTCTTCCTTCCATTAACTGAGTCCGGTACCCATGTACTGATGGGTGAGCAGAGACGATCTCCAAGCCGTAAAACCATCTGATTCCCCAGAGTGGTTTGAATTGTCACTTCCACGGCCGAACGCTCTAACCATTCAATTAAGGGACCTTCAACGTGGGAAGCCAAAGGCCGGACAATGGGCTGTCTTCCACTTGATGATGGATGTTGAGAGTGTGGCTTAAATGTCAGGACCCCAGGACAGTAAAAAGCAAAGTTCATGCAATCAGTGGACGCATGTTTTATGGCCCAGCCCTCAGTTAACGTTTTACTTTCACGTTTTTTTTTTTTTTGTGTGTTTTTTTTTTTCTAACTTCAGGATATTGCTCTGGGGCTGAGGGGTGATCAATCAAACAGCCACAAACGACCATTGGAAGAAAGATCAAATGTCGCCATTCGTTCGTTAACATACATCGCCATTCGTTCGTTAACACACACACACACACACACACACACCACACACAAACACACACACACACACACACACACACACACACACACACACACACACACACACAACACCCACCCGCACACACGCACACCGCACACACGCGCACCACGCACGCACGCACGCACGCACGCAGCACCACACACACACTTTTTGCTGATGATTTTCATAACTGGATCCATGGCATATAAGCGGAGGGGGAAATGAGAAAGGCAAAACGACCAAATACCAGAACATAACTCCCACGAGAGCAAAGCGAAATCCAGACAGAAGTATTTACACGTTATGCAGTAAACAAAAGGCAAATAAACTGTCAATCATTGTTTTTGGCAAAGACCACCACTACAACACACAACACCACCACCACCACCACACCACCAACAACAACACAACAAAAACGGCTGACGATAGTGTAAATTTATATGCAATTAGTAAAACAGTTTTTTGCCCCTTCAAAAAGAGGTGGAACAAAACAAAGAAATTTTAAGTACATAGTGAATCTTTACGATCTGGAGCAGCCCAAACCCTGACAATGTAAGAATACACAATTAAACTATACATATATGATCTTGGAGCATACCATTAATTGTGCCATCCATGAGGGAGGTGGAGTGAAATTAAACAATGACTTCTTTAAGAGCTACCAGAAAGTGGCAAAGGACGGACATCGACATAAAGCCCCTTGCTTTAGACAGACGTTTCAAGAATTTCGAGCATACGCTGGCTGTTGTCTGGAAGATCATGCTAAAAAGCTCATATAGTTATCCATTTCGCTTTAGTAAATACTGGTCGCGTCAAACACATGTATGTCTCGATGGCTGCTTGCAGAGCAGAATTTAAATGTCGGTCGCATATACACTTTTTCCCGAAGAAAGCTTGCTAAAGGATCAATTCAGCAATTGCTGACAATAACCGGCACTAACAGCAAGGTTTGTGTTTGCTGTTTATATTCTGTGCCAAAGATTTTCCATTCCAGCCTAACCCTTCATCCGCCCATCGATTGAAATTGTGGGTCTGGTTTCTGCCACCAGCCGTCCTCTCCAGTGACACTAGATCAGACAGTTTTGCTGGCGGCGAAGCTCCACAACCTGTAAAGCCTGTCCTTGATCGAGTGGCCTCCATGACACTTCATTCCGTCAAGTGAAGCAAACTTGCTCTGCCTCCGAAAGCTAGATTCTCTTTTATCCATCCTGTACCCATCCCCTCGTTTCTAACTAGAGAGATGCGAGAGACAGAAAGTCTGGAGCAAACGTCACAGGGAAGTGAAGATGAGGTCAACATTGAATTAATGTCAAAAAAGATAGAGAAAAAGGTTTTGAAAAGTAGGCGTGAATCCTGCGCACTTAAATCCTGTTACAGCATTTTCAAAGTGATCTCCATGACCTTAGCATAGACTTCTACATCCTGCACACTTATCTCCGCCTTCAAGGTAACCTCTACGACTCAGTCTGCTTTGGTCTTTCATCAACATGTCCGACTGGCAAAGAAGAGATTATGTAAACGTCACCACACACCAAACTGGTTCAGTCATGATGGGTGCTTTTCAACTCTCTTTGCACTCAGTTAATGCGAACAATATGCACTGCAGGTAAATTATCATGCCCCTTCTACCAGTGCTGTAATATTCCTCACAGTTTTGTCAAACTGAATCACGTGAAATGAGCTCTGGCAAGGAATCTTACTTTCAGACTAAGTGCAGTTTATCAATTGAGCATGAAAGCAAAGTCGTATACACCTCTTTTTCTTAGATAATCAACACTAGAGAGATATGCAGTGTTTACATCAATGGTTCTCGTGGACGATTACGTAAGGTTCTAGAAAGTAAGACTTCACTGGGTTGTTGTTGTTG
>CM031595.1:69067557-69090057 GCA_018398815.1 Conus ventricosus | reverse complement strand
CTGCTACCCTCTTACCCCCTGTAGTGATTCTGTAGGCTTGCTCTGATTGGACAACTTCTGGGGTTGTTTTTTTAGACAACGAGGTTAGAAGATCGAACACTTGGAAACACTTGATTCTGGTTCAGCATGCAGGTTCTGTTAATGATGGCCTCTCGTTGACCTCTTTTACTTTGTCAGGTTCAAATGGCCAACATCTATCAACCGTGTTCAAATCTGTAGAGAAAAGAGGCTGGTGACACCTGAGGATGGATAGGGCAGACGAAGATCTTGATCATTTGGATATCTGTGGTGTCTGACTAGGTTCACCGAATGTCCTCACTTTACAGGAGAGAGAGAGAGAGAGAGAGAGAGAGAGAGAGGAGAGAGAGAGAGAGAGAGAGAGAGAGAGAGAGAGAGAGAGAGAGAGAGAGAGAGAGAGAACGCACGCAGGCATATACACAACCCGCATGCATCACATACAGAGAGACACTCACACAGACACACACCAACACAGACACAGACACCTACACAGACACACAGACACATCGACACACCCCCCCCCCCCCCCCCACCCAACACACACACACACACACACACACATTGCCCACACACATGCACGCAGAGAGAGAGAGAGAGAGAGAGAGAGAGAGAGAGAAGAGAGAGAAGAGAGAGAGAAGAGACAGACAGACAGACAGACAGGCAGACTTTGAAGGATACCTGGCAATGTCTGATAAGAACGCAGTTACTGCTGACCTGAATCCAGGACATTCCTGTCAGTAACAAACACCAGATCATAACGAGAAAGTCCATCCACACGTGATTTTCATTCGACGACATTGACAGTGCTAGCTGGCTGTAGCGTAGTGATTAGGGCCGCGATAATTGAAATTCGAATCCGGGTCACGACATTTTATTTTTGAAGGCCGGGGAGAGGGTACAAAGACTATTGTTTCTGCCTTTATTTTCCTGTCTTCTGCTGAAACACTTTGGGTGTGGAAAAATGAGCGTGTGCCTGTGTGTGTGTGTCGTGCGTGCGTGCGTGCGTGCGCGCGCGCGCGTCTGTGTGTGTGTGTGTGTGTGTGTGTGTGTGTGTGTGTGTGTGTGTGTGTGTGTGTGTGTGTGTGTGTGTGTGTGTGGTGTGTGTGTGCATGTGGTGGTGTGAGTGTGTGTGTGTGTGTGTGTGTGTGTGTGTGTGTGTGTGTGTGTGTGTGTGTGTGTGTGTGTGTGTGTGTGTGTGTGTGTGTGTGTGTGGTGTGTGTGTGATTTGTCGCCTCCCGCCAAGGAGAATTTATGATCAGTCGCATGCATTTGTTTGTTTGTTTTCCCCATCAGCAGGATTGCACTGAGATTATTGAACCTTTTCAATCAAACTTTGAGGTCAAAACTTAGAAATTGCCTGAGGGACTGACCCATTAAATTTTCGTGTGGGCCCTCACTGTGAGTCCAGAGCAAATGGCAAAAACCGGGATTGTTCAAAACTATGACAAACCTTAAATTGTAAAAAAATGTGGAATGTTCATGGTACTTAGTGGAATGATGCCATGAAAACTCTGGAATGTTCATGGCGCTTGGTGGAATGATGCCATGTGAAAACTGTGGAAATTTCATGGAACTTAGTGGAATGATGCCATGTGAAAACTCTGGAAATTTCATGGCACTTGATGGAATGATGGCATGTGAAAATGTGGAATGTTCATGGTACTTAGTGGAATGATGCCACATGAAAACTGTGGAATGTTCATGGAACTTAGTGAAATGATGCCAAGTGAAAACTCTGGAAATTTCATGGCACTTGGTGGAATGATGGCATGTGAAAACTCTGGAATGTTCATGGCACTTGATGGAATGATGGCATGTGAAAACTCTGGAATTTCATGGCACTTGATGGAATGATGGTATGTGAAACTCGGAATGTTCATGGCACTTGATTGAATATGGCATGTGAAAACTCGGAATGTTCATGGCACTTGATGAATAATGGCATGTGAAAAGTCAGGAATGTTCATGCACTTGATGGAATGATGGCATGTGAAAACTAGGAATGTTCATGGCACTTGATGGAATAATGGCATGTGAAAACTCAGGAATGTTCATGGCACTTGATGGAATGATGGTATTGAAAACTTGAATGTTCATGGCACTTGATGGAATGATGGCATGTGAAAACTCGGAATGTTCATGGCACTTGATGGAAAATGGTATGTGAAAACTGTGGAATGTTCATGGCACTTAGTGGAATGATGGCATGTGAAAACTCTGAATGTTCATGGCACTTGATGGAATGATGGCATGTGAAAACTCTGGAATGTTCATGGCACTTGGTGGAATGATGCATGTGAAAAACTGTGGAATGTTCATGGCACTTAGTGGAATGATGGCATTGAAAACTGTGGAATGATCTTGGCACTTAGTGGAATGATGCCAAGTGAAAACTGTGGAATGTTCATGGCACTTAGTGGAATGATGGTATGTAAAAACTCTGGAATGTTCATGGCACTTAGTGGAATGATTGCTATGTGAAACTGTGGAATGTTCAGGCACTTGGTGTATGATGGCATGTAAAAACTGTGGAATGTTCATGGCACTTAGTGGAATGATGCCATATAAAAACTCTGGAAATGTTCATGGCACTTGGTGGAATGATGGCATGTAAAACTTGGAAATGTTCATGGCACCTACTGGAATGATGCCATATAAAAACTCTGAAATGTTCATGGCACTTACTGGAATGATGCCATATAAAAACTCTGGAATGTTCATGGCACTTGGTGGAATGATGGAATGTGGCTCAGGGACGAAGGCATTATGTTTTAGCGCAGGTGGGTAGCACAGATCTAGATCAAATGGCAGATCCAGTTTTTGATCACATTATGAACAGGATGGTTACAAACTTTCCAATGAAATTGGTCACAGCGAAAGTGCGTTTACTAATGAAGACTATTCACGAAATGATATATTTTCACGCGAATATTCATATGGTAGTATAAACGTTGACATTTTCATTACTACATTTTATGTCATTTTCTTTCGAAAATACACAGTAAGCAACTCTTTAATTCCCCTAAGACTCAAAGGTTAGAGCCAGGATCAGTTGACTTTGACAAAGGTCTGTGTTCTCTTAACTTCCCTGCTAGTGTTTTTTGTCTTCTTTTCGTACACCTCCGCCGTCACCACCACCATCACCACCAGCATCACAGCCATCAAAGAGAGCCTCACTACCTTAGCCAAAACTAGCACCGTCACAGGCAATGAATTGTGGGCATTGGTGATCACTGCTATCTCCTTACTTCACCTTGCACATCTGTATCTCAAAAAGTCACCCTTCATATACGATCTGGAACCACACATTCACGTCTTGTTGCACAGTGGACATAGATATGTGACAGGCCAGTACACAATGTTATTCAGATCCCTGATGACATTTTCTGCCTCAACGTCAGTGGTCATTCCGTGCCGGAGCGACGTACTGTGTCGGTAACATTGTGTGCCAGGATGGACATTCTGCACTGGGGTGACGTTTTGTGCCCATGTGACATTCTGTGTCGGTGACATTCTGTGCTGGGGTGACATTCTGTACTGGGTGACGTTTTGTGCCCATGTGACATTCTGTGTCTGAGTGACATACTGTGTCGGTGACATTCTGTGCTAGAGTGACATTCTATGCCAAGGTGACATTCTGTTCATTCTGTGCTGGGGTGACTTTCTGTGCTGGGTCGACATTCTGTGTTGGGTCGACATTCTGTGCTGGAGTGACATTCTATGACAAGGTGACATTCTGTGCCAAGGTGACATTCTGTGTCAAGGTGACATTCTGTGCTTGGTGAAATTCTGTGCTGGGATAATATTCTGTGCTGGGGTGAAATTCTGTGCCAAGGTGACATTCTGTGCCAAGGTGGCATTCTGTGCTGGGTGACATTCTGTGCTGTGGGGTGACATTCTGTGCTGGGGTGACATTCTGTGCTGGGTCGACATTCTGTGCTGGGTCGACCATCTGTTCTGGGTGACATTCTGTGCTGGAGTGACATTCTTGCCAAGTGCATGTGCTGTCATTCTGTGTGGGTGACATTCTGTGCTGGTCGACATTCTGTGCTGGAGTGACATTCTATGCCAAGGTGACATTCTGTTCAAGTGTGACATTCTGTGCTCAGGGTGACATTCTGTGCTGGGTGACATTCTGTGCTGGGATAATTCTGTGTCAGGGTGACATTCTGTGCAAGGTGACATTCTGTGCTGGGTGACATTCTGTGCTGGGTGAACATTCTGTGCTGGGGTGAAATTCTGTGCAAGGTGACATTCTGTGCCAAGGTGACATTCTGTGCTGGGTGACATTCTGTGCTGGGATGATATTCTGTGCTGGGGTGACATTCTGTGCTGGGGTGACATTCTGTGCTAGGGTGACATTCTGTGCTGGGTGACACCTGCCAAGGTGACATTCTGTGTCAGGTGACATTCTGTGCTGGGGTGACATTCTGTGCTAGGGTGACATTCTTGTGCATGGGGTGACAACCAGTGCCAAGGTGACATTTTATGCCAAGGTGACATTCTGTGCTGGGATGACACTCTCTGCTTGGTGACATTCTGTGCTGGGGTGACATTCTGTGCTGGAGCGACATTCTATGCCAAGGTGACATTCTGTGCCAAGGTGACATTCTGTGCTGGGTGACATTCTGTGCTGGGATGATATTCTATGTTGGGGTGACATTCTGTGCCAAGGGTGACATTCTGTGCCAAGGGACATCTGTGCATTCTGTGCCAAGGTGACATTCTGTGCCAAGGGACATTCTGTGCTGGGATGACATTCTGTGCTGGGATGACATTCTGTGCTGGATGGCATTCTGTGCTGCAACAAAATCCTCCTGAAGAAAAAATGAAAGCTATGGGTACATCTTGAAAGACTAAAAAAATAGGTTACAGATTAAGTAACGTCCCCAAGCCTTGTGGCTCTAGCAGTCAGTGACCTTGTCAGACATGCACGGCTCTTACGGCACAGCTTTATTGAAGACGCAGCCCATTACTTCTCCCCTTGAAACTTTCATACTTCCTTGGACTAAATCATGTACCTATTAGTCACTGAGCAATCAGAAATGGTTTTCAAGCTGTCAAACAAATCCAACCCCACGAGTGGCTCCTACTCACTACTGTCAGCTTCTCAGCCGAACGCTCTTACCACTCGGTGATGGGCCCCTGTATGTGGGAAGACAAAGACCGCACAGTGGGCTGTCTTCCGTTTGATGATGCATTGTGAGAGTATGGCCTAAATTTCCAGACCTCAGGGCAGAAACTAAAATGAATCGCATGCAATCAGCGGGCGTATGCTGAGTGTCTGGCACCCCCGTTCTTATCTTTTTATGTGCTTTCTAATTTCAGAAGATTGCTCTTGGGCAGACTTGGGTCAATCAAACCACACCCAACGACCATTGTAGAAAGATCAAATGCACACACACACACACACACACACACACACACACACACACACACACACACACACACACACACACACACACACACACACACACACACACACACACACACACGAGCGACTTTAAGCCAGCACACAACTCACACTGGAGCGATCTGAACCCCGCACAAATAGAACCATTCGTTATGCAGGAAAGAAAAGTGAAATACATTCTCCATTGTTAGAATACAGCGAAACAACAAACAAACAAACAGGCAGACAACAGTGTAGATATGAAAGCAGAAATGTATGTGATCCTTCATTTGGAGCGCCATTGTAGTCAAAAGGTTTTCTGTCTCTTCAAAAGGAGGTGGAACAAACCAAGCACATGCTAACCTATGCAATGAGCAATCCTGTCCTTGAGACTGCCGGTGGATAATATAAAAAAGTGTGATACGATCATTGAAAGTGAGACTTGTCATTCCATCAAGACAGTAAATCAGATGTAGGTTGGTTTCATATACAGTTCGGTGACATAACAGACGGGAGCAATGAACGATCCACTCATAACTTCAGTAGTTCGTTGTTTTTTGTTGTTGTTTTTAGAAAGCTTCACAATTTTAGTGCTTTAACTATCTGTGACTCCGTAGTCTGTTGTTCATTGTCCTATTCATGACGGGAAGGGAAGTGACATTAAATAATGGTAACTTTTGTGAGAGCTGACAGAATTAGGCAAAAGACAGACATGACAGGCAGCTCTTTGATTTAAGACCAGGCATTCAAGACTTTGGAACGCCGTAAAGGAAGTACCGTTTCGGCTGTATGGCTGAAAGACCATGATAGAAATAATGTCTAACTCATCCATTATAATTTATTATAACCTAAAGACATAGAACGCATTCACCTCCTGATTGCTATTTGTAGAGTGAATGTAGATGTAGGATTATTTTGCCTTCCTTTTCGAAAGAAAGCTTCCGTAAGGTCATTATCAGCAACTGCCAAGAAAGAACCTGGACTCAAAGCAAAGTGCGCTCTTCCTGTCTATCTTGTGTGGCGACGATTTCGCAGTTCCAGCCTAACCTCTCCAGCCGCCCATCGATTTAATCTCTGAGTCTGGTTTCCGCTGCCATCCATCCTCTCCAGTGACACTAGATCAGACAGTCTGGCTGTCGGCGAAGTTCCACGACGAGTGAAGCCTGTCCTTGATCGAGTGGCCTCCACGACACTTGACAGTGCTGAGCATAATGAAAATCTTGCCTCTGCTTCCAAAAGCGAGAATCTCGTCATCCACTCTCTGTTTACATCCCGTCGTTTCTAACAAGAGAGAAGCGAGAGAGAGAAACCTTGGAGCAAATGTCACACACAAGTGAAGTTGAGATCAACATTGAATTAATCCCATAGCAGACAGAAAAAAGCGTCCAAGAAATAAGAGTAAATCCTGCATACCTACGTCTTGTTGCAGCATCTTTAAAGCTACCTCCATGGCACTAGTATAGACTTCTAATCATGCACGCTCATCTCCACCGTCCACGTACAGGCTTCGGTCTTTCATCAATACATGCGACTAGTAAGGAATAAAAACTCGTGAACATCACCCCTCACCAAAATGTTTTAGTCGTGATCGGCGCTTTTTTTGAGTCGCGCTGTGCCCAGTTTATGTTAACATATGCGTTGGGCTGAAGAGTGCCTTTGTACCAGCACTATTATGTTCGTCAAGTTTCGTCGAACTCAACCTCGTGGACTCGGCTCTGGCAATAAACTTTTACATTCAGATTAAATGCAGTTTATCACTCGGGTGTGAAAGCAAAGTCGTGTGCACCTCTTTTTTCTGAGCTAATAAACACGCTACAGGTCAGGTATGTGTTGTTTATTTCGTCAGACCTCTTGGACGTTCAAGGTCCTCCTAGAAAGTTGGACTTCATGTTTTTAAAGGATGCTGATAAACATTGACCACAAGTTGTTTGATATTACAAAGGTAACATCAAGGAAGCCAAAGGTAGGGTGACAGCAGAATCCTGGTACGACCAAGATGAAAACGTCAGCTGGTATCGTCTGAAAGAGAAAAATCCATCCACAGTCACTGTCTAGCGTCAAAGTTATCATGGAATGCAAACAGAAATCCCGTACTCAAATCCTGTGGTCCAGACATAAAAACCACCAATTCCTGATAGGGAACGGCGTCATGTTTTATGAAAGCATTGTGTACAAAGGCTTAAAACAAAAGATAAGGAGAAAAAAGACTGTACACCTGATGGATGAAAATTAATAATCGTATTTTGTGTAAATAATTTTGTGAGCTTTTAGTTAAGTAATTTAGCATTTTGTGTGCGTTGTCATTCATATGCTTTACCGTATACGACAGTCTGCAAATAGTTTTGTCTGAACACTGCCTTGTATGTGTTAAAAAGTAAATGAAAACCCTACTTTCCTCAGCATAAAATGAGGAAACATTTTTCTTCATAAATGTAATGAGAGTCTGTACACTGCATGTTAAAAACAAACGATGAGCAGAGCTCCGTAAGTACAGGTAAAGGGACAAAAGTCTGTCCCCTCTAATGGCGGACAGATGCGAAGCGGTTGTTTCCACTAGATTATCTCGCCAATATTTCAGTGTTGGTGACATGCTCGTGTACAGAAAACCACTGACGTCATTTTCACAAGTCTACTCTTTTGTGTGAAGTAAATAAAAATCGTTGAACTATCGTTTGGTGCTTGCGGTCCGCTGTTAGATCTGGCACGGCATCGGCAAACAAACAGCTCACAGAGAAGACGAAAAAATACATTGTGTCGTTGATAGACCAGGGGCTTCGGGTGTTTGAGGTGGCAAATGTGTTAACTTGAATAGGTCAACCGTCGGGAAAGTTTACAAGAGCTATTGTGACAGAAAAACAGTGGTAAAACAAACCTAGGAGTGGTAGGCCCAGAGTGTTCACAAACAGGTGCGTGTCTGCACTGTCAAAGATCGTAAAACGGGACAGATCTGTCCCCCAGTGAAGAAACTAGTCATCAAGGAAGTGAACAGAAAGGAGCGGCTGCAATATTGTAGGAGGAAACTTCACTGGACTGTGAACGATCAGTGGAAGAATGTTATTTTCAGTGATGAAATGACCATTGTGATCAAACCCAATGGACATGTAAAACTATGGAGGAAAGTCAAAGAGAAGTGATCAGTGCTTTCTCTGTGCAGCGTCCATCTTGGCCCGAAGACTACACTGAAATTGATGGTATGGGGATGCATTTCGTATGACAGAGTTGGACCACTGGTGTTCGTGGAAGGCAGTATGAACACTCAAAAGTACACCGATGTGCTGGAAAACAACTTTCTGCCGTTTGCTGTCGACCACTACCCAAACAAACGTTGGTACCTGCAAGATGAAACGCCTCTATTCACCGCTCGGCACACACCGAGACCTGGAAGCGACAGCACAGAGTTCCCCTCAAGTCCAGATCTAAATCCGATCGAGAACGTGTGGCAAGTTCTCAAGACTCACGTGGAAAAAAAAAACCAAAAATTCGCCGCATCAGCACCGTCGCAGATCTGCGCTGTGCACTCACCATTTGCTGGAATCAACTGACTGTTGCCTACCTCCACTCCTCTATGACTCTCTCCCGAAGACGCTGTCAGCATGTTTTGAGTCGGAAGGGCCAGATTACCAAGTGCTAGCAAGTTAAGCCCAGCTTAAAGGTAAGAATAATAAGTTTTCAGCAACAGGTGCTGTAGGTAGTCAGCGCCGGAAGTGCCGAGAGGGGACAGACTTTTGTCCCATGAGTGTAGTAGTAGTAGTAGTAGTAGTGGTGGTGGTGGTGGTGGTGGTGGTAATGGTGGTGGTTGTGTGTGTGGTGGTGGTGGTTAAGTTTCATCAAAGGGACTCATGGCATGCGGACAGGCCCGTGCCCCACTACACCCATCTGTTCATCATGAGCAACAGCAGCAACAATAGTAGTAGTAGTAGCACCAGCTGCAGCAGCTGCAGCAGTAGTAATAGTAGTAATAGCGGCAGCTGTAGCAGAGGTAGTGGTAGTGCTTGTGATGGTGGTGTAAGGTGTAGATAATAGTGATAATAGTGCTAACAGCGGTTCTTTCAAATATTTGTACTCCTCCAAGTCAAAACGAGCTGGTTCCTCTTTTCCTGTGAACTTTTTCCTGTCTCGTGTTCTTCAGAGAAAACACAGCCGAATCCATTGTCACGTGTGCCTTTGTTCATTTCTAACAAAGCACACACTCCTAACAGATCCTATTCCAGAAGCAAAGTCGTCATACAGCATATACTTTAGACAAATCTTCCCTTCTTCATTTACAAAACCAAGTCAAGACATGTTTTATCGTCAGTTAAGGGCCCTGATCCCACTGCTCCAAAACGTTTCTGAACAGAAAAACATGTTCTTTTCTGTCCTAGTTTGTTGTCTTCATTTCTCTTTGTAGTTCCCATCTTCAGCACTTGCCCCACCTCGCGCCTGTCTTCTCGCCTTATCCTCCACAGAGTACTGTCTGTCTGTCTGTCTGTCTGTCTGTCTCTCTTTCTCTCTCTCTCTCTCCTCATCTCTCTCTCTCTCTCTCTTCTCTCTTCTCTCCTCTCTCTCCCTCTCTCTCTCTCTCTCTCTCTCTCTCTCTCGCCCTCTCTCTCTCTCCCTCTCTCTCTCTCTCTCTCTCTTCTCTCTCCTCTCTCTCTCTCTCTCTCTCTCTCTCTCGTTCACTCCGTGTATGGGAGAGGGGTGGGGAAATAAGTGCGTGTATGTTCACGTGCGTGTGTGCAGGCATGTACATGTCTCCAAGCTGATGTCTGCTATTCATCGATTTGCCCTCTACAGACATAACTTCCCATTTGGACACTCAATACGAGGAAATGACCCCCTCCACTGACAGGCCGTCCCTCCCATTTTCCACCCCTCGTTTGGAACAAGGTTGCGCCAGTAATGATGCTGTAGCCTCCTCTGACTGGACAACTTCTGCTTTTTTTCCTTTCTTTTAGACAACGAGGCAAAACGTTAGAAGATGGAACACTTGGAAACACTCGATTCTGGTTCAGCATGCAGTTTCCCTTAATGATGGCATGCTGACCTCTAATTTTGCCAGGTTCAAATGATGAACATCTATCTCCTGTGTTCAAATCTACAGAGAAAAGACACTGATGACAGCTACAGATGGGTAGGACAGACGAAGATCTTGATCATTTGGATGTCTGTGCTGTCTGACAAGGTTCACCTAAATGTCCTCACTTTTCATCTGTGGTAGTGTAGCCAAGGATTCAGGTGGAAGGAGAGGGGGAGGGGGGGGGGGGGACGATTCTGTCGCCATTTTGACGAGGGCATGTTGGCCTCGTTCTTTGGCCACGTTCAGGCTGTCAAACTATAGGTGCCAGAATAATCAAGTTTGATTGAGGGCCCTCAACGCTGGAGAAGAACTTCCATCTGCCATGTTGAAGAAGGAAATGGATGTAAAATTTATGACAGGAGGATATAATTATGGTGAGGACCTATGTCACTCGCGGACATGATCACATTTGTTGAGATTATCTAATTTTATACAGATCCATGATATCAAGCCACTTAGAATTCAAAATTGAGGACTGACGCCCTTAAGAAATTGTTCTCATGACTGTCATGCAAACAGACATTTAGAAACACATCTTTATATCGCACATTCCTGCAGCAAGCCTGAATCGAAGAACTATCAAATGTAATAGATAAAGTATAGATGTAAACGCACGAAATAGGCACAGGGGAACGTTAATGACAAGCATTTACTTGTGGGAAACAGAAAAAAATTATAATTTATCCATACAATTATTTTGCAGAAGATTCCCACTTTCTGCATTCAAACAGTTTACACTAATCACTTCAAAACGGGTGTCTGCCAATGGATTGAACTGGAAAGATCATTTGCAAACTGTTACTCTGTGATCAGATCTTTCTAACTTCACTCCTTGGCCAAGTATCTCTCTTCAGGGGTGTGCTGCTGAAGTGGTTGGAGAGCCAGATGTCTTTGGCCAGGTTTTTATATCTTTCTGAACGTGTGATAACAGGACTAATATTTTGCTTAAAAGCATATGGCCTTCTCATATGCTTTGGACATACGACTGGAGAACATCAGTGTTGAAACTATCCGTGGTTTTGATGGGTTTTTTTTTTCAAAAACAGTGTACTGAAAGGATGGAGACCAGAGATGGACAGGCGGTTTAGGGATATTGGTGATTCCTCTTCATATGTTTGAATCATGTATCTGTGTCTCTATGTTTGTATGTGTTTATGTATGTATGTATGTATGTATGTATGCATGTATGTAGTATGTATGTATGTGTGCATGTATGTATGTGTGTATGTATGTATGCATGCATGCATGCGTGTATGTATGTAAAGTATGTATGTATGCGTGCATGCATGCATGTATGTATGTTTGTAGTATGTATGTATGCATGTATGTATGTATGTATGTATGTATGTATGAATGGATGGATGGAACGATTGATGTACGTATGTATGTATGTATGTATGTAAGTGTGTGTGTTTGCATGTATGTAGGTAAGTAATCTGTCTGTATGTATACAGATAGGTAGGTAGGCTTGCTGGCAAGTAGGTAGGTGGGCAAATTGATAGGTAGTAGAAACATAAGTATATAGGCAGATAGGTAGACAGATAGCTGCGCGCATGATAATTATGTAGATGGAAGGAAGGCAGGGGGCGGGTAGACAGGTAGGAATGCAGTAGTTTAAAGGACGGTGGATGGGTGGATGAAATTTATCGATGGGTTGATGGATGGTAGATGGAATACGGAGGAATGTACGGACGGATGGGTGAATGGGTGGTGGATTAACGAATGATGGATCGATGGATAGATAAGAGGTGAATGGATGGCTATGTCTGTCTGTGCATGTATTTATTTTAAATGCAGCTAATATTACCCCCCCCCCCCCTTCACACACACACACACACGCACACATACACACACACACACACACATATATATATATATATAGTCTCCAAGAGGGAGACAGTCTCCAATGGGGAGGAAACTCACTAACATATAACTCCTGGTCACATACCGATATTTCGAAACTTGGTGGTTTCTCCTCAGTGACCGCGGAAAGTGGTAATTTGACTCCTCTGCCTTTTCAGTTTTAGAAGAATGCAATCCCAGAAAAGGTTGGTGTGCAATACCGTAGTATGTTTGTTGAGTTTTCAAAAGACCAACGAAAGGTGCCATCTAAGAAGCAAAAGAAAATCATAAAAGAGCAAAACAAGCTACATTTTCTTGTGAAAAGTAGAAAATATAAAAAGATATCCTCTAAGACACAAGTGCTGAGGGCAAGTTCTTGGAATGAATCCGTAAGGGACTAAAATACAACAAACTAATAAATTCCAAGGATAAGTACCGCACCGTTCAGCAACTTACAGAGCAGCTTGGTGTTGCAATGACTGCAAGAAATATTGAATTATAAACAAAGCTTGCTCTTATGTCTTAGATTGAAGAAATAGGGGGAGATAAGCATTCATATCTGCAGTGGTAGATAATTCTGCCTAACTAACAGTATGTGCTTGAGTGGGTGAATGGGAAAAATAAAATAAATGCTTCTCAAAATGAGCCTTCAGCAAGCTTATAGTCTCCATGAGGGAGACAGTCTCCAATGGGGAGGAAACTCACTAACATATAACTCCTGGTCATATACCGATATTTCGAAACTTGGTGGTTTCTCCTCAGTGACCGCGGAAAGTGGTAATTTGACTCCTCTGCCTTTTCAGTTTTAAGAAGAATGCAATCCCAGAAAAGGTTGGTGTGCAATACCGTAGTATGGAACGGTGCGGTACTTATCCTTGGAATTTATTAGTTTGTTGTATATATATATATATATATATATATATATATATATATAGATGACAGCGCAAACACGCTTGAAACAAATTTGTAGATAGTTTTAAGACTCCTCTTTTAACTTGTTTTTATATATTATATATATATATATATATATATATATATATATATATATATATATATATATATATAATATATTATATATGGGTGATTGTGGGTGGGAGATTGCATCTCTTAGGAGATCCAAGTAAAGGTTGTTCTGTACGATTCTTAGCCACTCACAATGCGTGGGTTATTGAACAGCAGTGCTGACCACTCAGACTGTTCCTAATCTTTTGATCTCCCTTGCATCCTTGACTGGATCCTCAAGCATAGGCTCAAGATTGGTCCCTTATTTTATACTGTTTGAATAATCGCTTTTAGTTTTTCAGCAACTTCTTTCCTCTCCACACTTTCGTTTTGTTCCATTTACTACCCTTCGCTTTCTGCTTGAGGGTGCTTGGATTCTTTTTTGAACCCTTGGTGGTGAGAACACCACAGAATTATGGACTGTGGTGTGTCTCTATTTGACACCAAGAGCACAGACGCAACCAGCCGTGTCTCCTGATGAGTCCGATCCAGTGAACGAAAGGCTAGGAGCAGGATATACAAGTAGATGTGTTTTCGAGAGGGATTGCTATGGTTGCCTCAGGCGGCCAGTGAAGGGTTTCTCATATTTATAATACATACCCATTTTCAGTTTTTTTCTTTCTAAAAGTTTAAATCTTGCCAAGTCATTACTGTAATGATTGGAGAATTGTTAGCCTGCACTTGTTTTTCCCCCACTATTTAATAGTGCAGAAAGATGTTGTGAGTGGAATATGTCTGTTGTGTTTTTGTGTGAATGTTGATACAGAGGCAAGCTGTCTGTGCCTGTGTGAATGTGGTAGAGAGACAAGCTGTCTGTGCCTGTGTGAATGTGATAGACAAGCTTTGCGTGTGTGGGTGTTTGTGTGTGTGCGTGCGCGGTGTAGGTGTGTGTGTGTGTGAGCGTGTGTGTGCGTGTGTGTGGTGTGTGTGTGTGTGTGTGTGTGCAAGCATGTGTATGTATGCGTGTGTGTGTGGTGTGGTGTTTTCTCATCAGCCTTTAAGACACGAGAGAGAGAGAGAGATTGTCTTTCTAATAATCAAACATAACCTGAAAGGTATGACATTTTAGCTTTAAAAGACTGGAATGTAAGTTCTTCACTTTGGTCAAGTGTACTCCGATTCATGTGGCACAATTTGTTTTATATCCCGTAAAACAAGAAACCAGGACTACTCATAACTTATACCAGACACGTTGTGTTTTCGCTGTGGTTAGGTCCTCGCGTTATGGCCGCTGTAACCCTGGTTCGAATCCTGGTCACGGCAGTTGTTTTTTGTTTTTTTTCTGTGCCAGGATGACACTCTGTGCTGGGGTGACATTTGGGACTGTAGTGATTTTCTGTGCAGAGTGCATTTTGTGCCAGGGGTGACACTGTGCTGGGTGACATTCTATGCTGTGATGATATTCTGTGCAGAGTGACATTTTGTGCCAGGGTGACACTGTGCTGGGGTGGACATTCTATGCTGTGATGATATTCTGTGCAGAGTGACATTTGTGTGACTAGGTGACATTTGTGCCAGGGTGACACTCTGTGCTCGGGTGACATTCTGGGCTGTGGTAATATTCTGTGCAGAGGGACATTTTGTGCCAGGGGGATGCTCTGTGCTGGGGTTAACATTCTGGGCTGTGCTAATATTCTGTGCAGAGTGACTTTTTGTGCCAGGGTGGACGTTCTGTGCTGGGGTGACATTCTGGGCTGTGGAAATATTCTATGCAGAGTGAAATTTTGTGCCACTGTGACGCTCTGTGCTCGGGTGACATTCTGGGCTGTTGTAATATTCTGTGCAGAGTGAAATTTTGTGCCAGAGTGACACTCTGTGTGATATGAGAAATTTTCTGTGGGTAGATTTCAGAAGACTGAAGAAAGGCTACAGATTGTAGTCCCATAGATTGTGTTCTAACAGGCAGTGAATTTGTCAAGACTTTCAACATGTCTAAGGCACGCCTTTATTGAAGACGGAGACAACCCTTCCTCCTTGAGCCTCAAACGTCCTCGAACTAATCAGGTACCTCACAGCTGCTGGGTGATCACAGAGGGTTTTCAAGCCGTGAAAAATCCGACCGTACGAATGGTTCCAGCTGATACATTCAGCTCTGCAGACGAACGCTCCAACCACTCGACGATGGGTCCTTCTATGTTGGTACCCAAAGGCCGAACAATGGGCTGTCTTCCACTTCATGATGCATTTTGTGGGTGTGGCTTAACTTTCAGGACCTCAGGACAGAACATGAAACAAAGCACGTGCAATCAGTGGCCGCATGTTTAGTGCCCATCTCCCAGTTCTTTTCGTATGTTTTCAAATTTCAGATGATTGCTCCGGGGCACACTTGTGCTCAATCAAACTGCCCTTAACGACCATTTGGTAGAAAGATCAAATGTCACCATTCGTGAGCACACACACACACACCACACCACACACACACACACACACACACACACACACACACGCACGCACACACACACACACACACACACACACACACACAAAACGCACGCACACACACACCACAAACACACACACACACACACACACACAACACACACACACACACACACACACACACACGCACATGCACACACACACACACACTTACTTATGCACGTATGCGCTCACGCACGCGGCGCGCGCGCACACACACACACACACACACACACTTATACACGCATGCGCGCTTGCGTACACCACCAACACACACACACACACACCACACACACACACACACACGCACATGCACACACACCACACACACTTACTCATGCACGTATGCGCTCACGCACGCGCGCGCGCGCGCACACACACACAAACACACAACACCCCACTTATACACGCATGCGCGCTTGCGTACACACACACACCACACACACAACTAACACACCACACACACAACACACACACACAAGTGCTCTCTCTCCTCCGCCTTTTATCTCTCTCTCTCTCTCTCTCTCCTCTCTCTCTCTCTCTTCTCTCTCTCGTCTCTCTCTCTCTCTCTCTCTCTCATTCTGCCTCGTACTGGAGAAGCAGAATCCACACAAATTATATACCATTTGTTACACGTGAAAAAAAGGTAAATTACGTTTCCATTATTAGATAAACAAAAACCAAACAAACAAATAAACAAACCAGGCAGACAATAATATGAATGTCAATGCAAAAATAAGTTTGGCCCTTCATTTGGAGCCTTGTGTTAGTCCCTCAGTTGTCTGTCCCTTCAAAGGAGGCGGACAAAACAAGGACAGGTAAACACGCGCATGACCCATTCTATTCTCGAGAATGCTGTGAAAACCTGTATGATACGAGCACTCGAACAAATGACTTGATATTCAATCAACTAAGAAAGTCAGCGGTACGATTCAGTTGGTGACATAAAGACGGGTGTGATGGGACTAATCTGCTCATTGCTTCAAGAGTCCGTCGTCATTTTTTTTAACACTAACGCTTCCAGTGCGTGCTCTAATGGACACAACCTCCGCAGTGTACTCGTCATCGTGCCGTTCATGAAGGGAAGGGAAGCGTGACTAAATGGTGACTTCTACCCGGCTGTTAGAGTATGGCAAAGGACAGACACGGCATAAAGCCCCCTTTCTTTAAGACCGGTGGTTTAAGACTTTTTGACACCCCGATGAAAGTATCGCTTTGCTGGTGGGCTGGACAGCCATGCTAGAAATCACAGTCATCTAACTCGTCCCTTTTATTTGTTATAATACTAACGGCATAGATCATAGACCACATACATCTTTCGATTGCTGCTTGTAGAGCAAAATCTAAATGAAGGATTGCATGGGTTTTTTTTTCGAGAAAACTGCCTTAAGATCAAATCAGTAATTGCCGACATATTCGGCACTAAAAGCAAACGTTCGCTTGTACTGTCTACATCGGGTGGCGAAGATTTTTCAGTTCCAGCCTAACCCTTCCACCACGCATCGATTTAATCTCTGGGTCTAGTGTCTGCTGTCAGCATCTCTCCACGACAAGTGAAGCCTGTCCTTGATCGAGGGTTTTCACGGCCCTTGACTGTGCCGAGCATAATGAAAATCTCGCCTCTGTCTCATAAAGCAAAATCTCTTCATCTATCCCGTGTCCACCTCTCCTTTCGAGAGAAATAACAGAGAAAGGTTTGAAATAAGCAAACACGAAGACCAAGAGAAGATGGATTAAAATTTGCTTAGTGTCAAAACAGAAAGAAAACAGCGTCATCTGAGAAAAAGGCGTAACTCCTGTCCTCTTAATTGCTGTTGCAGCATGTTCAAAATGACGTCCATGACTTTGGTACAGTGTTTTACTTCCTGCACATTTATCGGCACCTTCATAGTTCATGTCCAGACTTTGATCTGTGGCAACATGTCTGACTGGCAAAGAATGAAACCAGGTGAATATCACCACACACCAAAGAATTCAAACTGCGATGGGATCTTTGTGGCGCTCACAGCACTCAGCTTACATGAACAATGTACGATGGGTTACAGAAGATCATCACAATCCTTCTACTAGTGTTGCCATATTCTGCAGAGTTTATTCAAACTGAATTCTGTAAAAACTAGCACAGACAGTCACTCCTATCTTCAGACTAACTGCTGTTTATTGATCAAATGTGAAGGCAAAGTTGAGTGTATTTTTTCCCTTAGCCTGTAACAAGACAGACCTGTAGTAGTGTTTACATGGTCGGTCCTTTTGGATCTGCTGTTATCGATTACGAATAGTTGGACTTTCTACTTATTCTTCATTCGTTGGAGACGAATTTGTGAAGCTGAAAAAAAAGTCATTAAAGCGAGAACTTCGATTGCAAACAACTCGATATTGCGCCGCTAACATCAAGACAGTCAAAACTGTGGCGTGATAGCAGAAGCCTTATCAAGGAGCACTCCATTCTGGTCACAGCCTGAAGGGTGTTTTTGCACTCCAGCACTATGTCCACATCCATTTACAGATTCAGTTCCATTTTGATTACAGCCCAGCCGTTCACACTGGATCCCTTGGTGCTGATATCCATATTCCAATGGTGAACTATCATCAGATTCATGTCCAGAACTCCCACCCTTAGTCCCAAA
The DNA here is from genome assembly GCA_018398815.1 of Conus ventricosus. Lineage (NCBI taxonomy): Eukaryota > Metazoa > Mollusca > Gastropoda > Neogastropoda > Conidae > Conus > Conus ventricosus. The sequence continues at coordinate 69,071,699 of CM031595.1, read as the reverse complement.
GTAGGCCCACACCGAAAAAGAGCCGAGTTGAAAACGTTAGTTGTTATTGTCTTAAGGAGAAAGGTTCAAGTCTGCGGCCACTCTCTAGCGTTGAAAGTGTGATGGAAGACAAACAGAACACACTTTCTCCATCCCCACAGTCTATACATCAGCATCATCAACCTCACACTACATACGCAGAAATTCTGATAAGGAATAATATTTTTGCACTATTACGAAATTGCCTACAGAAGTTTGAAAACGAAAAACAAACCAACAAACCAAACACAGCTGCCGTCATTATATTGCCGTCACACTGGTAACAGTTTCGAATATTCTCTGCATAGATCGAGGACAAAAATCGTATTTAGTGCAAATAAAATTGTTAGCTTTTTGTGTTCTAATTTCGGGAGGGGCGGGGAGGATGTGTTCTCTCTCTCTCTCTCTCTCTCTCTCTCTCTCTCTCTCTCTCTCTCTCTCTTCTTCTCTCTCTCTCTCTCTTTTTAATTTAGTGCAGGCTATGCATGCAGGACGAATTCTGGATTGTTTTGTCTGTTTTAGTATTGTTTTTGTGTCCCTTGGAAAGCGAAGAAAAAGCGCTTTCCTTACACGCAGTAGTGCTAGTGAAAAGACATTTCTCTCAGTTGCTGTAATAAGAGTCCGTCCTGTGTATGTTTTGCATAACAAAAGCATGAGGAGACTATGGCTGTGCCATATACAGGGTTCCATTTACATCGATGTCTACAACATTACCTGGCTTCCAAGACCGCCAGACCTTTGTGTTATTTCTTTACTTCATGCTCCTTAGTCTGACCTTTCTCTTAGGTCTCACCTCCGTATGTTCTCTCTCTCTCTCTCTCTCTCTCTCTCTCTCTCTCTCTCTCTCTCTCTCTCTCCTCTCTCTCTCTCTCTCTCTCTCTCTCATACAGACACAGATGCACACACACGCGCGCGCGCGTGCACGCACACAACCTACACACATATGGACACATGCACACACACACACTCTAACACGCACGCACGCATGCATGCACGCGCGCACACACACACACACACACACACACACACACACACACACACACACACACAACGATTGTTAGAGAAGGGGAGCTTGAGAAGTTGTCCTTTTTTTCCTTGCTTAGTATACTTCCTCTGTTTCTTTGTCTTCCCCCCCCCCCTCTCTCTCTCTCTCTCTCTCTCTCTCTCTCTCTCTCTCTCTCTCTCTCTCTCTCTCTCTCTCTCTCTAGGTGTGGGTGATAGCTACCGTAACCCTCATAGCAGCTTCTTCTTCTTCTGCGTACGCAGGCTGATACTCCTGCGGACACTTCCTATATGGGCAGGCAAGTATTAATCCCACCTAGCCTACAAAGGGAGTGGAGTTTTGTGTGCGTGGCCGTTTTTTATCCCGCCATTAAGGCAGCCATACTCCATCTTCGGGGAAGATAGCAGCAGCAGTAGTAGTAGCAGCAGGAGTAGCGTCAGTAGCAGCGTTAGTAATAATTACAGCAGCAAAAGGGTGTGTGCACATAGAAGACAACCAAGTTATAACAGAGGAACATAGTGACAACAAATCATCATAAAACATTATCAGCCTTCAAACCGTATCAACCAATGCGGACCAAACACGAACTTGTGTGTTCCAATATCTGTAGCAGACCTCACTCCATGTCTCTTTATCTCTGTGCCATTTCTCAGGCTGACGGGTGACGCCATTCTTGAAGCATGATGAGACGTCCTTTCAGGACGTCGTGCTTGGAAGTGGCGGATGACGCCATTCTTGAAGCATGATGACACGTCCTTTGAGGACCTCGTACTCGGAAGTGGCTCGTCCTCCTGCAGACACATGGAGTCATTCCTCTTTTGTTCAAGAGACGTGGAAGGAGAGATTTTGTACGGTGAACAGAAATGAATAATGTAAAAAAAATATTAAAAAAATAAAAAAAATTTAAAAGTTTATGTTGATTGCATCACGTATTTGACGTCTGTCAAGGAGCCTGTCACGTGTGCCCCGTCGGTTCTCTTAAGATAAATGCTCTCTCTCTCTCTCTCTCTCTCTCTCTCTCCTCTCTCTCTCTCTCTCTCTCTCTCTCTCTCGTGTGTGTACATGCTTGTATGCGCGCGCGCGCGCGCGCGCGTGTGTGTGTGTGTGTGTGTGTGTGTGTGTGTGTGTGTGTGTGTGTGTGTGTGTGTGTGTGTGTGCGCGCGTTCACACGTGCGTGCGCCCATGCGCGTGTGTGTGTGTGTGTGTGTGTGTGTGTGTGTGTGTGTGTGTGTGTGTGTGTGTGTGTGGCTGTCTGTCTGTCAGTCAGTCTGTCTGGGTGTGAGTGTGTGCGTGCGTGCGTGCGTGCGTGCGCGCGCGCGCTGTGTGTGTGTGTGTGTGTGTGTGTGTGTGTGTGTGTGTGTGTGTGTGTGTGTGTGTGTGCATGCGCGCGCGCGTACTTCTCTTTAAATGTCCACATTTGACTGCTCCCATTGATCAACTTTACCTAAACAGACCTCTCTTCACAGTGCACGCCTCTCCATCCATACAAGGAGACGACTTCCTCTCTTCCACTGACAAACCACTCTCGGCACCCACCAGTCTCCCCCCCCCCCCCTCCACGCCCCCCCCCTCCCCTTCTCCACTCTCCACGCCGTAATTCCCGGAACATGACTGCTTCAAGGAGGGTGCCAGAATTAGGTGATTGGACGCTTTCTGTTTCTCTTTTCAACGGTGACGCCGTGAAAGCGACAAGATTGGACATTTCTGTGACAAGTTGATTGTGGCTCTGTCTCCAGGGTTGACATCTATGGGCAAGGGAATGTTGTTGGTGTCTGTCCTTAGCTACGTTCTCACTTCCAGCTTTCATCAATAATTGTGTTGACTTCAGGACAGAGGACAGCACTGACGCAGGCTTTCCAGACAGCAGGATAGTTGAAGATATTGACCATGGGTGGCAATAGCAGAACAACGACCCATCAGCAACAGCGGTGGTTGTGGAGGGTGGGATAGCAGCAGAATCATCTGGCAGCACCTAAAGCAGTAGTAGTAGCGGCGAACCCGTGTTAAATGCTATTGGTCTCTCATTTTCACACACACGAAAAGTTCTCATCTGTTTTCGTAGGGTCCTCAGACAATCTAGAGAGGAATTTCCCGCACCGTGCATTGTAAGGCTGAGTTAAAAAGCAATGTCTACAGACAGTGTCTTTACGTCACATACGACGCCATTTTAGGGCAAGAGAAAGTCAGAAACCCTTTCCAAAGGTAAAAGAACGTTCTCGTTCGATCATTATCATCATTATCATTGTATAGTTTCCTGGCAATTTCCTCATGTAGGGTGTAAACTGAAAAAGGTTCAACCTTGTGTAATTTTGAAAGATGGCAGATATGCTGAATGTCGGACAAAAAATTTTTAAAAAACATTCCAAAACGCTGAAAAATGGCATCAAGCGATCGTTTTGGAGCACAACTGAAGAATTTCGAAAGATCTCGGAACCGAACGAAGATGGCGTAACAATGGGATGTTTAGGGGAAGATCACAAGCGTACGAGGTCAGGATTGGCGATAACTTTGAAGCTAGCACTTTCAAAACGGACCACCTATGCAGACAGAAATACGAATATCAGACAGAGAAAAATATGGTGAAAAGTTTGTAGTTGTCCATTGTATCCGAAAATAATATTTGAAATCTGTGCTTTGTAGTCTCAAGGGACATCGGTTCAGACGTCAGTAGTAAGAGCACAGAAACTGCCTCCGATTCATCTAAAGAAGACAGCAAATCTAACTTCAAAAACGAGAATGCAGATGGATTCCTTTCATAGACTTGCACTCACAACGAAGAGAATGCTGAGGTCAACATGCCTGCGCCAGCCACTGAAAGAACATTCATCAAGGAGAGAGAGAGAGAAAAGGAATAGTACCAGTAGTGGTAGTAGTAGTAATTGATGAAGCAGCAACAGCATAGTAGAAGTAGTAGTAGTAGCAGCAGCAAAATAACAGCAGCAGCAACCAGCAATATAGCAGCAGCAGTAGCAGCAGCAGCAGCAGCAGTAGTAGTAGTAATATAAGTAGTAGTAGTAGTAGTAGTAGTAGTGGTAGTACTATCAGTTTTTTTTGGTAGGTAGAGTTTGTAGTAGTAGTTAGTAGTAGTAGTAGAAAATAAAGGTAGGGTTTTGGAAATTTT
>CM031595.1:69059892-69066557 GCA_018398815.1 Conus ventricosus | reverse complement strand
GCCCAAGTCGCGCTGACAAAAAATATTTCCTTTATCTGTTTTCTGTGAGGAGTAGGGTCTATTTAAAAACTTTTGTGAATGTTCGTTTCTGAGCTCAAGGCGAGTACACGATCGTGTTGCATCACACCGATCATTTGTTCCCACCAAAATTCCGTGGTAATGAAACCAAAACTTAAAATAGCCATTATTTCCAAATTCCAGTCAATGTTTTAGGACCCATTTGGCGTTAGTTTCTCGGTGCCAAAAGGTCATATCGTTTGTGAACGATTTCAATTTTAAGTCGCCAAATTTTGGAAAGCTGTTGTCAAGCTCAAATTAAGCAAATGAGCTACACAGACGTTTTCACCACCCATTTAGGTTGCAGATCGACGTAAAGTCTTAAAACATGATGCATGTTCATTTTTTGGGGCCGCGTGGTAATACAATTTTTTTAGGCAACCATTTCCAAAAACCCGGTGTGTGTGTGTGGTGTGTGTGTGTGTGTGCGAGCGCATGTGTGTGTATGTGTGTGTCTTTCCTCATGAGTTTCCCCAAGACTGCTCCAATAGTCGATTTTTTTCATAGCAGACATGAAGTTCCATTTGGACACTCAGTCAGTACCAGGAAATTACCCTTACTCCACAGCTGACATGCCTTTCCCGTCCGCTCCCATTTTCCACTCCTCGTCTGGAACACTGTTGGCCCTGTGATGATGATGCTGAGGACTCCTCTGATTGCATAACTCCTGTTTCTATTTCTTTGACAGTGGGGCAGCGCTAGATGGGAGAAGATCGAACACTTGCAAACAGTCAATTCTGGTTCAGTCTGTAGTTTTAATGCCCGTTAATCTGACATGTTTACGTTTTCCTTTAGCCTGGAACAAATTATCAGCATTCATCAGCCGTGTGCAAGTCTATACAGAGAAGACATTGATAAGGGATGGTGAGGTAAGGCAAGGTAAGACAGATAAAGATTTGGATCATTTGGAAATCCATGGTGTCTTACAAGTTCCACCACCATCGTTCTCATCTGTCATTTGTGACATTGTAGCCAAGGATTCAGGGCGCCCCTGTATCTATATGCAGCCTCTTCTCAAAGACATTGTCACCACTTTAAGTCAGCGGAATGTTCACCATTTTTCTGAGCCACATTCCGACCGTCAACTCCCATCTGCCATGTTGAAGTCAAGACGGAGGCAAATGGATATCATCTTCATGGTAACAGGTAAATGGTAACTTTGATCGTAGAATAACTAGCGTATCATCATTCAACACCTTAACGTGTGAAGTAGCCACACATTTTGGAATGAATCAGAAAACAAGAGATGGAATGAAACGCGGAAGACATGCAATGGAAGTAATATCATCATCAACTCTGGAACCACAGTGAGCAGTAACAGAAGTGTCTGTTGCATCTCTTGATTGATTGATATGTATCTCGTACACAATAAAACAGTGATTTTAAAACAAACGTGCCGAACTGCTAAGCCTAGACAGGTTATTGAAGACACAGAGATCAACGGAAGAGTGGCTTCCAGGGTATTTCTGAGGGATCGATAATACAGGCATACTGGAAACGACGACAAGTAGCAAATATCTTATACTGTGAACATGAACAGGCCTAAAATCAATCATTCCACCGCCCTTCCGTTTCACCTACCGATCCGTAATGTTTCTAAAAGCCGCTCTACTCTTCTTGTGATTGATAAGCAGACTCTGTGACAGCTGCTGCTGCTGCTGTTGCTTTTGCTGCCGCTGCTGCCGCTGCTGCTGTTCGTGCTGCTGCTGCTGCTGCTGCTGCTGCTGCTGCTGCTGCTGCTGCTGCTGCTGCTGCTGAAATGATCTGCATTATCATAATTATCATTATCATCATAATTCTCAAGTTAATGCTTGTGCTGCTCCAGTTTGTACTCCTGCTGATACAGCTGCCGCTTTTGCTGACGTTTGTTTCTTTATCGTATTATGTCTGTAGTTTTCTTTGTGTTTTTCTGTCTTTGAATACTGTGCATTTCTCTGTCTTGTTCCATGTGTCTAGGTCTCTCTGTGTCTTTCCATGTATCTTTCTGTCTCTCTGTCTCTTCTCATGTATCTCTTTGTTTCTTTCCCTGCACCTCTCTGTCTCTTTCCATATATTGTCTGTCTCTTCCCATGCACCTCTCTGTTTCTTTCTATGCACCTCTCTGTCTCTTTCCATATATTGTCTGTCTCTTCCCATGCACCTCTCTGTTTCTTTCTATGCACCTCTCTGTCTCTTTCCATATATTGTCTGTCTCTTCCCATGCACCTCTCTGTTTCTTTCTATGCACCTCTCTGTCTCTTTCCATATATTGTCTGTCTCTTCCCATGCACCTCTCTGTTTCTTTCCATGCACCTCTCTGTCTCTTTCCATATATTGTCTGTCTCTTCCCATGCACCTCTCTGTTTCTTTCTATGCACCTCTCTTTCTCTTTCCATGTATTGTCTGTCTCTTCCCATGTACCTCTCTGTTTCTTTCTATGCACCTCTCTGTCTCTTTCCATATATTGTCTTCTCTTCCCATGCACCTCTCTGTTTCTTTCCGTGCACCTCTCTGTCTCTTTCCATATATTGGCTTCTCTTCCCATGCACCTCTCTGTCTCTTTCCATATATTGTCTGTCTTTTCCCATGCACCTCTCTGTTTCTTTCTATGCACCTCTCTGTCTCTTTCCATATATTGTCTTCTCTTCCCATGTACCTCTCTGTTTCTTTCTGTGCACCTCTCAGTCTCTAACTTTCTCCTGCTGCCAGTCTGTAACTCTCCCTCCCTTTCCCTATCAACCCTGTCTCCGTTACCCCTCTAGCTTTCTCTCCTCGCCCCCTCTCTCCCCCCCCCCCCCCCCCCCCCCCCCCCTCCTCTCCTGTTCAGGAGTGATTGCAGTACATCGATTCATCGGCCTGCGTCAGACTGGTTTACGTTGGATGCTGCCAATGTGAGCAGATGAACTAGTGCATTCAAGAGACATCTTGACCTCCTCATTCCAGACACCTTTTGCCCTATTACTGCCTTGAAAATCGTGTAGGTGCTCCACGCAAATGTGTGTGTGTGTGTGTGTGTGTGTGTGTGTGTGTGTGTGTGTGTGCGTGCGTGCGTGCGTGCGTGCGTGTGTGCGTGCGTGCGTGCGTGCGTGCGTGCGTGCGTTCGTGCGTGCGTGCGTGTATGTGCGTGCGTGCGTGCGTGCGTGCGTGCGTGCGTGCGGTGGTGTGTGTGTGTGTGTGTGTGTGTGTGTGTGTGTGTGTGTGTGTGTGTGTGTGCGTGCGTGCGTGCGTGCGTGCGTGGTGTGTGTGTGTGTGTGTGTGTGTGTGTGTGTGTGTGTGTGCGTGCGTGCGTGTATGCGCGCGCGCATATGCATTGTGTGTTTAATAATGCTTCTTTTGCGAAGTTCTGAATTAAATGAATTTGAAAATAAGCCCCTCCACATACAAATGTATCCATCCATGCAACCGTCCATTGATCCATCATCTATCATTCCACCCACACATTCATCTCCTCACGGTACTTGTGCCATCCCTCCTTGATACATGCACGATCCATCCAGCCATTTTCTGTCCATAAACACCTGCATTCCTACCTTTCTACCTATCCATATCCTTGCCTTGTTTTGCTTTAGTTCCCCAACTTAGTGGGTTTTTTTCACTTTTTCTTTCATCATTTTTTTCCCTTTTTTTTTTTTTTGACTGAGGGGCCCCCATCCTCCTACTTTTTCCCAATGTCTTTTTTTGTTGTTGTTGTTGTAAAACTGACTCACGCTCACCATGCATTATCTCTGTGCTATTTAATGATTGGACATTCACTTGCTCATCTTAATGTTTTGACGTAAGCGTCGGGGCTTATTATTTTATGTAGTAATGCCGCTTTCCTGTCTACTTTCATACCTACAGATCTGTCCACCTGCCTGGGTTTGACTCAAGGGTACTGAAGTGAGTATTCAATAACGAACATTTTCAGGTCTATTTCTTTGACAGTTAGGGGTTACAGTTCTCAAGAATTGCAGTCCTCCGTGTTGAATTCAATCGTATAAACTCAACAGAATGCGATCAACTTTGTTAAAGACTCGGGATCCCCGATCTCCACTTCAACACACACACACACACACACACACACACACACACACACGCACGCACGCACGCACGCACGCACGCGCGCACGCACGCACGCACGCACGCACGCACGCACGCACAGATATACACACACACACGCACACATGCTTTCCATCTCTCTCTGTGTCTCTGTCTGTCTGTCTGCCCCTCCCTCCCCATCCTCCCATCCCCCCCCCCCCCCCCCCCCCCAACTTCTACCCCCGTCTCCTTGTCTATCTCTGAATCTGCATTTGTCTCTATGAAAACAACATTCAAAACCACGGGAACAAGATCAACGTCAGCGGAAGCAACAGTTGCATCAACAGAGTACTTGAGATTGGTGATTATAATGACTATTAACGATGACGAAGATTATCATAATCACCATCAGTGACATCAGCAACGTCAGCAGCTGCCACAGTTTCTGCTTATCAAACACAAGAAATGCAGACCAGTTTTGAAAAGTCTTACTAATCGATAGATTGAACATGTGGTGGTGGAATGAGGATGCCAGACCTGCCACGTCAGATGGAACATGTGGGTGGTGGAATGAGGGATGCCAGACCTGCCCACGTCCAGATGGAACATGTGGGTGGTGGAATGAGGGATGCCAGACCTGCCCACGTCCAGATGGAACATGTGGGTGGTGGAATGAGGGATGCCAGACCTGCCCACGTCCAGATGGAACATGTGGGTGGTGGAATGAGGGATGCCAGACCTGCCCACGTCCACAGCATCAGAAGCTCCCATTCCTATCGTTACTGCCGGTATGCACTTGTTATCGGTCGTTAGAAGTACAGGTGGAGCCACTTCTACTTTCATTCCTATGGTTTCAATCACTGGTCTCTGCTTTGCAGCCCTGCATGTCATTTCCAAACTGCTGTTGTATTGTGCACAAGATGCATATGAACCGGATTGTGTAAGGTTTTCTAATTCCAAAATGTTTGTCTTCCTCACAAGCTAAAGTGTTGAATTATTAAACATGTCATTTGTTTTTTAACCATCAAAATTCACCACATACCCCGCTGTCATTAAGCTTATATTCATGTCCATCTGCTCAGACTTCAACATGGCAGGTGAAAGTTGACGGTCAAAACGTGGCAAAAGAAAGTGGCGAACATGATCTTGTTAGAAGGATAACAAACCAGACTGTAAGAGGCTTCAGACGGACACTGGGTCACTCTTGAATCCTTGGCTACAAAGACGCATATGACAGGTGAGGACCTCTGTGATGAAACTTGCCAGACACCACGGATTTCCAAACGATCAGGATTTTGGTCTTTCTTGCCCTCATCGTCCGTCATCATTTTTTTTCTCTGTGCAGACTTGAACATAGGTGATTGATGCTGATAATTTCCTCCAGGCTAAAGAAAGAGGTCAACATGTCATGATTAACGGGTGTCGAAACTGCAGACTGAACCATAATCGACTTTCTCCGAATGTTCGATCTTCTAACATCTTGCAAAGCTTCACTGTTTAATTAAAAAAAAAAGAAAGAAAGAAACAGAAAGGAACAGAAGCTATCCAACCTGAGGAGTCCTCAGCATCATTACAGGGCCAACCACGTTCCAAACGGGAGGTGGAAAATGGGGAGGGGGGAGGCAGAGGCATGTCAGCGTAGAGTAGAGGTCATTTCCTTCTATTGACTAAGTGTCCAAATGGGAGGTAATGTCTGCTAAGGAAAAATCGATGGCAACAGCAGTCAGATTTGGAGAGAGAAGTACACACACACAGACACACACACACACACACACACACACACACACACACACACACACACACACGCACGCACGCACGCGCGCACACACACACACACACACACACACACGCGCGCGCGCGCGCCGCAGCCACCACGCACACACACACACACACACACACACACACACACACACACACACACACACACACGCACGCACGCAAGCACGCACGACACACATACTAATGCAAATTCACAGTGAGCCCTAGGGATAGCTAGAGAGGGGATGGGTGCACAGAGAGAGCGAGACAGAGAGAGAGATCAACTTACAAATCTTTCTTAGTCTAGGACTGAATATTTAGGCACGGCCGGGTTGTTTTTTTAAGCTGTCCATGCTGAAATAAACGATACATATACAAGTATAACAATGTAATGGAAATAGAGAAATACAAGGAAATGAATTATTTTTCAAAGAAGAAAAATATTTTGTAAATACATGACAATGCTTAGTCCTGAGATCAAGCATTCATACATACATACTCATAAACCAACAGCACAGTCAACCACACACACACACACACACACACACACACACACACACACACACACACACACACACAACACGCACGCACGCACGCACGCACACACACTACACACACACACACACAGAGAGAGAGAGAGGAGAGAGAGGAGAGAGAGAGAGAGAGAGGAGAGAGAGAGAGAGAGAGAGATTGTTTTTTCCGTCTTCAGAAACCCAAGAGTGCATAAGTGTCAGGCTCCTTGACAGATGTCCAATACGTGATGCAATCAATATTCACCTTTTTTTTACACCTCGTTTATTTTTGTTCACCTATCAAATTTCTCCATCCACGTCTTTGGAAAAAAAAGACGAAGC
>CM031595.1:69049892-69054892 GCA_018398815.1 Conus ventricosus | reverse complement strand
TACGCTCTTATTTAAAAGACTTTGATTTTTGTTTACTCGTAGAAACTTTTCCACCCGTTTTCCAGATCACTTATTTCCGAACTATGACACTTTTATTGTACAGGTATCAAACTGTCCGATGGCATTACAGCAAGGTTATCGGGAGGTTTAGCGCTCCTTGTCAAGAAACGGTTTTCACAGTACGTTGAACAAGTGAAGACTGAATATGATAAATAATTGTGTTGAAACTGTCCAAAGATGTTTTTGGCACAGACACACCAGTGATGCTAGTCGGTGCATATGTACCTCCTTGCTCTTCTGACTGTTACCGCAACACGGATTTATCTAATGGTATTACGATTATTAGAACAATGTATAATGGATTTGTTTGAATCTTTTGGAAATGTGCCTTTTCTCTTAATTGGGGATTTCATGCACGCACTGGGGGGTTGAATGGGAAAGAAGGGATGATGATGTTAGTGAAGGTGTGCCACTGAAAGATGACGACGAACGGGAAGTGAGCCGTACTTCAAAAAATAAAGTGATAAATGATTTTGTAACTGTTTATTGAATGTTTGTGGCTGTTTTGATCTATTTATTTTGAATGGCGCTGTCAAGAATGATAAGGATTTTGGTCACTTTACATATGTGTCACCAGCGGATGTAGTATTATTGACTATGCTATTGTGTCACGATGTTTGTTGAAGTTTTGTGTTTTCACTGAATGTTACGTCCCAAAATTGAATCAAAACACATGCCTGTTTGAAGTTGTGTTTAACTCACAGGTTAACGTTGATGAGGAAACAAATGTAAACGTGAGCAGTTTAGATTGAAAAAATTGTCTGGGACCAAAACAAATTTGAAGATTTTAAGAAGAATATTACATCCAATGAATTTAAAAACAGTTTAGGGACAGCATCCTCTTTAATAAATACTGACATTAACGAAGCTCTTCAGATATTTAACGAAGCGTTGCTCAGTGCTTGTTTATGTATGAAGAAAACGATAACAGTAGGAAAAAGGAATATCAGACCCATGGTTCGACCAAGAATGTGGTCAATGCAGAAAAGAACTTAGATGTGATTTGAGACAGTATTACAGACATGGGATGACGATGTTTTAAGAACTGCATATAACGAGAAACGAAGAGAATATAAAGAGCTCCTGAGGATTAAAAAGAAAAATCACCGTACGTCGACATTGCAGGCATTACATGCAAATATTAATAATCCGACAGAATTCTGGAATAAGTTGCGATCTTGTATTTCTAAAAAGTCTGTAGTAAATAACATTAGTAAAGAGCAGTGGTACACACATTTTCCCCAAGTATTTCAGTCAATTCTGACAACGTTTCAAATACAGTGGACAGTGAAAGTAATGAAGAGGATGATATCGGCCATCGGACCGAGGATGACGGTCAGCACGTGAACACAGATTCTCTAGAGTCAGATATAACAGAGAATGAAGTTTTTGCTGCCGTGCGTTCGTTAAAAAAATGGCAAGGCAGCAGGCCCCGATGGGATCACAGGCGAAGTATTTAAAATTCTATCACCATAATTGTTCCTTTTTAGTTGCATTATTTAATGTAATGTTTACCACAGGAACCTATCCGTTACAGTGGTCTGAAGCCTTTATACAGCCTCTCTTCAAAAAAGGCGATCGAGCTTACCTGATAATTATCGCGGTATTTCGTTATTGAATGTCTGCAGTAAGCTATACAGTCATATATTAAATGAAAGATTATCAAAATGGATTGAACACAATAATGTGATAAACGATTGACAAGCAGGCTTCAGAAAAAAATACAGCACTGGTGATCATATTTTTACGTTGTTTGCCATGGTGCAGAAACAATTATTGTTACACAAAAAATTATATGTTGGATTTATAGATTTTAGAAAAGCTTTTGATTCTGTCGCTCGCTTGAAGTTATGGGCTGTCATGAAGAAAAGGGGTATTCGAGGGAAAATGTACCAGGCTATAACTAGTATTTATAACATTGTTAAAGCAAAAGTTAGAGTTGAAGGTGATCTGACTGAAGCATTCACGTGTCCCATTGGTTAAAACAGGGAGAAAAATGCAGTCCTGTCCTGTTTTCTCTGTTCATAAATGAATGGCGGAAGAAATCATCCAAAGAGGAAGACATGGAATTCAGCTTATTCCTGATGTTTTGGAAATTCTTATTCTTATGTTTGCCGATGATATTATTCTAGTTTCTGATTCGATCACAGGCTTGCAAACCCAATTTAATGTGTTGCATGAGATGACAAAAAGGCTTGGTTTAATCGTGAATTTAGATAAGTCAAATATTGTCATCTTCAGAAATGGCGGTTATGTCTCTGAACATGAGGTATGGTATTGGACGGAATAAGTATCAGTTGTTAATATGTATAAATATCTTGGTGTCATTATGTCGACTAGGCTGTCATTTACTCACTGTTTGAATGATTTAGCCAGTCGAGCGAAAAAAAGGGGTCATAAACATTTTTAAGTTGCTTTGGTCATTAGGAGAAAAATCTCCAGTCATATTCTTTAAACTTTTTGATGCTCAGATCCAGCCTATGCTTAGTTATGGAGCCGAAGTTTGGGGCATCATAGGAAATCTTGATATAGTAGAAAAAGTGCACTTGTTCTCACTAAAAAGATTTCTAAATGTCAGCATAAGAACTCCTAATGTGATGATTTACGGTGAGTTAGGACGTTTTCCATTATATGTAAACTTGCACCTCAAAAGTGTTAGATACTGGTTAAAATTTTGAAGATGCATTTTATCGTTTGCCTCACAAGTCGTATAGAATGCTACTACATTTTCATAATAACAATAAGAATACATGGGCATCGGCAATTTGTTTCTTCTTGTACAAATATGGATATGGAGAGGTTTGGGAGAATCAGGGCTTGAGGATGAGAAGCATTTTTGAGAGCATTAAAATATAGGTTTATTAATGATTACAAGATGCAATGTCTCATGACATGGAACAAAGTGAATCGTTCTTGTTGTATCGAACGTCCAAGAGTGAATTGATTCTATCTCCTATTTGAATGTACTTAATCATTTGCGAGCAAGAATCAGTTTGATTAGTTACGGTTAGGTGTCTCACAGCTGAACGTGCACAAGCTACGCTTCCGTAGAAATATAACGGAAAACGATATGTCATGTCCATTCTGTGTTTCGCAGGTGGAGACCGAAGTTCACTTTGTTTTACATTGTCCGCGGTATCAGGATTTAAGAGAAAAGTATATTCCTCATAAATACTACAAACCAACCTTCGCAGTTCAAATAACAATGCTTCTGGCGTCTGAGAATAAATCGCAAATAGTTCGACTCGCTATCTATCTTGAAAAAGCTTTCAAACTGCGCGGTAGTTCACTCGAATGAGTAATGAAGTGGAAATGTGCATTGTACAGGTGTGTTTGTATGTATTATTACAGAATGTATAAATTGTGTTTTCTACACTTATACAAATTCATTCTGTTTGTAACCACTCCCAATGACATGGGTCTATGGCCTATTCATTAAAATTTTCAGAGTTCAGAGTTCTCTCTCTCTCTCTCTCTCTCTCTCTCTCTCTCCTCTCTCTCTCTCTCTCTCTCTCTCTCTCTCTCTCTCTCTCTCTCTCCTCTCTCGTATGTATATGTGTGTGCATTCCTGTGCGCATATGTGTGTGAATGAGTGTGTGTGTGTGTGTGTGTGTGTGTGTGTGTGTGTGTGGGTGTGTGTGTGTAAGTACTTCTCTCTGTCCAAAACTGACTGCTTCAAATCATTGACTTTACCTTCACAGTGATTACTACCCATTGGCGCCCAGCCAATACGTAGAAACGACTACCCCCCTTCCTTTGACACTCCCTCCTCCCCGACCCCACCCTTTCTTACCGCACCAGCACCACTCTTCATTCCACCACCCTGAACAGGACTGTTCCAGTAATGATGCTTTCAAAACTGGATGATTGGATGCCCTGTATGTCTTTCCAACAGCCCTGATGTGGAAGCAACTTGAAGATCGGATATTTCAGGGAAAAGCGGATTCTGGCTCTGTCTCCGGTGTTGACACCCACTGACCAGGAAATGTTGACTCTATCCTTAGCTACGCTGTCACCGACAACTTCCATCAGCTGTGCTGAAGCCTGGATAGAGAAAAACGTGGACACAATGTCACTGATGGCAGGACAGATGGAAATCTTGATCGTGATGACAGCAGCAGAAGCAACAACGTCCCACCGAGCAACAATGGTCGTAGTGGAGGGTGGGGCGGTGGCTGAACTATCCCACGGCAGTGCTCACAGTAATAGCAGTTAAGCTGTGTTAAATACTGTTGGTCTTTCACGTTTCACAAAAATCCATTCGCATCATTCTGTTTTCGGAGGATCTTCAGCCTGACAATCCATAGAATGATCCTTGGTACCGTGTCCTTGGAGGGCTCGTTCAACTAAGCAGTCCTTTCCAATTGCGTGTGACGGTTTCTTAGGAGTGTGTGTGTGTGTGTGTGTGTGCGTGTGCGTGGTGTGTGTGTGGTGCGTGCGTGCGGCGTGCCTGCGTGCGCGCGCGTGTGTGTGTGCGCGCGCACGCGTGCGCGCAGAAGTAGAGACGGGGATACCTAAATCATTCACAGAGATGACCACATTGTACTGAGATTGTCCAGTTGATGAAAATAACATCAAACCAGGTGAAATTTAAAATGGACGATCAGCACACTTGAAAACGTTTCCTCCAAACTGTCACACAAACAGACAGAAAGACATTTCATGTAGAACCTTGCCTGCACCACGCCTGAGTCCAGAAACTAGCACACGTGGCAGGCAGAATGTTGGAAGTATACACACTAAACCAGGCAGAGGGAACATTCAAAGAGAAGCATTTACTTGGTTAGAAATGGAAGAAACATTCTAAGAATCAGAGCGCAGCTACTTTTCAAAAGATTTCCACGTTTTGTATTCCAACAAATTAGCACTCGGGCCCATCAACAACTTCAAAACGGGTCTGCTCAGGGATTCTTTCTTCCCCGTCACCATACGTTGAGAAT
>CM031595.1:69027392-69044892 GCA_018398815.1 Conus ventricosus | reverse complement strand
GAGGGAGAGGAGTGTTGATGGAAAGAGATAGAGAATGGGAGGCAGAAAAAGGCAAAACTAAAAAAAAAAAAAAATCCCATCTGCTTCCAACAGTTGCCTAAACTATTAAAAAAAAACCCAGACAAAACCAAAACACACGCACGCAAAGTAAATCAATAAACAGTAAACAAGTGGAGTATTTTTTGCTCCCATAAGGAAACCTAACACAGAGTAACTTCTATTCAAGACTGGCACAGCCTTGTAAACTTGAATAAAGTCAGACAAATACATAGACGAACAATCTAATAGTGGGGGAAAAACAAGCGCAGGCCAACATCTGAACTGTCTGGCAAAGTTTTGGACTTGAGGGGAGGGGAGAGGGGAGTTTGAAGATGGACAAACTGGGAAAATGAAATTTAAAAAAAAAAAATTACAGATATGAAAACTCTTCACTAGCTGCATAAGGGAACCATCGCAATCCTTTTTGAAGGCAGATATATTGAAGGCAGATATGCAGCTAGTGAAGAGTTTTCACATCTGTATTTTTTTTTTTTTTTTAATTTCATTTTCCCAGTTTCTCCATCTTCAAACTCCCCTCTCACTCCACTCAAGTCAAAAACTTTGCCAGACAGTTCAGTTGTTGGCCTGCGCTTGTTTTTCCCCCACTATTAGATTGTTCGTCTATGTATTTGTCTGACTTTATTCAAGTTTAAAAGGCTGTGCCAGTCTTGAATAGAAGTTACTCTGTGTTAGGTTCCTTATGGGAGCAAAAACATACCCACTGTTTACTGTTTATCGTTTACTGTTCCCACCTCATTTCATTTCCGATTTTAAATCAATAAAGAAATGCAGATGACAGAATAACGAACATAACCTATGTAATTGAACCAAAACGAAAATGCCGTGACCAGGATTCGAACCTGGGTTATCGCGGCCACAACGCGAGATCCTAACCACTAGACTATCACGGCCACAGCGTAAACGGTCTAGTGAAGGATCATGAACCTTGTGTCGTTTGAAAGCAGACCGCATCAGACCACCAGTAAAGTGCTTACATCTAAGGCGATGTCATGCCAGTCGTTAAAAAAGAGCTGTTTTATTTATTCTGTTTTATGATTGAAACACTTCTCTGTCTCTGCTGGTTATGGTCCGTTTCTTCCTGGCTGGCTGGCTGGCTCTCTCTCTCTCTCTCTCTCTCTCTCTCTTCCTCTCTCTCTTCTCTTTTCTCTCTTCTCTCTCTCTCTCTCTCTCACACACACACACACCACACACACACACACACACCACACATACCACACACACTTGCACGCGCGCGCGTGCACACACGCCACACACGTGCTGGGTGCGGCGCCTGCGCGCACGCTGACGGGCTAAAGGGACGCGCTTTACACACATACACACTAAGTTTAGATGGGTAATACATACATACATGCATACTTTACATACATACATACATACATTACATACATTTAAATCATTTTTATCGCAAACTTGTGATAACTACAATTATGCAACCTTGTAGAGAACTATAAAACCTTCATTCTGGCTCACTTTCGCCCTCAACCATTTCGGGCAAAAAGTGACCCAGAATGAAGGTTTATGTTCTCTGACTAGTAATACTAATTTACTAAAGTTTTCATAGGGTAACGTAGGGGAAAGCAGCAGTGGCTGAACACAACCCCATAGAGTAACGTAGGGAAACTAGCAGTTACTGAACGCGCCCCATACACAAACGGCCGGGGCGGTAAGCCTTTAATTGCTAATTGTTAACCTGCCTAAGGAATCCGCACTATCAGAATACTGCAAAGACCCGCCATTAGGTTGACACATGATCACTTAATTTGTGCTGTTGGGCTTCATGACTTAGCAAGAGGCAATACGCGTGACAGGCGAGCCTGCGCGTGCTAGATTTTGGGTGTAGCCTCTTATCAAATCAAGTGCCGAACTTAAATCACGTGACGCGTTGTGTTGTGGCAACTTTTTCCATTTTACATCTGACAGACGTGCTGTAAAGCCGTGCGCGAGTGTGGCTAGCATTAGAACTTGTGGGTGTTTAAAACATGGCGAGTCAGGGAAGTGTTTTTTCAATGCCTTCTGCCAGTGCTGGAAGTGGCACAATATTACTCAAGAAATGGTTTGAAATGTTGTTATCTTCGAAAGGGAAAACTTTCTGATCAACAGACCGATCTTGTGGAAAAATACATTGTTTATTGGGGCCCCGGGCAAAGTTTTTGACAAAGAAATTGAGTGGCGAGCCTTGTTTCTTCTCCTCAAACCCCAAAAGGAGCATTTCGTTTTTTTTCCTCAACAAAAAACGGAACTCTCAGTTGAAGATTTTGACAAATTTTTTGAAAAACACAGCTTTGTGAGCTGCCTTCCGATCCATTTGATGAAACCAAAACCTTTTAAAAACGGTTCAAGAAATGACTCCCATCTTACAGAGTGCTTGTTACTCTGTGAAAGTTTGACGAAAGGAAATCTCTTTCTCAGGCTCTTTTTTTAGGGCATTGGCTTCGGGAAAGCAAAGACAATTTTAAAACAGTCAAAAACAAAAAATGGGGGGTCTTACTGAAAGAAGATTTGCGGGTTGGCCAACTCGTGTAAGAAGACTAATTGAAGTGTCATTTTGTTTCTATTCTTATTCAAATTTCACAAACTTGCGATTTCTTTCAACGGTTATACAGCAAACAAAAAACTCATTCTGAAATAATACAATCCAACCCAATTTTAAAAAAGCATTCTGGCATGATACGCATGACGTGTTAGAACCTGCATGGCAGGAGTAATTGAGCCACTTCCACAGCGGTAGTTTTACTAGCGCCCACAAAAACTAGGCCAATCGGCAGAGTCTGCCGATTGACCTACAAAGCCCACCTCTACCCGGCCTACTGGAGCGGCGCCAACACTCCTTCCCCTCTAAAGGCTGCCTTCGGGCAGCCGCCGATTGAACTGAAACAGATCCTGTGATTATTGATTCAGGACTTTTTAAGTGCTTTCGGCAGCTGCTTAAATTTACAACGTTCAAGTGTAACAACAAAAAGCCCCCTTCACTTTCCACAGCCCCTGTCTGTCTATTGTGTTTTTGTTTGTGTTTGTTGTTTGTTTGTGTGTGGTGTTTTGTTCTACCTACGCACGCACGTCCCCCACCCCCACCCCCACCCCAGCACGCACGTCACCCCACCCCACCCCCACCCCACGCACGCACGCCCACCCCCACCCCCCACCCCACGCACGCAGTCCCCCACCCCCACCCCACGCAAGCACACCCCCCCCCACCCCCCCACCCCACACACATGCACACACTCAAGTCACCCACAAGTTTTAACTCAAGTTACTCTAAGTTACTCCAAGTTAAGTTGTCTCAAGTTATTCTCAAGTTATCTTAAGTATCTTAAGTCACCCTCAAGTCATTCACAAGTTCTTAAAGTTCTTGATCAAGTTCTTACCCAAGTTAACCTAAGATCATAACTAAGTCATCCTCAAAAGTAAAAACCAAGGTCTTATTTAAGTTATCTTATAATTATCAAAAAAATACATCTATGTTTTTATTTAAATAGTAAATGCCTAATATAGAAACACACACGCCTCAAAAACGCGTCATCTTTGAGGATGTCTTGCTTGCGTTCTCTGCATAGATCTTAATGAAGGTCTTACATCCTAAGCAACCGCATTGATTACAATTCGGTCTATGGAAATGTCTTTTATAGACTCCATGTCTTTATTTATTGATTTTATCATTTTATAATACCCCATAAATCTATTTCTATTAAAAAAATTTAAAATATTATTGCTTTATAAATGGATCAAATGATCTTTTGTTATTGGCGGTTTTGGCGTGCAGTTGTCTTTTTTCTGCATTTAGTGGTTCAGATTTTTTTGGATTGCTTTTGTTTTTGTTGCCATTGGTTATATATTTTATAACCGTAATAACACCCCCCAACAGCAGCAATGGCGCCAAAATGGCAACAGTTTTAAGTTCAATATTCCTGAAGACTTTGGCGCTGTAGGCCTTGAATCACATGGAGTTTTTTATAGTGGGCATTGAATCAACTTGTTCTGGCGCTGGGGGGTGTTATGTTTTCATGAGGGAGTTTATTCTGCAACATTAATTTTTTTTTGTCTGTTCCACTCTGCTAATTTTTTTCCTGCTTCAACACGCCCGGGATTTTTAAGGGTTTCCCCACCTGTTTCAGCGTTTTCTGCTGATTTTCTGGCTTGGTTACTTTCTCCACCTGATTCGTGTTTTCTGATTCTGCTGATTTCCAGCTCGTTCATTTTGAAGGGAAATAAAATCTATATGATTAAAAGTTATTAATCCCATGATTAATGGCGATAACAATGTTCCAAATCTGTAGTATAGATCACATCCTAGAGACTCTAATGACTTTGTTAAAACTGGATCTTGCGTTAAATCATACGTAAGATTTTGTTCAGAATCAATGGGAGCAAAATCTACGACTAGTTTAGTGTACAAACTAAGAACCGTTGCCCACATTTTTCACCATTCTAGACCCCAGCTGCGCTTCATACCTGTTATGATACTTTAAAATGTCTTGCGGCGACATCTGTTGAATCTGTTCAATGCTGAATTCATTTCCCGAGGAACTGTTTTGTTTTTCCACATGCTGCCAAAGAATACAGCCTCTCTTTTTTGGGCTAATAGCTTGGTATCAACTTGGTCATCATAAGTTCGGAAAGGGTTTTTAGGCTGCCTTGTAGCTGTAGGAGTTCATCACTGTTCTGTTTTTAATAATTATATTATTTTATTTTATAAAATGAGCACCGAAAAAACTGTTACCAACCTTGTATACCATTCTGCTGTTATTGGAGGACTAAGTGTAGGATACTCAATGTTGGTAAAAGCCGGGTTAAAAAATTAAACAGCAGTTTTTGGGCAAACTAGACTTTGAGGATTCAGCAAAGCTGATTGCTATCATTGCAGCTTCGGTTGCCACGAAAGATTTTTATTCAAGCAAGGAATAATTCCAGACAGTATAAATATGTAAATAAAAAATACATTTATAAAAAATGGCTTCGCTCGTAATGATGATAGGTGGCGCTGTGGTGAATGCGCTTGCTTTTAGCGAAGAAAATTTCGATTTAGTAAACTGCGGGATGACGGCGAGAGAAAAAGACATAACAAAGCTATGGAGAATAGCAGCTGCACAAGACCCCTATGAAAAGCAGAGGCTTGAGCAGTTAGATTTTATTAAGGGGACACACTAAAAAAAACAGGGGCATGCAGCTTACATATTTAAAGATGTTGATCAAGCAAAAAAACAATATTTATCTAGTAACAGGCAAACCAGTCCAGACATTGCCCCCACCAAATTCGTGGACTTTTATCAACCTCAGAAAAACAAAAATGCAAGAAATCGCGTTTATTGCCTTTGGTATGACCGTGTGTATTTTGTTGCGCATAATATTGGCTAAATAAAAAATGAACAAAATCTATTATTGGGCCCAAAGGATATTGGAAGGGGCATCCAGCAATACAAAAGCTAAGCCAGCGGCGGGGGTCATGAACAAACAGCAAAGGAATGGTTATCTAAACAAGCAATTTGGCAAATTTATTTACCTGCCCTAGACGAATACAGAGACCACACTTTGTTAAACAACTCCAAACGACCCCCATCAAATGGATCTTCTATATTTACCCTCTGATAGGATTAGACGAAAAAGATTTAAGTACCCCACTCACAGTCTTGACAGGGCTTCAAGATACAAAGATGCGGAGCCATTAACACAAAAGTGCTTCTGCTGTTGCTGTCGCTATACAACTGATATACCAACGAGGGCCACTAACTTATCCACGCATGATTCAAGTTGATGATGGAAAAGAATTTAAAGGCCAAGTGAATCAATATTGTTAAAACATAGAGTTACCATTAAAAGAGGCATTCCAGGAGTTCACAGATCCAGGCTTTAGTTGAAAACTTTAACAAACAGTTAGCCGAAAGACTTTTCTCTCCAGTATCACAGAGAGCTGATTGCCCAATTCTGAAAACACAGAATGGGTTAGAAGACTGCCCTCAGTTTTGCGCGCAATGAATAATGAAGAATTTAAAGGCCAAAAAAACCAGTACAAGCAATCAAAGAAAAACAATAATTGCTGTTGAAGGAGAGTCTTCATCCGGCAAACTGTTACCTTTTGGTTGAAAGTAAGGTACCTTTATTTACCGGGGGAAGCAGAAGGGGACACTCGCATCGGGCAACCGATCCGGTTGGAGTGTTGATCCATATGAAATAAAAGAATTGTAAAAATGAATCCGCCCCTGTATTATTTACGAGAAACTGACACAACAAAAAAAACCAGCTCTTCAAAGATCTTTTGTGAAGGAGGAACGCAGATAATCCCACGGACACAGTTCCAGTTGGTTTAATTAATTTACGTAAATATATTTGAGTTAAAAGGGAAAAGCTCAGAAGGAAGTGCAGAACGAAACAAGAATGGTAAAGGAAGAGACCTTGAAAAGGGATACGGGAATCATTTCATGCGGTAATGCTATTAAGGAAACATTTTGGGGGATTAATCAATGCATGCTTAAATCACCCAGATCACCTACAACTAAAACCCCCCAAATGGGAAAAAGAATATCTTGAAATAATAAAAAAAATTCGAACGCATCAAGCAAACATGAGAAAAGTTTTAAAATGAATGGATGAAGCTATGATTGATCTTATAATAAAAGTTGATGAAAAATATAAACCCCCTGTTTATGCGGTTCTCCAGTGCCCGATTGCATATGAAAACTCCGGATTAACAAACACCGTTTTGTGTTTGTTCTATCTAATGATTTCTTTGTTACAACTGTTGGTTGATCTCATGTAGATTAGATCGCAGTTTTACGTTGCCATGAGGGAAAAGTCTTATTGCTAAACTTTGCTTCTTTGTAGTTGTCATGTGATATGTTTGACTGCACAACGCTGCGAGATTTTCCCCTTTGCTTTCTTAATGTTTTTCTCCTGGCTCGAAATACTGTACATTTTTGCCCTTTAAAACCAACAAACTCCTTGATCACCTTTCCAGAAAATTTCATCCTTCATCTTTCCTAAAACCTTCTTTTTTAGTAATTGAATGCAAAGGCGAATCTTTAGGGTAATCAGATGTGTCGTACCACCCCGCATGCCCTTTAGCTACTTCTAATTCCATGTCTTTATAAAAGTCTTCAGTAGGGATATCTATAACAAAACTATCTGTATCTGTGTAAAGCACTCTGGATCAGGATACGAGGGCTTAAAGTAGTCATAAAGAAACTCTAACATCAAAAGCTTTGATAATTCTAAAACAGTAAACCAATAAATACAGGTTTGTCCAATTTGACTTTCTTTTTTTTCTTTATATGCCAAAAAGCTGATCATGAAATCTTTTAAAGTCCTGATAATTAGGTTTGAAGTCAGCTTAATTGCTTCATTCTCTCTGGTGACCAATCTGACATCTTTGCGCTTGTGGGGGGATTCTCCATAGTTTTTCCCAAAAAACAGCTGTTGTTCATCAATTTGAAAAAGTCTTTTTCTGAAGCATCTGTGGATTTAGTTCTGAGGTCGTGTTCTTCATAAAGTATGGTTTCATGAACTTTTCTTGATCAAAAGCATTATGCGATGAACAGCTGTCAAACTTCAAACCATGTTTAAATAAAATTGTAGAAGTCTGTAATGACAGACATAATTTTTTTTCCCCCGGTTTGGGGCACAAGTTTGGCGGCTCTCTTGGATCCATCTTTAGACTTTCTGCTGCTAATGGATAGTCTTTATGCAGGTCATGGGTTCATGAGGATATTCTAAGCCAACTTCTAGAATGAAGCCGCGCTGCTGATCAGGCGTTAAACTGTTCAACCATTTTAATGCCTTTTGAATATTATTCGTACCTGTGAAACATCTTGAAGTTACGTAATGGAAGTGATTGCGCCATTGCCCAACCATACAGATTGTTTGCGTCTAAATACATGAGATAGTTAGACCTTTTACTCGGCTCAAGTGTCAAGTATTTGTTGTTTGCTTTACAGTAATGATGCGAAGCCATACTAATTCCCCACGCAACCGTTTTCAATCATTGAATCATTGGTAAATCTGAAATAAATAAATCTTTACTCCGGGAAAACTTTAAGAAAGCGCCCAGCTCATCCCGGGCGCAGAAATATAATGCGCAGGATCCGGCTGTAATGTTTCATGAGGTCTTCCTATAATTTTCAAAGACGTCCCCCAAAACAAACATGTATCGGCCATTAAGTAGGAGTCATGATAGTCTCCCACGTTTCCCATTTAAACCTGCACGCATTTGAGATGTTGGTAATCAGAATCACTGATGTCCTTTCCTCTAAGACTAGAAAAGAACGCGCCTTTAGGTGGAAGTGTATCTTCGTCAAACCTTTCCAAACTGTTCATGTACTCTAAGGGTAAACGCCTTTCTAACAAGAGTTGGGTCAAAATATTCTTCCGTTATTGGGCAGGACTTTAAGGACTTAGCCAGCGACTCTAATGAACCCATCTTTGTGCTGCATAGGTATAAAAAGACATGTTATTTAAAGTGAAACACATGTACTTTCTGATGACTGTGCAATGCATGCTACCCTGAAGGCATCGTCCATGCTTTCATATAAGGTGGGAGTCGAAACCTCGCAAGTTATGAAAGAAGATGGGCAGCTTCCTTTGTCTTAGGATCAAACTTTAGTTGAAGATTGCATTTACTATGTGCTGCTCCTCGAACTTTCCGCTATGTGATCATGGTCTCTTACTTTTGGTTTGGCTTCCCCACTGAGTTCAAAAACCCAAATCCAACAGTGATGGTGGTGAGTCATATGTTCTTGGTCTTCAGGCGCCATTATGATTTCAGATAAATTCAGATTATTAGAACAATCATTACGCACTTGCTGCATGCGTTTTAAGAAGTATTCTGCAGCATCTGGCCCTCTGTTTAATTCTGGCGTTGAATGAGCCCCACCCGACCTAACAATGATGAAGGCAAATGAACAATCTGATGATTACTCTTAAGACTGTTTTTCGAAGTTTTTGTGGCGCTGGCCCTTCATAAGGAAAAATAAGCGACTCGAAGTCTGCGTAAACTACGTATGGAGAATTTTGCATCCGTTTCCGTTCTTAAAACTAACTTTAGATCCAGGAGGGGGCGTAATTAGTTCTGTATTCGTTACGAACTTTTACAATGTTTCTTATGTTTGCTTTGCGGCTTGAACAGATGGCATTCTTGTTAAAATTTTTTTACAGAATTCTTGTTTGCCATGATCTTTTGAAGTATGCTGCATTAGTCTATATCTCGTGCGTATCAATGTGTAATGCGGTAGCCCCGCTGGTGAAAGCATCAGCAGTAAGTCAACATGGTTTTTTTCTGGCTCGCCAATCGTTGGACTGTTCTTGGACACTTTAATCGGTTGTGTAGATTGTTTCTCTCCATGTGTAGACATTAACCGTTATTGGTTTGTTTTGTTCTTCAATGATCAATTGTGGGTTTCATAACAGGAAGGACACCCCACTAAAGTTAAGATCTTGATGTAAGGGTTTTAGTTAGATTCTCTCTGCGTTTTTGCGGGCGTGAGTGCGCTTGCGAGAACACACACATAAACATTTTTTTCGGGATTCTTTAGTTTAGAATGCTCTTTCGTACCAACTCTGAGGTAGCGGGTAAGCCTTGCAACATTGGCGCATATTAGTGTTTAATCTGATCTTAGACTTCGCCTTGACCAACGAGCCCCTTTATTTTGGGTTCTTCGCGGCAGCGGTTTAAACGTGTAAGCAGTTCGTCTGCCAAACCAGGTGTTAAGTCATTATCGAGAAAGAATAGTCTGTTGGGTTTAGTCGAGACCCAGACTTCTTGATTTTCTTCATTTATTGTTAGGTAGTCGATTAAAAAAGCTAACATTACTTTAACTGGCGGGGGTTTATTGTTAGTTTACCTGAAACTTGAGAAATAGCATGAAACAAACACTTGCCTGGACGTTTGTTGGGTCAATTTGCTTTCTAAATCAATATCATTCAGTGCTCTTGATAAACGCTCTCTCCAGCATTCCTTCAAACAATTCGTGGTCCCTTTAATATCTTATCCATGTTGAGTTTCTTTTCTAACTCCAAAATATTTATTTAAATTAAAAAAATACAACGGGTTAATCAGAATCAAAATCAACGGTCTTTTTGTGGCTTGGACTCGTAAACTAAAGTATAAAACGCCCTTCGATGTTGTTACTGTGAGTGTTTTAGAACAGAGTTTAATGTTTTCGTTTACTTTTTTAAGCATTCCTTTTTTATCTGCTCGGGGTCTGGCTGTTGAGAAAAACTTGCCCTCGCCTTTCTTTGAAGATCAAACTTTTGTCTTTTTTAGTCATCAAAATCGGCCTGTAAACGATTAAATTCTTCATCCGTGATGTTGTGAGTCAACAAGCGCTTTATTTATTGTCAGTTTAAACGAACTAAGTTTAGCCGTTATTAGTTGAACCATAGCTGTGTGCTTTTGGAGTTTAGTTTTAATTTTTTTCCAGCCGCACTTACAGCTAATGAACATAGACCCAGAGCTAAAGACACCCCGCCTAGAGGTAAAGCTGCGGGTGCACCAACACCTGTTGCTAAGGACCAACACTTGCCTGCTGATAGTGCACTTATAGTTGATGTTCCCGTATTAACATATGTAACAGCATTAAAAAGGGAGCAGAATACCTTCGTTTGGTTTTGCTGTATTTTGAAAGGTCCTGCTCTAGTTTTGTTGCATTTGCGTAATGTTGGTTAATCTAAAGGTTTTTATGTTAGGGGCTTTCTTACTATCCCTTCTTTTGGGGGGCTGTAGGCACATTTGGATAAACCCGAACAGACATGCTTTTTATAAAATAAAAATAATTTTGTATTTTACACCTTTAATTCTGTTTTCTTTAATATTCAGCTGCGCATCATATAATAAAAACAAATGTAACATTAAGCGGTTTATCGGCTTCTTCTTCTTTATCAATTTGAATGTTTTATTTCGTCTCTCTTTGTTCTCCCGCTTCCATGCATGATTATCTCTGTTTTACCTTAGGTCAATCCATAAACCGTATTTTGTTGTTAAATAATCATCAAGCCTAACATTGTGAAAAATGTAAATCTTTAGACACTAGGTTTGCTGTTAGACTTCTACCCCCACCCCAAAACAATTTTCTTATTTCGTCAAAATGGATGATAAGGTCTAAGCCCTAGCGTAGATTTGGTTAGGATACCATCAATTGTACATTGCACTTTCGTTATTTTAGGATTATAAAACTTTTCACTTGCTCTTTTAAACGGTTCTTCATCTTCACACAGCAATAAAATACCTTTAAGCGAAAGTGCTGCGGTGCTAAAACTAAAATTCCATTAGCGTCTGCCTGCTTCTGGGATATGTTGTATGATGAATCACTCTTTCGTAATTTATTGCTAAATTTTTACTGATATTGGTGCTCAATCCCGCCTTGCTAATTCATGGTTGCTAACAACGTCAAACTCTAACGAGATGTCAGAAATGCTGTACTTTGCTTCGGTGTCTGTTGATCTGATAACACGTTTGTATTCATTAAAAGTTAGTCATATGACAAACTGTCTTTTAATGCTCCTTGAAAGTATGGCGCATGCGCTTTTAACAACTCAAAATCAAGGGTAAAGGAAAAGCGATTTCCATACGCAAAAAATTTACAGCTGCATACTTTTTACCGTCTTTTTGTATTGCGGCGCCTATTCTGTGTTTTAGTGCTTCTTCATTTTCGATTCCTTGAAACGCAAGATCAGCCCTTTCATTCCCGGTTTGCCATAGATCGAATAGGTTAAAAATTTTGTCTGCATTATGTAAAGAAATATTTCTTGCCCCTCAAGTTTTATAGAAATTTTCTTAAACGATTGCCGCCCAGATTCTGTACAACTGTCCTGTTTGGGTCTGTTGTTGGATCGAGTTCTATTTTGAAGTAAGACGCGCAGAGCCTGGCACAAACAATTCATTGGGCCCCAAGTCTGGAATTTGACAGTAGAATTTGATCTGCATCAATAGTAGATGGATTATTTGGAACAATAATATTCCGTTTATTTCCCTTCACGCCAAGGGGCTCTTTCAGTTTTCTATGCGGTTAAGAATCGGCCATATGTTTGCTCCGCCATTTTTATAAAAAAAAATAAAAAGTTAATTATTTAAAAACATGGCAAGAATTGAAGGTGAAGAAGATTATGATGTTTTTGATCCTGGAGACGATATGAGTGAAATGATCCCCTTTTAAAACAGCATCGCTCAATGCTCTCAATGCGGCATGAATTAACAGAAAGTAAGGTTAAATCATTTTACGAAAATTTAGGTCAAGACCCCCGAATTTATAGACCCAAATGATTTTGAATTAAAAGATGATCATTTGTCTGTTAAAAAACGATCAAGGGCAACTTGTTTGGCTACAACTAAACCCGACCCAAACAAAGTTTTTAGCCAAGAGTACAATTATACAAAGATCAGTGTGAAGATCAAATCGCCTTGGTCTTGTTAGGCCAAAATTAAGGGCGGAGGCAGTTTCTAAACTTCAAAACACACTGCAGGAACTCCCAACAGCTAACCAAATACAAAACATGGGAACTTAAAGAATTAAATCAATCGGCAGATAAAATAATAAATGCAATAGAAGCAGAAACCAGTTTTCAGAAGAAACAGCGTTAAAGACTATACACGACTCACCGCTACCCCTGCGAGAACTACGGCCTTGATCATGCTTTAAGAACCATCAGAGGCGAATTAACAAAAAAATTTAGCCCAAAAATAGGTGAACTAGTGGGCATATAAAAAGAGAAAAAGAAAAAATCGTTGAGGGTGAGACGCCAATTAGGGCCTGATATTAAAAAAGAATAAAACCCAAAGGACTAAAAGATCTTGGGAAAAAGAGAGATCAGCAAGACTAGGAAGTGACGACTACTAACCGAGACCTATTACGAACTCAAGTGAATAGAATAAGAGAAACTATCGAAAAAATTTTATATGAAGACGCAAAGCTAGCAGAACGAATAAGAACATTGTTTAGGAGCAGGGAGTCACATTGGCAAGCGTTTATAACAGCCTTAGGATTTGCAATAAGTACATAGTGATGGCTATTTCAGGCGGCGGTGGTCAAGTTCTATTACCCCGCGCCATCGCCTCCATCTCCGCCTGATAAATCATGGGTTAAAAAAACAGCTTGATCATCTTGCAAGTTTATTAAAAAAATTAGCTGGTAAAGCGTGGACGCTTTACCAGGAATATTGGGGAGTATTGTCAGCTGGCTTTTGTCTACTGCAAGCAAAGTAGTTGGCTTTATGGCCGAGCACTTATGGGCATTAGTTCTTGTAATAGTTGGGTTACTATTTAGTAAGATAAAAACCAAGTAATCCTATGCCAGTTAATCCCAAAAACAAGCGCTGTCTTTCATATTCATTGGTCATCGCGAACAGAGTCCGCGAGCTTTGCTGAGTCTTCAATGACTTTGGGGGTTTGGACTTCGGGAATTAGATGACTTAATCTTGGGCGTTCTTTTATTGTTTGTAATATTTCTGGCTCAGAAAATTTTTGTCGTTTTTCCCAACCCTTTTGTTCATTGCCCGCTATAAGAATTTCATTATTATAGTTTATTATTGTACTATCGGAGTCTTTAGGTCGAAGGCAGCATGTATAAACCCAGTGCCAACAGCAAAGTCTACTTTCGATCTTGGTATTGTAAAACATGTTGGTACCTTTGAATACTTGAAGGGAATCAACTGTAGAATTATGGCGTCCCCTAAATTTGCTAAGTATTTTTTTTGTGCGTCAAGCCAGTTTGAAAGATCAGTTATGCTCGATCTGCCTGTGCTTGCGAACCTAGCAAACACCCAAAAGTAAGTACAATAGAGTCGGTTTATTGTTCTATTCCCGCTCTAGTTAGGCCCTTAGAAGTGTCTAAGATAAAAAGTTGTCCATGCTGTTTTATGCTCTTGCTGTAGGGACCCGGGCTCACAGTTGTGCCAAAAAAAAAGATTTGAAAGGGGATGCCAGTCATAGTTTACTTTCTGTGCGTGCCCGAAAAAAAAAGGTCGCCTAGGCATGATTATGATCCAACTTTTGTCTAAAGTTGTCTTGATGTTAATATTGAATTCGTTACAGATCCCTTTTAAAAGCCTTCATGTCTATTCTGTTGCTGAGTGGATAAATGGTTTGTATTTGGTAATGGCGCTTGCAGTTTTAGTCAAAATACGTCTGAAGGTGTAATAAAAATGAAATCTGTACACTGACCTCACCAAAGGTCATGGTGATTTAAATGATCGGCATACGGGCACTCCACACCAGTTGATGCGCAAAACACAGCAAAGTTAACTGGTTCTGATAAAACTGCATCGGATGACTAAACCACGCTTTCTTGATGTGGTCGTTTTCAATAGAGTACTCACCTTTTTATTTAAAAGAGGCAGTCTGGGTCACAGGGAATGTCAAGAGTATCAGTTGCTATATTTTTAAGATTGTAGTGCGGCCAACAGAATATTTTGGCACCAGTATATTTGAATGCACTCATTTTTTTTTCGTTTTAAAAAATGTTTGTAACAATAAACCCAAGACCGTCCTTCGTTTTTAGAACATGCTATTGATAACGGAAAAGCGGAGCCAAAAAGGTTGCACTTCATGAAATATTTTACAAAGTTTGTATGGTTTAATATAAGCGAAAACCAAGGAATAATACGGTTCTAAAAGTTGACAAAACAGGGGCCAAAGTTAGCCCGTTAACAATACCTGATGGTTATTACGGGGTTTTGCTCCCTAAAAGAAGCAATGGTAACTTTGACATTACTCTCAAATTTAAAAATGCAAATCTAAAAACAATGTTAACATTAAGCCTGAGAAGAAGGAGGTTATATTTTGATAAAGAGCTAGCTAAAATGTTAGGCTTTACAGCTAACAATTATAGATTTAGAGTTACACCAACCAAAAATACTTTGAGGGGGAAAGTCCGCTCGATCTTGCATTACATTCATTACTCTAGTTTCATTTGGATGAGCTGAGCATGATGAAAATTTTGAGGAAAGGCCCTCAACTGTTTTAAAAAGTTTTTTCCATCTGGAAAAGCTGCATATTGCGATTATGAAATTTTACAATTCCCTAATTTACAGTTTAAAGGATTAGTTTGTGGGAGGGTTGGATATTTAATATAAAAATCAAAAACAAAGCGGGGAAAGTTGTGAAATGTGATAACCTGCCATTGTTTTGGAAATAAAATAATACGTTACTAAAAAAAAATGTCGCGTGGGCCAGAAGAATCAGGGTTACATTAGCGCCCGTGAGGTGTATAATAACTTTAGAATTAAAAGACCTTGCAGACGTTGCAGACTTTGAACAGAATGGTGTGAGATAGGCGCTTTGTATGGGTTTTTGGACACTAAAGACGGTGATTATAAACGCAAAGAGGTTGGCGACAGGGAAAAAGTTTCCTAAACTAGAACAACTGCGCAATCTAGAGGCAAATAAGTTGGCCAGTATGAAATATAAAATAGTTCGAAAAACCTGACCTCAAATGGCACTTAGAACCATATTTAGGAATGGGAAATAAAATTTGAATTCATAAGCCCATTTACATATTTTAGCCGTCAAAAAGTTTCAGAAAAAGCATTCAACTCGGCCTTTACATGTAAGTCTTATGCGGACGACAATAGTCGGAAGAAATTGAAATAACGCCGTATGGGAAAAAACAGACATCCTCCACAGAAAAGAAACGTTGTAAAAAAAGCTTCTACAAAATTACAGTTTTTTTCCAAGCAGAAAATTAGGAGACACGTTCACAATGATATTTGAAATTTCTGTCTTAAATGTTTGGGGAGGGATGGGTTGTGGGCGTTAGTGATGACCTTATAAAAGGAATTAATTTGCTGGCAAAACTTAGACGTTAAAAGCCTTAACGTTGTTGTCGTCGTTCTTCACAATGGCGAGGATATTAAGATCATAACAACAAGCAACAACAAAATCACTGTTGACTTAAATAGAACAATCTTAAAAGAACTGAATTGGATTAATCTTACACATTTAGGCCTTATGGGTTTTATTATACTGAACAAGTTTTGGGCAGAAGTATGATAAAAATAATACGGATTAGATTAAATTTTCTATAAAACCATGGAGCAGTTAAACTTTATGAACAAAAAACTCCTCATTGTCATTGATTTGTGGGGCAGGGCTGGTTGTGGAAAAAACAATATTTGTCCTAGACCTATTACAACAGTTTATCGCTATAATTTTAATTCATATTGTGGTTTTCTGTCCAACACTTAAATGGAACAAAGCATATCATGATAGAAGGGTTTTTATGGACAGATGTGACATATATTTTTGACCTAGCAATAAACTGAGGAGTGTTTAGAACAGTTTTATAGACTGTTTGAAGGAACGCAGGACACTATTTATTATAGATGATGTTCGCAGAAAGAGACATAGTTTAAAAAAAGAAATACTTTGTCAAAACTGGCTTTCAGTGGAAGACATGCCCGGATAAGTGTGTGGATTTATGCCAAAAAATATAACTCAGTTTTAAAAGACTTTTGAGCAGTTAAAGACTGTAGTTTTATTTCACATGAAAGACAGAGACTCATTTGAAGAATGTTTGCGCGAAAATGATGTTATTGAAAATGATCAGGAAAAAAAATAGGATTAAACCAAAACTGAAATCTGAAAAGTTTAGTAAATTTTGTATTGAAAAGGATAACCCTACGCAGTATGTTTGTTTGTAGATAATCGTTATTTTTTGGTTATTGAAGTCTTACTTGTCAGAGAACAGGAAAACCTTTATTCTGGGTCACTTCGCCCGAAACTGGTTGAGGGCGAAAGTGAGCCAGAATGAAGGTTTTCCTGTTCTCTCTTGTCCATAAATGTTCAAAGCACCAACAACATAGTCGTGGTCCAGAAAGTAGGCCTACGTTTTAAAAGAGTGACCTTTTTTCTGTTTCATGCCCCCTCCCTCCCTTTCTCTCTGTCAACCTCAGGGTATGTCAGTGGAGGAAGGACTAGCGCACAGCCCAAACACACTCACAGCTTGCTTACAATCTCATTCATATATCATGCATTCGTCAAATCAAACCACTAGTAAAGTCTATAACTTTACTACACATAATCATAGAAAACATCAATGCGCATGGAATCAAACAAAATAAAACATTCTCTTTTTCCTTGAACTTCACAAAACCATTTATCTAAGTCATCATAACTAACCCGGGTACAAATAGATGTTCTACTTTACCTGGCCAGGTGATCTTAAACTATTTACGAATCACTGTCTTTCCTTTTCTTCTTTTTTTTCCTTTTCACTGTCACTTTCACAAACACCAGTCACAACACAACTGCTGGCACTGGTCAGCTTGGACCGCTGGCACTGGTCAAGTTGGACTGCTGGCACTGGTCAGGTTAGACTGCCGGCACTGGTCAGGTTACTGGCGTTGGCCTGTGGTTCTGCCTGATGAAAGTGGCGCTGCCAGGTATGAAGTCGAACCCCGGTTCAAGTTGAACAGTGACTACCATACAGACATTGATCTGTTCTCCTTCTTTCTTCCTGCATTA
>CM031595.1:69019892-69022392 GCA_018398815.1 Conus ventricosus | reverse complement strand
ATTTTAGCTAGTCTTCTATCAAAAAAGTAAGATACTTCTTCAGGCTTGAATGTTAACATTGTTTTTAGATTTGCATTGTTAAGTTTGAGAGTAATGTCAAAGTTACTCATTGCTTCTTTTAGTGAGCAAAACCGTAATAACCATCAGTATTGTTAACTGGCTAATTTTGGTCCCTGCTTTGGTACTTTTAGAATCTTGTTATTCTCCTTGGCTTTGCTTATATTAAACCATACGACTTGTAAAATATTTTCATGGAGCGCGACCGTTTTGGCCCCGCAATTGTTATCAATAGCATGTTCTAAAAACGAAGGACGGTCTTGAGTGTTATTGTTACAAACATTTTTTTAAACAGAATAAAAATGAGTGCATTCAAATATACTGGTGCAAAATATTCTGTTGGGCCGCACTACAATCTTAAAAATATAGCAACTGATACTCTTGACATTGCTGTGACCCAGACTGCCTCTTTTCATAAAAAGGTGAGTACTCCATTGAAGAGCTATCTTAACCCCCCTATTGAAACGAGCACAACCAGAAAGCGTGGTTTAGTCATCCGTTGCAGTTTTATCAGAACCAGTTAAACTTGCTGTGTCTTGTGCATCAACTGGGTGTGGAGTGTCGTATGCTAATCATTTAACTCATCCTGATCCTTTGGTGAGGTCAGTGTACAGATTTCATTTTTATTACACCTTCAGACGTATTTTGACTGAACTGCAAGCACCATTACCGAATGACAAATCGTTTAATCCATTCAGCAACAGAATAGACATGAAGGCTTTTGAAAGGATCTGTAACGAATTCAATATTAACATCAAGACAGACTTTAGACAAAAGTTGGATCTTGATCATGGCCTAGGCACCCCTTATTTTCGGGGCACGCACAGAAAGTATAAATATGTCTTGAAACCTCCTTTCAAAATTGTTCAGCCCGGTCCATAGAGCAAGAGCATAAAACAGCATGGACAACATTTATCTTAGACACTTCTAAGGGCCTAACTAGAGCGGGAATAGAACGAATAAACGACTCTATTCGTACTTACGTTTGGTGTTTGCTAGGGTCGCAAGCACAGGCAAGATCAAGCAAAAACTGATCCTTCTACTGGCTTTGACGCGCAAAAACAATACTTAGCAAATTTAGAGGACGCCATTAATTCTACAGTTGATTTACCTTTAAGTATTCAAAGGTACCAACATGTTTTACAATACGCAAGATCGAAAGTAGACTTTGCCGTTGGCACTGGTTTATACATGCTGCCTTCTGACCTCAGACTCCAGATAGGTACAATAATAAACTATAATAATGAAATTCTTATAGCAGGCAATGAACAGAAGGTTGGGAAAACGACATAAATTCTGAGCCAGTAATATTACAACCAATAAAAGAACACCCAAGATTAAGTCATCTAATCCCGAAGTCCAAACCCCAAAAGTCATTGAAGACTCAGCAAAGCTCGCGGACTCTGTTCGCGATGACCATGAATATGAAAAGACAGCGCTTGTTCTTGGATTAACTGGCATAGGATTACTTGGTCTTTATCTTACTAAATAGTAACCCAACTATTACGAGAACTAATGACCATAAGTGCTCGGCCATAAAGCCAACTACTTTGCTTGCAGTAGACAAAAGCCAGCTGACAATACTCCCCAATATTCCTGGTAAAGCGTTACGGCTTTACCAGCTAATTTTTTTAATAAACTTGCAAGATGATCAAGCTGTTTTTTTACCCATGATTTATCAGGCGGAGGCGATGGCGGCGGAGGCACTGAACTTTGGCTACTGCTGCCTGTAATAGCCATTACCAGTGTACTTATTGCAAATCCTAAGGCTGTTATAACGCTTACTAATGTGACTCCTTGCTCTCTAAACAGTGTTCGGATTCGTTCTGCTAGCGTTGTGTCTTCATATAAAATTTTTCGGATAGTTTCTCTTATTCTATTCACTTGAGTTCGTAATTGGTCTCGGTTAGTAGTTAGCACTTCTAGTCTTGCTGATCTTTCTTGTTCAAGATCTTTTAGTCTTTGGGTTATTCTTTCTTTAATATCATGCCCTAAGTCGGCGTCATCAGCCTCAACGAGTTTTTCTTTTTCTCTTCTTATATGCCCATCTAGTTCACCTAGTTTTGCTAAATTGTTTGTTAATTCGCCTCTGATGGTTCTTAAAGCATGATCAAGGGCCTCTATTTCTCGCATGGGTAGCGGTGAGTCGTGTATAGTCTTTAACGCTGTTTCTTCTGAAAAACTGTTTCTGCTTCTATTGCATTTATTATTTCATCTGCCGATTGATTTAATTCTTTAAGTTCCATGTTTTGTATTTGGTTAGCTGTTGGGAGTTCCTGCAGCGTGTTTTGAAGTTTAGCAACTGCATCCCTATCTAATTTTGGTCTAACAAGGCCAAGGCGATTTTGATCTTTCACACTGAGTCTTTGTATAATTGTACTCTTGGCTAAAAACTTTGATGGTCGGGTTTAGTTGTAAGCCGAACAAGTTGCCCTTTCGTTTT
>CM031595.1:69009664-69017164 GCA_018398815.1 Conus ventricosus | reverse complement strand
TCATCATCATCATCATCATCATCATCATCATCATCATCATCATCAATCATCATCATCATTATCATCATCATCATCGTCATAATCATCGTTATCATCATAATCATCATCATCATCATTGTCGTCGTCGTCGTCGTCGTCATCATCATCATCATCATCATCATCATCATCATCATCATCATCATCATCATCATCATCATCATCATCATCATCATCGTCATCATTATCATCGTCGTCGTCGTCATCGTCGTCGTCGTCTTCGCTGCTGTCGTTGTCGCCGTTGTCGTCGTCGTCGTCGTCGTCATCATCATCATCATCATCATCATCATCATCATCATCATCATCATCATCACAAGAAATAGCTATATACATCTATTTACTCACAGCCACATTCAGCTTCGTTTTGCTGGCGCTCCCGAGCCACCAGCTCATAGAGTGCTATCGTGGTCAACTTACCTAAAGACTTTCACAGAACAAGACCTTGCACTGACTGGGGAATGGCCTCGGCGGATTAGAGTTGCCTATTCTGGTTTTAACATCTGTGCAGTAAAAGACCGATATGTCAATAAGGACAAAAAAGACAAACAAAAGGCAATTGATATAGCGCGATGTCTAGAACTGAACTATTGTGTGATGCGTGACGATTTACAGTCAAAGATAATGATATTTTAAAAACAAATGAAATCGCCGAATCAAATTAAGTTAGTATATGAATAGACAAATTTCCAACAGCCACATAGTGCGTGTAAATAGTGCGCAGGAAAACACAATACTACAATAAATATTAGAGAAATGACATAAAAAGGAAACAGTTATTGTTCTATTTACAGTGTACAGTTATCACACACACACACACACACACACACACACACACAACACACACACACACACACACACACACACACACACACACACACACACACACACACACACATCTGTGCCGAGCCATCGGCCAGACGCAAAACAACATGAGACTCAAAGCTTTACAGAAAATAAGAGAGTACAAGTCAAAACACTTGTTGAATAGCTTAACGTTAAAGTACTTAGTGTGAACATTTCAGTTTATAGCAATTCTTCATAGAAAGGTCCAAAATAAATGCTCTGCCTGTATGAAAGAGAGCGAAAACTAGATGTTTCAATTTTCATTTCAGTCATAGACAGAAGAATGTACATTTATAGGTTTCAGGTATTGATAGAATAAACGTATTTACAGATGATTAGAGCTAATACATAACAAAGAAATATCCAAAGAAGCAAGAAGATGTGATCCATAGTGATGTGGGAAAGACCACCGTCTAGAGAGACAACGCCTTGACACGCCCACGCATTCGGAAGCTGCTAATCTGAATCCCGGCAGCGCCAGAGAGAAAAAATACATTCTGGCTGCAGAAGGGCATCTGGGAGTCATGACCTGGATGCGGCCCGGCCCCCCTAGCGTGTAAACAGTCCAAGGCCATAACACTTGTCTGGGGAGGGCGGGGTTGGTGGGGGCTGGGGGAGGTGTGTCTTATTTGAAGACCTGATGTCCAGCTCTGCCCAGAGGTTTTTTTTTTTTCTTTTCTTTTCTTTTCTTTCTTTTTCTTTTTTCTTTTCCTTTCTTTTCTTCTTTTTTTTAAATAACTATATTTCTTACAATGTTTAGAAAAAAGCTGACAAAGAAGTCCAAATAAGGATTTTGAAAAAGACCAAAAAAAAAAAGGTCAAGAAAAAAAACCAAAAAAAAAAACCAAGCACACACACAGAAGTCCGGTTCCAAGACACATAAATGATAGAGACATACATACAGATAAATAGACAGATAGACAGACAGAGAGGTTAATAGACTCTGGTGAAATAGACAGAAAAGGCAGATATATGAGGAGGTTTTATCCCGTCAATTCAGTAACATCGGATAAGCAGGTGAAAATGCGATTAAACTACAATGACAGGAACTAAATGGATGATATATGTATACAGTGTTCCTGAAGCATATTGTCCACGTGCAAACAACCGAGTTACAATACACGTGGATTTTCTTTACATAATTCAACTAGTACAGATGAATTTGTGTTTTTTTTCTCCCTTAAATCCACTAAAAAAGAGTCTTATAAGGAGTCCACTGGCAACAAAATCATTATGTATTATAATCATTTTGGCGTATAATGTACTCTTCAATATCGTATCTGTACTTTTAACTTGTTTACAAAGGGCTGCAAAACAATAGGCATATTTCCATTTGCTTTATATAGTTTATGCAAGTAGTTTTTTCTCTGTCATGGCAGCAAGGCTGACCAAGTACCTGATGGAAAACAAGTACTTGGATGTGTCAGTCCAGAAAGGTGGCATCCCAGGCGTGGCTGGCTGTGTAGAACACGCCACAATGATCTGGGACGCAATCCAAAAAGCAAAAAACAGAAAAGAGAGACCTGGACGTAGTGTGGCTTGATCTGGCAAACGCATATGGATCTGTGCCCATGAGATGATACAGTTGGCTCTTGAGATGTACCATGTGCCAAAGAACATCCGCGACATGCTCAAGAAGTACTTCAATGGCTTCTCAATGCGGTTCTCTACCAAGGAGTACACAACAGATTGGATCAACTTGGAAGTGGGCATCGCAATGGGCTGTGCAATTTCCCCAATACTGTTCGTGCTGGCAATGGAACTCATCTTGAAAGCAGCAAACAAACAACGCGAGACAAACAGACCTTGGCGATGGATACAAGATGCCTCCTCTCAAGGCCTTCATGGATGACACTACAGTGATTTCATCCAGAGAAGACGAGACACGTCATGTGCTGGAGAGGCTGGACGACATAGTTGCCTCATCCAGAATGCAGTTCAAGCCAAAGAAATCACGGAGTCTCTCACTGAGGAAAGGAAAAGTGGCCGAATCTGTGGTCTTCAGTGTTGCCAACCAGGCATTCCAACAGTCACAGAAGAACCAGTCAAGAGCCTTGGAAGATGGTATGATGATACGCTGAAAGACACACAAAGAGCAAAAGAAACCAAGAGATGGCGGAAGAGGCTTGGAGACCATTGACCAGTGTGGGCTCCCTGGCAAATACAAGGTCTGGTGTCTGCAGTTCATGCTGATACCAAAGCTCCTATGGCCTCTGATGATATACGACATCTGCACCAGCACAGTTGAGGCAATGGAAGCCAAAATCAACAAGTTCACAAGGAAATGGCTTGGTGTCCCCCCCTGTCTGACTGACATCGCGCTGTACTGTCGCCAAGCAAAGCTGAAACTACCACTGAAATCCATCCTGGAGGAATACAAAGCAGGGAAGATCAGACTTCAAAGCATGCTGGAAGACTCAGGAGATAAGGTGGTAGAAGAAAATCAAGCCCAGCTGAAGACAGGCAGAAAATGGAAAGTTCAAGAGGCGATGGATTCTGCAAAAGAAAGTCTCAAGATCAGAGAAATAACAGGACACACACAGACCAACAGACAAGGACTGGGGGGTGACCAAAACTGAATGGTGGTCAAAGGCCAAAGGAAAAGCCAAAAGAGACATGATGATTCAGGAGATGAGAAAAGAAGAAGATCAAAAAAGACTCCAAAAAGCAGTCCAGCAGAGCCAGCAAGGGCAATGGACAACGTGGGAGAATGCACTCCAAAGAAGTCTCACTTGGAATGACATTTGGCACATGGCCCCTCTCAGGATCGCTTCATTCTCAGATCTGCATATGACCTTCTGCCCTCAATGCAAACCTGGTGAAGTGGGGGAAAACAGACGATCCTGCATGCCCCCTCTGCCATGAAAAACAAACAGTGGAGCATGTTTATAAGCTCATGTAAAGTAGCCCTGGCTCAAGGAAGGTACACATGGAGGCACAACCAAGTGCTCAAAGAGATTGTACAAGTAGTCTGGGCCAGTACCAACACACAAAAGGGAGAATCAGGACTCCAAAAGCACCCGCAACATTCTTCACGGCAGGAGGCAGCAAATCATGGCCAAGAACAACAGTGCCACTCGAAACATGCAGGCAGAGTCTGCTGGACGGGGCAGATGACTGGGAGTGCAATGCAGACCTCCCAGAATGGAAGAGTCACCCAGAAATCATCAGCAAGAGTGGCATGAGACCAGACATAGTAGTCCACTCTAAGTCAACCAAGCAGCTGATCATGATCGGAGCTCACGGTGCCATATGAAAACAGAATGGAGGCAGCTCAAATCTACAAGACTGAAAAGTAGCTGATCTGGCAAACAGCCTGAGGAGAGAAGGCTATCAGGTCAAAGTCCTCACTGCAGAAATTGGAGCTAGGGGATTTGTAGGAACGTCTGCATACAGCCTCATGAAACAGCTCTCAGTTGCAGGGAAGGAAAAAACCAGAGCCCTGAAAGCAATGGCAGAAGCGGCAGAGAGGTGTTCAAGCTGGATCTGGTCAAGGAGGAACAAAAGTGAACTTCATAAGGCTTAATTTCCCTACAAATAGCAGGTGTCCCTGTGGCTCAGTGGTTAAAGCGCGAGTCATTAAGTGG
This sequence comes from Conus ventricosus, assembly GCA_018398815.1. Classification (NCBI taxonomy): domain Eukaryota; kingdom Metazoa; phylum Mollusca; class Gastropoda; order Neogastropoda; family Conidae; genus Conus; species Conus ventricosus. Next base: position 69,012,698 of record CM031595.1, on the reverse strand, counting down.
AAAATGAGCATCTCCAGAGGGTCATGGGTTCGAATCCCAGCCATGGCTCGTCCCAAGATGGGAAACAAAAAAAAGGGGCAGCAGAGGGACATCCGGAGTCATGAACCGGGTGTGGCCCAACCCCCCTAGAGTGTCAGGAGATAAGGGCCGAAACACTTGCTTGAAGGGGGCTTCTCTTCTGAGGACTCTCTGCTGCCACGCTCTCCACGAGTTTCTTTCTACTTTAGCGAATATCAAAATGAAATGAGACAGATCTGGTCAATGCTGATGTCTTTATCAAAGCCAAATATAGCCAGTAGTTCTGTAATACGTAAATCTCACATTTTTCATTAATTTTATTCATCCAAATTTTCCAAAAATTGTGAACAATACCACAGCGCCAGAAAGCAGGAATGATACTGTTGTTTGTGGCGCTGCAAAAAACTACGTAACACACTGTTCTGCACCATCAATGTTTTTAAGAAAAACATGTGTCCTCAGACACCTGTGTATTAGTCTAAGCTGAAACTTCTTCATTTTTTTCTCCCTTACATCAGATGTCTTGTGTAGATATAAGAAGTCTGTATTCCGGTCATTTTCAACATTTCACTTTTGATCCCTTCTTGCGCAACATTTTGGCCGTGTGTTATTATCAAAAATTGTATCATAAAATAATTTGTGACCCTTTGAATATAGACGATATCTTTCTAAAAACAAAAAGATATTTCCATACATCTTTTATTATAAACAGCTGTCTTTGCATTTCGTATATGTTCAGTTATTGCTCTCTTATACCCAGAACAAGTTAAAAAAAAAACGATATTGCCACTGTATTTCTGTTTGAAATCTTCATTTTGAATACACTTTCCAATTTGATGCAAAAAATCTGCAATATTGTGTATCGCTATACTAATCCTTTTTTTTTGCCAACAATATGTCTCTTGCCTGTCTGTATTTTTACAATTACAAAATACAGGTTCTGCAATTCGTTCAGTAGAGTTTTTACTTCTGACTTTATACAAAAATTCTGTGTACGCATCAGATCTTCTGTCCTGCACACATTTGGTTTTGAAAAGGTAGTGACAATGTCAGGTCCATATTTTTCAAGCACATTTGAAATTGGAAAACTGGATGTCGCGATTTTCTTCATTTATGTTTAGTTGTCCGAAATTGCCACGAATATGTCAATTTCAATGAACCAGCACATGTTTTCAGTTCTGGTATTCCAGTGCCAACCGTTTTATGTCAATTTCAATGAACCAGCACATGTTTTCAGTTCTGGTATTCCAGTGCCACCGTTTTATGTCAATTTCAATGAACCAGCACATGTTTTCAGTTCTGGTATTCCAGTGCCACCGTTTTATGTCAATTTCAATGAACCAGCACATGTTTTCAGTTCTGGTATTCCAGTGCCACCGTTTTATGTCAATTTCAATGAACCACACATGTTTTCAGTTCTGTATTCCAGTGCCACCGTTTTATGTCAATTTCAATGAACCAGCACATGTTTTTAGTTCTGGTATTCCAGTGCCAACCGTTTTATGTCAATTTCAATGAACCAGCACATGTTTTCAGTTCTGGTAATTCCAGTGCCACCGTTTTATGTCAATCTCAATGAACCAGCACATGTTTTCAGTTCTGGTATTCCAGTGCCACCGTTTTTTTTCAAAACACATTTAATGAGCTGCTTTTTGTTGTTTTTAATCTTATTTTCTTATTTCTTGTTCCATACAAACTTGTAACAGTGGCTTTGCAGAATCTCCGCCTAGTTTCCTCCTACTGATATAGAGAACAAACGCGTATCTGTAGATGATCAGAGCAAACACATAACAAAAACTATCCAAACCACCCAACTAGTACAGACTGAATGCTGCCATTTTCATGGAGAATGTGGAATGTCCATGCAAAGATATTCAAAAGACGCAAAATGAACATAGGACATTTTCCAACTGAATGAAAATAGAATCACATGGCAAAAAGCCTCCGAAAACCTGGGATTATTGAGTGCTTCCTGTCGACAGAGCTAATGCTCTGAACGTTAAGAAGACATCTGTCGGATGAACGCATATAATTAGGAGTGTCAACGTCCCGGAGTCGTATGCGTCGTGATCTATTCATTGATTGCTTTGTCGCTCACATCCTCTTTTGGTGATGATGGGCATGCGTCTTCCGTGCGCGCGCGCGCGCGCACGCACGCACGCACGCACACACACACACACACACACACACACACACACACACACACACACACACACACACACACACACACACCACACACACGCACGCACGCACGCACGCACGCGCGCACGCGCACACTCTCACATAATATATATAGGCTTGAACCGTACCTCATCAAATGCACAAATAAACATTACAGGAAAGAACTTTGTAAATTAAGAATTAGCGCACATGACCTCGCAATAGAAAGAGGTAGATTTTCCCATATTAAGCGTGAAGACAGGAAATCTACAACTTGCAATATAATAGAAGGCGAGGTACGTTTTTTTAGACTCTTGTAAACGTTACGATAAAATCAGCAATACGTTTAAAAAACGTATCATAAACAACATGGACATATACGACGCTACCTCATTGAAAATAAGTACTTTGATGTCTAATGATGACCTTCAGGTTGAAATTGCGAAATATGTATAATGACTGCTTTACAAAATGACTTTTTATGTAAAAAGAACAAATTATTATTTCTTTGGACGATGAGTTGTTTAATCATCGCCATCTTGTGTCCATAAATCCTTTAATGGTGTTTAGTGACAACAACAAAAATGTTTCAAGATTCAAGATTCAAGTTTCAAGTTTCACACACACACACACACACACACACACACAACACACACACACACACACACACACACACACACACACACACACACACAGACGCACGCACGCACGCACGTCTAGACCCAACCACTCTGACCTCCCTGTCCCACTTCTTCCAAGAAAAACAAACAACTCATACAGAATACACTACACAGACCCATTCCAAACCGTGCGCGAGCGCGCACACGAGAGAGAGAGAGAGAGAGAGAGAGAGAGA
>CM031595.1:68989664-68999664 GCA_018398815.1 Conus ventricosus | reverse complement strand
CTCCGCCCCCCCCCCCCCCCCCCCGCCCCTTCTCCAACCAATCATTTTACTTGTTCTTTGCGAATTCCACCGATGACATCATTCACAGTCATGAGCTTTTTAGCTGACGTCATGTTTCAGGCCTTTTCATTCACCCGTGACCCTATCTTTGCGCGGGTGGTTTCCCCCAAAAACAATAACAATAACAACAACAACAACAAAAGTACCATTCCTTTTATCTTAGTCTGTTTGGAACCACTTGGCATGTACCTTGATATGCATATGAAAGAAGGGAAGATATGTCAACTTTCAGACACAATGAACATTTTCAAAACAATCTAATTGTGCCTGTCTATGAATACTCGAATCCTTAAAGCAAGGCCTTGGCGCATTACTTTTTTTTTTTTTGGGGGGGGGGGGGGTGTGCAGCCTGTGCCGTCTCCTCCCCTTCTACTTCCCCTTCCCCACCCCCTCTGTCTTTTCCCACTTCTCAATGTATGTCCGCTACACCATCTTTCCCGTAGACGACCGTAGAGAGGGTCTCTTTTATGTCAGGATACAACATTATGTCGGCGGAGATTTTCTTTTTTAATTTTCCTTTGGTATCTGTGGAACGTCCTTCAAGTCAGTATTACTGACCGATAGAAAATTGATGACACAACAACGACGTCGATGACGATGACGACAACAACTACTTACGTGACGAAGAGAAGTCAAGATAGAACTAAGTTTCTCTACAGCAAGGTTCTTTTTTCAGATAACCCCCCCCCCCCCCGTCTCTCTCTCTCTCTCTCTCTCTCTCTCTCTCTCTCTCTCTCTCTCTCTCTCTCTCTCTCTCTCCTCTCTCTCTCTCTCTCTCTCCTCTCTCTCCACCTGCACCTCCACCGGCCCATCCATACTCTCACGCACCCGCATGCTCCCTCAGGACTGTGAAAATCCCGCACGAAATCCCGATCAATGACAGAACGTTGCTGTTCATGGTGACCTTGACAAAAGAATAAAAGCGGCACGCAATTAGAAGAGATTTTTATCGCTGACTTTCAGCCTTTAAAGATAGTGTCAATTTCAGTGTCGTTAAACCCCAGACGATTCCACAGAGGCTTTTTAGGGGTGCTTTAAACCCAACATTGAACCGAAGACAATTAAGTAATTCTCGCCAGATATCACCTGTGTATGGTAGTCGGAACAGCCACCCGGCTCAATTTCAATTAAAAAAAAAAAAATGCAATTGAACTTCAGGAAAACGGAAATGCTTTAAAATGTATAGCGACAACTCTCTAGAGCATTTCTTCGTTGTTGAAGTTTAATTAGGTCTGTTTTGTTTTCGATTTCACTCCTTAATGTAAGCTTGCTGTTAAGACTCAACTAGAGCTAATAACAGGGAACAATTTCCGCCAGAGCAACATTTTCCGAATCACTGATGCCGAACTCTGAAAACACCTTTATTCCAATGACAAAAAAAGACATCTTTTATCTTATTTAGTGTAAGGATTAAGTGGATAGAAAGTGGAAAGCCGCTGTATCAAAGTGTGAACTGCGTAAGCTCTCTCTCTCTCTCTCTCTCTCTCTCTCTCTCTCTCTCTTCTCTCTCTCTCTCTCTCTCTCTCTCTCTCCAACACCCCCCCCCCCGCCCCTTCACTCAGCACCAGCAAATCCCCCTACCAACTTTAACTCTCAGCGTCCTCCCTCTCACTACCACTTCCCAACCCACACGTACTTCTCTCTGTCTCTGTCCCTTTCCGTATCCTTCTCCCCCCACCCCCTCTCTATCTCTCTGTCTCTCTCTCTCTCTGTCTCTCTCTCTGTCTGTCTGTCTGTTTTCTCTCTCTGTCTCTCTCTCTGTCTGTCTGTCTGTCTGTCTGTCTGTCTGTCTCTGTCTGTCTGTCTCTCTCTCTCCAATGACGGACATCAATACTCCCAAAAAGGACAGGCAGGAAAGGGAGGAAGGTGGGGGGTGAGGGGAGAGAGAGGAAGAACGGAGGGACGGGATGCATGGCTGAGGGAATGACGGGCCTTGTCTTAAACATAAGTGATTGTTATATCTCATCAACGTGCCGTGAGCTCTCAATGACAGTTGGAGCAGCACATCCTCTCTCTGTCTCTCTGTCTCTCTGTCTCTGTCTGTCTGTCTGTCTGTCTGTCTCTCTCTCTCTCTGATTTGCCACTCCCTCTGGTACAAAATGACAGATTCAGTTCACCGCACGCTTGCATGCGTCTCAATAATGAAATACAAAGACAGAACAGGAGAGTTTTTCACGACCGTTAGTGTTTCCCACAGGCACAAAGTTTCTCTCTTCGATGTTGCTACATGTATAGTAGAGGTAGACTATGAAAGGGAAGGGAAACTGGAGGTGGGGTGGTTAAAGGTGGGGAGTGGGGGTTAAGGGGGTGCAGGGGAAACACCACGACAGCACGGGGCATGGGGCACACGCAAGAAGCCAGCCAGCTTAGTCCATTTTCACAGGAGTGACCTACTTGTCGCGTATCTACCTTAATCAAATGAAAGCGTTTAAAATCAACCCTGACACATGGGAACAAACTACTATGGATCGAGATAGATGGCGCTATTCTATCTACAAAGGCGCCAAATTATGTGGAGAAAGGACAGCTGCAGCGCAACATAAGAGACAGGCACGGAAAGCCCACGCCAGGAATCAAGAAAAGGTATTCCACGTTCCCTGTCCAAGCTGTCACCACACATTCCGTGCACGCATCGGCTGTATCCACAAATCATCTCACCCCTCCTCAACTCCAAGATGACTGAAGTGATTCTCGTGGAATCGAGAGGCGAACAACATACCTTAATTAAAAAGAGCTAAAGTTAAACTAGCTAGTTATTCTAATTCAGTAAATGTCCGCAATCCCACAGTTCGCTTGGGACCCAATGCAGGCACTGAAAACCATATGTGATTACTTGCAGGCTGATGCGTGCAGCCGTCTTGATACCAATGTTTATTTATTTATGCACAGAGATAGATAGAGAGAGAGATAAATGAAATGAAATGAAATCTTTATTCCATGAAGCCAAGGACCTCATTGGAAGAGGGGAACAATAACAATGACATATAAACATCATTACATGCAAGTAATTAAACACACAGTCACGATATAGCAATCTGTTGCGCTTTAAACGTTTGATAACTGTAAATGGCTAATTTTCTCAATGTATTACTGGTCGTTGAGGCCAACAAGAGAGATACACGAAACCCATTTGGATCATGGGGGAGCTTTTGAGCAATGAACTTTTCTCTTATGCTATTGTAAAATGGAAAACAATAAGTTGTGCATTTCGTTTTCGACAGCAACTTTACATAGTTTACAAATTAAATCTTGTGGCCTATGGTTTATATACCTATAGTAGTGAACTGACAAGTCAGAAATGCCGAATCTAAACTTAGTTATCATATATTTCAAATGCCTGTCAAGATCCATGCACAGATAGGTAGAGAGCTACACGGATTCAAAAAGTTCTATATAGAGAAAACCTATCACACTCATTTACGTGTTCACTCCATCCTTGCCATCTACAATCAATCATTCTCTGCCGAAAATAGAGAGAGAGAGAGAGAGAGAGAGAGAGAGAGAGAGAGAGAGAGAGAGAGAGAGAGAGAGAGAGAGAGATGTTCGGTTGATTTTTTTTTACCTAGTTAAACGATTCGCTGAGCCAGATTGATGGCAGCTCTTCAGTCGGCACTACCCAGGTAGGCACCCCATTGTGTAAAGCGAGTGCGGATTGTAAAGCGCTTAGAGCTTGGTCTCTAGCCGAGGATAGGCGCTATATAAGTATTCATAATAACAATAATAACAATAACAATAATAATAATAATAATAATAATAATGATGATGATGATGATAATAACAACAAAAATGATGATGATGATGATGACAATAATAATAACAATAATAATGATGATAAACTTTCTTGTCATTGGTGGGCCACTTGTCACGGCGTTTATCCATTCCTCAATCATGCATGTGACCCCTTTGTCTGGCCAGCTGGCCTGTTAAGTAAACAGCGCCGAACAATCCCTCCACCTGCACCTGTTCGCTGGCAGCCTTACGAGAGGCGGAAGGCTTTCCACCAATTCCAGGACACGAGTGCGTCTGTTTTTGAGGTTACCTTTGGAACTGTCCCAGACTGGCAGTGAAAATGATGTGTAGTGACCGCAGCCGTGTGAGCTGTCGCTCGCATCGCGCACGGGAAACTAATGTCAGATTCGACTCACTGGGCGGAGCAAGTGTAATGCTGTGCCGAATGACAAAGGGTTTTTGTTTTGCTTCTTTATCCTTTTTTTTATATTTTCTGTTTTATCTTTCGTGGCCTGTTAGCGGTATCGGTCTCCCACCGGTCAGCCCACTGCCCCATACACGGGGAGCTACATTCATTTTTCCTGGGGCCCCCCCCAAAACCCCTGTAGTCCACAGGGAAAAGCCCCAATGACAATTTCTCATGTAGCGAAAACCACATTCATTTTTTTTGGGGTTATGCGAATATTTTGGTGGGGTGGGGGGGGGGGGGGGGGGGGGGGGGGGGGGGGGGGGGGGGGGGAAAACCCCGCATTCGCGAACACTTTATGCTTGAATTCAAAAATACATATGCCTGAGTTAATGAGGCCCGCGGGGCGCGCGCACCACAAACCCAATTCACTCACTTACTCGCTTACCCCCACTCACTCACTCACAAAAACCCACACAAAACACACACAAAAAACACACACCACACACACACAAAACACCTCACGTAAGTAAAGGCCGAAATTTGGGAAATTTTTTAAATTTTCGGGGAACGATGCCAGCAATTTTTTATTTCTTCCCCCGGCTGCCCACAAGCTTATGACACCGGGGGCGGGCCACGGGGGCTCTGAAAGCAGCGGGCATTCATGAGCCAGAACAGACAAAGGCTTTGACATAAACAAAAAAAACAACAGTCGCACAGGACAAGAAACGAAAAAACCCAAAAGAACAGAAGAAACACCCCAAAAAAAAAAAGATTAAAGAACCAGAAGAAAACAACAGTGACGTTACCCTCCATAGAACAACTTTTTGTTTTTCCCAAAACACCATTAAACTTTAAAACCAAAAAAAAAATTAAATCTGCAGTATGCAGTTTGGTTTTCGCAAATGGGAAAAAATTGGGCCCACATAAAAAAAAGCTGACAAATGCAGATGATAGAAAAACTGGAAAAAATTTTTCCAAAACAGAGAAAACCCAAAAAAGTAAAACCTAAACCCAAAAACCCACCAGAAAACCAAAGAGTTCGAAACACAAACAAAGACTTAAACGTAAAGAGAAAACCAAACACCTGAAAGGCCAAACCTTCCCAACGAAAACTCCCAAAACTACAGTTTCTCGCCCCAAACCCCAAAAAAAAAGTCAAAATCAAAGACTATTGATGGGGAAAGTCATTCCCTAAAAATCCCTTCTACTTTCCCAAAAAGGGGGCTTGTCAAACAAATGAGATTTAAACCCACAAACAGCGGGCCCACAGAAACACAAAGGGAAGACTTGATGGTCAAAAATCATACAACATCAAAAATAAAACAGAGCTCTGCGTTTCCCCAAAAATTGCTCAATCAGATCCAACAAAAAAACCCTTTGAAAATTTAATTGAATCCCGTTCCACAAGAAAAAAGAAAAAAATAAAATCCAAAACCCTCTTTCCCCCCAAAAAATTGGCAAAAAAAAAAATTTTTGCAAAAGGGAAAAAAATCAAAGGGAAAAGAAAATACCCCCAGGTGGGTTAAAGGACAGGGGGGATGACAGAAATGATCGGGGAAAGCTCAAAAAATTTTTTTTTTAACTGAAACGGCAGGGGAACCCAAAAAACCCCTGGGGGAAATAAAGTTTCCAGTGAACAAAAAACAAAAATGGCAACTCTCTGCTTCCATCATAACTACCCTTGTTTGATTTCCGTTCTTAGGGAGTTGACCCAGAAAGACGGGTTATTCATAGGGTTTTTAACGTCGACATGAAACAGCCCCAAACACAAAAAAGTTGCAAGTTTAACTTTTCGACAAAACTTCCTTTTCCTCCAACGTAAAATTTTAGTACACATCGGAGTAAAAGCTTAAACGAGGGGGACCCTAAAAACACAAGCAAAAAGGGCAAAAGTGCTGTGAGGGAACGCGTGCAAAAGAAAAAACCTAAAACCCAAAAATAGTATTGAGTAAGGTTTTGAAAAAATCGCGACAAAATTCATGCAAAAAAAGGTCGATCTTTTCCCAATGCTTTTGCGGGTGACAGAACTGCATGTTTTGGGAAAAACACATCTTTTATTGACACGACCACAACTACCCCGCAATATCATCTTCAAAGAAAAATTTCCCCCCAAACCGAAAAGGAACAGAAACCCCATTGCGGTTTGGCCCTTTGGGACCCCATTTAGACAATTTTCTGTGGGAAAAACCATCAAAAAAAAAACAATTGAAAATAGAAGTCGGGGAAACCGGGGCAAAGAAATAAAAACCTTTTCCCAGCAATGAAAAAATTTAAAAAAATTCACTTAAACCCAACCCTGAATACAGAGTGGAAACCCTGCAAAAAAGGGGGGAAAGAGGAACATGTACATGAACGCCCCATGCCCGACAATCAGAAAAAGATGCATTGCAATCTCAAAAAAAACCAACTAAAAACAAGAAGGAAATTAAATTGCAAAAGAACACTGCACAAATGATAAAGATTTCTGAAAAAAAACCCCGGGCTCTAGTCATCACAATGAATTAAAATGCATAAAAAGGAAGACTCAGAACAACAAAGAAAATAAAGCAAAAAAAAAGGGGAAAGAAAACCACAGAAACCCGAAAAAATTTATAAATTTTGGAAACACTCAAGAGAAAAAAACAAAAACCAAAGAAATGAAGATGGCCCCTCATACAAAAAAAACTGCTGCAACAAGGCAAAGAAAAAGGGAAAGGGGAAAGGGAACAAAAATAAAAACAACACCCGTGGGGTCAGATATTTTGGAAGAAAAAAAAAGAAAACACCCAAAGGGAAGAAATTTTCCATTTGGGTTCGCAAGAAAAAACGACTCAGGGGAAAAGACTTTTTAAATATTTACCCCAAATTTGAAAACCTGAATACCCAAAATTCAAAAGGGGAGAAACTTCCGCAAAAAAAAACGGGGGACAAAAAAACGAAGACAGAAAACAGGTAATAAAAGACGGGCTTTGGCAAACGAGCTAAAGAAACTGACGGGCAATAGAAGATCAAAGGGCCAACAATACGAGAAGAAAAGACCTTACGGAAAAAACGAAAAAACCCCCAAAGGGGTTAAATCCTATAAACCCGAGAGGGAAACGGAAAAAAAAAGGGAAACGGAGATCATCCCATCTTATTCAAGGGATATACGGAACAACAAGACAACAAAAAGGGGACGGCAAGGGAAGGAGAATAAAAACACATCCCATTACACAATTTGGATAAAAGGGAACAATAATAAATTTGGGAACTAGAGGCAAGAAAAAACCGCTACCCAAATAAACAAAAATTTCTGTCCCGGGGTCGAGATGCAAAGGGCACAAGGGAAAATTTCTAATTACACATTATGGGAAATGTATATGATTTCCCCCTTTAACCCCCCAAAACAACGAAATTTTAAAATCCCAACCGAAGAACAAGGGTTTGATTTTCCAAACCACGGACAGTCGCAAAAAGAAGAAAGAGGACATAGCGTTTGTTACCAAAAGCTCAAAAGTGAAACGGACAGTAAAATAATTGGAAAAACCCAAGTTAAAATAAGTAACTAAATAAAATCAACAGACACATTGTAATCAGTGACACTTAAAAAATCATTAATGTATTAAATTTTTATGAAATTAAAACGTGATGAAAAAAATTTTCCACTTATAGATTTTGCTAATTTAAATTACAACAAAGTACATAATAAAAACCCAGTAGGGGGAAAGAAAAATAAGTAACCTCTCATGGAAAAACTAATGGTTTTATAGGAAACATTGATGGTATTAAACAAACAAATACAAAACGGCATTTATTCAAAAAACCAAAAACATAATAAAGTGTTCCTGGGAAAAAACTCCCTTTAAAAATTAAACACAAAAATTTAAAATTTTTTCCCCACTTTTCACCTGGAGTTTTACTATTGTCGGGGAAAAACCCAAGAAAGCTGTAAGGGTCAGGGGGGATTTTTTAGTGTTTGTAAAAAAATTTAAAAAGAGAACAAAACAAATTTTTAACCACAAAGTAATTTGGGGAAAATAGTTTTTTGGGTGTCCCATACCAAATGGAACAAAAAGGGGGAAGAAAACTTATTAAGTTGCCCGCAATATACCGCCCCAATACTCATCAATTTGGAAAATAATGGGATTTGATATGGATTTAAATTTCAAAATAAATAGAACATTTTCGCTGAAAGGCAACATTTTTTTTTGTGGCGATTTAATGCTAGGAAAGGAACAATTTAAAGAAATTTTAAAGGAAAAAACTCAAAATTTATGATTGTTTTAAACCCCGGCACTAAAAATCAATTGAAAAAAATCATTTGATGCCCTAAAAAAACCATATTTTTCAAAAAAAAATGGTAAAATTTAAACAAAAATTGTACGGGCCCAAAAGCCTTTTTATTCAAATGGTAGGACACTTGGGGGTTTGGAAGGAAAATACACTTTTCATATACACCAAGGAAATAGTGGTTTGACTACTTTAAAATGTTTAAAGAAATTCCCCAAAATATAGTTGAAATGAAAATTATGGACCTAAAACCCCTTTTTTTAAACATTGTCCACTCATTTTAAACCCCTATATTTAACCCATAAATAAAAATGAAAAAAAAGACAGGGGTTTTTTCATAAGAGCACATTTTTACAAGCAAACCCAATGGCAAAAGGGAAAAATATGTAAAATTTTACTGGGAGATAACCCGTGATCTTTCTGTCCCTTTAAAAAAAAAAAAGCAAATTAGTGAATCATTACAAAAATTTAAAAAAACATATTGATGAACCAATCACAGTTGATTTTTGCCACTCTTTTTTGGAAAAGCTTACCAAAACATTAAAGAAAAGCGCAAAATTGGCAATTTCGACATAAGCTTTAACTAAAAGAAAAAACTAGAAAAAAAGCTCCCCAAAAAAAGTTTTTACCAAGACTTCAAAATTCGAAAACGAGAACTAAAAACTTTTAAAAAATGCACTAACAGAAATCCCCAAAATAAAACATTACAAAAAATAATTCACAAAATGAAAATAACAAACCCTTTTTTTGAAAAGGGAAAAAAAAGATTTATAAAAGGGCAGATTAAATTCAGAGTCCGAAATGTGCATATTTAAAAAGAAACCAAACAAGGTGGAAAAAATTAAAACAAATTTCATTTAAGCAATTTTCAAACGGGAAATAACCATTTTTGGGGATAAGTATCAAAGTTTGGGTAACCATTTACCAAAAACTTAAATTTGGGACAGAGAAAAAAGGGGAACAGAGGGAAAACAAAAAATAAATTTTAAATTTTGGGAAAAACCCCCCTTTTAAATTAAGTTACTCTGATCTTGATTTTTTTTTAAAATCATCCCAAAGAAATTTTAGATGTTTTAAAAACCATGGGGGGTAACAAAAAAAGCGGCTGAGAGATGGATTATTAAGAAAAATAAAAACTAGTTTAAACCCAAACAGGTGAAATAATTAAAAACTTTATTTTAAAATATTTTTTTTTTCTCCAAACATACCTGAAGCAAAGGGAAAAGGGGGAAAAAATTTTCCCCCTTCATAAACAAAGGGGATCCCCCTTTAACCTTCAAATTATCGAGGGAAAAAAAATTAAAAAATCTCTCAGTAATTTGTTCCCAATAAAAATCGCCGAATAAAAACTTTTTGGGGAAAAAAATCAAACTACTACAGGAGAACAAGCAGGCTTCGCAAAAAACCAGAACATCAGATCATCTATTTGTTTAAAAAAATTGTTGTGATATAATGAAAAGCAGAAAAGATCCCCCTTTGGTTTCTTTTTTCGACTTTTAAAAAACGTTCGTCACGTTTGGCATGAGGCACTTTTTTTTAAAAATACCTGAAAAA
>CM031595.1:68974664-68984664 GCA_018398815.1 Conus ventricosus | reverse complement strand
TCGACCAAAGGGATTTTATTGAAACAATCACAATAAAAATTGATGTTTATAACTACATTCTTTTGCTTGTATCCTTGATATTGTTCGGCAGCTTGGGGCCAGTCCAGGCATATCACATGCACCAAAATGTTGAGTAGAAGTGAAAGAATGCTCCAGGCACGGGATCATGTACCTTCCCTTTGCCCTTGGTGACGTAAGTACAAGAGAACAAATCGATGACTCTACTGTGCCTTGTCTCTGTGTTTTGTGTCGTCTCTGCCAGTGATCTGATTATGTCAGATAGTATATTTCACCGAAACAATTCCAACAGTCAGAGTCGGCGGTTTTCCATTCGGGGAATTGCACTGCCTAGTCAGATTTCGAGTCTGGCAGAGCCAAGTCCCCGGTGCCGTAGTTGTCTGGAAGGTCTGCCCTGCAGTGAAAGCAGACAACCGTCGTTCATGCTGAATTTGTACTTTCAATTGCGATTGAATTTCCGTTTTTCTCATTCCCTTCCGTACGTAATGTATGTTATGTCCCAAACTAAACTGGAGAAATTGTCAGAGAATTCTGCATTGCAGATGAAACGGTACCCCGCGAGTCAAACCAGATTGAAAATGTTATGTTCTCCATCCAGCGGCAAAGATATGTGTACGGACGAATTCACAATGCAACTAACTTCCAAGTAAAGAAGAAAACCGTGAATTTAAGTTTGAATTTAGCTTTAACAGTCCTTATGCTAAGCATCCAGCGGCAAAGATAAGTGTACGGACGAATTTACAATGCAATTAACTTCCATCTAAAGACGAAAACCGTGAATTTAAGTTTGAATTTAGCTTTAACAGTCCTTTAACTGTGATAACAAAGTAATGATTAAGGCCGCCAACAAAGACGTCTTCAAGCGAGCCGCTGTAATCTTAGAATCGGAAGCAGATGGTGCCACAGGTGGGTCATCATAGCCATAGAGACCGACATTTACAGCAGATGATGCCATAGGTGGGTCATCATAGCCATAGGGACCGACATTTACAGCAGCAGCAGATGGTGCCATAGGTGGGTCATCATAGCCATAGGGACCGACATTTACAGCAGATGATGCCATAGGTGGGTCATCATAGCCATAGGGACCGACATTTACAGCAGCAGAGGTTCTCCGTTCAAACGCAACGAGCCATATTCAAAACATATGACCCCATCCCCAGCTACCGCGGTCTCTATTGAGACCCATGACCATCAGTCTAGTTAGTGATTTGGGCAAATGCCCAGCGTGGACATTGCCGCGGAAACAATCGCCAGGAGCCAGAAGAGAGACTGTCCAGCACTGCCTTGGAGACGTAGGGCCAAGAAAAGGTTCTGTGCACAAAACGGCTTAATCCTTCCTGTACGTTGTCTGTGAAAGGTGTTTAACGTGTACACTTAAGCGCGTTATGCACTCCCGACCCCATCCACTTACTTCTCTCTACCCTAGCGCCCTTCCCCCCCCCCCCCCAACTTTTTCGTTTTGTTTTGTTTTTCTTTGTTTCAGATCTCTTCTAAGTCATTGTTAGAATGTCATTGTTGCCTGCACTCGCTTCCCTCTAAGCATTTATTTTCAGCCCACAAGCTTTTGTGCAATGTGTGAACACAGAGACCGCACATCACCCAGCCTCCTCATTCATTCTCTGGTTCAGTACTGTCCGGGCGGCATTCTCAGCCTAGCATTAAGCTCATCAGTTTGTTCCGCCTAATGTGGCAGACAGTATGTTTCACCTGGATGGGTCTGACCGCATGATGTTCCGTGCGGCCTTCAGAGCTAGTTCACATGGCTCGTGCAGGACGGCCTTTGAAGACATGACAGTTTCAACCGTTTGGTTCAGGTGGGGTGGGCGGGGTGGGGGATGGGTGCAGTCAGACATGACATAGGAGATTGCGAAATGAATTGTCTGCGATGGCACTGATAGCAGGCTAGTAAAGATTGAAAGTTTAGTGCCAGGGCCTAATGGCAGCAGGGTTAGCGCACTCACTGTCAGAGGTTCACTGTTTCTTGGGCACTGTGGTATGGAAGGCGGGAACTAACCACTTTCTTCCACCGACTTAGCCTACAGACTGAATCCGCTACAGACTGAATCCGCTATCCGTTTACTATTCCGTGGACAGAGGGCGTTTTCCAACCGTAAAAATCTGACTGCACGAGTGCTTGAAACTCACGGCCGTCAACTCTGCCTGACCATTTGCCTCAGGCCAGGCCAGAAACAAACTGACTGAACTCTACTAGCCAGTCATTTGAGAAGTTGGTATGGTAAAAACCTAAAGACATGATTATGTATGTTTTGATTTGTTCATATAATGTTTCGTACGACGTTTGTAGCCACGTGAATCTTTGTTGTATGTTTTGTTCTCTCACTTTCTTTGTATTTTCGCTGGTATTTGCTGTTGGAAGGGGGTTGGGGGGATGAACCTAAATTGGCATACTAGCCAAACGTACTGCTATAGTGACATATTAGCCAAACGTACTGTCATAGTGATACACTAGTCAAACATACTGTCATAGTCATACACTAGCCAAACATACTGTCATAGTGATACACTAGCCAAACATACTGTCACAATGACATACTATCTAAACAGACTGGTCATGTTATATACTAACCAAACATACTGTCATAGTGACATACTAGCCACACATACTGTCATAGTGACATACTAGCCAAACAAACTGTCATAGTGACATACTAGCCACACATACTGTCATAATGACATACTAGCCACACATACTGTCATGGTGATACACTGGTCAAACATGCTGTCATAGTGACATACTAGCTACACATACTGTCATGGTGACATACTAACCAAACAACGTGTCATAGTGACATACAAGCCAAACATACAGTCATAGTGACATACAAGCCAAACATACTGTCATTGTGACATACAAGCCAAACATACTATCAAAGTGATTTACTAGTCAAACAAACTGTCGTAGTGACATACTAACCATACATACAGTCATAGTGACATACTAACCATACATACTGTCATAGTGACATACTAACCAAACATACTGTCATAGTGACACACTAACCAAACATACTTGTCATAGTGAGATACTAAATATGCATACTCTCATAGTAACATACTAACCAAACATACCTGTCATAGTGAGATACTAAACATACATACTCTCATAGTAACATACTAACCAAACATACCTGTCATAGTGAGATACTAACCATACATACCTGTCATAGTGAGATACTAACCATACATACTCTCATAGTAACATACTAGCCGTTTGCCCTGGGCTTCCACGGGACCTGCTCAATCGTAAGGTTGTAACACCTATTGTTGTGGGTCTCCATGATAATGTCTGCGTATGCAGGACGTTTTGGTATCTATGCTTGCCGTCTGGGGAGCGCATATGCGTATGGTGCTTATAACACTGAAACATTCAGGTATTCGGTGACGTATTACAGCTGACTCTAACAGGATTAATCAAAGCTGGCTTTGCAGTACTAGTGAATCAGCCTGCAGGCATAATACCTTCAGACGTTTTTTTTCCAGTATGAATTTTCTTTTATTTGCGTTGAAAAAAAGAAAACATGAATCACAAACACTGGGTTTGTAGGGGTAGTCAAACACACACACACACACACACACACACACATGCAGACATGCACGCACGCACGCACGCACGCACACGCATGCCAGAGTCTTGGCACACAGAAAAAAAAGCCACAGTAAGACTCAACTTCGATAATCCATTTCGAACCAACTCAAGAGAATCTACTAACAGGAAGACCAATCGATCTTGGCTTATGTTGTACAAAACCATTTCCTCCCCATCTCTCTCTCTCTCTCTCCTCTCTCTCTCTCTCTCTCTCTCTCTCTCTCTCTCTCTCTCTCTCTCTCTCTCTTTCCATTAACACCCTCTTCCTTCCTATCTCTTTCCCGCACCATTCTCGCTCTCCCCATCCTATTTTCCTGTCTTTGTCTAACTCTACGCCCGCCTTCCGTCCTTTTTTTCTATCATTGTCCTTGTCTCATTATGTCTCTGTCTCTCTCTGTCTCCCTGTCTCTGTTTCTCTCTCTCTCTCTCTCTCTCTCTCTCTCTCTCTCTCTCTCTCTCTCTCTCTCTCTCTCTGTGTGTGTGTGTGTGTGTGTGTGTGTGTGTGTGTGTGTGTGTGTGTGTGTGTGTGTGTGTGTGTGTGTGTGTGTGTGTGTGTTTATGTTTCTGTCTGTTTTTCTGTGTCTGTCTGCCCCCCCCCTCCACACACACACGCACACACACACACACACACACACACACACACACACACACACACACACACACACACACACACACACACACACACACACACACACACACACACATCATCCAAGATGCTCTTCGGCTGCGACAATTTTTTCCTGGCGCTGCCAGGATTCCTTGCGGCAACATTCGGATGTGGGCGTTTCAGGACGTAACCTGTTTAAGACAGATGACTCACCCACATCGCTGAGGGACATTTATTCATTCTCCCACCCTCAAACTGGCTGACTGACTAAGTAACTGAGCAGCTAACTAACTAACTAACTAACTAACTAACTAACTAACTAACTAACTAACTAACTAACTAACTAACTAACTAACTAACTAACTAAGTGACTAACTCTAGAACAAGGAAACGTTAACAGAAACAGGCATGCTAGAAACGTCAACTTCACTGAACGGTGGATGCTCAGCTTTGGCAAGTTGCAACTTGGTGCCTGCTAGGTCTGCGCTGCATGTAACTAAAGGAAGGCAGTCTGGGTCTGGCACCTTGGCAGCCAGCAGGACGGCACTACAGGGGCCACGGAAATGAAACAGGGCGCCCCCAGTCTCCACGGCACAGCAATACCCATCACTCAGTAGACCCCCGCGGGAGATGAGTACACCCTGCCTCTTCTGCCAACAGAGGAATGTAGCGATGAAAAGGGACACGGCTGTAGATCATTCCAGGCGCCTTTTCTGTCTCTGTGGAGACAGAGTGAGAGAAAGAGGGAGGGGAGAGAGAGATGGGGGGGGGGGGGGGAGGAGAGGAGAGAACGAGAGAGAGAGAGAGAGAAAGGGGTGAGAGAGAGAGAGAGAGAGAGAGAGAGAGAGAGAGAGAGAGAGAGAGAGAGAGAGAGAGAGAGAGAGAGAGAGAGAGTAAGACCAGCAATGTTTGATTGATGGTGAAATGGATACGCTGAAAGCCTCTGCATCCCACGAGAGAGCAAAAGAACAAACTTTCTTTAGTGACTTGTCCTTTGTAGTTGTGTCCAGAGTGGATAGGGAAAAGGGAGGGGAAATAACGCAACATAATACAACATTAGCAAATGAAACAACAGCGCTGAGAAGTCATAAAAAAGGTAAACTGCACTTTTTTGGCACACATGTAGTAGCCGAAGCATCGTTGTTCGAGGCGAATGAATCCAGTAGTTTCTGAACATTAAGGGTTTTTTGACAGAAAGTCAGCAAGAGAGATTAATGAACTGGTTGATAACATTTATTTTCAAGAGTCACACATCAGCAAGGTGGTGCTTTTTCCAGTCTGGCCTTTGTCCCCTCAGGGACTGAAGAAATTAATACTCGAGCATTGTTACCAAACAGAGAATTACAGGCCAGTTTCTCTAACTTCAGTGGCCTGCAAACTCCTGGAACATATCATCTGTCGTCACCTTCGGAACCATATGGAGAGACACAACATACTGATAGACAGAAACCACGGCTTCAGATCCGGCTACTCCTGTGAGACGCAGCTGATTACCACAATGCATGATCTCTTCGAGTCCTACGATGCCGGGAAGCAAACCGATGTGGTGATACTGGACTTCAGTAAAGCCTTTGACACGGTACCTCACAAAAAGTTACTCCACAAACTCGATCATTATGGAGTACGAGGACCGATTCTTAAATGGCTCACCGACTTTTTGACGAAAAGGAGGATGCGAGTGGTACTGGAGGAAGAGGCATCAGGCGAGGTGGCTGTCGACTCTGGTGTCCCTCAGGGAACAGTGTTGGGGCCACTACTCTTTCTGTGCCACATCAATGACCTACCGGAAGTCAAAGTGAAGTCAAAAGTACGACTCTTCGCTGACGACTGCCTACTGTACCGCAACATCAACACCCTTCAGGACCACATCATCCTGCAAGAAGACCTGAGACACCTTGAGGACTGGGCCAAGAGATGGGGGATGCGCTTCAACGTACAGAAATGTTATATCCTGTCCTCCCGGTGCAAGTCTACCTATATGTACAGCCTCAATGGAGTCTTTCTGAAACAGGTTCAGCAAACCCCGTACTTAGGAGTGCTCATCTCAGATGACTTGAAATGGGGTCAACACACTGCCAATATTGCTCGAAAAGCTGCATCAACAGTGGACTTCCTACGCCGGAATCTCAGGAATTGCCCAAAGGAGTGCAGGCACCTGGCGTACATCGCACTGGTGAGATCCAGACTAGAGTATGCAGCTACAGTGTTGAACTCATATTACCAACAGGACATCGATAAGTTGGAGAGGGTACAGAGACAGGCAGCACGCTTCATCACAAAGGACTATAGGTCCAGCGAACCAGGTTGCATAAGCCGAATGCTGCGGGATTTGAATCTCTCCCCGCTGGCTGATCGTCGCAGACAGGCACGACCAGGCCTGATGTTCAAGATAGCGGGAAATCTCATCCCCGCCATCGCCCCCCCCCCCCCCCCCCCCCCCAAACTTCCTGACCCCTGTGAGTGCTGGCCGCAGACGGACACGACCGCCCCCCCCCCCCCCCCCCCCCCCCAAGTATGAGGACTTCGAAGTCTCCAATATTACCGAACACCGCGTGGTCAGAAACACTCGCGGCTTCAAACTACCTGTCTGTAACACAAGTCAGTACACTCACTCCTTCTTCGTGCAGACAGTGATGGACTGGAATCATCTAGAGGAGGATATCGTCAGTACAGGGTCTGCCAGTGCATTTACATCAGCACTTGGCAGATCAACATCGCCTGCCTACTAGCATCTTGACAGCAGTAGAGGTTTTAGCCAGCTTTTTTTTTTTTAAACCTGTAGATACCTGGTGTGGCTACTCACTGAGACCTGAACCCAGTGGAAGATTGTTAGGACAAAGTGGTGGGTTTTTAAACTATTTTAAAATTATTTTTGCGCTCTCCCTGTTCCGTCGTGCTTATAGTCGTTGATTGGCTCCTGCGACGTAATGATCCAGATCCAGATCCAGATCCAGTTACACAATATATAATACCGATTAAATCAGGAACGTAAGGATTCACACCTGGGAGAGAGAGAGAGAGAGAGAGAGAGAGAGAGAGAGAGAGAGAGAGAGAGAGAGAGAGAGAGAGAGAGAGAGAGAGAGAGGTTACCTAGGGGATAAAAAGCAGTCTCAATATTTCATCGTGGGTGAAATCTGTATCCAGGGTGGATTATTTTTTTTCAAAGCAGCTCTGTCTTTTTAACGCTCCGTCGCACAACTTCCACTACTCTGCCAATAATCAATCGTATTACATATCCTATCAAAGTGGTCTTTTTGGGGTACCTAAACAGGCGCATAAATAACCAGCAAAGCTTTCAGTACGTTGTGGGTGTTAGGACTCTTGAACTCACAGAGAAGCCTTGCCATCCATACATCATAGATGTGACACTGTGTGTGCCTCGTAAAAAAGCATGTTGCGCAATGTACTAAGACATCTGGACGTTGAAGTAATGTACCAAGACATCTGGACGTTGAAGTAATGTACCAAGACATCTGGACGTTGAAGTAATGTACCAAGCCATCTGGACGTTGAAGTAATGTACCAAGCCATCTGGACGTTGAAGTAATGTACCAAGCCATCTGGACGCTGAAGTCGTGGGTGAGACACTACCAGGCATCCTGGCCTTAAGGAGTAGCCTCGCTGTCACTGATATCAGGACAAGGAAGCTTTTTATAATTTTATTTGGAACTTGTAATAATTTATTAATAATTTCAAAATCACTTTCCTACATTTGTCGACCTGATAGTATGCTAGAAGTCTGAAATCAGGACAGAGAGGGTTTTTTTATCATTTGGAACTGCTAATATTTTTCTTTTAATTAAAAAATTATTTTTTACATTCATCAACCTGATAGTGTGCTAAAAAGTCTGTTTTGCTGTCAACCAAAGTTAAGTATTTCTCAACTTTTTTTCTTCAATAAGTGACTTAGATAACTGGCATTTTCACTCCGAAACTCTGAAACGACTCCAAAACTCTCAAAAATACTCTGCCCCCTCTCCCTCCTTCTTTTTCTCTTTCTCTGTCCCCCAAGAAATGGCTTTAATAAGATTACTACAGGCTCGTATGTTATGTACTGAGACGTGATTAGCTACGAAACTTTGAAGAGTAAACGTTTTAAAAGTCATTGAATCAAATCAAAGTCCATGATTACTTTGTATCGTGCCGATATTAAGTTGCCTCTGATTTAACGAAAGTTTGCACCCAATTTTTTATGTTAAAGTTTTCAGTGTGGGCAGGAGGAATCACTACAACAGTATCCATCCCTTTTGCTCATGGTCTTCGTTCGTTTTATGTGAACTAGTAGTACCCACGTACCAATGATACACAGCTCGGATGATGTGAAACGGGCACCTTCGTCCTAATCAATTAACAGGATAGATGTGGAGGTCGAACACCTGCGAGCTCTTGTTCTTCACCACCCAACCCCCCTCGCTCTCCCCTGTCCCCATCCTCTTTTTTTTTTTCTTTTTATTTCTTCTTTTTCTGTTATCGGTTTACTTACGTCTTACATTCTACGCTCTGAGGTATTTCTATGGTGAAGCTTATGTAGTGGAGAATGCACGGATGACGCGGTAATGCCTGAATAACTACACTGAAAATGCTTTCACTGCAAAAGACAAGTAAGTTGTGAACATTTGTTTTTTCCATGCATTTTTTTTTTCTAGTGACCAGAACATTGGATCAGTTCTGGTCACTTTCAGTTAGTTTATCCGACACCAGCAGGTGACATCAAGCAAATATCAGCGGCTGTTTCATCTAATCGCAGGAAAGTGGACAGCGTCTGGCAAATCAGGTAGCCTGATATATGTATTCACATGTAGTAACAGTTATCATCCAAAGAGACGGAAATTAAACAAAATCCAGCAGACAAGATTCTTATTCAGCTTCATTCCGCATACAATCCACTTCGCCCTCGATAGAAACATGATGTTATCGTGTTTAATAGACTGGTTCCAAAGAGGAAATCATTTCTGATCTTCAGCCATTATTTGCCCCTATGCAGCCAAAAATGAAACGTCCTCTGAATCGTAGAAACAAGCGTTGCGCGGGCACACACACACAACACACACACACACACACACCACGCACGCACGCACGCACGCACGCACGCACGCACGCACGCACGCACGCACGCACGCACGCACGCACGCACGCACGCACGCACGCACGCACGCACGCACGCACGCACGCACGCACGCACGCACGCACGCACGCACGCACGCACGCACACACACAAGCGCGCGCGCGCGCACACACACACACAACACACACACACACACACACACACACACACACACACACACACACACACACACATCCTTCTCAGTCTTAATGGATGTTTTCAAACCTTCTTTTCATTGTCAGGTGTGTGTGTGTGTGTGTGTGTGTGTGTGTGTGTGTGTGTGTGTGTGTGTGTGTGTGTGTTCTTTGTTTCTTTTGTTTGTTTGTTTCTTTCATCATCATGTTTGAAAACGTGAGCGGTGTGCCTGCCACACATGCGTAAGCCCGCGCATGTGTGCGTATATGAATGTGAATCTCGAACTCGTTTGAAAAGCTCATACAACTTGGAAGTGTGTCTGCCATTGAAAAGTGGGTGGGGATTTGAAGTGTGCACAAAGATTAGTGTTCGCGTTCGGGAAATGAAAGATGTAAAGCGTTTTGTTGTTTCTTCACAGTCGAACAAAATACAGATCATTGTCGCCTTTGGATAAGATTTCATCCGAGCCTAAAAGTTTACATAGTAGCCTATTAGAAAAGCTGATTCAAAAAAGTGTGTGTGTGTG
>CM031595.1:68969251-68974564 GCA_018398815.1 Conus ventricosus | reverse complement strand
TGTGTGTGTGTGTGTGTGTGTGTGTGTGTGTGTGTGTGTGTGTGTGTGTGTGTGTGTGTGTGTGCGCGCGCGCGTGCGTGCGTGCGTGCGTGCGTGCGTGTGTGCGTGCGTGCGTGCGTGCGTGCGTGCGCGCGTGGGTGTGTGAGTGCGTGTGCGTGCCTAGGTGAGTGTGTGTGTGTGTGTGTGTGTGTGTGTGAGTGTGTGTGTGTGTGTGTGTGTGTGTGTGTGTGTGCGTGTGCGTGCGTGTGTGCGTGCGTACGTGCGTGCGTGAGTGCGTGAGTGTGTGTGTGTGTGTGTGTGTGTGATTTAAGATTCAAGATTCAAGATTCAATAGTTTAATGCCTTTGAAAACCGTAACAGGTTTTATATGACACAAATAAATAGAGAAAAGATAAACGAAACCAAATGACGAAATACACATTTATGCTTGTTGTTGTATACAACTATCATCATGTTATATCAAGTTGTCCTTGTCATATATTTTACCTTATCGACACTTTGAAATAGCATGCACATATTTTGAGATCTCGCTGATAAGCATGTCATTTGATATTAAGATAGACGGCAGCGCATTTTGTATATTATATTTGTCTTTGATGTGTTCTAAAAACTGCCGCCTTATATCGTTATATTTAGTACATTTATCTAAGAAATGAATTTCGTCTTCTACTTCATTACATTCCAAACACAGTCTTCTTTCTCTTGGTGTCTTAGTATATCTACCTTTTTCTATTTTAAGATCGTGACAAGAAATCCTTAATTTACATAGTGCTTGTTTTTGATTGAAGCTTATGAAAGAGTTTGCTAAATATGGTTCCATTCTGTAATCTGTAGTAATATTGTCATAAAAGTTTAGTTTTGATTCTGTTTCTGATTTTTTTCTTTTCCAAAATAATACATATTCATCTTTTAGTTTATTCTTGACCACATAACACAACTTGTTAATATTAAAAGTATGCTGGTTATTCCAAACATGCTTCAATCCCATTAGGCTGAGAATTTGTTTGACAAATCTAAACCAAGGTGTTTGCTGATCTTCGTTGTTTAACATGTTAGTGTATATGATTTTAATAAGCGAGTTGTCTTCAGATTCTAAAATATGATGCCAAAACTTTATTATCTGATGAATTATTGTTAAGCTAATTGGAAAACTTCCGAGTTCTCCAATTACAGCTAAGTTTATAGCTTTTTGTGTACACCTACCATTTGCTTGAAGAACTTGTGTTGAGTATGTTCGTGTGGTAAACTATTTGAAAGGCAATGATTAAACAGATTATCTAAATTGAAATTATCATTTAATTTTAAGCAAAAAGGTAGCCATACATCCGCGTCATACATTAATATTGGTGAAATAAGACTATCAAACAACTTTAGAACAAGTTTAAAATCAATATTTTGATTTTTAAACGCTCTTTTTAAGGAATATGTTGCTTTATTACCTTGGTTACTTAGATGTTCCGCTGCGATGTCAAGTTTTCCTGATTTATGAAATATTATTCCAAGATATTTGTATTGTTCTGCTGTTTCAATGAAATTTGTACCACATTTAAAAAATAAACGACTTTTGGGTTCTGTTTTGGAAAATATTAGTATTTTCGTCTTTTCGATGTTAATTAGTAACCCCCACTCTTTACAATATAAATGTAATTGGTCTAATTTTGATTGTAAACCTAGTTTCGATGTTGCAAGGAGTACAAGGTCGTCTGCATACAATAAAGCAGATACTCTTGTATTGCTTGAATGATCCAGTGATGGTGATTCCTCAGTTGGAATCTTGTTTGTTAGATCGTTTATAAACATATTAAATAATGTTGGACTCAATGAGTTTCCTTGCAAAATTCCTCTTCGTACATATACTGAATAGCAGGCTCCGTTTTTACCAACTGAAAAGATTTGTGCATTTGTGTGTGTGTGTGTGTGTGTGTGTGTGTGTGTGGTGTGTGTGTGTGTGTGTGTGTGTGTGTGTGTGTGTGTGTGTGTGTGTGTGTGTGTGTGTGTGTGTGTGCATGTGTGTGTCTGTCTGTGTCTGTGTCGGTGCATGCTCTTACGTGCATGAGCATACGACCTTTTTCTGTTGCATGTATTTTCTGCAGTGTATCAGTGTATTTGAAAGTTCTTTGAGCTCTCTTGTGACAGAGCTCTCTACGTACGCATTTAACTAATTAACATCATCATCATTATTTTTCATCATGATGACGATGATAATGACTGTCATAGTCTTCATTACCTACAAGTATGTACTGACATCACTCCGTTGACGAATCCCGTCGAGCTGTCATGACATCAGTCTTAATGAGACTTTTGTGGTCGAATGGGCAATGCAGAAACATGCAATGTCATAACTTGAGAACTTCCTGGTTCCTGACGAGCCGACCTGCTGTGGAACCGAGAGAAAAGAGCATCTGGAAATATGTTCATGCGTCATAAAATCGATAACGTGCGTATCGTCTAGTCCTGTTGTTTGGCTTCTTCGTTATTTAATGATGGGTAATTAATAAACAACATGTTCTTTTTCATACGGTATTTTTCTTTGTTTTCGTTTTATTTTTAGATTAAACAAGAGAAACAATAGCCCGCTGACTTCGAGAGATCTGTATACATTTAAAAAATGTAACAGTGATATTAATTGAAAAATTTAAAAGAAAATGAAACAATGAAAAAAGGCCAAAAGGACAGTCACATTTGTTTTCATCGCTGAAGACTTGAAGCCGGCCACATGACTGCAAGTCAATGCTTCTCAGCGTTACCCAATCACCTAACACACATTTAGACAGAGGAACACCGATCACACAAGAAAAAGTATTGCCGTGTGTTGTCTCCCCGGCGACACCAAGGCCCAGGAGATACAGACACCTGCAGTGAAGGCAAGGAATTCCATTGAAACAGTCTGCAAGGCCCAGGAGATACAGCACAGACACCTGCAGTGAAGGCAAGGAATTCGATTGAAACAGTCTGCAAGGCCCAGGAGATACAGACACCTGCAATGAAGGCAAGGAATGCGATTGAAACAGTCTCATTCTAATTTATAGCATTACAAATTTACGTATCACAAGTGCGACAACAAGATCATGGCTAATACGACCCTCAGTGATCTATCTATCTATCTATCTATCTATCTATCTATCTATCTATCTATCTATCTATCTATCTATCTATCTCTCTCTCTCTCTCTCTCTCTCTCTCTCTCTCTCTATCTATCTATCTGTCTGTCTGTCTGTCTGTCTGTCTGTCTGTCTGTCTGTCTGTCTGTCTGTCTGTCTGTCTGTCTGTCTGTCTTTCTTTCTTTCTTTTTATCTTTCTACCTGTCTATCTGTCTATCTGTCTGTCTATCTTGCTTCTGAATTTTACAATTGATATTCCTGTTATTTTTTTTCTAATCTATGGAAATCTCTTGAAGTCATTGTCCTGGTTTGTTTTTGTCTTTGTTTGCATTTGTTTTTAAACAAGTTCACTTGGAAGATCAGAAGCTGGCACTGCGTGTAAGATGGGAGGAGAATAACTTGTCATGCCGGTCTTGGACAAAATCTGCAGCATCAAAGTAAGGACATGGATAAAAGTTAATTAGGCTGCAAATTCAATCATTATCAGACCCTTAACGCTGGAGTCACCGGGCCACCACGTGAACAGGCAGCCCTCCTCATCCTCGTTATCTTCTCAGGGACTAGCCAAAGGTCAGCGGTTACAATAGGTTACCGCAAATGCTCTCTACCGCGAGAATACATTACCGCAAAGTCGTATATTACGATACCGCAAAAAGACTTGCTACTTTACCGCAAATAGATTTTGTTGATTTCTGTAGCCTTTTAGCACAGGTACCACTGTCCTATGATTCACCAGCTACTTGATTCAAGTACAATTAGAACTGCATGGCAGCGAGACACTCTGAGTTGTAATAACGAGTGATATATGAATACTGTTCATGGAAATACATCGTCGCTGTGATGTTTATTCACTACCGCAGTTCAGAGTTTATCTGCCTTCATCACCCTTCACTCTTGTGGTCAAAGCGTTCTAAGTGCATGATTTATTCTCCACACCCTAGCATATTTGCGTTCATGGACAAGCTGAAAGTCCAACAGAGCAAAACGTACATGAAAATCAGAGCAGCAAATTCAGGCGTACTTGCACTCGCCCGCCGAGACGTGGAGAAGCAGAACAACCTGCTTGAAATACAGGCAGCCTATCAGCATGGAGCCATTATATTACTCAGTCAAACTATGTGTGGAGACTGGCACTAAGGTACCAGCCCGTCCGAATGTGATGACGCTCTCCAGCTGATGTGATGCTGAACTGTGATTGATTTTTAATGCCAAATTTTACTGTTAATGTTTAATTAAATTCAGAGACAAAGTAGTAGATGCTGAACGTGATTTTGAATGCAAGGGTTTTTTAAGGTACCCTTTTAAATGCCAAATTCAGAGACAAAGTACTGTGGTACAGTCAAAAGTACCTGTTGAACAGATTTGCGGTAACGTATTCCTGCAGATTGCGGTTTTGTAGCATCGGTTTGGCGGAAATGATATACCCACTTACGCTATAATGTGGCTTTTTTTGCGGTAACGTGGTGCTACCAGGTCAGCATTGTCCGTTCCTGGATGTTGTCTTTCCACCTCTTTCTTCGTCGGCTCCGTCTTCTGTTTCCTGGCACGGTGCTCTGCAAGACGGCTTGCTCCTGCAAGGCCGGATGATGTCAGTTTTGTTGTTGTTGTTGAGTTTACCTTCAGGCTGATGGCATCTCTTCAGCTGTTCTTTGTACTCACTGCTCTGCACCATTTATAAAGTCTGTTGTACGTGTACTGACTGTTGCCCAGTTAAGTGATTGCACAGCCATTAACCTGCTCTTTGAGACATGACTGTGCTGTATTCCGCGGGATTGTATTGTGTTGTGTTGTGCTGTTCTGTGCTGTGCTGTGCTACGTTTTGCTGTTTTGTGTTGTGTTGTTCTGTGCTGTGTTGTTCTGTGCCGTGTTGTTCTGTGCTGTGTTGTTCTGTGCTGTGTTGTTCTGTGCTGTGTTGTTCTGTGCCGTGTTATTCTGTGCTGTGTTGTTCTGTGCTGTGTTGTTCTGTGCCGTGTTGTTCTGTGCTGTGTTGGTCTGTGCTGTGTTGGTCTGTGCTGTGTTGGTCTGTGCTGTGTTGGTCTGTGCCGTGTTGGTCTGTGCTGTGTTGTTCTGTGCTGTGTTCTTCTGTGCTGTGTTGGTCTGTGCTGTGTTGTTCTGTGCTGTGTTGTTCTGTGCTGTGTTGTTCTGTGCTATGTTGGTCTGTGCTGTGTTGTTCTGTGCTGTGTTGGTCTGTGCTGTGTTGTTCTGTGCTGTG
>CM031595.1:68961751-68964251 GCA_018398815.1 Conus ventricosus | reverse complement strand
CTACCCTGAAAATGATGCTGTCTTTTCGCCAGAAACTGTTTCACATTTGAGACTAAATAACCTTTCTTAATGTTTTTTTTTTTCTTTTTACAGTAATTTATATTCAACTGTTCTCCCAAATTAATTTTCAATGAATCCCTCGAGAGGTGTATATGTACAAAATGCTGTTTGTTGTATTTCCCATATCCATGATAAAAAGAATGACACTCAGATCTTTTTCAGATTTCTCAGATCCACAACAACAACAAAAACGATAAGACAATAATACGGCGTATCAGATCTGTAGGAAGAAATTTAAAAAATATCAAGGAAAAAAAAAAGGAAGAAAAGAGACTGAGAGAAGAAAAAGAAGGAACAGAAGAAAGAATAACAGGGTGCTTCATGGAGTGCTCGCAGGTTCGGCAAAAGAAACAAATGAATAAAGACAAGATGAAAGCTGCAATAAGTTGATATGTCAATGGGGAGCTTTGTCCAGAAAGGCATACATTTGTGAAGAGAAAAGCCGGAATTTTATTATTTTATCGAACGGAAAAAACACACGATGGGAGACGATAGGAAGGGGAGGGGGTAGTTGGGGGAGAGGAGGAGGGAAGGGCGAGCGGGGTAGAGGAAGGGGTGGAGGGATTGGGGTTGGTAGTAATGGTGAAGGTGGGGGTTTGGATGGGGTAGAGCTGGGAGGATCACCGCTCAAGAAGGATTAAATGCAACGCACAAACTGCCCCACATTTCCAAGATCTGCCGTTAATTCTCTGATCAATTCTTGGAGCTGACGCACACTGCAAGACAACACCCCGGCTATCTAAGTGAGTAAGAGAGAGACACTTTGACACTTTGATATTTTATTGTCATTACCAAACAGGTCTTTTGACAAGGGGGAGAGGTAACAGAACAATAACATTTCCCTCTTCCTTTCCTGCAAACAAATAGTACACATTCATTCCTAAGGTGCAACAAATCAAAGGTTAAAAACAAATAAATTCATAACATTTACTTATGTCCTCACGCACAGGAGTAGTGCAATTAAAAAATAAAAATAAAAATAAAGACTAACTCGACCATCCACTCGTTCAAATGATGACAATGTATCTTACTGATCTCTTCCACTTGCGATGGATGATAATATTCATTCAGATATCTCTTATAATGCATTATGTTAAATTTCACTATCCTCCATCTGTCTAATTTTCAATGCTTCTGCGATGAATTTCGCAACTGATTTAATTACAAGTTCATCATCTGATGATAACACGACTGCAACATTTTGTCTTTTCGCTATATCTAACTGGAAAAGTGAACAATTTGTCCGCACTTCATTATAAGCAGTACAGTGGAACAGAAAGTGTTCTTCGTCATTAATAATGTGTCTACATGCAGGACAAGGAGATTCTGTGGATGTTTCACATTCAAACCATCTTTTGTTCGCATTAAAACCTAAAGTTCTCAACCTAAATCTTGCGTAATTTATTCTGTGCAATCTATCTGTTATGACATTGAGAAACTTTTCAGAATGAAACACATTCTTAAATGAGAAAAAACCAGCGATATTTTTCTTTACTTTCCATATCTGAGTGCCAATTCTGTTTAAAAGAACAAATAAGCCTGTCTTTAAATTCCGCAATAAACTGATGCTCATTCCTACTTCCTGGGCCATCCACACTATTCCAAAACCCTGTTCTGAAAGGACTTTCTTTACTTTATGAGCCCAGTTTTCTTTACCTTTTTCCATTTCTAAAAGCATCATATCATAGGCTTGCCTGCTAAAACGGGACTGGGGTAGCTTCAAGATCTTCAACCAGTACTTAATACATTTCACAATGTAAGAGTAAGAGAGAGAGAGAGAGAGAGAGAGAGAGAGGAGAGAGAGAGAGAGAGAAGAGAGAGAGAGAGAGAGAGAGAGAAATGAATGAATGAATGAATGATTTATTGAGATAAGCTTACAAAGCCCATTCTTAAGGGGAGGATTCGGAGGGATGGGGGCTGTACATAACTATCAAGGAATAAACACACGCAACACGTGCTAGAATACAACATCGCGATGAGGAAACCAGATCACGGAAGATATTGATTTGAATGCGACTGTCAACATATCAACGCGTCTATCCACAATCACTAGGATTTCCGTCGTTGACAGCCTGGGTATCGGCAGAAGCCATTTTCACATCTTCTCTCGTAGCAAAGTGAAAGCTGTCCATCTTTCTGGTCATTTCTGCAGACATGCCATTATATCAGAATGAGCATCCTGCGGTCGACTGACCTGCGAAATGTCTTCGGGATCATCTCTGCACACTGAATCATGATCGCCCTCGGTTCCCATCTCTTCCTCTTGTTCGTTTTGCGTGGAAGTAACTGGTGGCCTGTCATGTTCACAGAACACGTCACGGAATTCTTCACCACAAGCTTCATCCCCACTTGGCTCGACCGACACAATATCCAACATGAAATCTTCATCGTGTCCGGTTGTCACAGTTGGTGCGTCACACTGTCCCATGCTGATTTCCTT
>CM031595.1:68949251-68956751 GCA_018398815.1 Conus ventricosus | reverse complement strand
GCCTCTGCCACCTTTCTGCTCTCCTCTGCCATTCTATCTGGCGTCAACTAGGGCAATTGGTTGTTCTATTGATTATTTGGCTGGTTGTTTGACGAAGGCATTGACGATCCAAAAGACTGACTGACTGATTGATTATTTGACTGGACAACTGATTGATAGACGACTGATTAATTGATTGATTCATCGATGAACCGGAGGATCGTTTTGATCGATTACTGATCGATTGTGTGAATGAACGAATAAATGATCTGTTGGTCGATTGATTGATTGATTCAGAATAGAAAAATGGACGATAGATGGCTGGCTGGTTGGATGGATAGAGAGAGCGATGAATGGATGTCTGAACTGTGGATGGATGGATAGATGGATGGATGGATGGGTGATGAATAGATGGATGGAAGGAATATGGATTGATAGATGGATGATGGATGACAGATGGATGGATGAAGGGAGAGAACGATAGGTCTAGTCGGCAGACTGATCGATCGTTTAATTTATTGATTGATTACTTGTTTGCTTAACTGTTTAATTGCCTGTTCAACGTCAACGTCTAGACTAATTTGTTTATGACATAATGCCTGTTATTTCTATTGTTAAATTATTTACTTCTTACTCTGTCTTGATTATTATTGGCACTATCAAGATTATAAAGTTAAAACAACATACTCTAGATCTGAATATTGTATCCTCTCGCACACTAAGCCCATGGTGCTTAATATAAATCACCCACAGACACACAGACACATACACACACACACACACACACACACACACACACACACACACACACACACACACACACACACACACATACACACACACACACACACACACACACACACACACACACACACACACACACACACACACACACACACACACATTCGTTTAATCCATCCAGCATCTGACGATATGCTCCTGCCTTATTTGAAGTTGGACACAGATGAATACGATCGCGCGGAACATGGATCGGCATTGAAGTGGGAAAAAAAAGAGAGAGAAAAAAACAGCAGCCCGGAAAAGACTTGGCTTATGACGAATAGCACGTCGATGATTCTGCCCTGGGGTTCTCAAGTAACGTCTGAATGATACATTAGATTTGTGCAGATCGCACTGATCTATTCATGATCGACCTGCGGTTATCTGAAGCAGAGAGTATGCGGGAAAATAATTGGCTGCGAGTGCGTGCACTCTTGGCCCGGCTTTATTCAGTGGAGTGATTCACGATTCATATCAGCTGTCCCGAAAAAAAGGGGCATGCTATGAGAGAGAAAAATAGTTCTGCACAAACCTGTTTTACACGTCACATGCCTTCTAACTTAAAGGTTTTTTTTTTTTTTTGCCACATTCTGTTCACTCCAGCTCTGTTTTCTCAATGCTGTTCACTCCATCTCTGTTTTCCAATGCTGTTCACTCCAGCTCTGTTTTCCAATGCTGTTCACTGCACCTCTGTTTTCCAATGCTGTTCACTCCAGCTCTGTTTTCCAATGCTGTTCACTTCAGCTCTGTTTCCCAATGCTGTTCACTCCACCTCTGTTTTCCAATGCTGTTCACTCCAGCTCTGTTTTCCAATGCTGTTCACTTCAGCTCTGTTTTCCAATGCTGTTCACTCCAGCTCTGTTATCTCAATGCTGTTCACTTCAGCTCTGTTTTCTCAATGCTGTTCACTTCAGCTCTGTTTCCCAATGCTGTTAACTCCAGCTCTGTTTTCTCAATGCTGTTCACTTCAGCTCTGTTTTCTCAATGCTGTTCACTTCAGCTCTGTTTTCTCAATGCTGTTCACTTCAGCTCTGTTTTCCAATGCTGTTCACTCCAGCTCTGTTTTCTCATTGCTGTTCACTTCAGCTCTGTTTCCCAATGCTGTTCACCCCAGCTCTGGTTTCCAATGCTGTTCACTCCAGGTCTGTTTTCGAATGCTGTTCACTCCAGCTGTTTTCCAATGTTGTTCACACCAGCTGTTTTTCAATGCTGTTCACTTCAGCTCTGTTTATTCAGTGCTGTTCACTCCAGCTCTGTTTTCCAATGCTGTTCACTCCACCTCTGTTTTCCAATGGTGTTTGCTCCAGCTCTGTTTTCTCAATGCTGTTCACCCCAGCTCTGTTTTCCAATGCTGTTCACTCCAGCTCTGTTTTCCAATGCTGTTCACTCCACCTCTGTTTTCCAATGGTGTTCGCTCCAGCTCTGTTTTCCCAATGCTGTTCACTCCAGCTCTGTTTTTCTCAATTCTGTTCACTTCAGCTCTGTTTTCCAATGCTGTTTACTCCAGCTCTGTTTTCTCAATGCTGTTCACTTCAGCACTGTCTTCCAATGCTGTTCACTCCAGCTCTGTTTTCTCAATGCTGTTCACTTCAGCTCTGTTTTCCCAATGCTGTTCACTCCAGCTCTGTTTTCTCAATGCTGTTCACTCCAGCTCTGTTTTCTCAATGCTGTTCACTCCATCTCTGTTTTCCAATGCTGTTCACTCCAGCTCTGTTTTCCAATGCTGTTCACTGCACCTCTGTTTTCCAATGCTGTTCACTCCAGCTCTGTTTTCCAATGCTGTTCACTTCAGCTCTGTTTCCCAATGCTGTTCACTCCACCTCAGTTTTCCAATGCTGTTCACTCCAGCTCTGTTTTCCAATGCTGTTCACTTCAGCTCTGTTTTCTCAATGCTGTTCACTTCAGCTCTGTTTCCCAATGCTGTTCACTCCAGCTCTGTTTTCCAATGCTGTTCACTCCAGGTCTGTTTTCGAATGCTGTTCACTCCAGCTGTTTTCCAATGTTGTTCACACCAGCTGTTTTTTCAATGCTGTTCACTTCAGCTCTGTTTATTCAGTGCTGTTCACTCCAGCTCTGTTTTCCAATGCTGTTCACTCCACCTCTGTTTTCCAATGGTGTTCGCTCCAGCTCTGTTTTCTCAATGCTGTTCACCCAGCTCTGTTTTCCAATGCTGTTCACTCCACCTCTGTTTTCCAATGGTGTTCGCTCCAGCTCTGTTTTCCCAATGCTGTTCACTCCAGCTCTGTTTTCTCAATGCTGTTCACTTCAGCTCTGTTTTCCAATGCTGTTTACTCCAGCTCTGTTTTCTCAATGCTGTTCACTTCAGCTCTGTTTTCCCAATGCTGTTCACTCCAGCTCTGTTTTCTCAATGCTGTTCACTCCAGCTCTGTTTTCTCAATGCTGTTCACTCCATCTCTGTTTTCCAATGCTGTTCACTCCAGCTCTGTTTTCCAATGCTGTTCACTCCACCTCTGTTTTCCAATGCTGTTCACTCCAGCTCTGTTTTCCAATGCTGTTCACTTCAGCTCTGTTTTCTCAATGCTGTTCACTTCAGCTCTGTTTCCCAATGCTGTTCACTCCAGCTCTGTTTTCCAATGCTGTTCACATCCAGGTCTGTTTTCGAATGCTGTTCACTCCAGCTGTTTTCCAATGTTGTTCACACCAGCTGTTTTTCAATGCTGTTCACTTCAGCTCTGTTTATTCAGTGCTGTTCACTCCAGCTCTGTTTTCCAATGCTGTTCACTCCAGCTCTGTTTTCCAATGGTGTTCGCTCCAGCTCTGTTTTCTCAATGCTGTTCACCCCAGCTCTGTTTTCCAATGCTGTTCACTCCACCTCTGTTTTCCAATGGTGTTCGCTCCAGCTCTGTTTTCCCAATGCTGTTAACTCCAGCTCTGTTTTCTCAATGCTGTCACTTCAGCTCTGTTTTCCAATGCTGTTTACTCCAGCTCTGTTTTCTCAATGCTGTTCACTTCAGCTCTGTTTTCCCAATGCTGTTCACTCCAGCTCTGTTTTCTCAATGCTGTTCACTCCAGCTCTGTTTTCTCAATGCTGTTCACTTCAGCTCTGTTTTCCAATGCTGTTCACTCCAGCTCTGTTTTCCAATGCTGTTCACTCCAGCTCTGTTTTCTCAATGCTGTTCACTCCAGCTCTGTCTTCCAATGCTGTTCACTCCAGCTCTGTTTTCTCAATGCTGTTCACTTCAGCTCTGTTTTCCAATGCTGTTCACTCCAGCTCTGTTTTCCAATGCTGTTCACTCCAGCTCTGTTTTCCAATGCTGTTCACTCCAGCTCTGTTTTCTCAATGCTGTTCACTTCAGCTCTGTTTCCCAAGGCTGTTCACTTCAGCTCTGTTTTCCAATGCTGTTCACTCCAGCTCTGTTTCCCAATGCTGTTTTCTCCAGCTCTGTTTTCCAATGCTGTTCACTCCAGGTCTGTTTTTTAATGCTGTTCACTCCAGGTCTGTTTCCTAATGCTGTTCACTCCAGGTCTGTTTCCCAATGCTGTTCACTCCAGCTCTGTTTTCCAATGCTGTTCACTCCAGCTGTTTTCTCAATGCTGTTCACTCCAGCTCTGTTTTTTTTTTTAAATGCTGTTCACTCCAGCTCTGTTTTCTCAATGCTGTTCACTCCAGCTCTGTTTTCTCAATGCTGTTCACTCCAGCTCTGTTTTTCTATATTTTTTTTCCAATGCTGTTGGCTCCAACTCTTCCAAACACAGCTAGACACAGAAGACCATGGCACATAAGGGCAAGGCATAAAGGTGCCTCAGAATCTGATTCCTTTTGATGATGATCACTTAGGATGATGTAAATAATGCTGTTGTATGCGTTTTCGCTCTGAGACTGTAGAACCGGGCTGTAGGCCATGCTTCTTTTCGAACTATGCATACTGGCGCACGCCACACCCGAGAGATGCAGACACCTGCAGTTTTGGCCAGGCAAAGAAAGAGAAACTCTCAGAGATGCGTATATACAGTGGATCAAACAGTGTGGTTCTTAGTCTTTCCATATTATGAACCCATAACACACCCGTTTTAGACTGGAGGCACACAAAAGAAAACAAAAGTAGATTTGTGCCTCTTCTGGGACACAAACGCACGACCTCCTGGCCCATTACCCACGATGCAAACCACTGTACCACACCTTTCCTCCTCTCCTCTCCGCCCTCCCCTCCCAACGTCCTGTACCTCATCCAGGTGTACGAATATAACGATTGCAATCGCCCACATGACCTTTTTAGGTGTGTGTGTGTGTGTGTGTGTGTGTGTGTGTGTGTGTGTGTGTGTGTGTGTGTGTGTGTGTGTGTGTGGTATGTGTGTGTGTGTGTGTGTGTGTGTGTGTGTGTGTGTGAATTTTCTTTTTTAATGTAGGCCCGTGATCAAACAGTTAGTGCATTTGCCTGCAGTGCTGACGATTTTGAGTTCGAACCACTGATAAGGCTGGATGTTTTCGTCTTTTCTCTGTCCACCCAGCAATAAATGGGTACATGCTTCAGTACAGGGAAGGTAAAAGGCGGCGGAAGGAAAGGGAAGGGCTCGGCCTTGCATAATACGTGCCCCAGACATGGTGAACCTCGGAAAGTTCATTGCCCCTACGGCCAGTACGCTATGCGAACTGTAACCCCCCCCCCCCCCCCCCCCCCCCCACACACACACCTTTTTAAAAAAAAATCCCTCTTCTTGTAATATCATGAACTTGTGAAAATAAGTTAACTAAATCTGTCATGCATTTTGTTTTATCGTTTTGATTTTTTCTTCTTCAGATATTGTGTATAGCGCCATGAGATTCATAGTTTTGCAAACTTTGCCGAGATAGGTAAATGATTTCTGAGGTGAACGCATTTCTGGGGCATTATCTGTTGACAAAACTCCCCGTACTGAAATAGTTAGCGCTTAATTTTTAAAGAATCCGACAGTGTGGTGTGTGTGTGTGTGTGTGTGTGTGTGTGTGTGTGTGTGTGTGTGTGTGTGTGTGTGTGTGTGTGTGTGTGTGTGTGTATGTGTGTGTGTGTGTGTGTGTGTGTTTGTGTGTGTGTGTGTGTGTGTGTGTGTGTGTGTGTGTGTGTGTGTGTGTGTGTGTGTGTGTGTGTGTGTGTGTGTGTGTGAGACATGTGTGGGTGACGAATGGAAATGCATTTTTGTTCTTTCCCACAAGCATCACTGCAATTCTGTAGGTTTCTTGTCTGTATTCACGTGTGTAACTCTGTGTTTTTGCGCATGCGTCTTTGTCGGTAGCCAGTCAGCGTTACTGATTGTTTTATCCTTTTTTTAACTCTCTCTCTCTCTCTCTCTCTCTCTCTCTCTCTCCTCTCTCTCTCTCTCTCTCTCTCTCTCTCTCTCTCTCTCTCTCTCTCTCTCTCTCTCTCGCTCTCTTTCAACAGTCCTGGTCGTAGCAAAGAAGGAAGGTAATTCTCTCTCCTCTCTCTCTCCTCTCTCTCTCTCTTCTCTCTCTCTCTCTCTCTCTCTCTCTCTCTCTCTCTCTCTCTCTCTCTCTCTTACAGAGTGATAGTAAAAACAACTTAAAATATATTGCTAAATTTATCGCAGAAGCAAATATTCTTCGAAAAAAGGAAGCTTTTCAATACTTAAGTAGAATTAATGTTCTTTCTTATTAAGTCCTATTGTCCTCTCAACTGATTGACTAGGCCTGTTGGTCGCTTGCTATTTGTGATGTTTACTAATTTCTATTTGCTTTCTGATTCTCTTTCATTTTGATTTTTCTTAATTTTGTTCAAGCAGTGTTCCCCATGTCAAATAGCATTCATTGTCATTGTCATTGTCATTGCCTCTCTCTCTCTCTCTCTCTCTCTCTCTCCTCTCTCTCTCTCTCTCTCTCTCCTCTCTCTCTCTCTCTCTCTCTCTCTCTCTCTCTTAATAACTAATACACTTCTTCATCCTCCTCACCACCATTTGTGATCATAAAAGATTCAAACTGCGAGCGCACCGCATGCGCAAAATAAAGACAAAAATATAGCAGGAAAGGAAAAAAAAATCGAAACGAAGCACATCAGCATTTAGCAACCACCAGGCCCACAAAGCCTAAAAGCAAAGAAGCACTGAGCAAAATGTAAACACTCGGGAAAAAAAGCTTTAAAAGCAAGCAAAGATTGAGCGACAAAGGCGGCTGTCGGCACTCATAATTCACAATTAACAGACGCTGAAGCAGCAAGACATTCAAGGGAATGTAAGCGCTCACAAAAAAGAAAAGAAAATGTAAACAAAACAAATAAGCAAACGAAGCAGAAAGACGACTGCAAGTAGTAGCTATTTACTAAACTCACAGCCATTTAAGCAACAAACACCCTGACATATGAAAGCAACTTGACATACAATCACAAACAACAGACAGTTACAAACAGGCAAACGAAAACCCAACACGCACATACACACACACATACGCACACACACGCACACCCACGCATGCACGCATGCACGCACGCACGCACACACGCACCCACCCATCCACACCCCCCCCCCCCCCCCCCCACACACACACACACACAATATCATACACATGGGACACTCGTCTGTCTATCTGAATTTTATGTCTCACTCTTATCTAAAAGTAGATGAATACGATCGGACAGAATACGGTTCGGCAGTGATGTGTAAAAATAAATAAAAAAAAGAAGAAAAAAAAAAGAAGAAAAAAAAGAAAAGAAAGATCAGCCTCCAAAAAGGCTTAGCGCATAACGAATGGAATATAGATGATTTTGCCCTCGGTCATCAAGCAACACCAGAGTG
>CM031595.1:68906751-68919251 GCA_018398815.1 Conus ventricosus | reverse complement strand
TCCCTTTGCCGCCAACATCAGAAAGATTGTATTTTTGATCGTTTTTAGGGGGGTACGTGTTGTTAACGGTTTTTAACGGTCATAAATAAACTGTGTAGAAACTGTCCAATGACCCTATGTTACTCGGGAGATGTCCCTCTAGGTTCGATGTACCTGTGCAATGTCACAACGGCCATTTGATGAAAAGCAGAGGAAAAAGATGTCTTTGAAACCGTTATAAACAGTTTGTAACGGTTTTTAACGGTTTTCTTTTTTTAGAGATTAGTCCAAAACCATCCTTGGGTCACAACAGACGTACCTGCTAAATTTCAAGAAGATCGGGTTCTAAACAGTTTCTTTTATAGGTTTTTGGTGTTTTTAACGTTTTTAACTGTTATAAATAACGTTTTTTAACTGCCAAATAACGGTTCTAATTTTAGAGAAGTAGTCCTGTACCTGTGCAATGTCACAACGGCCATTTGATGAAAAGCAGAGGAAAAAGATGTCTTTGAAACCGTTATAACAGTTTTTTAACGTTTTTTAACGGTTTTATTTTTTAGAGATTAGCCCAAAACCATCCTCGGGTCACAACAACGTACCTGCCAAATTTCATTACAATCGGTTGAGCCGTTTGTGAGTCTATAGCGTACACAGACACACACACACACACAGAATTTGCCATATATATATATATTATATATATTATATATATATATATATATATATATATATATATATATATATACCAGTTTAAAATAGGATTTTTAAAATGGACAAATTAAAAACCTACAAGCCTGTTTCCAGCTAAAACGCTCTCCTCAGGGTATACAATTTGGGCACGCCACCGGTGTTATATATTGTGGTGTGTGGGCGTGTGAGTTCTGCGCGTGTGGCACGTGGCCTGCCGGTTTTTTCATTTTTTGGGGCGCGTTCAGGGGGGACGTGTAACGGAATGGTTTGCATTGACAAAGATTTCCAGTTATGCCTGCAATTGTTTATCATTTCTACTTTAGGTTCAGGGATGCTAGGTGTGGTTTTCATAATATCAGCCACTTTTCTGTAGTACATAAGTTGAATTTTTTAGAAATGTTGTTGTATGGTGTTGCTCTTTTTATAATTTTCCATGATATGTTGTAATCTATTTTCTTATTTTTAAGCTTCCAAATATATTTACTTAATTCTGTTTGGTTTTTATATTTTCATTTTTGAAAGACTGTTTATGGTTTGCATATCTGGTTTTTAAAGTGGTTTGCCGTGATCCCTATGTATGCTTCTTTATCACTGTCTGTTGTTACCGTAGCTTGGTACACAATATTGTTGTGGAGACATTTATTATTCAGGGGGCACTGATCTTTTTTTGTGCAATTACAAGATATCCTTTCATCACCCTTTTTGGTTGTGTTGTTTTTGGTTTTATTGGAAGAATCAATTATATTTTTAAGGTTGGGCATACACGAGTATGATAGCTTGACGGTATTTTTGTTGAATATTTTAGATAGTACAATGTTCTTTTGGGAATGATGTTTTAAGGATTCTGAGGAATTCTTTTCCTACGTTTGTTTTTGTTCTTCCATCATATGGAGGGTTATACCATATAATTTTTCTTTTCCTGTTTTTCCTGTTGCTGTTCATGTTGTTATCTGGATTATATTGTAATTTGTAGTTGTAGCCACTTTTTTTCAGCGCCTCTTGGTATTCAGCTGCTGCACTGTTAAATTCTTTCTCATTGCATGACCGTTTAGATAATCTTTTGTTTATACCATTAGGTATGGTTTTTAAGATGGAGGTGGATGGTTACTATTGATGTCTACGTAGACAGGTGTGTCATTAGGTTTTTTATATATGGTTTGTATGTATGATCCTTAAGGTCCAATGTTATGTCTAAATAGTTTACTGTTTTTTGGTTGGCTTCTACTGTGATTTTTAGGTTATGGCTTTGGAAAATTTCACAAAGTTCTTTTTTCTTGTTTTCAATGGTTTTTGGTTTATTGTTTAACGTGGCAAGACCGTCATTTCTGTATAAGCCAACCTGTTTACCAAGTATTTTCTGTATATGAGACAACATGAAAAGTCCAACTAATTCACAAGTTTCAGCTCCATCAATAAGATCCCATCGTGACATCGAATGTGGAATTTCTGCTGTTTTTTTTTATCCAAGTTTCACTGTTGCTATGGAGAAGGGTTTTTTTGGTGTGGAGAATGATTTCCATCTCAGAATCTGTTATATTTGTATATTTGTTGGCGAATCTTAGTGCTTTAGTAAGTAATTCCTCATCAATGGAAGGGTAGAAGTCCACTATGTCAAAAGTAATGAACACTGTATTTTTCTGTTTGTTCAATTCTTTAAAACCATTGGATAACTTCGTAAATATTTTTCCAGAGATTGTATTCAGTGTTTGTTTTTATGTCCTCTATTGCTTTTTCCAGGATCTTTTTACTAATTTTGCCTAATTCAGATTTTGATGGGTTTATCAGTCTACAAGTAGGGTTGTTGAGAAAGTTAGGTTTGTGGTCTTTAAGGGTTATAAAGGCTTCTTTTATTGCTGTTGCTTCTATCCTATCACCTAAATCCATCTGGTGCACAAGTTCTTTTCTTTTTTGCAGATGTTGTCATATGTGGTCTTATCAGCTTTTTTTAATAATTTTTTGAATATTTTTGTTGAGGAGTTGAGAGTACTCATTAGTTTCCATTTTATAGAAATTGTTTGTCTTGTCCGCCTTTATGAATATTTTTTTGTCATTCTGGATTTGTTTTATGTTATTATTCAATGTTGTTTGGAAATTATTATGTGGTTTTCTGAAATCAATATTAGCTATTA
Organism: Conus ventricosus; assembly: GCA_018398815.1. NCBI lineage: Eukaryota > Metazoa > Mollusca > Gastropoda > Neogastropoda > Conidae > Conus > Conus ventricosus. The sequence goes on along the minus strand of CM031595.1, from coordinate 68,916,453 downwards.
GTTTTTTCATTAAAAAAACCGGCAGGCCACGTGCCACACGCACAGAACTCACACGCCCACACACCACAATATATAACACCGGTGGCGTGCCCAAATTGTATACCCTGAGGAGAGCGTTTTAGCTGGAAACAGGCTTGTAGATTTTTAATTTGTCCATTTTAAAAAATCCTATTTTAAATTGGTATGTCGCTCCCTACATGGTTGAGCACTTTTAATGTTCTGAGTGGCTTTTTAACTCTGATTTATATATATAATATATATATATATATATATAATATATATATATATAATATATATATATATATATATATATAATATATATATAACAGTTTAAAATAGGATTTTAAAATGGATGTTTAAAAACCACCCTACAAACTTGTTTCGAGCCAAGTGCTCTCCTCAGGTATGTATTATCTGGGCACGCCACCAGTGTTATATATTTTAGTGTGTGGGCGTGTGAGCTCTGTGCGTGTGGCACGTGGCCTGTAGATTTTTTTTCTTTTTGGGGGCGCGTTCAGGGGGGACGTGCCAGGGAATATTGACAAAGATTTCCATTTGTGCCTGCAATTATTAATCATTTCTACTTTAGAGTTCAGGGTGCTAGATGGGGTTTACATAATATCAGCCACTTTTCTGTAGTACATAAGTTGCATTTTTTTTGAAATGTTGTTGTATGGTGCTGCTCTTTTTATAATTTTCCATCATATGTTGTAATCTATTTTCTTATCTTTAAGCTTCCAAATATATTTACTTAGTTCTGTTTGGTTTTTTAATTTTTCATTTTTGAAGGACTGTTTATGGTTTGCATATCTGGTTTTAAAATGGTTTGCCGTGATCCCTATGTATGTTTCTTTATCACTGTCTGTTGTTAGCGTAGCTTGGTACACAATGTTGCTGTAGAGGCATTTGTTATTCAGAGGGCACTGGTCTTTTTTGTGCAATTACAAGATATCCTTTCGTCACCCTCTTTGGTTGTATTGTTTTTGGTTTTATTGGAAGAATCAATTATGTTTTTAAGGTTGGGCATACACGAGTATGATAGCTTGATGGTGTTTTTATTGAATATTTTAGATAGTACATGTTCTTTTGGGAATGATGTTTTAAGGATTCTGAGGAATTCTTTTCCTACGTTGGTTTTTATTCTTCCATCATATGGAGGGTTATACCATATAATTTTTCTTTTCCTGTTTTTCTTATTGCTGTTCATGTTATTATCTGGGTTATATTGTAATTTGTAGTTGTAACCACTTTTTTTCAGCGCCTCTTGGTATTCGGCTGCTGCACTGTTAAATTATTTCTCATTGCATGACAGTTTAGATAATCTTTTGTTTATGCCATTAGGTATGGTTTTTTAAAATGGAGGGTGGATGGTTACTTTTGATGTCTACGTAGACAGGTGTGCCATTGGTTTTTTTTGTATGGTTTGTATGTGTGGTCCTTAAGGTCTAACGTTATGTCTAAATAATTTACTATTTTTTTGTTGGCTTCTACTGTGATTTTTAGGTTTTAGCTTTGGAAGATTTTACAAAGTTCTTTTTTCTTGTTTTCAATGATTTTTGGTTTATTCCGGCGAGGTCGTCATCTCTGTATAAGCCAACCTGTTTACCAAGTACTTTCTGTATATGAGACAACATGAAAAGTCCAACTAATTCACAAGTTTCAGCTCCATCATAAGATCCCATCGTGACATCGAACGTGGAATTTCAGCTGTTTTTTTTAAATCCAAGTTTCATTGTTGCTATGGAGAAGGGTTTTCTTAGTGTGGAGAATGATTTCCATCTCAGAATCTGTTATATTTGTATATTTGTTGGCGAATCTTCGATATATATATATATATATATATATATATATATATATATATATATATATGTGTGTGTGTGTGTGTGTGTGTGTGTGTGTGTGTGTGTGTGTGTGTGTGTGTGTGTAATTTAGTCCCTTGCGGATTCATTCCAGGAACTAGCCCTCAGCACTTGTGTCTTAAGAGGTTATCTTTTTATATTTTCCACTTTTCACAAGAAAATGTAGCTTGTTTTGCTCTTTCATGATTTTCTTTTGCTTCTTAGGGGGCGCGGCACCTTTGTTTGGTTTTTTGAAAACTCAAAAAACAAACTAGGGTAGCACCCACTTTTTGGGGGATAGATTTTTTAAAAACCCAAAAAGGCGAAGATCAAATTTAACTGTCACGCCCGACCCCCGGGGTCTGCCCTGACAGGATTGGTCTAGAGGGGAGTGAAGGGAATGGCTGACCTCGCACCCTCGAAGAGCCCAACGAGAAAAATTACGATAAAACCCCCATTTTTTCACCCAAACACACAGTCAAAAAATAAGCTTCCCAACACACAAAACATGCACAATCCAATAAACATTCCAACGCACACAACATGCACATCCAATCAGCACCCCAAACACACACAACATGCACGTTTAAAAAAAAAATTTTACCATACGACGAACCAATCACAATTACGATCCACCATATACAAAAACCAATTATAAAGAAACATTTCCCACCACCCTTCCCCACCCAAAGCCCACCCCCCTGTCCCGTCAAGTCTACTGGGAGCCCCTGTCGCACTAGGGCCCCCGAACCGGGTTGGGTTTTTAAAGGGAGTCGCCAAAGCCGACACCCTCGACACACAACAGGCGGGAAAGGCGCGTCCCGGGGGGGGGGGGGGGGGGGAAACGGGGGCGCGTTACGGGGCCCCTGGACGGGGTCGGGCCGGCCATCAAGACGGGGGGCTCCCTTACCAGTCCCGGGGCCCCGACCAGAGCGGGGCCTCGACCCGTGGCACCACCAGCCCCGCGGTCCCAGCCGGGCGTGGCCTAAACCCACCGTGGCACCATCCAGTCCGGGGCCCCCACCCAGAGCGGGCCTCAACCACACGGGGCACCACCCCAGCCGTGGTCCCACCAAAGGCGGGGCCTCAACCCCGTGGCACCTCCAGTCCAACCCCGGGGTGAACCCCCCCCGGGGGGGGGGGGGGAAACGTAGGGGAGGGGGAAAAGAAAGGGAGGAAGGGAAGAAGGAAAGGAAAGGAAGAAAAGGGTACGGAACCCCGCCGCAGTACAGCTGACCCAGCTGCAAAATCGTAACGCCCCGCATGATGGGCGGGGGAGGTCTACCAAACGCACCAAAAACCCCGCTCAACACAGACCTGAGCATAACACAGTAAACCCCATCGAATCGGAATTTTTCCTGGGTCTTCCACACATGCAGTAAAAGACTGCATTAAATCAACGGGTTAAAAAACAAAAAGATTATCTCACCCTTCTCTCACTCACGTTTAACATTTGCCTTTTTTGGGAAAAAAACCCAAACACAGCGCCATCGCTTTATACCTGCCACCCATTTGCAAATAATAATTCAAGGGGCAAATTGTCCATTTCAAATAACAAAAATCTCCAACCCCATCCAAACGAAAAAATCATGCTACCACGCCGCGAACATAAAAACTTCTCCTTGCACACCAAACAGACGGGGGCCAAAGGGATAAGAGTCCGGCGAATGTGCAGGGGGGGACGAGCGAGACCAAGAAATTTCCCCAACCCTGAACACCGGGTTTCTCCCCACCCCACCGACTACCGATCACCAGATGCATAAACAGGAAAAGTTTTTTGGGAAATAATTTAGAATGGGGGTTTAAAAGATTGAATTAACCAAAAAAGGTCTCAAAAAAAATTTTCTCTTACAATTTCGAAAAAAAAGAAAATGCGCAAAAGAGAGACTAAGCCGGCTAACAAAAAAAAAACCCAAAAACAAACAAACCACAAACGATGTTACCGCACCCGTGGGGACCCAGAGAGGGGGGTAAAAACGACTCCTTGCCCCCTGCCACGAAGGAAAAGGGGCACGGTGCGGAGAAAGAAAAAAGGATTTCCCCTCCTACAGCCGACTGTGGGAATTAAAATCCCGACTGTACCCCGATGATACGGTAAAAACCCCAAGACCGGGCAGGCGCCCCAGAGACATCTTCCACCGGTGAAGAGTAACCCCCTCAGCGATGGCGGCCAATGCCACGCTGCGCACAGTTAGAAACTTCAAACTAAAAGAAATGGCACGGCGACAGGTAAAAAAGGGCGGCAGAGCCGATAAACAAGTTCAGAGAAAGTACCAGCCACCGTGAAACGGGATGAATACACGGCAGGGGAATAAGAGAGAGAGAGAGAGAAAAAAAACCGAATTTTGATGAATACCCCCAAGGGCCCAACCGCACCACAAGCCACTTTAAAGGAGGGAAACACGAAAACACAACAAAATAAACAAATGAATAATTCCGCCCCCCAATGGTCAACTCGTGGGCCTCGGACAAATTTTCGTGAAAACCCCCCCTTCTAAAAGCTCTGTTTTCGAGTACAGTGCCCTTGAACCTTGCGCATGTGCAAATTCAAAACAAGGGGACCAAACCCAACTCTTGTATCGCAGAGTACGAAAACCAATAAAAAACATTCACGATAAATCACACGGAAAACAAATATAAATTTACAAAACTAAGCGAACCTTCCAACCCATGAAAGTAACATCCAAACACTGGTGATTCACTACCGTTAACCCACGAAGTAAAAAAACTGTCACTACACCTAATACAGAGCCCAAAAAAAGGGGATATAACCCGGGTTAAGGGGAAGTGTCCCTCTGCCCGTTTTTTCCAATTTGCTGAAAAAGGAGCCGGCTAAATACGCTCCGATTACGGAAACCCTTGATTGACGGAAAGTGAACGCATGACTCTGCATTTCCACTCCCTTTTTCATGAGTCACGACTGACTGGCCGGACCCGGTCCAGGCAGGGAGGGGATGATGTCGCTCCCAGACAAACTTCCGGGCCCGTATCTTTTTTGGGGCACGCCAGGGCGCGCCCAAATTCCCCGAGAGTTTCAGCAACAGTAGGGCATCGTAGTCCTAACGGGAAACCCTCTGGGTATCGACTCGCAGATTTACCACCCCAAATGTCGGTGACCGCGTGGGGTGGAGGATTAATGGGTCTCACCAGCGACCCCAACCCTTGCGAATGGCCCCCCAAACCCAGGCACGCCCCTGGGGGAACACGTTCAAGCGACCCTTGGGCGTTTTCCTTGGCAGCATCGCAACTGGGAGTACTCCCTAACCTGTGGTTCTTCCCCTGGCCAAAAAAAAGTTTGTCTTACTCGCTCGAGAGTCCGTTGGAGCCCTATGACCTCCGGGGGGAATGGGGGCCCTCCGGAAAACAATTCCTCAAGCTTTTGGGGAACGCAAGCGTTTGGGCCCCAACATCTGCCCGATGAAAACCCTAAAAAGGACCCCTTGTGGAGCTTGAAGTCCCCTGGCGTGTGGGGCCGACGAGGGGGACGACCACAAGTTTCGAGCGTTGGACACCAAAGTCCCGGGCCTAAGACGGTTGCAGCGGGATGGCCTTGCCAAACCCTCGTTAGAGATCGCTAAAAACGGATGCAATTCCTTTTCCTGCTTTTAGTTTTGGCGCGTGTGGGACTCCCACACCCCCTTAGGGAAACCGTAAAACGGATGACTGCGTCCGCTGCGAAGGTGAAAAATTTTTCCCTATGATGGGGGAATACAGATTCCTCCACCGCAGGCCCCATACTTTCGCCACAGAAGTGGGGGGTGGGATAGAAACGAGACAAAAGGGACGGGTGGAGGTAAAACCACCTCCAACCCGCCAAAAACGTAATGGCGCCCCGCCGGGCCTCGGGGAAACCAAACCCTTTACAACAAAGGCTTTGAGCCCCAACCCCGATGGGGTCGACCAAGGAGGAACCAACAACAGAGAGAAACCACTGGGCACTCTGAACCCAAACGGGGAGGAACCCACTTACCCGACACGGATGCGGAAAGGACTAGCCCATGATACCACGGTTTTGGGCAATTTTTTCCTAATTTTGGCCCGGGGACGACCACAAAAAAAAAAATCGGGTGGAGGCCCCCCGTGAACTGCCCCCTTGTTCACCCCGCAGCAGTTGTCGGCGCCCTTTTTTTCCCCAAATCCTGTGGAGGGTTCCTCTCCGTATCTGGGCGATGCCCCAAAACCCCGGACTTTAGCCAAAACCCCAGCGGGGTGAATCCAGCCCCCGAAATCCGGGAGCTTCTCGCCCATCCGGATCCCAAATTGGGGGGACAGGGTTTGGGGAGCTGTTTAAGAGGGTCAGATCCTCCGCTCCAAATTTGCCCAATGACCCAGACCCAGCGTTTTGCGCAGCCTATCACCAAAATCCCGAAGGGCCGTCGTTTTCTTTTCATGGACCTGAACTTTCCCCCTGTACGTCCGGGGAATGGGAAAGTTACGCAGAGCCAACTGCTTCTCTAAACCACCTTTATTTAGATGAGCCACACCCCTTGCAGCACCGATAATCCAGAAAAAAGGGGCATAGCCTTTTTTCCTCAGACAATTTGGGATGAACAGCAAACCTTGGGTCCAAAAGCTCTGGAACATAACAAGTCCCCACTAGGTCTGAACTCTGGAAACTTTAACTTTGGCCTTAACTCTATCACCGCCGGTATTAACCCCCTGATTTCAATGCGGGGGGACCGCGAAAGAATTGTTTCCCTCTCCTCCCCACGCAGAGCCTCCACCCGTCTAGTCTTCCTGGGGGGCTTCCCGCCGGCAGCCTTTCCCCACGCCCATCCCCTGTCTGGCAGCCCCCCCCTACGCTGAGCAGCCTCCCCAAGCTGGCACCCCTTCCCCGTGAGCAGCCTCTTCCTTTTCAAGGGCCTCCTGTGGGGCGCCCCTTCCTCGCAGCAAGCCCTTCCCTATCAGAATCCCGCTGTCTCTCCTCTCCGGGCCTCCATCCTATCCAACCCTTCCCCACGCAGGGGTTTCCCCCTACGCCTCTTCCCCCCGCTGAGTTCCTGCCTACGGCCTCTTCCCCGCGCGAGCAGCCCCTTCACTACGCGCCGCCCAGAAACATCAGGACGGAGGGGATGCCCGGGCGGGGTTCACCACCCCACACGGGAGGGGTGCCCTCTTTACCCGTCCCTTTGGGCCGACTTTCCCATGAGGAAAGTCCCCGGGGGTACCCTTACGAGGGGAAACATGGAGTAGGGGGGGCTTTGGTTTCTGCGACTCAACAAAACCCCCAGTTTTCGCATACTCTTAAACCTTTTCCCAGGGGAAATGCCAGTCGGGGTCTCCAGGGGAAAAACCCCCAGCGAAGAAGAAGGAAAAGTACTCGCGGACTACGGGTACAGCCTGGAAAAATTTGGGAAAACCCTAGTCGAGTGCTGGTACAATGTGGGGACTACATTTAGAAGCCCTTCTTCTTTGCGCCCGAGTAGCCATACCCCCAGCACCGACGTTGCCAGACAAATTATCCTAAATTTTTTCAAATACAGGGAAAGACAATTTCCCTTGAAAAACAAATTTTTTAGGGGTTTTATAATTTTGTATGTCGTGTGTGCGTGTTGGGGGGACAAGTTCCCGGGTCTCCCACCGGCAAACCGCGCTCTACAACACAGAACATGCGGGGGGGCTCACCGAAAAAAAAAAAAAAAAAAACTTTCCCGGTTCCCCCACTCTGGCAACACCGCGCTCCACAGCACGAGCCCCGTGCGGTGGGGTGGGCCGGGGAAAAACAAAAGGGAGACGGGAAAGGAGAAGAAAAAAAAAACACAAAAGCCCATACAACCCCCCGTACCAATGACCTAGAGAAAAAAAACAACAAAAAATGACTAAAACAAAACAGGGAAAGGAAGACGAGCGGGAACGAAAGGCAAGACTTCGGCCTTTGGGAGGGGGGAGGTTGGGGTGTTTCTTTTATGATTTGGGGAAAAGGGGTTTTTTAAAGAAAAAAGAAAAAAAAAAAAAAAAAAAGAAATAACTAAATGTAAAAACAGAAAATAAACAGGGTTTGAAAAAGAAAACATTGAACCCCCCTCCCCCGGGCGGCCCCCACAATTTAAACCCCCCTTTTCCCCCAAAAATTTTAAAGGGGGGTAAAATTAATGACCCTAAAAAAAAGATTAAACAAACCCCTTTATTCCCCCCACACAGAAAAAAGATTCCCCCAAACCCAAAAACACAATAAATAAGCATTAAACCCCCATAATTTTCCCCCCCCAAACCAAAAACATGAATTAAAAAATTAAAATTTTTCCTACAGTAAAAACCAACCCCAAATTTAAGCCCCCCACTTTGACAAACACAAAAAAGAAACATTCCACCCCCCTTCCCCACCCTAGAATTCCCCCCCAACCCCCCCCGCAATCACGGGACAAACCCCCGGACTAGGTCCCGAACCGGAGCAAGGGAGTTTCCCAAACCGACACCCCCAAAAAGCACAGGAAGAGGGTCCCGGAGGGGGGGGGGGGGGGGGGAAAAACCCCCGTTCGGAGGGCCCACGGGGGTCAACCCCCATCCCAAAACCGGGCCCTCAAACCCCCGGCCCCCAAACAAACTTCCCGACCCCCTGGCAACCATCAGCCCCCCACCAAGCCGGGTCAAACCAGACTCAAACCATAACCTGCCCCCCAAGCTCCTAAAAGCATCACATCCATCCTTCCCACCCAAGCCCCTTTCCCCCCACGGGACCACCAGTCCAACTGGTGAACCCCCCAGGGGGGGGGGAAAAGGAAAGGCGGGGGGGAGGAAGAAAGGGAGGGGGGGGGGGGGGGGAAAGGGGGAGGGCTGGAAATCCGGGGCCGGCACAAACTGGCTTCTTAAAAAGCCCTCCCCAAAGCGGGGGTTTACCAACGCACCAATAACCCCGTCAACCAGACGGGCCTAACACAGTAAAACCCTCAATCGGGTTTTCACAGGCTTCTCCCAGCAGTGACCATTAATCCGTTAAAAATCAAAATTTTAATTATCCCCCTTTCCCCCAGTTTAACTTTTTCCTTTTAGGAAATAAAAAAAGGAAGAAAGAAAGAAAAATAAAAAGGAAATTGCCCCTTTTAAAATAACCAAATCTAACCACCACCAACGAAAAAGCGAGAGTCCAACAAAAACCTTTCCCCCACCAAACAGAAATGGCCAAGAAAGATCGGGAATGTACAGGGCCGAGCGAGACGCAAAATTCAACGATACCAGGTTTTCCTCCATCCCACCCTTACCCATCCCTTTTATAAAAAAAAAAGGAAATAAATTTTAAATGGCCCCTTTTAAAATAAAAATTCCAGAATAAGGCCAACAATACCTCTAAACGAAAAACAAAAAAAATTTCGAAAAAAAAGGGAACTAAACCCTCCCAAAAAACCAAAACAAACCCCGAAAAAGAGTCCGCAATGGGGGACCCGAAGGGGGGTCCAAACGACCTCTTCCCTCGCCACGGGGGAAAAGACCGGGTCGGAGAAAGAAGAATATTTTTCCCTAAAAAGGGTGTAGGAAAAGTTCCACTTTCCTTGAACAAAACCAAGAGGAGCAGCGCTCCCAACATCCCCCCAAAGAGTAAACCTCCCCAGGGGGCGGCCAACATCCCGCTTTCACAGAGGGGCAACAAAAAAAGAATAAGCCGGCGACGGTAAAAAGAAGGGCGAGACCCCAAAACAAACAAGCGAGAGGGTCCAGCCCCCCGTAACCTCAGGATGAAAACCGGGCAGTGGAAAAAAAAGAAGGAGGGAAGCAAAGAAGGAGCTAAACACACAAGGTGCACCGACACAAGCCACATTAAGGAAAGGGGGGAACACACAAACCCCGGGGAAAAGAAAAAATAAACAAAAAGAATAATTCCGCCCCCAATGGGTAAACGTCAGGCCTCTGACAAACTCGTGACAACCAC
>CM031595.1:68896751-68899251 GCA_018398815.1 Conus ventricosus | reverse complement strand
CGCATCACCAACCGCTCTCCAGGTCTCTGTGTGTTTGGAACAGAAGCATGAGTATGTGTGGATGAAAGGGGAGTGCGGAGGGAAATCGGTGAGAGGTAGGGGAATTGAAGAAGGTGGATGGAACTGATTGTACTGATCATTATTGTCACACTGTTGGTTCCAGAATGGTTCCGTTTACTGAATGCCTAATTCGCATTCAGGAACACGTGTGATGAACGCGTGAAAACGCGTAAGTATTGACGAAGGTGGACGGAACTGATTGTACTGATCATTATTGTCACACTGTTGGTTCCAGAATGGTTCCGTTTACTGAGTGCCTAATTCGCGGTCGGGAACACGTGTGAGGAATGCCTGAAAACGCGTAATTAGGGAAGCGTGAAAGCGATATGCGCTACCTGCAAACAGGCGCTGACATTGATTGGTATTCTCGCTGTCCCGTTTTAACGTGTTGTTCTGGTGGTAGGTGTGTAGTGTTAGACAGATCCCCTTGTCTCCACTGTAGTGGGTGGATTATTTCCATCGGAGGCTCTTCACCTGAGCTTGAGTCGACATTCAAACTTGTTATGATCTGAACCCCGGGTGTCCCCTGTGGGGGTCTTCCTATAGATGCAGGGGCGGATCCTTGTTTTGCGCCTGCCCATCAGAATATGGCAGGATCAGATCTGAGGCAATGGAGTCATCGGTTTACTGTCGTGTGTTTTTGGTTGGCTGTTTGTCTGGTTCGGTTGCTGGTATATTGGTTGGTTGGTTGGTTGGTTGGTTGGTTGGTTGGTTGGTTGGTTGGTTGGTTGGCTGATTGGTTATTTGCTTGCTTACATGCTTGCTTGCTTGCATGGTTACTTGCTTGTTCGCTTGCTTGGTTAATTTTTCTCCTTTTGGATAAACTGGAAATGCAAGGAGAAGCAAAGCTGGGGGTGGAGGTGGGCTTTTGCCTCTCAGCCGATATGTAGGTGCCAGCGTATTTGTGTGTGTGTGTGCGCGCGCGCGCGTGCGTGCGTGCGTGCGTGCGTGTGTGCGTGTGTGTGTATGTGTGTGTGTGTGTGTGTGTGTGTGTGTGTGTGTGTGTGTGTGTGTGTGTGTGTGTGTGTACGCATGAGCACGTGCGTGCGCGCGTAGGTGCACACGCGCGCGCGTGTGTGTATGTGTGTGTATGTGTATGTGTGTGCGCGCGCGTGTGTGGTGTGAGCGTATACTTCTCTCTCTCTCTCTCTCTCTCTCTCTCTCTCTCTCTCTCTCTCTCCTCTCTCTCTCTCTATATATATATATATATATATATATATATATTTATATATATATATGTCTGTCTATTTGTCAGTGTCTGTGCGTGTCTGTGTGAGTCTGTGCGTAGATATGGTGTCTATATATGTGGGCATGCGTGTGCGCGGGTACATTAATGTACCCCTAATAACATTATTTGTCAGCTTACACGCGCGCAAGATGTTCATGGCCTAACCTATCATACTGACCCATGTCGTTCTGATTCCATCCCGGCAGGCCTGGCCCAACCCCAAACAGGCCGGCGAGTTCTTCCTGGGCGCCATCTTCGTCTTCTGCTACGCTCTGCCGCTCTCCTTCATCGTCTGCTGCTACTTCCTCATCGGCTGGCGGGTCTGGAACCGAGACGCCCCTGGCATCACCACGGAGCGGGGCGTCATCCAGAAGTCCAAGATCCGCGTGGTGAAGATGCTGGCCGTGGTGGTCCTCCTCTTCGCCCTCAGCTGGCTGCCTCTCTACGTCGTCAACCTCATCATCTACTTCTTCAGCCCTGGCAACCAGAGCCAGGAGATTCAGATCATCCACGACTCCGTCATCCCCGTCGCGCAGTGGTTAGGCACCTCCAACAGCTGCATGAATCCTTTAGTGTACTGCCTGTTCAGCAAACGGATCCGGGAGAGGATCCGTTTGATGGTGACCTGCTCGGGTCGTAGCGAGGCTCGGCGGGCCATCTCCAGGTACTCGAGCACGAGGCACATGACGGTGGACTACTGTAACGGGCAGGTGAAGCTGGCCTTCAGGTCCAACGTGTCGCCCAACAGGAGGACCTTGCTCACCCCTTGCCACTCCAAGGCCGTGGCCTTGGCGCCCGGACTGAGCTGTCAGCAGGACATAGCTCTGAGTTCAGACCCTTGCATTACCGTCACTTGACCGTACGGGCGCTGGGTAGTGGACATGAAATAACGTACACAGAACGAACTGAAGAACTGTGAGCGTTATCTGAAAGTTCTTTATGTTAAGGACGACAATGAGAATTAGACACATGTTTGTACATAGCTTTAAGAAACGTTTGGCAAACTTTGCGGACTGTTCACCAAAGTCAAAACACGTCGTCGGTTGTTGCACGGGGAGAAAAGTCACATATTTGCAAACTTCGCTGATTATTGCAGGAGAAAAAGTAACAAACTTTGCTAGTTGATACACCGGGGGAATTCACATTTGCCAACTTTTGTTGTTGTTGTTGCAGGGATTAAAAACAAAGTCACATATGACAAACTTTGATAGC
>CM031595.1:68884251-68886751 GCA_018398815.1 Conus ventricosus | reverse complement strand
GACAGTATTAGTTCTTAATATGACCAGATTATGGACTTCTCTCAGGACAGTATTAGTTCTTAATATGACCAGATTATGGACTTCTCTCAGGACAGTATTAGTTTTAATATGACCAGATTATGGACTTCTCTCAGGACAGTATTAGTTCTTAATATGACCAGATTATGGACTTCTCTCAGGACAGTATTAGTTCTTAATATGACCAGATTATGGACTTCTCTCAGGACAGTATTAGTTCTTAATATGACCAGATTATGGACTTCTCTCAGGACAGTATTAGTTCTTAATATGACCAGATTATGGACTTCTCTCAGACAGTATTAGTTCTTAATATGACCAGATTATGGACTTCTCTCAGGACAGTATTAGTTCTTAATATGACCAGATTATGGACTTCTCTCAGACAGTATTAGTTCTTAATATGACCAGATTATGGACTTCTCTCAGGACAGTTTTTAGTTCTTAATATGACCAGATTATGGACTTCTCTCAGGACAGTTTTAGTTCTTATAGACCAGTTATGGATTCTTCAGGACAGTATTAGTTCTTAATATGACAGATTATGACTTCTCTCAGGACAGTATGCTTCTTTACAAGTGTGGCTTCTTGCCGGCAAAATAAATAAATGACCGCTGTGCCAGCAAATTTTGAAGCAGTTGTGATAAGAGATCGCGCGATGTGTGAAAGTAATGTCTAACTAGTAAAACTACTGCTGTGGCTGATTCATATGCATCAGCTAAAAAAATGAAAAGAAAAAAAAAAAATAAAAGAAAAAAAAATGAAAAAAAGTCAAATGTCCAACTAGTAAAACTTCTGCTGAGGCTGATTCATATGCATCAGCTAAAAAAAAATGAAAAGAAAAAAAAATGAAAAGAAAAAAAATGAAAAGAAAAAAAATGAATAAAAGTTAAACGAATAAGATAATTCTAGAATGCGAAAACTTCAATATTTTTCTCCTAAGTACTGACTGGCAGTCATACTGCCAAGTATGTATACAACTCATGTATATGGAAACAGTGCCATACAGTAGTTCGACTTTTAGAATAAGACTTAGGAACATTCAGCAGAGACTGACTTGATCGCCTTTGGCAAAACGTGATAATAGTATGAGTGGTGAAAAATCGTGGGTGTGCACAGACAGATTCGTCGGCGACGGTCGTTGGGACCAATGAATTATCTCCCCCCAACAGGGCAACTCCATTCATTAGATAGATGATGTCTTGTGTATCTGTGTATGCCTGATCGGAACATGTGAAACTGTACAACACCGAAGTGCAGTTTTCTCCTGCGAATGTAGGTGGCGGGGGAGGGTGGTGGTGGTAAAGGCTGGATGGATAAAGGAAGGAGGAGGAAGGGGGAAGAGTGTGGTGTGGAAAGACGGGAAAGGGAGAAGGAGGAGGGGGGGGGGGGGGGGAGTATCAACACAACTACCAAATCATACCCATCAGCTGAGATTCAAAGTTAGTGACTTGTCTGTCCGCAACTTTCTTTTCTCTTTACCTCTGTAAAGGAGGTGTGTGTGTGTGTGTGTGTGTTGTGTGTGTTGTGTGTGTGTGTGTGTGTGTGTGTGTGTGTGTGTGTATGTGTGCGTGCGTGCGTGCGTGCGTGCGTGTGTGTGTGTGTGGTGTGTGCGTGCGTGCGTGCGTGCGTGCGCGTGCGTGCGTGCGTGCGTGCGTGGCGCGCGCGCGCGCGCGCGCGTGCGTGTGTGTGTGTGTGTGTGTGTGTTGTGTGTGTGTGTGTGGAAAGAGAGAGAAAGGGAGAAGGCGGGGAAAGAAAAGGGGGGGGGGGGGGGGGGGGGTGTATCAACACAATTACCAAATCATACCCATCAGCTTCAATTCAGAGTTTGTGACTTGTCTGTCCGCAACTTTTTTTTCTCTTTACCTCTGTAAAGGAGATGTGTGTGTGTGTGTGGGGTGTGGTGTGTGTGCGTGCGTGCGTGGGGTGCGGCGTGCGTGCGTGCGTGTTGTGTGTGTGTGTGTGTGTGTGTGTGTGTGTGTGTGTGTGTGTGTGTGTGTGTGTTTGTGTGCGTGTGTGTGTGGGGTGGGGTGGGGGTGGGGGCGCTTCTGTCTGTCGGGCTGTTTTTGCTGTTTTTGTGTAAGCGTACACATCGCCTTTGGGGTGTAAGGTTAGGCCGTTGGGGGTGGTGTGTGTGGTGTTTGTGTGTGTTGGGGGGGTGTGAGTGTGTGTGTTGTGTTGTGTTGTGTGTTGGGGGGGGGGGTAACCCCATTTGTACAACACTAGTTCATTTTTTTTTTCTTTTTTCAATTTCCAGGGGAAAATTTTTTTTCACCATATCCCACCGCCATCAGCAGGGAAAGAACAGGAAGTTATAAAAGCTGAAAAGGGGAGGGCCTCTGCAACGCTGTCATCTACATGATCAAAAGCAAGCTGATTTCCACGACCAGGGGGGGACCACACGGCCCCTCAAAAAGGGACCCTCCCATGAAAATATACCTCTCTCCGTCGTTGTTAAAAATTAATCTCGAACCTAATGCCT
>CM031595.1:68866751-68879251 GCA_018398815.1 Conus ventricosus | reverse complement strand
CCGCCTTTGTGTCAGTTGATGTCTGAAAACGTTTTCCCCTCTATCCAGACGAAGTAATCGTCAATACCAATACGGACTGACAGAATCGGTAATGTGTTTACACACACACACACACACACACACACACCACACACACACACACACACACGCACACACACACGCACACACACACGCACACACAAACACACTCACGCACGCATGCACGCACGCGTACGCATGCACACAGAGTTACGAAGAAGACGATGGCGCGCGCGCGCGCGCGCGCGCGTGTGTGTGTGTGTGTGTGTGTGTGTGTGTGTGTGTGTGTGTGTGTGCTTTTTTTGGGGAAAGACAAGATCACATTTAAAAAAAAAAATGCTTTACTCTCTATGACTGACAATCCCTTCCCGGCCCCTCGATCTGACTGATGGAAATGTACTACAGATAAGTCTATCTAAACGATCTCCCCCCCCCCCCCCCTGTCTGCTTTGTATTGTTAAGATTTTGAAAAAAACCTTAGGGTGGAAAGGCACCAAACGCCTTGTCCTGTATTCGTTCTTGTCTCATTACATGGTTTGTAGTCATTAACCTGTAGTCATTTCAAGCAAAGTCTGGCTAAAAAAAAAAAAAAGAGTTCAGCAGTTGTATCGTAAATCTGCTGACAGACCAGCAAACAAAGCAACACACGCACACGCGGTTGAGAACAGACCGTAACTTTATCGGATGGAACTAAGAACCTTGCCCTTTACTGAACCAGACTAGAGTTCCCCCACACATACAAGCGGTGCCAAGAGTGGACCGTTCAATAACAGTGACCTAATGACCAGCGAGAGGCATTCATTACCGCTGTGTCTAACGGTGCGTGCGTGGTCAAGTCGGTCGATCGTACACTGAAACCGGGGTGGCTGAGCTAAAGACTGTCGCGCGGATAAAGAGGCTAAGTTAAGGTCTGTAATTTGCCAGTAGGCCCGTTATGTTTGTGTGTGTGTGTGTGTGTGTGTGTGTGTGTGTGTGTGTGTGTGTGTAATGTGGTGTGTGTGTGGTTGTGGTGTGTGTGTGTGTGTGTGTGTGTGTGTAATGTGTTGTGTTGTGTTGTGTGTGTGTGTGTGGTGTGTGTGTGTGTGTGTGTGTTGTATTGTTATTGTCGTTGTTGTTGTTGTTGCTGTTGTTGTTAGTGTGTGTATATATATATATATATAATATATATGTGTGTGTGTGTGTGTGTGTGTGTGTGTGTGTGTGTGTGTGTGTGTGTGTGTGTGTGTGTGTGTGTAAATGTCAAGTCAGGCATTTGTTTCAGATTCGCACTGATGCATGAAGTTTGCGCAGGCGAAGGAAGAGGAAAAGAAGTCGCTGACGAAGTCGGAGAAGAGGAAGAAGTTGAACAAGAAGAAAAGAAGGGAAAGAACAAGAATTCGATGAAAGAGGGGGAGAAGAAGAAGAAGAAGCAGAAGAAGAAGAAGAAGAAGGTGATGATGATGATGACGACGGCGACGACGACGACGACGACGATGATGATGATGATGATTATGATTATGATGGGGAAGAAGCCTATCTTAGCACTTTGCAAATAGTGTCACGGGACATTTAGTTACTGCAATAATAGCCAAGAGGAGAACAAATAACCACTGATTAAACAAGTACAACAAACCCAGAATATGTGCATTTTCTTTGTCTTTAGTGAAAGCAAATTTGGTTTCTATTTTCTAATTTTCTTACTTCATGACTCAAGAAGATTTCTTCTTTGTTTTCATGTTCAATGTAATTTTACTTTACGTCTGTTTAATGAGGTAGTTTCCGTTTTGTTTTCTATGTTTTATTCCTTATCCCCGCATATTGTATGCATTTTTATCTCCATGAAAGAAAAATACTGATTGGGCGTGTGACGGGTCTCCGACGCTCCCCCTCGTTATTAAAATATGATTATCACATTCAGGATGCAGGGGGTTATAGACAGAAGTATTTACGCTTTCACAACCAAAATGCGCTCTCGCATAGGCACACGCACTCTGTCACTCACATCGGGCCCGCATTAAGGTGACGGGAAACCAATAACATTTCATAGAAAATAAACAACTTTTATTTAACTTGACTCCGAGCCCCCACCCGTCACTACACAACACAACTATCTGTATCATACAAAAATGTAAACATCATACAGACAATCTCATAAATCGCATCCCCTGTTCTTCAGTTATTCTTACTTAGCCATGAAAGACAACGTTTCACTATTCTGTTTGCACACTTACAAACTTAAGAACAAATAAAACGTCCATAACTTGCCAGCATTCCTTGTTTGAACGTCAGTTTCTCTCATTCCACAGTGCGACTACGAGCCGAAGCTGCCACACCGTTGTGTCCTCCCGATTGGCCAAATCCCAGTTGGGGGACACTGGCAACGTAGCTCGCGTTGCACCCTCAGACCGAGTCTCCCGGACTCCACTGCACTTTGCCTCTCCACGGAAAGGCTCCTGTCGGCCTCTCCCACAGGTCTTCTCTGGCTGTAAGCAACCCACCGTTGTCTGGCAACTCCCTGTCTAGGCTCCAACAGGCTGACACGTCTTGCTGTCGACCGTCCCCCACACAGGAGACAATTCTTCTCGTCGTCGGCTCCGAGGCTACAGCAACCTCCGCTGTCTTACGTCCCCACCCAGCAGACAACGAGGCGACAGCAAACCTCTGCTTCTCGCTGTATTTTCTTGAGCCCTCAGAGAGACGGGATGAGTTCACTTTCCCTTAAATGAATCACACACTTCCTGGTTTTCTGAGCATCTTATATTCATTCTCAAAGAAAGAGAAACCCGAGTTTAGCTGGTTCAACCAATGGAATCACTGGCACACACACATCACACGGTTTGTACCAATAACTCCCCGAGTTATTTTTATTCCACCAATGGAATCACCAGTCACCTACACAAACACACACACCGCAGCTGCTAGCACCAACAAAGAGTTGGGTACCAAGTGGTTAATGCATAATCTCCTATTCAAACTCATGTTCGATTCCCCGAGCTACCCATTGTACTAACAGCCTGGACTTCTCTACCAGCCAGGACTGATGCTTCAAGTAGTTACTACCACTATAGACAACAAGGTGCAAACCACTCAATAGGCCGAAGCCTTCCATTCATTCCTCAGAACAAGAACCACTGAATGGTCGCTGTACTCTGCCTCCGGGCTGATGGTCGCCTACCCGTGACGGTCACCTGACACGAGTGCCTTCCTTTCAACCCCCTGGAGAACCCAGTGAATAGCCAGTGCTCAAAGTGGACACTCTCCTCTACCCAGAACCGGCAGGTCAGCATGTCCTTGTTACTATCCCCCCCCCCCCCCTCCTTAGACATGCGAACCACTCCCCAGTAACTCTCCCTCCTTCAGTATACTACTCGGGTATTCCCCTCTGGTGATGCCTGAGTTCGCACACTTGAAGAACCCAAGGAACTTGCCCTCAACAACAGCAAAACTGCCCTTGATTTGCCTAAATGTTCGAGAACATTCGGCCGACTCATGACAGGGCGAAAGAAGAAAACTCTGTCTCTCTCTCTCTCTCTCTCTCTCTCTCTCTCTCTGTCTCTGTCTCTCTGTCTCTCTCTCTCTCTCTCTCTCTCTCTCTCTCTCTCTCTTAAACTACAAGCTGATTTCATTCGGAATGCAGAAAATGCGGTGTATCTTCCTCATTGATGGATATGCTACCTACGCCCAGTAGCTGACGTCATTAGTGAATTAAGTTTAGGTGTGTGTGTGTGTGTGTGTGTGTGTGTGTGTGTGTGTGTGTGTGTGTGTGCTCCACAATTTCCTACGGTCTTGCAGTCTATTTCTTTTGTTTTACACCTGCTTTCTCTTCTTACACTCTTCTACTTCAGGGACACCTTTCTATTTTGTGTTACACTTGCCTTATTTTCCTAGATTTTCATTTTCCTCCACAGTCTCCCATCTTCATTATTATTATTATTATTATTATTATTATTATTATTATTAAAATTATTATTATTATTATTATTATTATTATTTATATTTCTTGTTACTTTTTTTGACACATTCTCACTTTTGCTACAATGTCCTCACTTTCCCTGCAATTTCGAACTTGTTCTACACTTTGTCGTGAAAGAGAGAGAGAGAGAGAGAGAGAGAGAGAGAGAGAGAAGAGAGGAGAGAGAGAGAGAGAGAGAGGGGGGAAGGAGAGAGAGAGAGAGAGAGAGAGAGGGGAGAGAGAGAGAGAGAGAGAGAGAGGAGAGAGAGAGAGAGAGAGAGAGAGAGAGAGAGCCTGTTAGTGGATGTGTATGAGTGTGATGTGGGTGCGAGTATGCCTGGGTAGAGATGTAAGGGCGCGCTTGTATGTATGTTATAAAAGAGAGATGTTGTGCATACACGTGCTTCATGGTATTGCAAAGCGCTTTAAGATGTTGGATAGCGCTTTAACATATTCGTTTAGTATGTTAATATGGCACTTTCTTACCGGTGTTACACTTTTTTTTTTTTACTATTCCTTTACTTTCCTGTACTTTCTGTTTGTTCTCACGCATTACAAATGTTCCAGTACATTCTGTATGAAAAGCGGGGACAGGTAGCAAAAAACAAAAACCATTGACATAGTTAGGACAAGCGATGGAAAGCAAGAAACAATAGTAGGAAGGAGAGAAGAAAAGGCTGGACAAAGAAAGGAAAAGAGGAAAAGTAGAGAAACAAAAAGGGGAGAGTTAGTAGAAAAAACGGGGAAGGTAGAGCCAGGTATGGAAAATAGGAACAGGAAGCACAAGGCATGGTCAATAAGAACAAGAAGGGAAACAAGAAAAGGCAGGACAGGGTGTGGAGAACGTAAAAGGTAGGCTACGTGCGCAAAAGCTTGTAGGAAAACAAGAAAAGGCAAGACAGGGTATGCAGAACGTAAAAGGTAGGCTACGTGCGCAAAAGCTTGTAGGAAAACAAGAAAAGGCAAGACAGGGTATGCAGAACGTAAAAGGTAGGCTGCATGCGAAAAGGCTCGACAGGTATGGAGAAAGTGTGAATAAGGGTAAAGGAAGAAAAAGGAACAAGTAAGGTATCAGGAATAGGGAGAGATAAATGAAAAGGACGACAATGTATGGAGAGTGGAAAAAAAAGCACCAAGAAGTAAGAATCGGTTGGGAAATGTAGTGAAAAGATAACAGGGAGAGGGGTCAGTGTGGAAATAAAGGAACAGGAGGGAACAGATAGCAACAGGTAGAAAGGATGGGGGGGGGGGGGGGGGGAGGGAGGAAGCAGGAAGATACAGCTAAAGGTAAGAAAAAGGTAGGGGAAGCAAAGAAGGACAGGGGACAATTGATTAGCTTGTGGGCTGATGGGAAAGAAAAGGGTGGGAAGTTGCGAAAAGGGAAGAAAATAATTGGGAAACATTGGGCAAAATGCGAAAAATGCAGAAAGTTAAGGCGTGAAAAAAGAAGAAAAGAAAAGCTATGCAGTTCAAACGCCTCTGTTCCCTCCCCTGACACCCCCTACCACCACCCCCCCAGCCCCCCCCCCCCCCCCCCCCCCTACTCCACAGTGAAACCGACTTCTCTCACGTGACCAAATTCACACGCACTGGCGTCAACTGGATCAGATTTGAACTTGCTACCCCTAACCTATAAATCACCCCGTGAAACCGCCTTGGCTACCGTGAACTGACTTGGGTCGAGCGATCAGTTCCGTGGTTCTCGGTAGGAGACTAATCGTGGCCGCCATATTGACGGGCATTGATCGTAGCTACCACAGGCTGCACACCAAAAATGAATGCACCAAGAGCTTGCTTTAAGGAATCGAGTATTTATAGACCGTCAGAATTAGATTGTTTGGGGAATTTTTTTCGTTGTCTGAAAATTGATTTTCCTCTTTGTTTTTTTTTTTCATATGGCCATCAAGGTACAAGCCAGACAGCTCCAAGCCGACAGATGAATCATTAAAGGAATGGGACTGTTCGGGGAAGACCAGCTAGTGCAAAGATGGGGTAACTGGTGAACACAAAAGGTCTGACATGTGACATCAGCTAAGGAGAGGGTCATGTATTTGAAGATTGTGAATGATCTCATCGGTGAAGATCCCCCCCAAAAAAAAAAAACTAGTGAAATGATAGGTGGGAGGTTGTTCTTTTGATCAATTATCAGTTTGATATCAAATGCTGGTTCAAACTTATGCTAGGCCTCAAAACGCTTACATGGATTGTATCATGATTTGGTGGAAAATCCTAACTGTGGCGTGCAGCCACGGAGAAAGTGGTTGGTTACGGTCAGTCGCCTTGCCGTGGTGTACGTGCTGTAATGGGGGATGGGGGAGCGGGGGAGGGGGGTGGGGGTGGGAGGTGAGACAGTCGGGGTCACAGAAGGGCGAAGGGTAAAGGGGCAGCCAGCGGGCAGGGAGAGGGTGGAGGGTCGGGGGAGGGAGAGGGGGGGGAGCTAGAAGTTAGGTTAGGAAGGGTGTGGGTATAAGAAGGGAGGGGAGGGTGGGGGGATTACGGTTCTGAGCTTCAGACGACGGATAAATCAGCAGTTAGGTAGACGTGTCGATAAGTAATTAAAACACGAACAGACGAATAACCAATATTAGCCCAAATTAAGGAGAAATACATGTAACAAAGTGACGTAACAACTAAGCAAATACATTTACGTTGACGACAGTAGTGGCACAAAATAAAATGTGATAAAGCGTATCGTTAATAAATGTTCATAAAGGAGAGAGAGAGAGAGAGAGAGAGAGAGAGAGAGAGAGAGTTTTATCAGAGGCTACTATATTCCTATACTCATGAGCGGCTTGATGTTGCAGCCAGCTAAAGCCTACTCCAGAGTTCCCATGCTAAACAAACATAATGACAACGGAACATATCTTGTGGCTTAAAATGTATCATACGTTTGGCTACAACACGAAATCAGCAGCAACAGCAGCAGCAGCAACAACAACATTACCACCACCAACAACAGGCAGGCTACGGAATAATGAATTCATATGGGTAAAATGATGATAATAAACGTTTGTGTTCGTTCATTTCTTTTGTTCTTGTTGCTGCAAAGGCCCACACATATCAGCCTGGGTCATGTTGACGAACTTCAAAGTTCCCTTTCTTTTCCATGGAAAATATTATTGTTTATTCCGTGTGCCTTTTCTCTGTATGTGTGTTAAGTGAAGCGGAACTGCACACAACACTGATTTTGGAGTGAAGTGCCTCATTACTTCTCTTGTTTAGTAGTTGCTCTTTGCATCTACCGCCTGATTTCATGCACATGAACAATTTTGAGCTTGTCTCTGTGCCTGTGTGCATGTTCTGTGTTACAATGTACCAAGATTACAAGACCACGGAAGTCTCTATTACCTGTTAGCTCATGTTCGTACATCATTGCTTCTCCTTTGGTGCTGTGTTTGTGGGTATGTATACTCCTCTCAGGTGCGAAAGGTTTAAACTTCGTTCTTTTGGTTATGTTCTGGAGAGAGAGAGAGAGAGAGAGAGAGAGAGAGAGAGACAGAGACAGAGACAGAGAGGGAGAGACAGGCAGACAGAGACAGAGACAGACAGACAGACAGACAGACAGACAGAGAGAGAGAGAGAGACAGAGACAGAGACAGAGACAGAGAGACAGAGAGACACAGAGAGAGAGTTTTCTTGTTTGTTCTCTCTCCTTCTTGTCTCCTTGTGTGCTACGTAAATGTGTACCAAAGCAGCATTAGCTCAGGATGAGTAAATGTTCTTCACTGAAGGAGCTAAATGCTACCTTTCCTACCAGCTGCTGTGGCAAAGTGGTTAGCGTCGTTGGAATTCCGGCTGGGAGGTCGTGGGTTCGATTCCCATCAGAGCCATTTATTCGTTGGAGTTTTCTGCCTCGACTGGTTCCTACCCAGAGACGACTTTGCTATGGCTCAGCTGAGAGCCACATAGTCGATTTCCATTCATGTAAAGGACGCGTCTAGGAGATCGTTGCTCGAATTTTCTGACCAACACTGCAGGTGTCTGTATTTGTCGGACCTGGTCAACACCAGGATATATTATGAAAGTAAGTATCAAGTACAGCTCTGTCAAAAACATTCACATCGTTATGAAAACCCCATAGCATCATCGTCATCCTTACTCTCATCGATCAGCATGGAAACCCCCCCCCCCCCCTTTCCTTGTTTATTGAATAATATGAAACGAACACATAAGCAGTGAATCAGTGATCTCATATGCTTTTAGATCAGAACTCCGCTGACACCAACAGCAAACTTGAACACACACACACACACAACACACACACACACTCATTCTAAGCAAATGAAAATCTTGCGGAGATACCGGGGACTCTTCTCATATAAAGGGGTTGAAAAATTAAAGAGAGCGCCTGGCTTCATCAACACAGTCGATAGTTTTACCAGTCTTCAGAACATCATGGTATGAATTCTATCTTAGTATGTACAAAGGTTTTGTTTTTTTTAATGCTATTGTTTTCTGCAGAGCCAGACTTCTTTTCACTGACAGTAGTGGAAAAAAACAAACAAAAAAAACTTTGCTTTCGGCCAGGATTAAAAAAAGCCAACAAAAAAAAAACAAAACAAAAAAAGAATAAGAAGACAAAAAAGAAAAGAAAATAAGCGGTATAATTATTTTCCTCCTGGGCCCATCCATTGAACCAGGGATCACGAAGCCACACCCACCACCCGCAAGCAAGCAGGAAACTCGTCACCGCTTCGTGCACTTTCTTCTTTTTTTTTCACATGTGTTTGTGCATTTAAGCCGATTGTTCTCCCATCGGGGCATGTTCCGGAAAAAGCCGAAGCGGCAAACGAGCGCGCGCGACTGGGGCGCGCAACGAACATGGTCTTGATGACGCAGAGAGCCGAGATAAGCGGAACTACTCGCGGTTCAAATACACATTCAGTGGCTGTGCTGGTTGCAGTAACTGCTTGGCTTTCGTGAATGAGCTGTATTGACTTGCTCAAGCTGAGCTTATTATTTGTTGGCTTTGCTACAAAGGGCGGAGACGAGAACGGGATTTGGACATTACCTTGCTTTTCGTTCTTAAAGCTTCTTCCTAATATTAGGGAGTTCTGTAACTGTTGGTTAACCTATACCTTCGAGTTGGCCTATTTCACGACTTTGATTTTGTCCATTTCCTTAACTTTGATGTTGTCGATTGGAAGAAACTGAACCGTGGGATCTATTTCATTTTTGAAAATCAAGATTCAGGTCAGTGTTCTGTCTGTCTGTCTGTCTGTCCGGCTGTCTCTCTGCCCATACTTTTTGTCTCTCTGGCTTTGTCTGTCTTTATTTCTCTCTCTCTCTCTCTCTCTCTCTCTCTCTCTCTCTCTGTCTCTCATATTGTGCCTCTGTCTCTGTCTGTCTGTCTGCCTGCCTATCTGTCTGTCTGTCTGTCTCTCTCTCTCTCTCTCTCTCTCCTCTCTCTCTCTCTCTCTCTCTCTCTCTCTTCTCTTTCTTTCTCTCTCTCTGTGTTCCTTGTGTTGTCTTTCTTTTGACTGTGTCTTCCTTCCTTCATTCCTTCCTTCCTTCCTTTCTGTCGTTATGCATTTCCTGAAGCAGATTGCATTTATCTATCAAAAGACTCTAAACTTCCGCTCAGCATCCCCACTCCCCCTCCCCATGCATCGCATCATTCATCTGTCTACAAGGTACGTTTGTCAACATCTGGGTCCTCCTGTACTTACCATCTTTTCACCAAGAGAGTGGACTGTCTATGCTGCGAGCCATGAGCATTTCTGGAAGATCGTTCCAAAGCCTGTCTGACAAGAACCATGCGGTGTGTGTGTGTGTGTGTGTGTGTGTGTGTGTGTGTGTGTGTGTGTGGTATGATCATACAAAGAATGTTAATGTTATGTCAGGGTGATTTTTAAAAAATGTAGATTCACGAAATGTGTTTACTGAACGGAAGCTTCGTAAATGTTACAGACGCCTACAAACTAGAGCACGAACTGTAGGCCACTCACTGCCAAGTACCAGACCACTCGTATTCTGTCTGTCTGTCTGTCTGTCTGTCTGTCTCTTTTTGTCTGTCTGTCTGTCTCTGTCTCTGACTCTCTCTCTCTTCTCTTCTCTCTCTCTCCTCTCATCTCTCTCTCTCTCTCTCTCTCTCTCTCGATGCTTGCTCTTCTGTTGAGTACGAACTTTTGTTCTCGTTTTGATTGATTTCTTACTCCATTTTGCTTCCCTGTGTGTGTGTGTGTGTGTGTGTGTGTGTGTGTGTGTGTGTGTGTGTGCGTGCGTGCGTGCGTGCGTGCGTGCGTGTGTGTGTGTGTTGCTGTGTTATCTTAAATAAACATGTTTCTCGGAAAAAGAAAACACGGTGTATGGATCGGGAGGCAGACGCCATGATAACAGCGGCAGGGGCCATAGAAGCGGGAGAAGCAGTGACGGCGACAAATGCTGTGCTCTATCTCAGGGGAGATCACTTTCACAGTGAAAAGCGCTTTCCAAACTACCTGACCCACATGCTTATCAACATCGTTTCCGGTTAGTTAGTGTATTTTTTCCACATTGTGCGCAGGACAGTCCAACTATAATTGTGTTAGAGATAACTAGGGATAGGTCCCTACTGCCTCGAGGTTGATGATCTGTCTGACTGTCTGTCTGTCTGTCTGGCTGGCTGGCTGGTGCTTGTCTGCCTGTCTGTCTGTCTGTCTTTCTATCTATCTATTTATCTATCTATCTATCTATCTATCTGGCTTTTTGTTTGTCTCTGTCTTTCTACCTATCTGTCTATCTCCTATTTACCTCTCTATCTGTCTTTTTGTTTGTCTCTGTCTGTCTACCTATCTGTCTATCTCTCAATCTATCTACATATTCTGCCTGTCTAACCGTCTGCCTTTGTATCTACGTACTAGTCCATCTGTGTTGTTTCTCACGTGTACCCACCATATTTGTCTGATCTTCTTCACACTGGACATGGCGACTCACGCTGTACAGTATCGCCAGTGGTCTTGTCCAGTGTTTTACCATAAAGACCGAAGGGATTTTACCAGTGTCCGGATAGCGTGGCTTCCACTATCAGCAGCTGAGCTTCACTGGACGAGAACCCAGAACAGAGGAAGTCTGTATCATCCAAGAAAAAAGAATCAGGGATTGGAACTCACTCTCCAAGGATGTTGTAAAGGCGACAGAAATTGGCACTTTTGTGCCACTTGCTACCCTACAGTCCGTCACCAAATGTTAAGGAGGACCTGGAGTAAGGTAGGGGTGGACCAAAACAGTAGATGGAGGCTGTGCTGGACAGGGCAAACCCGGAGAACGCTACTGGAGGCAGACTGGTTTGACTTCATACCCCAAAATTAATTAATAGGATGGTGGCGTTGTTGTTCCCTCAGCGTTCCTTCAGAGTCTGCTTTGGGGGGGGGGGGGGCAAGTACCGTGAACTCGTACTTACAATGCTAGAATAACAGTCGGAAGTCATCGAAATGTTCGTGAGCGCAGAAGGAAAGACGAATCTTTTTCCCAATCATTCAGAGTTGTTCGGGGGGATCCTGGTCCACCGGCGGGGGATGTGAAGATCTGTAAATGTCACACTGCCAGAACGCCCATGGAAAACCTGCAAAAGATTCAAAATGGAGTGACTGACGGCGGCGAACGAAGCAAAATTTAGAAATAGTTTGTTACTTATTGCCAATGACATTGACAAACAAAGCACATGACAAGACACGATGCATTTCAACCACTTGGGTCTTCTTCAGGCGAAAAAATAAATCACATTTAACATTTGGGACAGTACAAACAAAGAACAAAAAAATGACTCATCTGTTGTTGTCCATGTGGTGGGGAGAATAGCCGATTTTCTTTTGCGCTTGCCGTAGTTTAAACCAGTTCAAACCCGAAGGGTCTTCGCTCCTTCCGGCGTTCCTGTTTCTATGTCAGTCTGGTTTTGATTCTCTCACGTGTTCGGTTACTTTGAACGGATCGGCTAAAGCGTTCAGATTGTTAGAGAGAGAGAGAGAGAGAGAGAGAGAGAGAGAGAGAGAGAGAGAGAGAGAGAGAGAAATCGATAGATGAACGTTTCAAGAAATATTATAATCGTTTCCTTCTCAACTCCCTCCTTTTCGAGGACATAACTTTTCCGACCATATGTTACGACAGTTTTAATTAAGCATAGTTCAAATCTGCGACAGCTGTGCCCAACATTTTACATTCGTCACCTAACTGATATGCCTTATCGAACAGGGAGTAAATGTAAAGCGTTTCATCCGAGAACAAACGTTATGATAAAGTGCCTCTGGAGTCCAAAGGGAGATTAAGCTGATAGAGGTGGAGAGGTACAAAGAATAGTCCCCCTTGAGATAACTCTTGATGGGAGTGCTGCTGTATCATTGTGTT
Source organism: Conus ventricosus (assembly GCA_018398815.1). Classification (NCBI taxonomy): domain Eukaryota; kingdom Metazoa; phylum Mollusca; class Gastropoda; order Neogastropoda; family Conidae; genus Conus; species Conus ventricosus. The sequence goes on along the minus strand of CM031595.1, from coordinate 68,866,980 downwards.
GGGGGAGAGGGCGTGGAGGGGGAGGAGGGGGGGGGGGGGGGGGCGAATTCTTGACTGTGATGCGTGATTGTATTCAGAGAGGAATGCTCGACGAACGCCTGACATTAATGGGTGTTATAATGATGGAAGACTGGGAAAGAACACGATTTCGGATAAAATGTTTTGGACTTTTTCCAAAAGCCAGACAAACAAACAAACATGTGGTACATTTTAGGTGGGATTTTTTCAT
>CM031595.1:68844251-68846751 GCA_018398815.1 Conus ventricosus | reverse complement strand
TTGGCCCTCACTCTCAGGCGTCTGTCCAAAACGTCCCAAACGTGCTCAATAGGATTCAAATCCGGGGAAAGAGAGGGCCAGGCCAGGGTGTTGATGTTGTTGGCGGTAAAGAAGGCTGTGGTCAGGCGTGCTGTGTGGGGCCTGGCGTTGTCCTGCTGGAACACGGCCCTGGAGTGGCCATTAGAGGCAGGACGTGTGGCTGAACAATGACCTGGACGTACTGCTGGGCTGTCAGGTGACCTTCCACGCGCACCAGCTGGCTCCTGCCTGTGTTGCTGATGGCCCCCCATACCATGACATTGCCGCCACCATGCGGAGGTGCCTCGTCGACGCAGTTCTGCTGGTTGCGTTCATTAACCCGGCGGTAAACCCTTCGCCTCCTGTCATGGCGCTGCAGCAGAAACTGTGACTCATCCGAGAACCAGACGTGTCGCCAATGGTTCCTCAGTGTCCAGTGTCTGTGTTGCGTAGCCCATTGCAGTCGGTCTGTCGATGGCGCCCCGTCATTACGTTGCCACCTAGGGGCCTGTAAGCCTCAGCCCAGCAGCATGCAGCCTGTTCCGGACAGTCTGGTCGGAGATGCGACGGACACCAGCGCATGCCTGGACAGTGGACGAGGCCGGCAGGAAGCGATTGCGGAGATGTCTGAGCCGTATAAAGCGGTCCTGGGCTGGCGTTGTGATAGAGGTCGGCCTGACCTCGGGGCATCAGCTGATGACCCTGTCCTCTGGAAGCGAGTCCAAAGTCGGCATATGGTACTGGGGGAGACATTCAAAGCATGGGCCACATCAGTTGCACTCTGACCAACTTGCAAACGACCCAGGGCGTTTTCTCTCTCTGCTGGGCTCAAACGTGGCATGCTGTTTTTTGGTACGGTGTGCCTGCCGGTTGCCAAAATGACCCGGCTTTTATACTGCACTATGACCATGGTGTGTGTGTGTTCACCACTGAGTTGGGCATGCTTTGCAGGCGAAACAACAGAAGCACAACCCAATGTTTGCACTGTCGCACCTGGCCCACAACACGCACGTGCACATAGTGACAACCGGAATCAATGTTGTCCTAGCACGTCGACGTTCAAGACACACATCAGGGCCGGTTTTTGGCGTGTTCTCAACTGTATGGTCCACCCCAGGTGGCAAAATTTCATTTTGCGTTTCTTTTTTTGAACAGTATAGTTGGGAGAGGAAAAATGTTCATGACCCTTCTTTTTTAATTCGATAGTGCAGATGGGGGAGGGATGGGACATGAGGGGGGTGGGGATGGGGGAGGCACAAACCTCCTCCCTCTCTTCCTGCTCTTCCTTCCTTCCTGATTGTTATTGTACGTCATCACACGAGGATGAGAGAGCGTGGGGGGAGGGAGGATTGGCGACAGGAGATCGTGGGAAGGGGGGGGGGGGGGGAGGTGGGGATGGTGGTGGGTGTGGAGAGTGGGAGGGGGGAAGGGTGGCAGAGGGAAGGAGGAAAGCAATCGCTGCATGCTGACAGGCGAGATAATTGGGTGTCTCATGCACGTGTGTGAGGCGTGGACTGTTGCGTGGTGACAACTCAGTGATTTGGCTACCTGGAAAAGGAAAGGGGGGGGGGGGGGGGGGGGGGGGGGGGGGGGAAACAGTGCGTTCATTTCTGTTCTGCTTGTTTAGCGTGTTAACGTACATGTGTTGTTACGTATTGTAATGTGACTTGGACTATTATAACATGCTTTCGGTTGCTGATTCAGTGTTGTTTTTGTATTGTGCTGCATCGGACTGTAGTGTTATGTACTGTATGGTATTATTAACATGTATAGTGTTGTGGCGCATTGCTGCGACTAGGAGACTGGAAAGGAGAGGTGGGAGAGGAGGGATGGTGGGATGAGGGGTGGTAGGCCCGCGAGAGAGAAGGGATGACGGTCACGAATCTACACTGACACGCTGAATGAAAGCTATTCTTTGTGCAGATACATAAGAATGCAAAGATTTCATCAGATTTGTTACCTCTCGTTTGCATTGAGCTCATTGGAGGGGTCTGTTCCCATCGTGAGACAACTAGACGTAATATGTTCATAAGTTTCTTTCCAAAAGATCTGAAGAGAAGAATTCGAAGATGGCAAAGTATGTTCAGTTTCTGATACAGACATCGTGAGCATTGTTTTCTCGGAGAGAACCGTCATTTTTTAACATTTTTTAATGTCAAGACAAGTGTGATGTTAGATTTTTCATTCAAACGCCGTTACAACCTGATACAAACTGAGCGGGGTATTTTGGCTTTGTTTCAACTTTCACTTGGTCTTTTCTGTTTCATTCCTTCACTTGATCCTTTCTGTTTCACTGCTTCACTTGATCCTTTCTGTTTCACTCCTTCACTTGATCTGTTTCTGTTTCGCTCCTTCACTTGATCTGTTTCTGTTTCACTCCTTCACTTGATCTGTTTCTGTTTCACTCCTTCACTTGATCTTTTTCTGTTTCACCCCTTCACTTGATCTGTTTCTGTTTCACTCCTTCACTTGATCCTTCCTG
>CM031595.1:68835768-68838268 GCA_018398815.1 Conus ventricosus | reverse complement strand
TTGTGGGAGCTGTAAGTCTTTGAACTGTGATGTTTACTGTCTTTTGCCTGTATTGTTGTTTACGTTTCTGTGCTACCTGTCAATGAGAACACGCTTTGGGGAGGACACGCGCGTGAGCGGGAGCGTGTGCGCGTGCTTTTGTAAATGAGTGTATGTATGAGTGTGTGTGTGTGTGTGTGTGTGTGTGTGTGTGTGTGTGTGTGTGTGTGTGTGTGATACAGATAGAGAGACAGAGACAGAGAGAGTCATCTCTACCTTCATTTTGTGATTGTGGTGTTTGTGACGACGTTTACCAGAGCTGGTAATGACAGAGAGTGAAGGATGGGAGATATGTGAAGACATTTAGCAGTGCTGATAATGACCTTAAATGAAGTATGTGGAATGTTGGACGAGTCTTACCGTGTCCATAATGACCAAGAGTAAAGGATGCGGGATATGTGACGACAATTGACAGTGCTGAATAATTACAGGAAGTAAAGAATGCGAGTTTTATGACAGAAAACAGTGTTGGTTATACGGGGAGTGAAGGATGTGGGAATATGGCTTTGAACAGTGCTGGTAATAACACAACATGAAGGAGGTCAGAAATACGACACCAAACAGTGCTGATAGTGACAGAAAGTGAAGAATATGGGAAACATGGCACTGAACAGTGCTGATACTGACAGGAAGTGACGAATGTGGGAAATATGGCAATGAGCGGTGCTGATACTGACAGGAAGTGACGAATGTGGGAAATATGGCAATGAGCGGTGCTGATGATGACAGGAAGTGACGAATGTGGGAAATATGGCACTGAACAGTGCTGATACTGACAGGAAGTGACGAATGTGGGAAATATGGCAATGAGCGGTGCTGATGATGACAGGAAGTGACGAATGTGGGAAATATGGCACTGAACAGTGCTGATACTGACAGGAAGTGACGAATATGGGAAATATGGCAATGAGCGGTGCTGATCATGACAGGAAGTGACGAATATGGGAAATATGGCACTGAACAGTGCTGATACTGACAGGAAGTGACGAATATGGGAAATATGGCACTGAACAGTGCTGATACTGACAGGAAGTGACGAATATGCAAAATATGGCAATGAAGGGTGCTGATGATGACAGGAAGTGACGTTTATGGGAAATATGACACTGAACAGTGCTGATACTGACAGGAAGTGAAGAATATGCGAAAATTGGCAATGAACAGTGCTGATAATGACAGGAAGTGAAGAATATGGCACTGAACGGTGTTACAACTGATTAAAAAGTAGAGGATGTGGGAAATGTGACATTGAACATTGCTGATGATGACAAGAGTGACGAACGTAGGATGTGTGATGACATTTAACAGTACTGATAATGACAGAAAGTGAGGGATGTTAGATGCATGACGACATTTAACAGTGCTGATAGTGACGGGGAGTCAGGGATGTTGGATTGGCGACGATATTGAACACAGTGCTGATAGTGACGGGGAGTGAGCGATGTGAGATGTGTGACGATGTTGAACATAGTGCTGATAATGACGGGGAGTGAGGGATGTGAGATGTGTGACGATATTGAACACAGTGCTGATAGTGACGGGGAGTGAGGATGTGAGATGTGTGACGATATTGAACACAGTGCTGATAATGACGGGGAGTGAGCGATGTGAGATGTATATTGAACACAGTGCTGATAATGACGGGGAGTGAGCGATGTGAGATGTAAATTGAACACAGTGCTGATAATGACGGGAAGTGAGCGATGTGAGATGTGTGACGATATTGAACACAGTGCTGATAATGACGGGAAGTGAGCGATGTGAGATGTGTGACGATATTGAACACAGTGCTGATAATGACGGGAAGTGAGCGATGTGAGATGTGTGACGATATTGAACAGAGTGCTGATAATGACGGGGAGTGAGCGATGTGAGATGTGTGACGATATTGAACACAGTGCTGATAGAGACGGGGAGTGAGCGATGTGAGATGTGTGACGATATTGAACACAGTGCTGATAGAGACGGGGAGTGAGCGATGTGAGATGTATATTGAACACAGTGCTGATAGTGACGGGGAGTGGGCGATGCGAAACGTATGACGACATTTAACACTGCTGATTGATAATGACGTGGAGGGAAATGCTGGATGATAGGTGACAATATTTCACAGTGCTGATAATGACGGGGAGTGAGGGATGTTAACTATGTGATGACTTTTAAACAGTGCTGAAAATAGCGGAAGCTGAAGGGTGCAGGACATGTGACGGCGTTGAACAATGCTCTGATAGTGGAGGAAAGTGAAGGTTATGCACTACCGATGACGACAAATGGTGGAAGTGGGATATATGTGCAGGTACAGACGGCGTTCAGCAGTGTACCAGGCTATCTGTACGTGGAGAGTGGAGACGGTGCTGCCAATAGAAGAAGAAGGTAATGGGACAGTAGGTTTTAATTCTGTCTGTTTGTCAGTCAGACACACACACACACACACACACACACACACACACACACACACACA
>CM031595.1:68828268-68830768 GCA_018398815.1 Conus ventricosus | reverse complement strand
TCGGACTAACAACAGGTACAGTGTTGACGATGATGATATTATTTACCGTATACCTCGGACTAACAACAGGTACAGTGTTGACGATGATGATATTATTTACCGTATACCTCGGACTAACAACAGGTACAGTGTTGACGATGATGATACATTTTGCAGGCCATGAAGCAAGGAGAAGATGACATTATTCACTGTATCTTGGAACTTCCATACTGCAGTTATGATGATGATTATACATTTCGGGATGGGGTGGGGAGGGGAGGGGGGAGGGTAGAGGTGTATTGGGAGGCCGACATTGTTCAGCATTTTTGACAAAGATATATATATATATATATATATAATATATATATATATAATATATATATATATATATATATATATATATATATATATATATATTTGGGGCGGATACTTTGTGAGAACGACCTTATTGACTGTAGGATATATTTGGAACCTCCGGGTTCAGTTCTCATGATGATTATGCTCATTACGAGAACAATATTATTTACAGTATAATTATGTGGAATTTACAGGTGCAGTTCTGATGAGGAGGATACTTTGGGGGAGCATTTTGTGTGGACGATATCATTCGCTGAATACTTGGATTTGACAAGTACAGTTCAGACAATGAGTACACACACTCAAGAGCCATTGTGAGGACGATATCTTTCAATTCTCTGTATACACGAAACTTGCAGGAGCAATTCTGACCATGATCACACATACTCGGGAGAGGACGGTATTATTCACGGTATACTTAGTTCTAACGGGCACAATTCTGACTACGATCACACATACTTGGGGCCACCTACGAAGACGTTATCATGAATTGTTTACTTCGAACTTACAGATGCAGTTTGATAATGATCACACATACTTGGGGTCCCTTGAAAAGACAATATGATAAACCCGTGTACTTCGAACTTACAGGTGCAGTTGTGACTGCAATCACGCATACTTGAGGGCACCCTGAGAAGATAATGTTATGAACTGTGTACTTTGAACTTGAGGTACAATTTTGAATATGATCACACATACTGAGGTTTCCTTGAGAAGATGATATTACGAACCATGTACTTTAAAACTTACAGGTGTAATTCTGACTATGATCACACATACTTAGGGGTCATTGAGAAGACAGTATTACGAACCGTGTACTTCAAATTTAAAGATGCATTTCTGTTTGTGATCAAACGTATTCGGGGGCCCCATGAGAAAACAATATCAATGAACTGTGTACGTTGAACTTTAAGGTACAATTTTCAATATCATCATATTTATTCAGGGTTCCTTAAACCATGCACTTTAAACTTACATGTGAAGTTCTGATTATGATCACACATACCTCGGAGTCCTTTGAGAAGACGACACTTTGAACCATGTACTTTTAAACTTACAGACGCAATTCTGACTATGATCACACATACTTAAGGAGGGTCCTTTGAGAAGACGATGTTTTGAACCATGTACGTTTAAACTTACAGATGCAATTCTGACTATGATCACACATATACATGGGGGGTCCTTTGAGAAGACGATATTATGAACCATGCACTTTAACCTTACAGGTGCAATTCTGGCTACGAGCACACATACTCGGGGGCCCATTGCGAGAACGAGGAGACCAGCGGCGCGAAAAAGGCAGCCATCGTAGGAGGCGTGCTGGGAACCTTCTGTGCCATCTTCCTCATCCTCATCCTCTTCCTCTACTGCCGCTTGAGGGAGAGCGATGGAGGCTCAAAGAAGAACTAGTAGGTTTCCCTCTCAGGGTGTGCGTGTGCGCGTGTCTCTTTTGCAGCCCCACACCCCGCCTTCCCTCCCGCCCCCCCCCCCCCTCAACGTGCTGCCCCCCCCCCTCTTCCACTCTCCCTCCTGCAGCGACTTAGTACCGTTTTTAACAGTTCACGTCAACAGGGTTCTAATTACAGTTTCTTACACATCATATTCAGTCATCACTTATGTATATATTTCTGTGTGTTCTGACTCAAGAGTCTGATAAAGATTTTACCTTGGGAAATTTTCGGCCAGGTACTGCTGAAAATTTCCCAAGGTAAATCTTTATCAGACTCTTGAGTCAGAACACACAGAAATATGAACAACCCGGAGTCGGAAAGTGTCTTTGCTCAAATCACTTATGTATACCATCACATTTAGACACGTGCATGTAAGTGTCGGAACAACATTGTTATCTAGGGATGGCATTTCTCGACAAACAAAAAGACTGAGAACAATGATAAAAGACATGCTCAGATTCATATAAAATACCCAAAAGATAAAGGAAGATAGAATGAAAAAAAAAATTATGGACATTGAGAATGGACATGAACGTAAAAAGAAAATGGACATGAGAATGACAGAACGTAAAAAGAATAATGGACATTGAGAATGGACATGAACGTAAAAAGAAATAATGGACATTGAGAATGGACATGAACGTAAAAAGAAATAATGGACATTGAGAATGGACATGAAGGTAAAAAGAAATAATGGACATTGAGAATGG
>CM031595.1:68810375-68815375 GCA_018398815.1 Conus ventricosus | reverse complement strand
TGTTCTCCTTCATGTGAAGCTGTTGTAGCCTGTTCTCCTTCATGTGAAGCTGTTGTAGCCTGTTCTCCTTCATGTGAAGCTGTTGTAGCCTGTTCACCTTCAGTTGAAGTTGCATGTCGTGCCTTAGCCTATTTTCCATTAATATAAACTGTAGCATTGTAAGCCCGTTTTTTTTCTTTAAGGTAAGACGCTGTATTCGAAACATGTTCTCGTTCGAGATAAGCAGGTAGCCCGCTCCCCTTCAAGTGAAGTTGTTGTATACAGCCCGTTCTCTTTCAAGGCAAGCTGTTGTAAGGTAGCCCGCTCCCCTTCAAGTTAAGATGTTGTGTATAGCCTGTTTTCCTTCAAGGTAAGCTGGTTTATTATAACATGTTCTCCTTCAAGTTGAGTTGTTGTATTTAGCCTGTTATCCATCAAGGTATGCTGTTGAATTATAGCCTGCTCTTTTTCAAGTTGAGTTCGTATATATATCCCGTTTTCTTTCAAGGAAAGCTGTCGTGTTATAACTTGCTCACCTTCGAGGGATGTTGTCGTGTCATTGCCTGTTTTCCTTCAATGTAAGCTATTGTCTTGTAACCTGTTCTCCTTGAAGATATGCTGCCGTATATTGTAGCCCATTCTCCTTCAAGGCAAGTTGTTGTATATAGCCCGTTCTCTTGCAAGGCAAGCTGCTGTATTATAGCCCGCTCTCCTTCAAGTTAAGTTGTTGTGTATAGCCTGTTTTCGTTCAAGGTAAGCTGGTTTATTATAACCTGTTCTCCTTCAAGTTGAGTTGTTGTATGTAGCCTGTTATCTATCAAGGTATGCTGTTGAATTATAGCATGCTCTTCTTCAAGCTGAATTCGTGTGTATAGCCTGTTTTCGTTCAAGGTAAGCTGTTGTGTTATAACTTGTTCACCTTCGAGGGATGTTGTCATAGCCTGTTTCCCTTCAATGTAAGCTATTGTATTGTAACCTGTTGTCCTTAAGATATGCTGCCGTATTGTAGCCCAATCTCCTTCAAGTGAAGTTGTTGTATATAGCCCGTTCTCTTTCAATGTAAGCTATGGCATCACAGTCTGTTCACCTACAAGGGATGTTCAGATATTGTTACCTATTTTCTTTCAAAGTTGTTGAATTGCGGTCGATTCTCGTTCAAGGTAGGCCGTTGTAACAGGTCATGTTTTCCGGAAATGTAAGCCTTTCTCGTTCAAGAAATGCTATGAGGAGAGTACGAGGCAGGAGAGGGAGGAGGTGGCGGAGTGGAGGGGATGGCGGTGGAGGGCTTTGGTTGTAAATATGTTATCAATTTTACTGCAGTAAAAGACGAGGTTACATTCATTCATGAGATTGTATGTATTATTCTGTTAGAGGTAATCTTTACGTGTGAGAGAGATAACGAGAGAGAGAGAGAGAGAGAGAGAGAGAGAGAGAGAGAGAGAGAGAGAGAGAGAGAGAGAGAGAGAGAGATGACAGACAGACAGACAGAGTGGTTACTCTACTGGTTTTCTACGTGATCCCTACTCCTTTATCTTTTGGAACGTAATTCTTTTCCAACAAATTTTCAAGCGTTCAAGAGTTAATGTCTCTGGCAGATTCTGCTATCTCTCACACGTGGAACATATTTAAGACAATCGATGATGCCAGACAGCAAGTTAAAACATACGTTGGAAAACAACAACAACAAAAAACAAACAAAATTATTTTTAAAAAAAAAACTCCCAACGGAGTTATGAAGCACCCGTGAGCTTGTCGACTTCAGGACATTATCTCTCCGTGTTTCCCAGTCAGGACCATTCTTCAGACTAGACTGGATGGTGAACGTCTTAGATGCAAAGCGAAGAAGTCCTTGATGGTAAACTCAGGGGGTTGGATTAGCTGCAGTAACAACTCTACCCTGTCGTGCATGACTGACGACACAAAGCTGTCGAGAGACCCGTCACTGCCCAGGTGTCCACTACCGCCCCTCCCCATCCCCCCTCTCTCCTTCCGTGTACCTGTTGTGGTCATATGATGATTAAAATGGCCTTACTTCAGATTTCTTGTCCACCCGGGACCTTTTGGACTTTGCATGGAATTGCTATTGTGTTTGTGGTAACGCTGGTGATGGTTAAACCAGTGATAACAGTAACGAAGAAACGACTACAATAGCCTCGGTTCAGATTTCCCATTTAATCAGGACATGCTTGACGTTTGCAGGTAATGGTCACCGTGTTTGTGGTGACACTGACGATGGTGAAGCTGGCAATGACGGTGATGAAGAAACGTTCCCGCTTACCACCAGGACCTTGGGGGCTGCCTCTCGTGGGTTACCTCCCTTTCTTCGGCACAGAGCCCCACGTCACCTTCAAGGAATTGAGAAAAAACTACGGCGACGTCATCGGTTTATACATGGGCAGCTTCTACACTGTCGTCGTCAGTGGTAGTGATGCCATAAAGGAGGCTTTAGTCACGAAAAAAGATGACTTTGCTGGAAGACCGGATTTTATCGCGAACCGGTTATCGAAGAATTTTAGAGGCCTTGAAAACTTAACGTATGGACCTCTCTGGAAACTGCACCACAAGATTGTCAGAAACGTTCTGTATACAAGCATCAATGCGCGTAAAGGCCCCATCGAAACCATCATTCGATCAGAGGCTAACGCTGTCATTGAGGAGTTCCTTTCTCATGGAAACGAGAGTTTTTGTCCACTTACACCATTAGATGTAGCTGCTTTCAGCATGATCTACCAATTTTGCTATGCCAGGAACAAAGACGTGAGGGAGGACAAAGATTTTATGCCATTCTTGACGTACACGCGAGCCTTTGAAATGTTCAATGCAGCTGGAAATTCTGTTAATGTGATGCCATGGCTTCGTCACATCATGCCAGGGAAGGTTTCTCACTTCTTGGAAATGCTTCAGGAGAGCGAGAAGCTGGGAGGCGAGAAAGTTGCGGCGCATGAATCATCGTTCGACAGAAACAATTTACGGGACATCACTGATTGTCTGATCTTGGCAGGTAACCAGTTGACAGAGGAAGAGAAAGCATTGGGAACCAGCAAAAACCGATTGGCTCAATTCCTGCCTACGTTATTTGGTGCTGGTTCCGCTACTATTTCTGCAACCCTAAGGTGGTGCGTAGCCATGATGGTGGCTTTTCCGGAAGTACAGGAGGAGGTTTTCCAGCAGATTAACAGGGTAGTAGGTCAAGGCCGAGACATCACACTGGCTGACCGTAACCAACTCCCCCTGGTTGAAGCCACTGTTAATGAAGTTTTCCGATACATTGGCGTCATTCCTTTTGCACTCCCCCATTCCACCACCTGCGACACCACCCTGCAAGGCTATGACATCCCTGAAGGCACCGTGGTGATGGTCAACCTGCACTCCATCTTCATGGACGAGAAGTTGTGGGGGGATCCCAAAGTCTTCCGACCTCACCGCTTCCTGGACAGTGAGGGTCAGCTGGACAGGGGACTGGTGGAGCAGGTGCCGGTTTTCACTCTGGGCAGACGTCGTTGTGTGGGAGAGCAGCTGGCCCGCATGGAAGTCTTCCTTTTCTTCGCCACTCTGATGCAACGTCTCCAATTCTGCAGACCGGCTGGACAACGCGACTTTAATCTGAAGACACGGTTTACTCTGACAATAGACGTACTGCCCTTTGAAGTTTGTGTCCGACCTCGGGAATGAAGATGACACAGTGGACATGAACTCTTTGCCAGGAAACACAAGACAAGCTGTTTCAAAAAGAAGAAACAGAAAAAAAGAAACAAAAAGAAGAAAAGTCCAAATGCCTTGCTAAGCAAAGAGGCAAAAGTCGCCAGAGGGTGAAATTGGGAACTAAGGCGCACACTGCTTTAAAAGAACTGATTTATTTGTGAAATTTATAAATTTTCCTTTCCGACGTTGATTTTTTTTCTTTTCTTTTCTTTCTTTACTTTTTTTGTTCAGTTGTTGAACTTCAACTTTGCACCCAGACAGCTATCTGTTTCAAAGTGATTTGATATAATCACTATCATTACAAAAGAAAGCGAAACGGTTCTTAAAAAGCTGGAGTCCCATTTCCCTCCTTAATTCTGTATGTAACATGGCCTCTTAGATGCTTTCCTAATTTTGTCCGTAGTATGAATATGGCTTGCAGCATTCTAGAGCAGTATAACTGTTTGTATTGCGGTGAATCGATGTTATACTTCATCTTTGGAATTTGCAGATGAGGCCGCCAGGGAGAACCTGTATCACCATATTTGTGTCTTTTGTGCGCCGAAACTTCGTCATTACTAATGCGTATGAGCGATAGAACTCAAGATATTTATGGCAAAGAACCATATTGCCGCAGTTCGAAAACAACACAACTGTTATTTAGTAGGAATGAAGTTTGTTTCGGTGCAACAGTTTAGCTGTTAGAACAATCTGCATTAATGTCCGGTTTAAAGATAGATCTAGTTGCAAAGCGAGACGACTGCAGGCGGAAATCTAAACAAATCTTAAATAAATGTCAGCGAACCGCCCAGAGAACGTGGACAAACGAGTCACAAGACAAAACACAACGCGTTTCGACCTCTTAGGTCTTCCTCGGGTGAGACATAAACGAATAAAACAACGAAAATTCACTTAGCTTTGATCGCTTCAGATCGCTTAGAGTTCAGCGCAAGGGAGAAGGTGTTGAATGATGATTCAACACCTTCTCCCTTGCGCTGAACCCTAAGCGATCTGAAGCGATCAAAGCTAAGTGAATTTTCGTTGTTTTATTCGTTTTATGTCTCACCCGAGGAAGACCTAAGAGGTCGAAACGCGTTGTGTTTTGTCTTGTGACTCGTTTGTCCACGTTCTCTGGGCGGTTCGCTAACATTTATTTAAGATTTGTTTTAAAGATAGATATCAAGGGGGAAAAAGACGGTAGATTAGATTTGACCCATATAGAATTCTCTGATACAAGAGATGGAGGATAAGAGTTTTTGCTGGGATCATGGGCTCTTCACAGTACTTAGAGTCTTACTACAACCACCGTGAACAAAATATTGTGTCAGTTTTGAAGGGTA
>CM031595.1:68802875-68805375 GCA_018398815.1 Conus ventricosus | reverse complement strand
GACATTTAATTGGTTTTGTAAACCGACAACTGTTCCAGATAAAAGAATAACATCGTCAGCAAATAGTAACAAAAATATCTCTACTGGTATTATCTGAATACCATGTCTACTTTTACTTGATAATTCCATTGCTAGTTCATTAATGAAAAAACAAAAACAACTGTAGACTCAGCAGACATCCTTGTTTTACTCCATTCGGACAATCGAAATAATCTGAATAATCTTCACACGTACACATGCAAGCACCGAGTTGTAGATACTTCTAATGTTTATAATACAGTTTACCATTCACACCACTTTTACGAAGTACATTCCACAATACATTGCGATCTACAGAATCAAACGCTTTCCTGAAGTCTACAAATGCGACATAAAGCTTCGTATTACAGTTTAATGTTTCTGTACCAGTTAGTATAGTGTAAATATATGGTCTATGGTGCTGTAACTGGTTCTAAAACCTGCTTGTTCCTCAATAATCTTTTCTTCATTTTCTGCCCATTTTGTTAATCTTTTGTTTAGTATGTGAGTGTAGACTTTACTTAAAATGCTGGTTAGTGCTACTCCACGATAGTTATCCGGATTGTCAGCGTCTCCTTTTTTATAAATCGGTATAATAATCGATTTCACCCATTCTAAAGGAAAAGTACCATTTTCAAAAAGCTGTGAAAATAAATGGGAACCCCGTGTTTGACTGGCATGAACGAGGAAGATGCAATGTCTTGAAAACTATTTGTCTTCTGTTACAAAGGAAGGATGGAATAACATTTTAGACTCTATAGACAGACCATTCACAGACATACTTTTCAAAAAAAGACTGTGATTAATTGTGCTAAATGCTTTAACAAAATCCATAAACACTACATCCGTGAATAGATCATTATTGATATCAAAATTTCACTGTTCTATGAAATAGTTAGAGTGGTATGCAAGAATGATCCTCCCTAGCCGCCTTGATTAGATTAAACAATTCGTATGCACCGAAACGGGATGAGATCCTTTGTTTCAGCTGCTTTTCTAGAGTAGATAAAATCAATATCGGTCTGTAATTTCAAGGATCGTTTGGATCACCTGATTTGAAATGCCAGCACTTGGGCATCTTTGAAAAATTGTGGGCAATAACATTTTCTATGCAGAGGTAATGAATTCATGTGAGATGTTCAGACACAACTGGTGCAACCGTCTATACAATTTTGTTATCTAGTTCGTACAAACCTCGAGAGTTAGACCCCCCCCCCCTTCCACCCGCTGTCCCAGTTAGAACAGTACCATTAACATTATTTTGAATGCATCTGCACGTTGTCATTGAATGAAAAATCATGAGCGAAACTAGCATGATGACAGGGCAGCCTTTGCAAGTCTTTTTTGTTTGTTTGTGTTTTCTTCGTTGTTGTGAGCAGACTGTTGCGGTTATTGCTATTGGCTTTGTCTCTGCCCTGCCTTGTTTTATCCGGCGACAGCGTTATCTTCGTGTCACTTGATGCTCTGACCTGCATTTGAAAGCATTTCAGTTGAGTCTCTTCTCAACGCAGAGAGACTGACAGCAAAACAATCTTTGGAAGGACCTTTCAACTCTCCTCTTGGTGGATTCAAGGTAAGATGTAATACATATATGTGTTTATGTCAGGAATTTTATAATAATGTGTGGTTTTTTTTTATCAGGGACAGTTTGAATTTCAATCACAGACGACGAAATAAAAAAGGTCATATAAATTTTAGGGTATTAAGCATGTCAGTGAAAAAGGGGGTTATCACACACACACACACACACACACACACACACACACACACACACACACACACACACACACACACACACACACACACACACACACACACACACACACACACACACACACAACAACAACAACAACAACAACAACAACAACAACAACAAAGAAGAATTCAATTCTACCCTCTAATCTAGAAAAAGCACAAGCCTTTGCTGACATGTTTGCAAACTACAGTAGATATACAGGATTATCAGCTGATAATAGACAATATAGAGAAAATGAAGAGCAAAATAGTATAACAGCTCGTGATAATAACAAGCCTAAAATAAAAAGCTCCGTTAATTCTGATATAACATTTGAGGAGGTAACAGAATGTATTTTACACCTGAGTAAGGCAAAAACGTCTGTTGGATTAGATGGACTATCTAATGAAAGGTTAAAGCATTTACCTCCCAATGTTATTCAGTTTTTACATGTATTTATACAACAATGTTGGTCCCGTGGAGAAATGCCCCTTATCTGGAAGCACTCAATTGTTATTCCCATACATAAGCAAGGAAAACCTGGGGCAGATAAAAACAGCTATCGACCCATCTCTCTAACATCTCATGTTTGCAAACTTATGGAGAAAATAATATTAAATAGATTAGTCCATTTCTGTGAAAAACAAAGTATTATTCCTCACAATCAAGCAGGCTTTCGGAAAGGCCGCTCTACCACTGAACATCTAGTAAAACTAACGACGCAAATTAAACAACAGTTTGCTAGGC
>CM031595.1:68792875-68797875 GCA_018398815.1 Conus ventricosus | reverse complement strand
TCTCTCTCTCTCTCTCTGCGTGACTGCCTCTCATTCTGCCTGTCTGTGTGTCTGTCCGTCTGTTTGTCTCTCAGTCTCTCACTCTCTTTCTCTCCATCTCCGTCTCTGTCTGTCTGTCTGTCTGTCTGTCTGTCTGTCTCTCTCTCTCTCTCTCTCTCTCTCTCCTTTATTGTTGATACGCCTGCCCTTCTTTTTTCAGACTGGTTTGAATACAATAACAGTGAGAAACAAAAATGTTTTTCTAGTCTGGTGAATTTGGCAAATGTTGCAGTTATTCAATTCTCTAAACCCATTTCATTCAGGAGGACTGTTTATGTTTAGCGCAGGATTTTCCGTTGTAGGGTACTAAGTATTGTTTCTTTCGTGCGGCTTCCGTGTTTATTTGTTATTTCTATGTTTAGATTCAAAAACTGACGACACAGGACAGGATTTCTGGCATCAGCCGTTTCCGAAAGTCTTTACATTTGGAAGATTTGAACAGGCTAAACGCGGTTGAATGCTGTCATGAATGTTGATGAGTAGAGCGCAAAGCTTCCGAGAGTACAGGGCTGGATGTGCTTCAGCTTTTCGGCGCAAAATCACATGACCACTGCGACACTTGATGACAGCGTTTGCTCTGTCATGGTATGTTTCAGTGAGTGACAGTGTCATCTTCCTTTGTCTTCGTGCTCTAACGTGCCTCTAAAAGCTCACCACCCTGCTGTATTTCACGCCGCAGAGGTATTGAGAAGCGACAACTAAAAAGATCATGGAAGACATTGGGAACAGATTATCTGACCTGCATTTCAGCAGATTCAAGGTAAGAAGTTATTTATGTTTTTACAGTCACTGACATCTATCTATCAGCGCGCGCACACACACACACACACATATATATATATATATATATATAATTATAAACAAAGCTTGCTCTTATGTCTTAGATTGTAGAAATAGGGGGAGATAGGCATTCATATCTGCAGTGGTAGATAATTCTGCCTAACTAACAGTATGTGCTTGAGTGGATGAATGGGGAAAAAATAAAATAAATGCTTCTCAAAATGAGCCTTCAGCAAGCTTATAGTCTCCAAGGGGAGATAACCTCCAATAGGGAGGGAAACTCACTAACATATAACTCCTGGCCAGATACCGATATTTCGAAACCTGATTGTTTCTCCTCAGTGACCGCGTAAGGTGGTAATTTGTCTCCTCTGCCTTTTCAGTTTTAAGAAGAATGCTATTCCAGAAAAGGCTGGTGTGCAATATCGTAGTATGTTTGTTGAGTTTTCAATAAAACCAACCAAAGGTGCCACCTGAGAAGCAAAGGAAAATCATGAAAGAGCAAAACAAGCTACATTTTCTTGTGAAAAGTAGAAAATATAAAAAGATAACCTCTTAAGACACAAGTGCTGAGGGCCAGTCCTTGGAATGAATCCGCAAGGGACTAAATTACAACAAACTAATAAATTCCAAGGATAAGTACCGAGCACCATTCCAGCAACTTACAGAGCAGCTTGGTGTTGCAATGACTGCAAGAAATATTGAATTATAAACAAAGCTTGCTCTTATGTCTTAGATTGTAGAAATAGGGGAAGATAAGCATTCATATCTGCAGTGGTAGATAATTATGCCTAACTAAACAGTATGTGCTTGAGTGGGTGAATGGGGAAAAATAAAATAAATGCTTCTCAAAATGAGCCTTCAGCTTTGAGACTATAAGCTTGCTGAGGGCTCATTTTGAGAAGCATTTATTTTATTTTTCCCCATTCACCCACTCAAGCACATACAGTTAGTTAGGCAGAATTATCTCAAGCACATACAGTTAGTTAGGCAGAATTATCTACCACTGCAGATATGAATGCTTATCTCCCCCTATTTCTACAATCTAAGACATAAGAGCAAGCTTTGTTTATAATTCAATATTTCTTACAGTCATTGCAACACCAAGCTGCTCTGTAAGTTGCTGGAATGGTGCTCGGTACTTATCCTTGGAATTTATTAGTTTGTTGTATATATATATATATATATATATATATATATATATATATATATATATATATATATAATGAAACAATGAGGTAAAAAACAAATCTGCTGTTATCCAAAATATTTCGGCTACTTATCCTTCCTCAGCAGGAGTTCTTCGTTTGTAAACAAACGCAACGTCATTATGTCTTTTCGATTAGTTTTACGTCAATTGATGACGTCATTATGTTCCTTGTCACATCAAAACATTGAGCCCACGTGGTGCCAGAGTTTTTAACTTGAAGACCCAGAATCGTTCACGCTGTTTTCGTCTGTCTGTATTGTTTGTGTGAATCCTTTCTACGGGAATGCACCGGAGGTTCTGCAGTGTGTGGTTCGGTTTGTTAAAGTGTTGAGCGACTAGTGTGTGTGTCTTTTTGTTGATGTTTGATCTGTGTAGGTAAAACCTCATCTTCAGAGTGTTCTTAGTTTCCCCGACATACTGTGTGTTGTTGCATGTGTTGCAGAAGAGGATGTAGATGATGTTGGAGCTGTTGCATGTGAGTCTGTGTCTTATGTGGAATGTCTCTTTTGTTTGCTGGTTTTGGAATGTGGTTGTCTCTACAAGGTGTTCCTGGCAGATAATGCATTGTGAACTCAGGCACTTGAATGAGCCAGCATCAGGGTCTGTTGGCACTGGTAGACTGGATGGCATAAGAAGACTCCGCAGTGAATGGCATTTGCGTTCACCAAGTAGAGGTGGTTCTGGAATTGCCCTACTCATGTGTTCACTGTTCTGTGTCATCTCACTGTGGAGTTCTCTCAGCCAGTTCCGGAGGGGAGGGTTGCTGGGATGGTGTGTCACTACAAAAGGGACTCGTTGGTTCTTCTTTTTAGGTTTGTATGCGAGGCAGACCGAGCGAGGCATCCTCGTGGCTTTAAGTCTGGCATTTCTGATGGTAGTGTCTTTGTGGCCTCTGTTTTTCAGTTGTTCTTCCAGTTCTTGGCAGCGTGCCTCAAAGGTTTCTGGCGTCGAGCAGAGCCGACGTAGTCGTAGAAACAGGCTGTACGGAAGGTTTTTGATAGTGTGAGCGGGATGGCAAGACCGACTATGGAGATAGGCGTGAGAGTCAGTGGGTTTGCTGAAGACATCAGTGTTGAGAAATCCGTCGTTGAGGGTAATGGATAAGTCTAGAAATGCGATCTCTTTTGACGACGAAGAAATCGTGAATTTGATGGTTGGATGATAGCTGTTGAGGAACTGGAAGAATTGGTCCAGCTCATCTTGGGTCCCAGTCCACAGTAGGAAAATATCATCCAAGAATCTCTTCCACACGTCCAAAGAAATGTATAAAGGACTGTCTCGAAGTATGTGATGTTCAAGCCATCCCATGAATAGACTAGCGGCGCTGGGAGCCATTGGAGTCCCCATTGCTGTTCCTAGTACTTGTTTGTAGCATCCGTCTTCGAAACTGAAGTAGTTGTTACTGAGAACATGGTTTGCAATTCTGAGAACATCTTCCTGGGGTGGATCGTTCGGAAGTTGCTCTTTTTCCAAGAAGAATTGTATAGCAGTCAGCATGTCATCGTGCGGGATGTTTGTGTAAAGGGACGTTACATCTATGGTCACCAGTTTGATGGTTTCTTCAAAAGGTCCCAGTTCCATGTTCCATTTTGCAATGATTTGAAGCATGTGGGTGCTATATATATATATATATATATATATATATATATATATATATATATATATATATATATATATATATATATATATATATGTACAATATTATATAATATATGTATATACACACACACATATATATAGATAGATAGATAGATAGATAGACAGATAGACAGATAGATACAATAAAACAAGACGTACTTTACAAAGTGTGCAGATAGTACGTTTAGGAAGAAACGTTTTGCTGTTAGAAAAAAAATGCTGCCCATCCCCTCCACTAAAGCATTTGAAGTTTGAAAATCAGCTGGAGCAAGAACAGAACACGTTGGTTTCCGAAATGTTCCATTCAATCTGTTTTAACTTTCTCTATTATCTGTTGGGATAGAAGCTGACATGTGAACATCAAGATTTTATTGAACTGGGTACTAAATGCAAGTATGTAGCTGTGAAATAACAGGCTGGAAATGAACTGTGTGAACTAAGAGTTCGAAAGGACGCCACGCACGTTTGAATGATATCAGCCGTTCTTCTGCTAGATTTTGAGAAAGCTTACCGTTTGGCAAATATTTCCGCTTACCAAAGCTCACAACACTCTAAACCAAAAGCACTTTTATTCCTAAATCAGTCTAGATCACAGCTGATCATACCTTCCACGTGTAGACATTCTTAAACTGTTTTCAACTGTGTCCCTCCTTTCTTTCTGTTCGTTTTTATTCGAGCTGTTTCAAATAAATATAAATGCAAACGTGCATTCCCCGGACATGTGTGTGTGTGTATGTGTGTGTACGTGTGTGTGTGTGTGTGTGTGTGTGTGTGTGTGTGTGTGTGTGTGTGTGTGTGTGTGTGTGTGTGTGTGTGTGTGCGTGCGCGCGCGTGTGTGTGTGTGTCGTCGTCTGATTCACACAGCAGCACACCCACGCCATCCGTTTGATGGAGCACGACCTTCCGAAAAGCTTGATTTCTGTGCGGATTTCGGAATAGTCTCTGCACCTGTCTCTCTGTAAGAGTAACGGCATAACCCTTAACCATTCCCGTGTCAAAAACCAGCGATAATTTTGTCTATAGCTTGCTCCAGACTTGTGTCGATGTCCGACGGGTGGATTTCTGGGCCCCTGCTGTTTCACTCCTACAGATCGGAACGCAAACACCGAAGCGTATCCTGAATATGCGACGTGTCACCATCATCTCGAATCGGCTTGATGTGTTCCTCCTGTGTTGTGTACTATGTTCATCCAATTCGGTGTTAGGTACGGCCAGTTCATTCGCGGCACAAGTGGTACCGAGACCAGCTCCAACCTGTTCATGTCGTCCGTTCTGCTGCTCCGATCTCTCTTGATCCCGTCGCTCCTGGCTGGGGGAGGGGGGGAGGTGCAAA
>CM031595.1:68775375-68790375 GCA_018398815.1 Conus ventricosus | reverse complement strand
CCAATGAAGTATGACGTGTCTTTTTTCAAAGCTGGTATAACAAAACCTGAACCAGCGCGGTGATCATCTAAGAGTGAGCCATCTGTGTATACCTTTAAATGATTTGGGTATTTATTCTCTAGGTAAAGTCGGACTTCACGTTACATAATATTTGGATTCTCATTCTTCTTCACATCAGTGTAATTGATATCAAAATATGGTTTATTCATCTCCCAGTTAGGGTAAGGAGAAACTACTTGCTGTGCGTCAATACTCTGTGGATTTATTTCCGACTCTTTAAGTAAGTCTGATACATATGAACCAATTGGCTCTAATGAAGATATCTGTCTGGCCCGTTTAGGAAAATTTATTTCTGATTTCATTTGTACTTCTTCCGAGACAAAGTTGTCAGGTGTTGATATCCTAAGAACGTACTTTGCACATGCAAGATTTCGATATTCATCCAAAGGCAATTCTCCAATTTCTTTATAATTTCCGACGGTTGATGCGTGAAAGGGTACACCAAGAGCAAGCCTGTATCCTTTGCAATCGATACCTTGAAGTTTCTTAAGTAAATAATTTGGAGCACTAAAAGATATTTCTTGTCCATAGGACAATTTTGATCGAATTAATGTTGTGCTAAGATGTTTCAAAATTTTGCTGTCTTGTCCCAGTATTGTTTACTTATAACTTTTTAAAAAAATTAAGCATTTTCTTGCTTTAGTAACAATATGGTTGATATGAGCGTTCCACGTTAACTTAGTTGTAAGAAAGAAACCCCAAAATGTTACCGAATCCTTGTACTGAACTGCTTCGTTTTCAATTTTAAACAAAGGTAGCTCAGCAGGATTACTACCATTATTAAAAGGCATTATGTGAGTCTTTTCTGTAAATGATGCAAGACCATTTTTGATCATATGATTGTTTATTTTATCAAGTTCCCTTTGATATAGCTTCTTGATATAGTTTAATGCCCTTTTAGATGTATTTCTGTTCATTATAACATTCATCCATATACATATATCATCTGCATATTGTACTAATACTATATGTTTTGACAAATGTGATGGCAAATCGTTCATCAAGATATTGAATAACAGAGGTGCAATTACGGAACCTTGTGGCAAGCCCATGTGAAGAAATCTAAAATTTGAGTATGAATTCCCTACTCGAATCTGTATACTTCTTTTACTTAAAAAGCATTTAATAAAATGATATAGATGACCCGATAAAACCAGTCTGTTTTAGTTTATAAAGAAGCTTGACATGCCAGACTTGGTCATAGGCTTTCTTGATATCAAAGAAAGTTGCAATAACGTTTTTTCTTCTTGCAAATTGTTGTTTTATGTTTGTTGTAAGTTTTACCAAATTATCGATTGCAGACCTGCCTTTCTGGAAGCCTGCTTGGTTGATGGGAATGATTTTATTTACTTCACAATAATGAACCAATCTTCTTAAAATAATCCGCTCCATAAGTTTACATGTATGTGAGGTTAGTGCAATTGGCCTGTAACTATGTTTGTCCACTGGAGTTTTACCATGCTTTAGAATAGGAACTAGGGGTTTGTAGGAACGTCTGCATACAGCCTCATGAAACAGCTCTCAGTTGCAGGGAAGGAAAAAACCAGAGCCCTGAAAGCAATGGCAGAAGCGGCAGAGAGGTGTTCAAGCTGGATCTGGTCAAGGAGGAACAAAAGTGAACTTCATAAGGCTTAATTTCCCTACAAATATCAGGTGTCCCTGTGGCTCAGTGGTTAAAGCGCGAGTCATTAAGTGGAAAATGAGCATGTCCAGAGGGTCATGGGTTCGAATCCCAGCCATGGCTCGTCCCAAGATGGGGAAAAAGGGGGCAGCAGAGGGACATCCGGAGTCATGAACCGGGTGTGGCCCAACCCCCCTAGAGTGTCAGGAGATAAGGGCCGAAACACTTGCTTGAAGGGGGCTTCTCTTCTGAGGACTCTCCACGAGCTTCTTTCTACTGATGCATGGTAAACCATTGACTTCCGGGAATAGGCCGAGGACGTCCGGAAAGACCGAGGACACTGGGAAAGACCAGAACCAAAGGCTCTGTGGGCTGGCTCCCCACTTTGCCTTAAACATGTGGCTACTAAGAATAAAAGGAAAAGATGCTCCCAGGATTCATCGAAAGGGGAGAGAATGATGAATCCATCGGTGCTCAACCAATCACGACTGCAAATCCCAAACGACTATGAACATGGACCAAATGGAATATCCATGTGTCTGTGGAAAGCGTTTCGCTACCACCCGTGGCATGGAGATCCACAGAACAAAGATGGGATGTGTGAAGACTCATCTGAATGAGCAGCAGCGCACTGCATCCGCAGATAAGACATCGGAAGACCAAGGCCAGTATTTAAACCACAGTGCCAAGGACATCCACGCTGTTGGTTCGGATGAGGAATTTGCACAGGCCCTCGATGCCAGGCGCCTGAAACTCAACCTGCCACGAGCAAACGAAACTGAAGATTGGGAGAAACTGGATGCAAAAATCGTCCGAAGACTCGATGCACTGATAGGGAAAAGCACCCTGGAACACAAACTAGCCACATATGGGGACATTGTGTATGTCACATGTAGAGACGCCTATGGAGTAAACCTACCCAAAGAGAAAACACCTCCAAAGAAATCCAGACGCCAAGAAACGATGGACAAGATCAGAGTCCAAAAGAAAAACCTCAAGAAGCAAATGAAGACCGCACTGCCAGCTGAAAAACAAGGCTTGGGAAAACTGTGGGAAGACCTGAAAGAAAAACACAGCGCCCTCAGCAAAGCGAATCTGTGAGGAAGAGGAAGAGCAAAAAGAAGAAGACACAAGAGCGCTTCTTCAGAGACCCCTTCCAGTTTTGCCAGAACACTGTTTGAGCAGCCAAAATCTGGGACCCTAAGTGTGGACAAAGGAGTTCTTGAGCAGCATCTGAGGAAAACATACTCTGACTCACAGAGCAAAGCACCACTCGACATTCAAGGTCTGGTGTGGCCAACCAACCCTGAAGAACAGTTCAATGGCAAGCCTCCAACGTTGGCGGAAATCAAGAAGGTGGTCGACAAAGCCAGAGCCAAATCATCACCAGGGCCAAACGGAATACCTTACCAGATTTACAAGAAATGTCCCAAGGTGCTGGAGTGGCTCCACAGGCTGCTGCGATCGGCTTGGAGAAACCAGAAGATCAGCGGCCAGTGGATGACGGCAGATGGTGTGTACATCCCCAAAGAGCAAAACTCAAGTGACATCAGCCAGTTCAGGCCAATATCACTACTGAACGTCGAAGGGAAAATCTTCTTCTCTGTCATGGCAGCAAGGCTGACCAAGTACCTGATGGAAAACAAGTACTTGGATGTGTCAGTCCAGAAAGGTGGCATCCCAGGCGTGCCTGGCTGTGTAGAACACGCCACAATGATCTGGGACGCAATCCAAAAAGCAAAAACAGAAAAGAGAGACCTGGACGTAGTGTGGCTTGATCTGGCAAACGCATATGGATCTGTGCCCCATGAGATGATACAGTTGGCTCTTGAGATGTACCATGTGCCAAAGAACATCCGCGACATGCTCAAGAAAGTACTTCAATGGCTTCTCAATGCGGTTCTCTACCAAGGAGTACACAACAGATTGGATCAACTTGGAAGTGGGCATTGCAATGGGCTGTGCAATTTCCCCAATACTGTTCGTGCTGGCAATGGAACTCATCTTAAAAGCAGCAACAAACAACGCGAGACAAACAGACCTTGGCGATGGATACAAGATGCCTCCTCTCAAGGCCTTCATGGATGACACTACAGTGATTTCATCCAGAGAAGACGTGACACGTCATGTGCTGGAGAGGCTGGACGACATAGTTGCCTCATCCAGAATGAAGTTCAAGCCAAAGAAATCACGGAGTCTCTCACTGAGGAAAGGAAAAGTGGCCGAATCGGTGGTCTTCAGTGTTGCCAACCAGGCCATTCCAACAGTCACAGAAGAACCAGTCAAGAGCCTTGGAAGATGGTATGATGATACGCTGAAAGACACACAAAGAGCAAAAGAAACCAAGCAGATGGCGGAAGAAGGCTTGGATACCATTGACCAGTGTGGGCTCCCTGGCAAATACAAGGTCTGGTGTCTGCAGTTCATGCTGATACCAAAGCTCCTATGGCCTCTGAATGATATACGACATCTGCACCAGCACAGTGGAGGCAATGGAAGCCAAAATCAACAAGTTCACAAGGAAATGGCTTGGTGTCCCACCCTGTCTGACTGACATCGCGCTGTACTGTCGCCAAGCAAAGCTAAAACTACCACTGAAATCAATCCTGGAGGAATACAAAACAGGGAAGATCAGACTTCAAAGCATGCTGGAGGACTCAGGAGACAAGGTGGTAGAAGCAATCAAGCCCCACCTGAAGACAGGCAGTAAATGGAAAGTTCAAGAGGCGATGGATTCTGCAAAAGAAAGTCTCAAGATCAGAGAAATAACAGGACACACACAGACCAACAGACAAGGACTGGGGGTGACCAAAACTGAATGGTGGTCAAAGGCCAAAGGAAAAGCCAAAAGAGACATGATGATTCAGGAGATGAGAAAAGAAGAAGACCAAAAAAGACTCCAAAAAGCAGTCCAACAGAGCCAGCAAGGGCAATGGACAACGTGGAGAATGCACTCCAAAGAAGTCTCACTTGGAATGACATTTGGCACATGGCCCCTCTCAGGATCAGCTTCATTCTCAGATCTGCATATGACCTTCTGCCCTCAAATGCAAACCTGGTGAAGTGGGGGAAAACAGACGATCCTGCATGCCCCCTCTGCCATGAAAAACAAACAGTGGAGCATGTTCTAAGCTCATGTAAAGTAGCCCTGGCTCAAGGAAGGTTCACATGGAGGCACAACCAAGTGCTCAAAGAGATTGTACAAGTAGTCTGGGCTAGTACCAACACCACAAAAGGGAAAATCAGGACTCCAAAAGCACCCACATTCTTCACGGCAGGAGGCAGCAAATCATGGCCAAGAACAATAGTGCCACTCGAAACATGCAGGCAGAGTCTGCTGGACGGGCAGATGACTGGGAGTGCACTGCAGACCTCCCAGAATGGAAGAGTCACCCAGAGATCATCAGCAAGAGTGGCATGAGACCAGACATATAGTCCACTCTTAGTCAACCAAGCAGCTGATCATGATCGAGCTCACGGTGCCATATGAGAACAGAATGGAGGCAGCTCAAATCTACAAGACTGAAAAGTTTGCTGATCTGGCAAACAGCCTGAGGAGAGAAGGCTATCAGGTCAAAGTCCTCACTGCAGAAATTGGAGCTAGGGGGTTTGTAGGAACGTCTGCATACAGCCTCATGAAACAGCTCTCAGTTGCAGGGAAGGGAAAAACCAGAGCCCTTAAAGCAATGGCAGAAGCGGCAGAGAGGTGTTCAAGCTGGATCTGGTCAAGGAGGAACAAAAGTGAACTTCATAAGGCTTAATTTCCCTACAAATATCAGGTGTCCCTGTGGCTCAGTGGTTAAAGCGCGAGTCATTAAGTGGAAAATGAGCATGTCCAGAGGGTCATGGGTTCGAATCCCAGCCATGGCTCGTCCCAAGATGGGGAAAAAAAGGCAGCAGAGGGACATCCGGAGTCATGAACCAGGTGTGGCCCAACCCCCCTAGAGTTTCAGGAGATAAGGGCCGAAACACTTGCTTGAAGGGGGCTTCTCTTCTGAGGACTCTCTGCTGCCACACTCTCCACGAGTTTCTTTCTACTAGGAACGATGACAGACTGTTTCCAGTGTTCTGGCATAACACCCTCAACCCAACATTTCTGAAACAATTTATGTAACAATAAAACAAAGTTATCTGGCAAGTGTTTAAGCATATCATTACAAACTATATCTAATCCTACAGATGATTTCTTATTAGGAAGAGATATAAGTGCATCTTTGACTTCATCAAAAGTAATTGGAGCATTGATGAAGTGACTGTTGTCATTAACTGGATCTTTGTATTCATCTTTTCCTTCTTCTTCGTTCTGTATGTTTTATTTTTAGGGGACAGACATTCTAGACCCATAGAGTCTGAAAACATATCAGCAAATAATTCTGCCTTTTCTGAGTTTGACGGAAATTCTTTGTTCTTCAGTCTTATAGGACAAGATGGCAAATTTACACCTTTTTACATTTCATTAAACTTTTCCCAGACTTTTTTGGAGATCTGTATGGTTTGAAATTTCATTTGTACAGAAAGAGGACCAGTATTGCCTTTTCGCCTGCGCTATTACCATATTGCTATGATGACTTGCTTTTCTTTTAGCAATTAGATTCTCTGGTGATTCGTCTTTGAGATATATCTTAAACATTGATTTCTTATTATTTACGGCTGCATCACAGGTTGGTGTCCACCAGATATTTCCTGAATGTTTGTTTGATTTGACTGGATGGAACTTTGGAATTGCTATATCAGCAGCTTTAAGAATGGCACAAGTAAAGTATGAATATAATTGATCTATGTTATCAGTATTAACACTTTCAGTATGGCAAGCATCCAGAATATTTTCGAATTTCTCCCAGTCAGCAAGTTTATAATTATATTCTAGAATTTTGTCTACGTGAGATTCATAAGACTATCATTTCATTAAATGATATAATAATAGGAAGATGATCGCTACCCAAAGTATCATTAAAGGTATCCCAGCTACATTCTGGGGCTAGGAAAGGAGATACCAAAGTTAAATCAATTGCGGATGCCCTGTGTTGAGATGTCCGGAATTCTAGTGATGCGGCCATCGTTAAGCATATACAAACAAGAATCAACAATATTTTCAACAAAGCGGTTACTAGTAACTGATGCACAATCTTTATCCCAAAATGGAGAACAAGCGTTAAAATCCCTGCTATCAGCCACTTTTCTTTATCTTGAAGAGTATGCAACCATTCTGTGTTAAATTCATTGGGTCCTTTAGGCAAGTACGCAGAAACTATATTATTGTATAATTTCATTAAATTTTACTTGAGCTGCACACAAATGTAAACCTTGAGTATTATTTGGTGCAGGGGGACGGCGTACTTTGTAATCTATCCCTTCTTTGATATATATATAGCTGCACTGATTTTGGAAGTATCCTCAACTTGCTCATATACAGGTGGATAATAATAACCTGGTAGTTTGGGCAGTTTGTTCTTTTTCACGTTGAGTAATTGTATAAAATAAGTGCTTGGCACATATTATTCGCCAGATGTTGAATTAGATATGGCAAATTTGTGGAAACAGATCTAACATTCCATTGCATAACTTTCATAGACGACATCATGAAAACAGGCACGGGTGGGAAAGCAAGCTAAATACAATTGCTTTCTGACTTAAAAATGACGAACAAAACAGGGGGGGCGGGGGGAGGAGGGGGGGGGGATTAGTTTTGTGGGAAAATGAATTCACTGTCAAAATTAATGTAGACTTGTCGCCCACTTATATCAGATAAAACGCATACACTTTGAAAATGCTCGGATAACGGAAAGAACAAGAAAAGTATCGCTTAAGGTGGGAGGAACAGAGTTCATAACTGAAATTTCCTCAAAAACTGCACTAGGGGTCTCTAAGTTGTTGATTTAGAACCACTCTGGGCAAAGGACATCAAACATGTTCCACCAGGGACCTCTGGTTCCAGGAAGGGCTGGTGACCTCTGAAGTCTTGATAGTTTCTGGGGTGTCACTGCTTCCGCAGTCTGGCAGTCTTCTTTGGTTTCTCCCAGAACAGCTCCCTGTCCAACGTTTGCTGCAAGGACACTTGGCCCCATAGGTGTTGGGTGGATGCCGTCTCTGTGTGTCTGGTGGCTAGGATGCAGGTTGGAGTGTGAGACAAATGAAACGTTTTTGATATTGAACAGCTCTGTTGTTGTCAAGGCATTAAAAAGCTCTCGTTTCGTGTTGAGTTCGAATCTTTGACCGGTGCTAGTTTGCTCACAATTACCTTAACTTCAGGGTGAGTAGTGACGAAGTCCCCGACACATTTTGTGAACATTTTGCTGACAAGTTTGGAATCCTTCCTCTGAATGTCATTTAGTCCGCAATGGATGAACTCTGCGTCAGCTGGCTTTTCGTCAGAGGATCAAAGTTTCTGAAGCATCAGAGGAAGGTCTTCAGTCCTATAAGCTTCGCAAACCTTTGTTTCAAAGCCATACGAGCGGCCCAGTCTTCTTCCATTCACTCCTGTCATCACTGAGTCCTGGAGCATGGCAACTACAGGTAAATCTGGTTTCTCTTTTTTCTGTTTTGATCTAGGCCTAATAGAATTCAGGACACCCTTCAGGACCACATCACCCTGCAAGAAGACCTGAGACACCTTGAGGACTGGGCCTAGAGATGGGGGATGCGCTTCAACGCACAGAAATGTTATATCCTGTCCTCCCGAAGCAAGTCTACCTATATGTACAACCTCAATGGAGTCTTTCTGAAACAGGTTCAGCAAACCCCGTACTTAGGAGTGCCCATCTCAGATGACTTGAAATGGGGTCACCACATTGCCAATATTGCTCGAAAAGCTGCATCAACAGTGGGCTTCCTACGCCGGAATCTCAGAATTGCTCAAAGGAGTGCAGGCGCCTGGCGTACATCGCACTGGTGAGATCCAGACTAGAGTATGCAGCTACAGTGTGGGACCCATATTACCAACAGGACATCGAGAAGTTGGAGAGGGTACAGAGACAGGCAGCACGCTTCATCACAAAGGACTATAGGTCCAGGGAACCAGGTTGCGTAAGCCGAATGCTGCGGGATTTGAATCTCCCCCGCTGGCTGATCGTCGCAGACAGGCACGACTAGGCCTGATGTTCAAGACAGCGGGAAATCTCATCCACGCCATTCCCCCAAAATACTTCCTGACCCCTGTGAGTGCTGGCCGCAGACGGACACGACCCCCCAAGTATGAGGACTTCAAAGTCTCCAATATTACAGAACACTGCGTGGTCAGAAACGCTCGCGGCTTCAAACTACCTGTCTGTAACACAAGTCAGTACACTCACTCCTTCTTCGTGCGGACAGTAATGGACTGGAATCATCTAGGGGAGGATATCGTCAGTGCAGGCTCTGTCAGTACATTTACATCAGCACTTGGCAGATCAACATCGCCTGCCTACTAGCATCTTGACAGCAGTACAGTTTTTAGCCAGCTTTTTGTGTGTGTGGTTTTTTTTAACCTGTAGATACCTGATTAAACACAGTCTTTTACCTTTTCACACAGGAAAGTTTTGCCGAAGCGAAGCTTTCGGCCTCCATCCAGAGGCCTTCGTCAGCGCCGAATGTCTCGCTGAGTGAGTTGTGTTCGGTGCCCGCGATCTCGAGATGAACTCGAGTCACGAGACCGAATAAGGGAAGTGTAGGCTGCTGGTAGGTTGTGTCGCCCCCGGTCTCGGTTTAGGGAAGGAGACATGGCCGCGATGTAGATGGCCTCCTTTACTCCTTTTTAGAACCATTTAGGTTCCTGGTCCAGGACGCTGACATTGTCCTGGGAGTACTCATGTCCACTGGTGTTCAAGTGTTCTCTGACTGGTGATGATTCTCTCTTGTGTTCTTTGATGCGGAGTTTCAATTTCCTTTCTGTTTCTCCTATGTATGTCTGGTCACAATCTCCACACTGGATCTCGTAGATTGCCCCCGATCGTTCTAGTTTGTCCACTTTGTCCTTTGGGGCCACTAGTCGGCTTCTGATGGTGTTGTAGGGCTTAGAGTGGACCACCACGCCGTTCTTCCTGATCTTGCGGGCGAGGGTTTCCGTCACACGTAGATACCTGTTGTCGCTATTCACTGAGACCTGAACCCAGTAGAAGATTGTACGGACAAAGTGGTGGCTTTTTAAAACTATTTTAAAACTATTTTTGCGCTCTCCCTGTTCTGTCGTGTTTATAGCCGTTGATTGGCTCCTGCGACGTAATGTTCCAGATCCAGATCCAGAATTCTGTTTTCTTTTTTCCTGATCTTTTACGTCATGTGAATCGTTGACGTCATTATTCTTAAGTTCTTTTCCAACCCCCTTTGCTTTTGATTTATTTTTCTTTCTCTTTTGTTCTGTCTTCCGTTTTCTTCTGTCTTCCGGGATGTTGTGGGACAGTAGGGATCGATTTTGCGATCTCAGCGTACGTGAGACAGGTAGGATTATCTGTTTGAGTCCTCCTACTTCTATTCCCTAAATAATACCATCCTGCAGCAAGTCTCTCATAACCCATACCTCGGCATCCAATTTGCTGACAACCTCAAGTGGTCCCAACACATCACCTCCATCACAAAGAAGGCAAATAGCACACTAGGATTTCTCCGGCGAAATCTCAGACACAGCCCCACCTCCTGCCGAAAAAATGCCTACCTTGCACTTGTACGCCCTGTCCTGGAGTATGCAGCAATCATTTGGGACCCGCACATGCAGCAAGAGATCAACATGCTGGAGCGCGTACAAAGAAATGCAGTGCGCTTCATAGCAAAGGACTACCGCTCCACCACGCCAGGCTTCATAACGGGTCTGCAAAGAAAACATGAGCTCACTACACTCCAGGAACGGCGGCTTCAACTACGGCTGGGATTTTTTTACAGGGTGGTTGAGGTCTGGTGCCAGCGATCACCCCGAGTGACTTCATCACACCTCAAAAACCAGGACGACGCATCCGCTCCACCAGAGACAACAGAACGTACCTGACACAAAACCCAGTGGAGAACTACATACGAAATAATAATAGATGCTACTGCATCCCAGAAACACACACCGATCAGTACCGAAATTCATACTTCCCAAAGACAATAACTGAGTGGAACCACCTCGACGATAACATCGTCCACCAAAGGTCAGTCGACAGCTTCAAGTCGGCTCTGGCAAAAGCCAGAAGTCGATGATTTCATCACGCTGCGCACCCCCCACCGTCGCGCCTATGCCAGTAAATGGATGTCAGCGACGTACAAATCCAGATCCAGATCCAGATCGTCCGAAACTGTTGTTGTCACGACAACTCTAGATGTAATCATATTTTCGATCATCTCTTTCTGTTCATGTATCGTATTTTCCAGGCTTGACACACGATTACATAGACCGATAATCATATTTTTCATTTCATCGATCACACTCACTGTGTCTGATGTGGAGCAGTGTCGATTTTACCTGGCATCTCCCTTGTCCTCCTCACGTACGCGCTGGGCAGCTTTGGACGCTGATCGGATCAACTTTTTCTTTATGGCGCTTTCCAAGTTGTCAACTCTCTTGGCGCTGTTTTCTTGTTCATTCATGGGTGTTGTAGCTGAACGGCTGCCCATGCTTCTGGATCTAGTCAGCCTGATCATATTAATGCAGTCTTGAGGAAATATCAGCAGACCCTTGAACTCAGTGTCTAACCGTGTCCGCCATCTTGGAGCGTCTCGTGTGTTTGTGTGTATGTGTGTGCGCGTACGTTTGCGTTTGTATATATATATATATATATATATATATATATATATATATATATATATATATATATATATATTTCTTCAATCTAAGACATAAGAGCAAGCTTTGTTTATAATTGAATATTTCTTGCAGTAATTGCAACACCAAGCTGCTCTGTAAGTTGCTGGAATGGTGCTCGGTACTTATCCTTGGAATTTATTAGTTTTTTGTTATATATATATATATATATATATATATATATATATATATATATATATATATATATATATATATATATATATATATATATGTGTGTGTGTGTGTGTGTGTGTTGTGTGTGTGTGTGTGTGTGTGTGTGTGCGCGCCAGTTTGTGTGTGCCAGTTTGCGTGTATGTGTGTGCAATTATCGATTCGAATACATGCTTTTATCGTCAGTTGCATGAGACATTATGTCCCTCAATCATCACATCACATTCAGACTGTTGTAAATGAAATTATATTCGCCTCTTCAGACGAATTCTCTGTTTCTTATGTTTCTGTGATTATCATGCACACTTTTCCATACACCACAGAAGACTATCTCTGCCCATATGACAAACATTTTTGTGTTCACATGTATTTTGTCATGAGCGCTTTCTCTAAAATGTTGCTTTTTTTCTTCTTCTATGAAATGGGGGTGCAATGTGGAAGCATTAAAAAAATCTTTCTTTGATTAGTGTGTATAATTTTCAGCCATTAAATGCTGAGATTGAATGAAATGTGTTTTGAAACACAGAGGCTAATTCTCTATGGTGTCGAATGCTTCACACACATCTTTTCTTCATTGCTGAACTTGTTGTATAAAGGGCAAGATCAACGGCAATAAATAAGTTTCTGATGTCCAATAGGAGCAACGCCACTTCGTCATTTGGTTACCGATGTTATAAAATCCAAGTTTGACATAATGCCACGAAAATATTTATACACCCTCAAAGGGGATATACTGTTCACCAGTTTAAGGGAACGCAGTAATACACGCAACAGTTTCTCTATGCTGTTATATTTTGCATAGATTTTGAAAAGACGTTGATCGCTCTCAAATAGATACGCGCCGTACGCATGTTCAAAATTTTGAGTGCCTTTGGTCATAAATCGATAGGGCCATTCTATGAACACATTAACCCAACAATCGTTATGATCAGATAGTTAGCATCATACTTTAATAGAAAGAGGGCGCAGGCAGGGAATCATTCTATCGCCTTTATATTTAGCTCTTCCCTCTGGCAAACTTTGTTTTCCTCCTCGCATGTCTCTCCCTTCCTTACACATAAAACACACCAACACGCACATATCACCCACAGCCCCACACCCTTCGATGCGCACGCGCGCGCGCACACACACACACACACACACACACACACACACACACACACACACACACACACACACACACACACACAACACACACACACACACACACACACACACACACACACACACACACACACACACACACACACACACACACGCACGCACGCACGCACGTACACACACACACACACACACACACACACACACACACACACACACACGCATACACACACACACACACACACACACACACACACACACACACACACACACACACAACACACAGAGTATACATACGTGGCTGAAAAAGAAATATAATCAACTGCAATGTGTATCACTTGTTGCGTTATCATTTGGCTATGCCATTCACAGATGAATCCATCCTTAATAGATTAAGAGCATTTTGTATAGGGACTATAGTAAAGAGTGATTTAATACTTTTATCAAATGAAGCAGTCACGCATTTTTAGAATCTATATCTTCTGTCTCAGGACAGCCAAGTTATCATTAGTGTTGGTTATTAATATTTAGATGTCTGTAGATGAAGAAGTGGAATAATGAATTAATTCCCCAATTATCACTGAATTAATTCTTACAGGAAATGGCAGCCGTGTTCGTGGCCACACTATTGATAATGAAGCTGATTCTGATACTGAAGAAGAAACGCTACAACTTGCCACCTGGACCTTGGGGACTACCTGTTGTCGGTTATCTGCCCTTCTTCGGTTCCCAGCCCCACGTAACTTTTAATGAAATGAGGAAAAAATATGGTGACGTGATCAGCATCAGAATGGGCAGCTGGCCTGCTATCGTCATCGGTGGCACTGACGTCATCAAGGAAGCGTTAGTCACCAAAAGAGACGATTTTGCTGGAAGACCCAATTTTACCACAGCTAGGATGCTGGGAACTGACTCAGGTTTTGTTTTTTGGCCGATGATTCAATGCGGAACATACATCACAGGATTGTTATTAATGTCCTGTACACATACACCAATGCACGGAAAAATCCAGTCGAAAGTATTATCCGATCAAATGCTACAGCTGTGATTGAAGAGTTTCTTTCGCATGGAAGCGAGAGTTTTTGCCCCACTGAGCTAGTAAATTTCAGTGCATTCAGCATGATATACCAGTTGTGCTGTGCTGGAGAGAAATACGCAACGGAGGATGCGGACTTTATTCCATTCTTAAAAAACACACGAGCATTTGAAAAATTCAACAGATCAGGAAATACTGTCAATGCGATACCATGGCTTCGCTACCTAATGCCAGGCAAGATTTCTCAACTCTTGGAATTAATTCAAGAATCCAAACAATTTTGTAGAAGGAAAGCTGCAGAGCATGAGACGTCATTCGACATCAACAATCTACGGGACATCACAGATGGTCTGATCCATGCTGGCAACCGCCTGACAGAAAAGGAGAAAGCACTGAAGATTAACAAACCCCAACTGATAGGAAACCTGTTCGCCATAATTGGCGCAGCCTCTGGCACTGTTTCTTCCACGTTCAGCTGGTGCGTAGCCCTGATGGCGGCTTTCCCTGAAGTCCAAGAAGAGATCTTCCAACAGATCGACAGAGTGGTGGGCCAGGGCCGTGACATCACCTTGGCAGATCGTGCCCAGTTACCTCTGGTAGAAGCAACTATCACTGAAATTTTCCGCTACGTTAACATCGTTCCATTCACTCTTCCACATTCCACCACCTGTGACACCACCCTTCAAGGCTATGACATTCCTGAAGGCACCGTGGTGATGGTCAACCTGCACTCCATCTTCATGGACGAGAAGTTGTGGG
Source organism: Conus ventricosus (assembly GCA_018398815.1). Lineage (NCBI taxonomy): Eukaryota > Metazoa > Mollusca > Gastropoda > Neogastropoda > Conidae > Conus > Conus ventricosus. The sequence goes on along the minus strand of CM031595.1, from coordinate 68,775,879 downwards.
GGGATCCCAAAGTCTTCCGACCTCACCGCTTCCTGGACAGTGAGGGTCAGCTGGACAAGGGACTGGTGGAGCAGGTGCCGGCTTTCTCTCTGGGCAGACGTCGTTGTGTGGGAGAGCAGCTGGCCCGCATGGAAGTCTTCCTGTTCTTCGCCACTCTGATGCAGCGTGTCAAGTTCTTCAAACCACCTGGACAACCTGACTGGGAGCTGAAACCAAGCTTTTCTCTGACCACAGATGTTCTGCCCTTTCAAGTTTGCATCAGTCAACGGGAATGACTTTGGCGTAGTGGAAGCAGACACGAAGACTAGATTGTTCTGAGCAATCAGACACACTGTTCAAAATGGAATACACAACTGAACACTCACTTCACTGCATGCGCTTTGTGCTCTTGTCTTGTGTGTTTGTACAAGTACACAGCGCGCACAGCACGCGCATGCCCACACACGCATACACATATACACGCGCGCTCGCTCGCACATGTGCATATACACGCTGGCTCACATT
>CM031595.1:68765375-68772875 GCA_018398815.1 Conus ventricosus | reverse complement strand
TTCGTTGTAAAAGCACATTTTCTAATATGCAGACTTTTTAAAAATAAAACGAGTGGGATTTCAGCCGCAAGGGTTGTAAAGACTCCGCTAGGTAGCGCGTTACAGCCATACCGTTGACTGTTGAAACCATCTGAAGTCAGATTTGTCTGTGGGGATTGTACTGTCTGTCACAACATGGAACAGGAACGAGTGAGCTTTGTAGTAGACTCAGAATGCTCGATGGACGGCAGACGCGAATCAATGGATAATCTGGACACACAAAGTGTGGGCAGTGCCAGACGTGTCTCTCTTCGTTCATTGAATATCTCATTTCTCGCTTTGCCGTTTTGATTTATGCTCTGGAACTGTGTTTTAATCGTCATTGTCGAGTTGATGCTGGTGACTGTTTTTTTTAGACTGGAGTCAGGGTGAGAAAGCTCGTGGTCACTGTGTGGAAAGAGGAAAGCATGCAGTGTCTACAACGGATGGCTGAAACTGCAGACATCTGGTCAATGCCACAGACTGCTTCAACATAAAGCTACAGTGATCTATTGTGTGTTTCTGACAGGTGTCAGACTGAGCCCCTCAACTTTACGACTACGAAGGAGGCTAAAATTGGTTTTGAAAGACTTTATTTGGTCACTATGTTCAGATACGCAAGAAACACAATAGAACACTAACATATAAATTAAGACACCTGCAAGTAATATTCAGAAATTGTTTATACCTGGTGTGTCTTTAGACTGGATATCATTGTTTATAATAATGACATTTATTGATAAGAGTTTATTTTTTCTATCAGTCAGTCACTTTCGTATTGTACAAAATGTCATTTTCTGTGTTGCGTTTACTTTTGTAATTTCCAGATATAGGTATGGAATGCTTCAAAAATATTATATTCGGTTTTATAGAATGAATAAAAGTAAACTGATTGGGAGTTTGAACATTCTTTGAATGTATCGTGTTCTTTACATGTGTCACCAGAGAGAGAGAGAGAGAGAGAGAGAGAGAGAGAGAGAGAGAGAGAGAGAGAGGAGAGAGGGGAGAGAGAGAAGGGGGGGAGAGAAGATTATGTCTAATAACGGTCATAGGTCTTCGTGAGTGGGTTGCTGTAGGCAAACATTTCAAGCGATAACAAAGGAGGTTAGTTATACATCTACAATGCGTAGAAATTAACCATCTACACATTACACATTACGCATTAATAGATTTTTTAATCATATTCTACTCTATGGGTCTTGGCTGTCTCGCTTAAACCGCCACCCCCCTCCCCTCCCCCAAACTGAGTGAGCTCTCCCTTCCGTCCAACAACAGACTCGATGAATTTGTCGATACCTGGACCCCGATAGATTCTCAAAAAGGGCAGAGACGTAGAGCAGGGCGTGAAAGGCCACATAATTTTTTTTATGCTGATCAATGAGAATGAGGATGATAAGACGATGCAAACGGATTTCCATACGGGTCTAATGCTGCGAGACAAGACTGTTCTCTACGCTTACTGTCATGATATATCCCTGCCGCAGTCAGAGCGGGGAGATACAAACACAAAACGGTTTTGTTCAGGGAATTTAAACAACACTCTCAGAGACGCATCCATTAAGTAGATGAAACTTGACTTTTCGGACACTGCCCTCCCACTGGGCTCATAGAAAATGCAGCTCTGGCAGGAGCCGTCGGGGCAAAAAAAAATCCCAGAAAATGAATGGCTCTCATGGAATCGAACCCACGATTTCCCACCGTGAGTCCGCGATGCTAACCACTCTGCCACGGCGGCTGGTAAATTTAATGGACTTGTCCCTGGTTACATTCCACACGTTCATTAAAATCAGTGGTATAGTTTTGTGCTTAATCCTGTTCACAGACAAACAATCAAATGACGCAAATAAAAGCGTTGCCTCCTTGGCGTAGGAAAAACATGGGCCCTGTTGTATCGATGAAGCAGCACAAAAATCATCCTGTTCGTTGGATGTTCTGAACAGGCACGTTGTAGACTGTAGAGAAATCAGTGTTCGGCAATGGTTCTCTACTGAGCTGAATGGCCACTTATGACCACTGCTTATATACAATTGAACCAAGCCATTCTGGTGGCGGTTGTCCTGCAGAATCTGCTGTGCTGCCATTTGGTTGCACCACTTTGGACATGCGTTGTCTCAAATATAGAATATGATAAACAGGGGTGCCGTGTTGTGCAGAGGCTGGTCTTCAAATGTACCATTAGGCCCGGGATCCTGTCTGCAAAGGTGGTTAATCCCGTCAGTTGGATTGTGATTAGAATGGAGTATCAGCCATTTCGCCTTGTACTTTGTTGGAGACAGATTTTAATTCCTCTTTACTGCAGCCTGATCTCTCTGTTACAGCCGAGCCCCCGCTTTAGCATGACATATTAAGGTGGCAAGATATCAATCGAAACAGCATAATTAATACATAAAAGTGGAAATAGTGCGATAACGTGGCTCATCACTCAGCTCGAAAGACGCCGCTGTAGGGCATTTAGCCCTGTATTGTGCACGAAAGACGATGCCAAAAAAGAAAATCTTAAAATGTGTTTTTTCCCCTTTAAAAGTGTGTTTGAGATTCTAGTAAAAGGGGAAATGAAACTGTCTGAGAGTGGCCGCAGGAAGGGTTTGAGATGATGGGAAGGGTGAGGGAGGGGACGTGTGTTTTTAGACATACTCAGGCTGTAACTGTTCATTATCTTGGGCGGGAAAATGCTGCAGACCGCATTAGCTGGCTCAGAGGGTTTCAAATTGCAACAGACAATTTTCCGGTCAGGAGTACGCAGTACCCACAAGCACAGGAAAAGGTTTTGACTGGCACTCTGCTTTGTTCTCTGTTAGTGATTTGTCTTTGACCTTGTTAACGCTCGTGACAGCGTGGAAGTAAACATAAATGTTTCGATGATTTAGGGGTTGTGTACACCCCCCTCCCCACCCGCCTCCCCCTCCCGGCCGTACTTGCCATTCCGGATGCAACAGTGCAATTTGGAACATCCTTTCTTCTTTAGAAATGTCCCCTTATGTCGACTGTGTGTTTGTGTCGGTATTTGTGCTAGTGATTTGGTGTCGAAGAAGCATTCGTTTGGAGTTATGAGCGTGTAATTACCCCGTCATGGAGCAAGAGGTACCCTTCTGTTTGTTATCTACTGTTTTAGTTCCCTGCATCATTTAAGATTTCCTTTTAAATCAATCCATCCAACGTTGCCTGTTTCTGTTCGTCTGTCTTTTGTGTCTAACTATGCTCAGAGCAAAAAGTGAATGCCAGTCTGGATTGATTGTCAATTTTCTTCATTCATTGCTGTACTTGTTATGTCAATGTGTTAGGTGCAAGGCATATGGGCAAGCGTGAACATTGCCCCTTTTTGTTCTGTGTGCACTGTGTTGGCAACTGAATTTGGTGTCGAAAGCAGCATGTCTCTAGCGTAATAACAACAACAACAACAACAACAACAACAACAACAACAACAACAACAACAACAACAACATCTAGTCTAATATCACCATTGTTGTGAACAGACGTTAAATTAATCAATCAATCAATCAACAACAACATCAAAACCAACACCACCACCAACGATAATGATAATGATAACAATAATAATAATGATAATGATAATAATGATTTTTTTATCATACTACTACTAACAATGAGAATGTTAATAATGATAATTATACTACTACTTTTACTAATGTTGATTATGATAGTACTACTACTACACTACTACTACTACTACTACTAAATACTACTACTACTACTACTACTACTACTACACTACTAATCTGTCACAAACTGTTCGTTTCTGGTTATGACGTCCTGGCCATGATCGCCCTGTCTGTCATCAAAATACAGACACGGGGTTACATACATAGCCTACTCACATACCTGCGGTTACATACATAGCCTACTCACATACCTGCGGTTACATTCATAGCCTACTCACATACCTGCGGGTTACATACATAGCCTACTCACATACCTGCCCGTTACATACATAGCCTACTCACATACCTGCGGGTTACATACATAGCCTACTCACATACCTGCGGGTTACATACATAGCCTACTCATACACTCGCTAATTGGCTATGATCGTCCTGTCTGTCATCAAAATACAGACGGCGGATTACATACATAGCCTACTCACATACCTCCGGGTTACATACATAGTCTACTCACATACCTGCGGGTTACATACATAGCCTACTCACATACCAGACTCGGGTTACATACATAGTCTACTCATATACGTGCGGGTTACATGCATAGCCTACTCACATACCAGACGCGGGATACATACATAGCCTATTCACATACCTGCGGGTTACATGCATAGCCTACTCACATACCTGCTAATTAGCATGCTGGAATAAGAAAAAAAAAGCCTCACTCCGGCCAAGATGGCACCCAGTGGGTTTTAAGGGACCGCAGCTTTTAGTGGTAATGACAGTGGCTGGTGCTTTCCCCCCCTCCCCCCCCCCCCCCCCCCCCCCCCCCCCCCCGCATTTTAAGTTGACGGCAACCTTTGTCTGAACACGGTTTGTGCGTCATCAGCGGTCATGTTACCAGAGTTTTCCTGCTAGTGCTGGGAACGTAAGCGTGTGTGTGTGTGTGTGTGTGTGTGTGTGTGGTGTGTGTGTGTGTGTGTGTGTGTGTGTGTGTGTGTGGTGTGTGGTGTGTGTGTGTGTGTGTGTGTGTGTAAAAGAGTTGGAGGGCAGTAGAGAAAGGCCAACAACCTTACGCTGGTTTCACATGAACCATCTCATCATCCCTCTGGAAACCAATCGCGGATCATCAGCAATGGGTTTTTTATGTACAGCAACGCCCGGAAAAAAAACATATCATCCGATCAAATGCTGAAACTGTCCTTGACGACTCCGTTCTCGCGAGATTAGGGGTTTTGCTTACTGAACGATTAGAGATTGCTGGATACAACATGATATAACAAAAGTATCATGGCAAACATAAAAACGTCAAGGAGGATAACATTTTCCGGTTTTCCTTAATCACATGCAAGAGATTTTTTTTTCAGCGGCAAGTGCAATTAAGCGGGAAATACAGTAAATGTGATGCTATAGCTTACTCTACATTATGCCTAATAAGGTTTTTAAGGTCATGGAAATGCTTTGCAATGGCTATAGGATAAAAGACAAGAAAGTCCATTGAGCATGAGACATCGTTTGATGAAACTTATCTAGTATGCCAATGTATTGATGATCTACCCCACGCTGGATACTGCTTGACAGAGGAAGAGAAAGCACTGGGGATCGATAAACGATAACTGATCGGATACTTATATAACATAATCGGCCCCGGCGCTTCCGCCGCTGCTTTCCAGTCTCATTCATCCAGGGATGCTATGATGGTGTCCATTGCCATGATCAGGAAGAGAGTTTTAAGCAGATCCACAGCATGGTGAGTCAGAGCAGAAAGATCACACTGGCCGACCGTACTCAGCTTCCCCCTCGTGGAAACAAATGTTTATGAAGTTTTCTTGTACATCGCTACAATATATATCATCCTTTCATTCGTCATTCCACATTCCACTACCTGTGACACTGCTCTTTAAGGCTATGACATCCCTGAAGGCACCGTGGTGATGGTCAACCTGCACTCCATCTTCATGGACGAGAAGCTGGGGGGGGGGGGGGGGGGGGGTTCCCAAAGTCTTCCGACCTCACAGCTTCCTGGACAGTGAGGGTCAGCTGGACTGGGGACTGGTGGAGCAGTCTGCTGTCTTCTGTCTGAGGAGGCGTCGTTGTGTGAGCGAGTTCCTGGGAAGGATGGAGGTCCTCTTTAGCTTCACTGCTCTTATGCAGCGCCACCAGTTCCTGAAGCCACCAGGACAGACCGTTGTAGAGCTGAAGGCATGTTGTTCCCTGACCACAGGCATAAAGCCTTTTCAGCGCGTGTGTTAGGCGTGGCAATGAGTTAGAATGTAACGCGCGTACAATGTCAGTGATGGAGAAAGAAAAACTAGTTACTTTGAAGTGTTCACTGCGTTGAGAACTCTCTCTCTCTCTCTCTCTCTCTCTCTCTCTCCTCTCTCTCTCTCTCTCTCTCTCTCTCTCTCTGCAAAAAATTATATCGCAATACAAAGCAAGCAGAAATATTAAAGAATTTTGCACTGAGTGTACATCCTTTAAGACTCAAATCTTTGTGTCAAGCAGGGAAACTTACGGAAGTGCATCTCCGTTTCGGTGTCAACATGAATGCATATCCACAACCCATTATAAAGATTGTGACCAGACATACGTAGGAGAAACAGAAAGGAAATTGAAACTCCGCATCAAAGAACACAAGAGAGAATCATCACCAGTCGGAGAACACCTGAACACCAGCGGACATGAGTTCTCCCAGGACAATGTCAGCGTCCTGGACCACGAACCTAAATGGTTCCAAAGAGGAGTAAAGGAGGCCATCTACATCGCGGCCACGTCTCCTTCCCTCAACCGAGACCGGGGCCGACACAACCTACCAGCAGCCTACACTTCCCTTATTCGGTTTCGTGACTCGAGTTCATCTCGAGATCGCGGGCACCGAACACAACTCACTCAGCGAGACATTCGGCGCTGACGAAGGCCTCTGGATGGAGGCCGAAAGCTTCGCTTCGGCAAAACTTTCCTGTGTGAAAAGGTAAAAGACTGTGTTTAATCAAAGATGTAAAGATGTACATGTTTCGGAACAAAAAAACAACAAAAAAAACGTAATCTATCATGAAATGTAGATACTTCGGACACATCAGCCGCCGGGACGAAGTGGTAAACGCCACACACTCCCTGCTGGGAGGTCGTGGGTTCGAATAATATCAGTGCCATCTATTTGTGGGATTCTCGTTTTCGGTTAGCTGCTATGCAGAGCTGAATTTGCTACTTAATGGATGCGTCTCTTAGAGTGTTGCTCAAATTTTCTGACCAGTTCTGCGGGAATTTGCCTCTCTCAGGCCTGGTAGACACCATGATAAATCATGGAAGTCAGTATAGAGTATAGCCCCGGCCAGAATGTAAATCTGTAGCATCATCTTCATTATTCTGATCTCGTCAACTAGCATGAAAATGCCTCATATTCTGTGGCTTTTGATGCCTCGTTTTTATGGTGACTTTAGTTCTGATTTCCTCCTCTCGTCTATGCCCTTGGTATGGTTCTGCTGGGGTCGCCTGTTTGGGCAAATCCATGGGGACTCTCATTTAACGGACGTGGTGGCGCCATTCGGAGGGTGAGCGTACTGACGCTGGCTCCGCGACTAAGCAAATAATTGTTGTCAGTAGAGGGCAGAGTACGTGGTGTCCTGCATATGCTGAATCAGAACAGGCACCAATGAACACCACCCACGGCAGCAGTGCATTGTTTCCTCTGGTGGGTTGACTCATGACGACTTTTCGTTGACTGCTCCCTGTGGATTGCCGGTGGTGCTGGAGCTGTGGACATGGGAGAGAGCAGCAGGGGAGGGGGGGGGGGGGTGTCTGGATGGGGGGTGTGGGTGTAATGTTACTGAAGTGGCACGGAAAATAAGACAGAGAAGAAATG
>CM031595.1:68745375-68762875 GCA_018398815.1 Conus ventricosus | reverse complement strand
GGGGCTGTTCCATAACGGTGCCAGTTTAACTCCCTGGAAGGAGGCTGTTCTAGGACAGGTGTAGTTTAACTCTCCAGAGGGGCTGTTCTGGGCTGGTGCCAGATTAACTCCCCAGGAAAGGGGAGGGAAGGGGGGGGGGGGGGCGCTGTTTTGCGCCAGGGCCAGTTTAACTCTCCAGGAGGGGGAGGGGGTTGTTCTGGGCCAGTTTAGTTCAAGTCTCTGGTGGGTGGCTGTTCCAGTCCGGTGCCAGATTAATTCCCAGATATCTTAGGGGGGCTGTTCTGGGCCAGGTCCAGTTTAACTCCTCAAGGGGAGGGGCTGTTTTGGGTCAATGCCAAATTAACTCGCTGGGGGCTGTTCTAATCCTGTTGGGGGGCTGATTTGGCGCAAACCCAGATTAACTACCGGGAGTTAATCTGGGACAGTGCGAGACTGACTCCCGGGAGTTTAAACTGGGAAGGGGGGCAGTTTCACCACGTTACACCGGTAAGCACGGTTGCATGAAAATTTGTGACCGGACGGGAAACGTTCCGTCACAGTGGAGATCAGGGTTTTTTCCGATAGTTTGATGTTATATGATGAGGAAGTTTGTGGTGCTAAAGAGGTGACAGTTGCAGAACGTACAAGCAGTGGTGGAGAACAGGTCTTTTAATGCATATTGTCGCATCATGGTGAAAGGGTTTCAAAATATACAGTTCCTTTATCTGAGAGGAAGAAGAGAGAGAGAGAGAGGGGAGAGAGAGAGAGAGAGAGGAGAGAGAGAGAGAGAGAGGGGGGGGGGGCAGACAGACAGATAGAGAGACAGAGACAGAGAGAGACAGAGAGAGAGAGGGGGGGGATACACTTTTTTATCTTGAGAAAAACGATACATTTCTTTTGCTTAGGAGAGAGGAGAGAGAGAGAGAGAGAGAGAGAGAGAGAGAGAGAGAGACAGAGACAGAGGACAGAGACAGAGAGAGATATGATTTGTTCCATTAGATCACACCCTCACGAAGTGGAGTGTGTATTCTTAACACACAGCACATTTAATGTTTCTAATACAAAGGTGTAAATATCAAACATGGTATGACAAGCCACGATGAACAACATAATATGAAAAGACTCAAACAACTCTTGATTGTTGTAATGGACTCATTTTGCCTAAGTTTGGATTTCCATTTCCGTAAAACTTTTTTTTTCTTCTAAGAATATCTGTATTGCTGACGAAAACAGTAGACTTCTACTCTGGAACTTACTCCGCACAGATATGAAAGGCAGTTAATGAGGAATTCGGTCTTGTTTATGTGCTAAGATGTATAGGGTATGTCTGTACATGCATTTGTCCTTGCCTATACTGTTTTTTTTTTACTCGTCGTCTCTCTCTCTCTCTCTCTCTCTCTTCTCTCTCTCTCTCTCTCTCTCTCTCCCCTCTCTCTCTCTCTCTCTCTCTCTCTTTTCTGTGTTGATGCTACAACACAACATAGTAAATGTGTCAATCCTTCAGCATTTGTGGCGTCTGTTTTCTCCCTTCGGTTTTCTTCCCTTGAGACGAATTGTTTTGGGCATAATGAGGGTCCTCTCTCCTTTTCCATGCCTGGTGAGGACGTATTTTGTCTGGTCCACCTTTTCACATGGGAGTGTCTCTGACTGACTGCGTGTCGCTGTTGCTCATTTGTAATTCTAGGTTTTGAGGCCAAGACGTTCGGCCTTTTCCTGTGTGGTGTCATACTGGCTGCATGGTGGAATTTTGGTCAATTGTGTCTTCTTCAGTGGTAATGTGTTCGGTGTTTGGTGAAGCAGCAGTTCTTGTCGAGTTGCAGAAAAGACTGGCCGGGTATGTACTACTGGAATATGCTGTTTAGGTGTAGTGACTTTAGGTTCGAGTCTTTTTGGTCAGTAACCATGCTTGTTGCCTCTCGTACACATCGGGGCTGGATTTCCTTCTTTTCTTTTTCTTTTTTGTTTTGTGAATGATGTTTCTTTGCACTGACTCACATCCAAGCTTTTCTACGCCCCCCCCCCCTTCTTCCCCCCCCCCCCTTCTCTCTCTCTCTCCCTCTCTCTCTCCCTCTCTCTCTCTCTCTGCGTGACTGCCTCTCATTCTGCCTGTCTGTGTGTCTGTCCGTCTGTTTGTCTCTCAGTCTCTCACTCTGTTTCTCTCCATCTCCGTCTCTGTCTGTCTGTCTGTCTGTCTGTCTGTCTGTCTGTCTCTCTCTCTCTCTCTCTCTCTCTCTCTCTCTCTCTCTCTCTCTCTCTCTCTCTCTCTCTCTCTCTCTCCTTTATTGCTGATACGCTGCCTTCTTTTTTCAGACTGGTTTGAATACAATAACAGTGAGAAACAAAAATGTTTTTCTAGTCTGGTTAATTTGGCAAATGTTGCAGTTATTCAATTCTCTAAACCCATTTCATTCAGGAGGACTGTTTATGTTTAGCGCAGGATTTTCCGTTGTAGGGTACTAAGTATTGTTTCTTTCGTGCGGCTTCGTGTTTATTTGTTATTTCTATGTTTAGATTCCAAAACTGACGACACAGGACAGGATTTCTGGCATCAGCCGTTTCCGAAAGTCTTTACATTTGGAAGATTTGAACAGGCTAAACGCGGTTGAATGCTGTCATGAATGTTGATGAGTAGAGCGCAAAGCTTCCGAGAGTACAGGGCTGGATGTGCTTCAGCTTTTCGGCGTAAAATCACATGACCACTGCGACACTTGATGACAGCGTTTGTTCTGTCATGGTATGTTTCAGTGAGTGACAGTGTCATCTTCCTTCGTCTTCGTGCTCTAACGTGCCTCTGAAAGCTCACCACCCTGCTGTATTTCACGCCGCAGAGGTATTGAGAAGCGACAACTAAAAAGATCATGGAAGACATTGGGAACAGATTGTCTGACCTGCATTTCAGCAGATTCAAGGTAAGAAGTTATTTATGTTTTTTTCAGTCACTGACATCTATCTATCTATCTATCTATCTATCTATCTATCTATCTATCTATCTATCTATCTATCTATCTGTCTGTCTGTCTGTCTGTCTGTCTGTCTATCTATCTATCTATCTATCTACATATGCGCACACACACACACACACACACACACACACACCACACACACACACACCACACACACACACACACACACACACACACACACACACACACATGCGCATATATTATATATATATATATATATATATATATATATATATATATATATATATATATATATATATATATATATATATATATATATATATAACAAGTTAAATGAGGAGTCTTAAAAACTATCTACAAATTTGTTTCAAGCGTGTTGCGCTGTCATCAGGATGGCTCATCCTGATGACAGCGCAACACGCTTGAAACAAATTTGTAGATAGTTTTAAGACTCCTCTTTTAACTTGTTTTAATGTTGCTCCCCAAGGGGTTGAGCACTCAAAAAATTATTTTAGGCATTTTAAATTTACTGATATATATATATATATATATTTTATATATATATATATTTTATATATATATATATATGCATATATATATATATGTATATATATATATATATATATATATATATATATATATATTATATATATATATTATATATATACAATATTATCATATGCTTTTATCAAGTCAGGTGCATGAGATATTATGTCCCTCAATCATCACATCACATTCAGATTGTTGTAAATGAAATTATATTCGCCTCTTTAGACACATTCTCTGTTTTTTTTTATGTTTCTGTGATTATCATGCACACTTTTCCATACACCACAGAAGACTGCCCGTATGGCAAAACATATTTATGTTCCATGTATATTGTCATGAGCGCTTTCTCTAAAACGTGCCTTTTTTCTTTCTTCTATGAAATGGGGGTGCAATGTGGAAAGCATTTTAAAAATCCTTTCTTTGATTAGTGTGTATAATTGTCAGCCATCATGCTGAGATTGAATGAAATGTGTTTTGAAACACAGAGACTAATTCTCTATGGTGTCGAATGCTTGACACATATCTTTTCTTCATTGCTAAATTTGTTTATAAGGGCAACATCAGCGCGAGCGGCAATAAGTTTCTGATGTCCAGTAGGAGCAACGTCACTTCGCCATTTGGTTATCGATGTTAGAAATCCAAGTTTGACATAATGCCACGAAAATATTGATACACTTTCAAAGGAGATACAGTGTTCACCAGTTTAAGGGAACGCAGAAATACACACAGCAGTTTCTCTGGGCTGTTATTTTGTATATATTTTAAAAAGACGTTTATCGCTCTCAAATATATACGCATGTTCAAAGTTTTAAATGCTTTTGGTCTTGCCATAAATCGATAGGGCAATTCTTTTGAAGACATTAACCCAACAATCATTATGATCAGATAGTTAGCACCATATCGATAGGGCAATTCTATGAAGACATTAACCCAACAATCATTATGATCAGATAGTTAGCACCATACTTTCATAGAAAAGGGGCGCAGGCAGGGAATCCTCTATCGCCTCTTTTATTTAGCTCTTCCCTCTGGCAAACTTTGTTTTCCTCCTCGCATGTCTCGCCCTTCCTTACACATATAATTCACCAACACGCACATACCACCAGCAGCCCCACCCCCTCCGATGCGCCCGCCCGCCCGCACGCACACACACCACACACACACACACACACACACACACACACACACACACACACACACAACACACACACACACACACACACACACACACACACACACACACACACACACACACACACACACACACACACACACACACACAGAGTATACATACGTGGCTGAAAAAGAAATATAATCAACTGCAATATGTATCACTTGTTGCGTTAACCTTTGGCTATGCCACTCACAGATGAATCCATCCTTAATAGATTAAGAGCATTTTGTATGGGGACTATAATAAAGAGTGATTTAATACTTTTATCAAATGAAGCAGTCACGCATTTTTAGAATCTAGATCTTCTGTCTGAGGACAGCCAAGTTATCATTGGTGTTGGTTACTAATTTTTAGATGTCAGTAGACGAAGGGGAATAATGAATTAATTCCCTAATTATCACTGATTTGATTCTTACAGGAAATGGCAGCTGTGTTCGTGGCCACACTATTGATAATGAAGCTGATTCTGATGCTGAAGAAGAAACGCTACAACTTGCCACCTGGACCTTGGGGACTACCTGTCGTCGGTTATCTGCCCTTCTTCGGTTCCCAGCCCCCCGTAACTTTTAATGAAATGCGGAAAAAATATGGTGACGTGATCAGCATCAGAATGGGCAGCTGGCCTGCTATCGTCATCGGTGGCACTGACGTCATCAAGGAAGCGTTAGTCACCAAAAGAGACGATTTTGCTGGAAGACCTGATTTTACCACAGCTAAGGTGCAGGGAACTGACACAGGTTTTGCTTTTTTCACCTATGATTCAATGTGGAAAATACATCACAGGATTGTTACTAATGTTCTGTACACATACACCAATGCACGGAAAAATCCAATCGAAAGTATTATCCGATCAAATGCTACAGCTGTGATTGAAGAGTTTCTTTCGCATGGAAGCGAGAGTTTTTGCCCCACTGAGCTGTTAAATTTCAGTGCATTCAGCATGATATACCAGTTGTGCTGTGCTGGAGAGAATTACGCAATGGAGGATGCAGACTTAATTCCATTCTTAAAAAACACACGAGCATTTGAAAAGTTCAACAGATCAGGAAATACTGTCAATGCGATACCATGGCTTCGCTACCTAATGCCAAGAAAGATTTCTCAACTCCTGGAATTGATTCAAGAATCCAAACAATTCTGTACAAAGAAAGCTGCAGAGCATGAGACGTCATTCGACATCAACAATCTACGGGACATCACAGATGGTCTGATCCATGCTGGCAACCGCCTGACAGAAAAGGAGAAAGCACTAAAGATTAACAAACCCCAACTGATAGGAAACCTGTCCGCCATAATTGGCGCAGCCTCTGGCACTGTTTCTTCCACGTTGAGCTGGTGCGTAGCCCTGATGGCGGCTTTCCCTGAAGTCCAAGAAGAGATCTTCCAGCAGATCGACAGAGTGGTGGGCCAGGGCCGTGACATCACCCTGGCAGATCGTGCCAGTTACCTCTGGTAGAAGCAACTATCACTGAAATTTTCCGCTACGTTAACATCGTTCCATTCTCTCTTCCACATTCCACCACCTGTGACACCACCCTTCAAGGCTATGACATTCCTGAAGGCACCGTGGTGATGGTCAACCTGCACTCCATCTTCATGGACGAGAAGTTGTGGGGGGATCCCAAAGTCTTCCGACCTCACCGCTTCCTGGACAGTGAGGGTCAGCTGGACAAGGGACTGGCGGAGCAGGTGCCGGCTTTCTCTCTGGGCAGACGTCGTTGTGTGGGAGAGCAGCTGGCCCGCATGGAGGTCTTCCTGTTCTTCGCCACTCTGATGCAGCGTGTCAAGTTCTTCAAACCACCTGGACAACCTGACTGGGAGCTGAAACCAAGCTTTTCTCTGACCACAGATCTTCTGCCCTTTCAAGTTTGCATCAGACAACGGGAATGACTTTGGCGCAGTGAAAGCAGACACGAAGACTAGATTGTTCTGAGCAAGCAGACACACTGCTTCGAGAAGGGATTCACACACACACACACACACACACACACACACACACACACACACACACACACACACCACACACACACACGCGCGCGCGCGCGCGTGCGCGCGCACTAAAATACAAACACGTACAGGTACACATATACGTATTCACACATTCGTACGCGAAACACACACACACACACACACACACACACACATACACACACACACACACACACACACACACACACACACACACACACACACACACACACACACACACACACCACACACACACACACACACAAGCATGCTAGAATGCGCGCGTGCGCGCTGGAGAGCTTTTTTAATCATGAATCTTTCACCACTTAATTATAAATTCTTTCACCACTTAAAGGCATGGATATGCATTGCAAGTAGCAATGAAAAATGAAATGTATACATCATTCAGTGACCTGTAAGTTGTGTACATGAAAAAAGACGGTTTGGTAAACTTTGATCTCTCTCTCTCTCTCTCTCTCTCTCATCTCTCTCTCTCCTCTCTCTCTCTCTCTCTCTCTTCTCTCTCTCCTCCTCTCCTTTATCTATGTATGTTTATGTATATGTGTATGTATAGAGATACAGACAGATAGCAAGATAAACAGACAGACAGATAGACATACAGTAGATAGAGACTAGATGCACAGTTAGTAGGTAGATCTACATATAGTAGATGAGAGACAGATAGTAACGGATGGATAGATAGATAGACAGACGAAGATAGATAGATAGATAGTAAGATAGATAGGCAGACGAGAAGATAGAGAGAGAAGTAAGAAGATAGGAGAGAGGAGAGAGAGGAGAGAGAGGAGAGAGAGAGAAGAGAGAGAGAGAGAGAGAGAGAGAGCTAGATGGATAGATAGGTAGATAGGTAAATAGATAGACAGTCAGATAGATGGACGATAGACAGACAGACAGATAGATAGATAGCAAATGAAACAAACTGCGGCGTTACTGGGACACGACAAAAAAAGCAGTAGAGCACACAAAACAAAGTGTGAAGTAACGCAGATTTAATGCACGACACAAAACAGGACAAGAAAGTTTCGGCAAATGCTTTCCTCAGCGACAAAAAATACATACATAAACATGCACAATACTCCCCTTGTGAAGCCAAAGTGGTGAAAGATAGATAGATAAATAGACAGGTAGATAGATAGATAGACAGGCAGATAGATAGATAGACAGTCAGATAAATGGACGGTAGACAGACAGACAGACAGACAGATAGATAGATAGATAGATAGATAGATAGATAGATAGATAGATAGATAGATAGATAGATAGATAGATAGATAGATAGATAGATAGATAGAAGGTGGAGGTGGAGGTGGGATCATGTTTCATATATCCAGTTAGATCTACTCGATTTTCGAGTTTCCTGTTTGATCATGTGGAAGTGCCTCCAAGCCGCAGGAAAACAAAGATCCATTACCAAGCCACAGAGCAAACGGCCCCCCATTGATAACGATTCACTTTCAGAGACAGGCCTGCCTTTTAAGTGAAGGGAGCACGAAGAGGAACGCTTCTCCACCGAGAGTTGAGTATGTTTGAACTTCCTCCACAAAGGGAACGACCTCAGGTCCGGCAAGCGTCGGCTGGTTTCGCTCTATGAAGAACCTATCTGGTTTGCTAATGGATCCTGGCTACCAGGTGATGAGAAGCTCTTCCAAACAAACAAAACGGGCATTTCATAAAATCGGGTAGACCTTCCTGCATAGAAGTAAAGTGTTTCTGTAAAAAAAACAAAGATGGACACACAGGGAAATGTAAAGGAAGAATGGCCAAAATAAGAAAAACGGAACTTTTCTTCCTGTCTATACGGAAGTGCTTCTCGTCAGCTGGTAGCCCGCGATCCAGTGGCAACAAACCTGATGAGCTCCCCATAGAGGGAAACAAATGTCGCTTGCTTGTCCTGCTGACCCTCCTTCTGGAGGAACTTCAAAACGCACAGACTGTTGTTTTCCTCGGTCGGGAAGGGTTCCTTTTCCGTACTCCGTTCCCTCTAACGCAAACCTATCTGTTGAAGTGAAATATATCCCTTGCATCACCATTTCTATGGAGATGGACCGCTTTATATCGTTTTAAATCGAGCATGTATGGCATTAGTCCTTGAGATCATCATGTTTGTGGAGAAGGGTGTTTTTAACCAGAGATCTTCCAATGAACGTTGTCTGTATCTATAGCTTGTTCAATATCATCTCGCCTTTTTGGTTAAACGTATACGGAATGTAACACGCTACGATCGTCTCTTTCAATTTCTTTCCATCTGACTGGTTCTGTTTTTACTGGTCCGAAAAAGGAATTATGATAAAGGATGATAACTCTTAAGATTTCGTTTATTTAAAAGGCATTATATCAGGTATGGCTATTTGTAATATCAAAAATAAAGATCATATATGTAACAAATGTCGCTCCCACGGTGGTTGAGCACTGTTTTTTTTTAAGATTGCGCTGATCCTCAGTACCATTCTCTCTCTCTCTCTCTCTCTCTCTCTCTCTCTCTCTATATATATATATATATATATATATATATATATATTTTATATATATATGTTAATGATATTAAAAAGGAATGTTAAAACTCTACAAATTTGTTTCGAGCGTGTTGCGCTGTCATCAGGATGGTTTTTGGTTTGCCCACCGCCGATGTTATATAGCGTGTGGGCTCCCGTTTGCGGTTGTTTGCACGTGCGGGTTGGCTGCACGTGTTTTTTGGGGGGCTTTCAGGTTTTTGTTTTGGGTGTGTTCACTAACAACGATTTCCATTTATGCCTGCAGTTGTTTACTATTTCTGTTTTGGTGTTTAAAGTTGCCAAGTGTGGTTTGCATAGTATTAACCATTTTTCAGTTAAACATAGGTTGCACCTTTTTGAAACATTGCTGTATGGTGATGCTCTTTTTATGATTTTCCAGGATATATTGTAGCTTGTTTTTGCGTCTTTAAGTTTCCAGATATATTTGCTCAGTTCTGTTTGGTTTTTATATTTTTCTTTATTAAATGACTGTTTGTGGTTTGCATATCTGGTTTTGAAGTGGTTTTCAGTGATCCCTATGTATGTTTCTTTTTCATTTTCTGATGTCACAGTAGCCTGGTATACAATGTTGCTGTGAAGGCATTTGTTGTTTAGTGGGCACTGCTCCTTTCTGGTGCAATTGCAAGATTTCCTTTCTTCACCCTTCTTTGCTGTGTTGATTTTCATTTTGTTGGATGCGTCAATCAGGTTTTGAGGTTGGGCATACATGAGTACGATAGTTTGACAGTGTTTTTGTTAAATATTTTGGACAGTTTGTGTTCTTTTGGAAATGAAGTTGTTAGGATTTTGAAGAATTCTTTCCCTATGTTTGTTTGAGTTTCCCGTCGTATGGGGGGTTATACCATATGATTTTTCTTTTCCTATTTTTCTTGCTTTTATTTGTGTTGTTGTCTGGGTTGTATTGTAATTTGTAATTGTATCCACTTGTTTGTAGTGCCTCCTGGTATTCTACTGCTGCATTGTTGAACACTCTCTCACTGCATGACAGGTTTGATAGTCTCTTGTTTATGCCATGGGTATGCTCTTTAATACAGATGGTGGATGGTTACTTTTGGTGTGTACATAAAGAGGTGTATCGTTGGGTTTCTTGTATGGTTTATATATATGATTGTTGAGATCCAGTGTTATGTCTAAGTAGTTCACAACCTTTTTTGTTTGCTTCAATGGTAATCTTTAAGTTGTGGTTTTGGAAGATTTTGCATAGTTTCTTTTCTTCTTGTTTTCGATGGTTCTTGGATTGTTGGTTAGTGCAGCAAGGCCATCGTCTCTGTATAGTCCGACTTGTTTTCCGAGTTTTTTCTTGATGTTGGACAGCATGAATAGTCCGACCAGTTCACATGTTTCTGCACCATCATATGAACCCATGGTTACGTCGAATGTTGAGGTTCTGTTGGTTTTCCTGATCCAGGTTTCATTTCTGCTGTGTAGTAATGTTTTTTTGGTGTGGAGAATGATTTCCATTTCTGACCCTGTTATGTCTGTGTGGTTACTGGCAAACTTCAGGGCTTTGGTGAGTAGTTCCTCATCTATGGATGGGTAAAAGTCTACTATGTCAAATGTGATGAATACTGTATTACGTTGTTTATTGAGTTTTTTGAACCATTGGATAACTTCGTATGTGTTCTTCCAGAGGTTGTAATCAGAGTTTGATTTTATGTCCTTTATTATTTTTTCCAGAATTTTCTTGCTTATTTTGCCTAATTCAGATTTGGATGGGTTTATTAGTCTACATGTTGGATTGTTATGAAAGTTGGGCTTGTGGTCTTTGAGTGTTATGAAAGCTTCTTTTGTTGCTGTCGCTTCTATCCTGTCACTTAGGTCTATGCGCTCTGCAAGTTCTTTTTCTTTAGTGCGGATACTGTCATGTATATTTTTGTCGGCTTTTTTGTAGTTTTTCTGGATGTTTTTGTCAAGGAGTTGAGAATATTCCTTTGGTTCCATTTTGTAGTAATTGCTAGTTTTATCAGCCTTCATCGTACTCATGTATGCCCAACCTCAAAAACCTGATTGACGCATCCAACAAAATGAAAATCAACACAGCAAAGAAGGGTGAAGAAAGGAAATCTTGCAATTGCACCAGAAAGGAGCAGTGCCCACTAAACAACAAATGCCTTCACAGCAACATTGTATACCAGGCTACTGTGACATCAGAAAATGAAAAAGAAACATATATAGGGATCACTGAAAACCACTTCAAAACCAGATATGCAAACCACAAGCAGTCATTTAATAAAGAAAAATATAAAAACCAAACAGAACTGAGCAAATATATCTGGAAACTTAAAGACGCAAAAACAAGCTACAATATATCCTGGAAAATCATAAAAAGAGCATCACCATACAGCAATGTTTCAAAAAGGTGCAACCTATGTTTAACTGAAAAATGGTTAATACTATGCAAAACCACACTTAGCAACTTTAAACACCAAAACAGAAATAGTAAACAACTGCAGGCATAAATGGAAATCGTTGTTAGTGAACACACCCAAAACAAAAACCTGAAAGCCCCCCAAAAAACACGTGCAGCCAACCCGCACGTGCAAACAACCGCAAACGGGAGCCCACACGCTATATAACATCGGCGGTGGGCAAACCAAAAACCATCCTGATGACAGCGCAACACGCCCGAAACAAATTTGTAGAGTTTTAACATTCCTTTTTAATATCATTAACAAATGTTGCTCCCCAAGGGGTCGAGCACTTTTAAAGTCATTTTAGGCTTTTTGATTATATTCATCTATATTATATATTATATATATATATATATATATATATATATATATTATATATATATATATATGAGTCAAGTGTATGATTTTGTAGTGCATCAAGCAAAATAGCCACATAAAAGCATTATATTTAAAAGCAGTACTTATTTTCTATACGTGTTGTTCTTGTTCTTGTATACCTTCCTTCGTGTGCAACCTCAACATCGTGAACACATTAAACCAGATTCTTCATTGTTAGGAGCTGTACAAATGTTGTATAGGTTTCTTGAAATTTTATCTTTGAAATGTGAAATGACTCCCTGTCGTCAGTTCGTTGTAAAAGCACATTTTCTAATATGCAGACTTTTTGAAAATAAAATGAGTGGGAATTCAGCCGCAGAGGGTTGTAAAGACTCTGCTAGGTAGCGCGTTACAGCCATACCGTTGACTGTTGAAACCATCTGAAGTCAGATTTGTCCGTGGGGATTGTACTGTCTGTCACAACATGGAACAGGAACTAGTGAACTTTGTATTAGACTCAGAATGCTCGATGGACGGCAGACGCGAATCAATGGATAATCTGGACACACAAAGTGGGTAGTGCCAGACGTGTTTGTCTTCGTTCATTGAATATCTCATTTCTCGCTTTGCCGTTTTGATTTGTGCTCTGGAACTGTGTTTTAATCGTCATTGTCGAGTTGATGCTGGTGACTGTTTTTTTTTGGACTGGAGTCAGGGTGAGAAAGCTCGTGGTCACCGTGTGGAAGATGACGTAGTTGATTTGTTAGAGGGAAAGCATGCAGTGTCTGCAACGGGATGGCTGAAACTGCAGACATCTGGTTAATGCCACAGACTGCTTCCAACATAAAGCTACAGTGATCTATGGTGTGTTTCTGACAGGTGTCAGACTGAGCCCCTCAACTTTTCGACTAGAGAGGAGGCTAAAATTTGTTTTGAAAGACTTTTTTGGTCACTATGTTCAGATACGCAAGAAACACAATAGAACACTAACATATAAATTAAGTACACCTGCAAGTAATATTCAGAAATTGTTTATACCTGGTTGTGTCTTTAGACTGGATATCATTGTTTATAATAATGACATTTATTGACAAGAGTTTATTTTTTCTATCAGTCACTTTCGTATTGTACAAAATGTCATTTTCTGTGTTGCGTTTACTTTTGTAATTTTCCAGATATAGGTATGGAATGCTTCAAAAATATTATATTCGGTTCTATAGAATGAATAAAAGTAAACTGATTGGGAGTTTGAACATTCTTTGAAATCATCGTGTTTCTTTACATGTGTCACCAGAGAGAGAGAGAGAGAGAGAGAGAGGGAGAGATGAGAGAGAGAGAGAGAGAGAGGAGAGGGAGAGAGAGAGGGGGGATGGTGAGAGAGAGTTTTTAATCATATTCTACTCTATGGGTCTTGGCTGTCTCGCTTAAACCGCCACCCCCTCCCCTCCCCCAAACTGAGTGAGCTCTCCCTTCCGTCCAACAACAGACTCGATGAATTAGCCGATACCTGTGACCCCGATAGATTCTCAAAAAGGGCAGAGATGTAGAGCAGGGCGTGAAAGGCCACAGAATTGTTTTTATGCTGATCAATCAGAATGAGGATGATGAAGACAATGCTACGGATTTCCATACTGGTCTAATGCTGCGAGACAAGACTGTTCTCTATGCTTACTGTCATGATATATCCCTGCGGGCAGTCAGACCAGGGAGATACAAACACATGCGGTTTTGTTCAGGGAATTTAAACACTCTCAGAGACACATCCATTAAGTAGATGAAACTTGACTTTTCGGACACTGCCCTCCCAGCTGGGCTCATAGAAAATGCAGCTCTGGGCAGGAGCCGGTCGGGGCAAAAAAAAAATCCCAGAAAATGAATGGCTCTCATGGGAATCGAACCCACGATTTCCCAGCCGTGAGTCCGCGATGCTAACCACTCTGCCACGGCGGCTGGTAAAATTTAATGGACTTGTCCCTGGGTTACATTCCACACGTTCATTAAAATCAGTGGTATAGTTTTGTGCTTAATCCAGTTCACAGACAAACCATCAAATGACGCAAATAAAAGCGTTGCCTCCTTGGCGTAGGAAAAACATGGGCCCTGCTGCATCGATGAAGCAGCACAAAAATCATCCTGTTCGTTGGATGTTCTGAACAGGCACGTTGTAGACTGTAGAGAATCAGTGGTTCGGCAATGTTTCTCTACTGAGCTGAATGGCCACTTATGACCACTGCTTATATACAATTGAACCAAGCCATTCTGGTGGCGGTTGTCCTGCAGAATCTGCTGTGCTGCCATTTGGGTTACCACTTTGGACATGCGTTGTCTCAAATATAGAATATGATAAACATGGGTGCCGTGTTGTGCAGAGGGCTGGTCTTCAAATGCACCATTAGGACCGGATCCTGTCTGCAAAGGTGGTTAATCCCGTCAGTTGGATTGAGATTAGAATGGAGTATCAGCCATTTTCGCGTTGTACTTTGATGGAGACAGATTTGAATTCCTCTTTACTGGCAGCCTGATCTCTCTGTTATAGCCGAGCCCCCGCTTTAGCATGTCTGCCCGTTTCTCCACTGTATGACATATTACGGTGGCAAGATATCAATCGAAACAGCATAATTGATACATAAAAGTGGAAATAGTGCGATAACGTGGCTCTTCACTCAGCTCGAAAGATGCCGCTGTAGGGCATTTAGCCGTGTATTGTGCATGGAAGACGATGCCAAAAAAGAAAATCTTAAAATGTGTTTTTTCCCCTTTAAAAGTGTGATTGAGATTCTAGTAAAAGGGGAAAAGAAACTGTCTGAGAGTGGCCGCAGGGAAGGGGTTTGAGATGATGGGAAGGGTGAGGGAGGGGACGTGTGTTTTTAGACATACTCAGGCTGTAACTGTTCATTATCTTGGGTGGGAAAAATGCTGCAGACCGCATTAGCTGGCGTCAGAGGGTTTCAAATTGCAACAGACAATTTTCCGGTCAGGAGTACGCAGTACCCACAAGCACAGGGAAAAGGTTTTGACTGGCACTCTGCTTTGTTCTCTGTTGGTGATTTGTCTTTGACCTTGTTAACGCTCGTGACAGCGTGGAAGTAAACACACTGTTTCGATGATTTAGGGGTTGTGTACACCCCTCTCCCCACCCGCCTCCCCTCCCGGCCGTACTTGCCATTCCGGATGCAACAGTGCATTTGGAACATCCTTTCTTCTTTAGAAATGTCCCCTTATGTCGACTGTGTGTTTGTGTCGGTATTTGTGCTAGGTGATTTGGTGTCGAAGAAGCATTGGTTTGGAGTTATGAGCGTGTAATTACCCCGTCATGGGAGCAAGAGGTACCCTTCTTGTTTGTTATCTACTGTTTATGTTACCTGCATCATTTAAGATTTCCTTTTAAATCAATCCATCCAACGTTGCCTGTTTCTGTTCGTCTGTCTTTTGTGTCTAACTATGCTCAGAGCAAAAAGTGAATGCCAGTCTGGAATGATTGTCAATTTTCTTCATTCATTGCTGTACTTGTTATGTCAATGTGTTAGGTGCAAGGCATATGGGCAAGCTTTGAACATTGCCCCTTTTTGTTCTGTGTGCACTGTGTTGGCAACTGAATTTGGTGTCGGAAGCAGCATTTCTCTAGAGTAATAACAGAGATAGTGGAAAGGGGAGATTTCTCACTCGCTATGTGCGCTTACTGCCAGAATTGAAGCCGGCCTGGCCTGCTCGCGCGGCGTGGGCGGAAGGGGGAAACTGCACCACCACCTTCCCGCTGGGAGGTAAAACACGGCGTGTCTCTGGCACCGCTGTACTGGCGCAGTGTGAAAATTGCCAAGGCGTCTGGCTGCTGTTTGTTGTTGTTTTTTTTTTTTTTCCAGTTCAGCAAATAGTAAATGCAAACAGTACTACAAAAGGCCTACGACCTCTCCTCTCTCTCTCTCTCTCTCTCTTTTCTCTCCTCTCTCTCTCTCTCCTCTCTCTCTCTCTCCTCTCTCTCTCTCTCTCTCTCTCTCTCTCTCTCTCTCCGGCACAAACATTTAACATTATGCTATGTTGGACGATCAAAATCAATAGTATCAATACGGTATGTACGTCTCTCCCAAACCCATGGTTTGGACATGAACAAAACAAAATTATCCAGATCATGTGTCTAAGGATATCATTAGATAATGCCAAAGTCCTCTAACGACATGAGACAATTAGACTAGCAGTACAAAAAAAATCAATCAATCGATAACCGGTCAGTCAGCTGCGATGAACCCGAGACTGGCACTGACGAATCTACAGCTGGTGTTGACATGTCAGCTTCTTCTGTAAAACAAAAAAAAACCTCGGCATGAGAGAGAGAGAGGAGAGAGAGGAGAGAGAGAGAGAGAGAGAGAGAGAGAGAGAGGAGAGAGAGAGAGAGAGACAAGACAAGACAAGACAAGACAAAATTCTTTATTTACAAGGATAATAGATAAGCACTAACGTGCTTTTTTACATCCAGTCCTCGCCCTGAGTAGGGACTACAACATGCAGTGAAATCAATTAATGTAAGAAATCAAAGAAGCAAGCAAAGCGGTCATGTAATCATAGAGGAACATCAAATGAAAATAGAAGATAAATGAAAACAAAACAAAAAAAAAATAATAATAAATAAAACAACAACAAAAAATAATAATAAAAAATATTAAAAAAATAAAAATATAAATGTGAATTAATAATAATAAGATGGAAGGAAGAGAGAGCGGGGGTAGTGAGATGAGGTGGGCTGGGGAACATATGTAAGTGTACTACAACGTACAGATTGGCATGTATGAAAAAAGAACAGTGAAGTGAATATGATAAAGTGCGACATATTTTGAACACAAAATACACGCACGTTTGCACGCACAGAGAGAGAGAGAGAGAGAGAGGAGAGAGAGCAGAGAGGAGAGAAGATACGAGAGAGAGAGAGAAGAGAGAGAGAGAGCTTTGGAGGGAGAGGAGAGAGGAGCAAGGGCACCACATGCATTCATTTTTCGCAAGGCATGAAATACGTGGGAAGTATTAACAAAGGTGGGGGAGGACATTGGGGGGGGGGGGGGGGGGGGGGGGGGGGGGGGAGGGGGGGGGGGGGGGGGGAGAAAAAAAAAAGAGAGAGAGAGAGAGAGAGGATGGAAGGGAGAGGGGGAACAGCATGAGATGTAATGATTTGAAAGGGAAACTGTACTAAAACGTACAATAATTAGCCTGTATAAAATCAGACAGTTAAATGAGCATGACAAAATATGTACGGAATTCGGAACATACACACGCACACATGCACAGACAGAGACAGAGAGAGAGAGAGAGAGAGAGAGAGAGAGAGAGAGGAGAGAGAGAGAGAGAGAGAGAGAGAGAGAGAGAGAGAGAGAGAGTGAAAAAAGGGGACAACAATATATCATTTTTCATAAGATTATATCCATATGCACACATATATATACCCACACACACACATATGCATACACACACACACACACACACACATATATATATAATATATATATATAAAAATTTATATTATATATATTTATATATATATATACATATATATATATACATATATATGTATATATATATATATATATATATATATATACACATACCTCCATACATATACATATACACACATACATGTACATACATACATACACGCAC
>CM031595.1:68737875-68740375 GCA_018398815.1 Conus ventricosus | reverse complement strand
CAGTCTCGGGTTATATACATAGTCTACTCACATACCTGCGGGTTGCATACATAGCCTACTCACATACCTGCGGGTTACATACATAGCCTACTCACATACCTGCGAGTTACATACATAGCCTACTCACATACCTAGGGTTACATACATGGCCTACTCACATACCTGCGAGTTACATACATAGCCTACTCACATACCTGCGGGTTACATACATGGCCTACTCACATACCTGCAGGTTACATGCATAGCCTACTCACATACATACCAGACTCGGGTTACATACATGGCCTACTCACATACCTTCAGGTTACATACATAGCCTACTCACATACCCGCTAATTAGCATGCTGAAATAAGAAAAAAAAAGCCTCACTCCCGCCAAGATGGCACCCAGTGGGTTTTAAGGGACCGCAGCTTTTAGTGGTAATGACAGTGGCTGGTGCTTTTTTTCCCCCCGCATTTCAAGTTGACGGCAACCTTTGTCTGAACACGGTTTGTGCGTCATCAGCGGTCATGTTACCAGAGTTTTCCTGCTAGTGCTGGGAACGTTGTGTGTGTGTGTGTGTGTGTGTGTGTGTGTGTGTGTGTGTGTGTGTGTGTGTGTGTGTGTGTGTGTGTGTGTGTGTGTGTGTGTGTGTGTGTGTGTGTGTGTGTGTTGTGTGTGTGTGTGTGGTGTGTGTGTGTGTGTGTGTGTGTGTGTGGTGTGTGTGTGTGTGTGTGTGTGAGTGTGTGTGTGTGTGTGTGTGTGTGCGTGTGTGTGTGTGTGTGTGTGTGTGTGTGTGTGGTGTGTGTGTGTGTGTGTGTGTGTGTGTGTGTGTGTGTGTGTGTGTGTGTGTGTGTAAAAGAGTTGGAGGGCAGTAGAGAAAGGACAACAACCTTACGCTGGTTTCACATGAACCATCTCATCATCCCTCTGGAAACCAATCGCGGGATCATCAGCAATGGTTTTGTTATGTACAGCAACGCCCGGAAAGAAAACATATCATCCGATCAAATACTGAATTGTCCTTGACGACTCCGTTCTCGTGAGATTAGGGGTTTTGCTCACTGGGACGATTAGAGATTGCTGGATACAACATGATATAACAAATGTATCATGGCAAACATAAAAACGTCAAGGAGGATAACATTTTCCGGTTTTCCTTAATCACATGCAAGAGATTTTTTCAGCGGCAAGTGCAATTAAGCGGGAAATACAGTAAATGTGATGCTAAAGCTTACTCTACATCATGCCTAATAAGTTTTTATAGGTCATGGAAATGCTTTGCAATGGCTATAGGATCAAAGACAAGAAAGTCATTGAGCATGAGACATCGTTTGATGAAACTTATCTAGTATGCCAATGTATTGATGATCTACCCCACGCTGGATACTGCTTGACAGAGGAAGAGAACGCACTGGGGATCGATAAACGATAACTGATCGGATACTTATATAACATAATCGGTGCCGGTGTCGTATATAATACTGTCGCTCATAAAATCGTGTCGCAGCGACAGTATTTCCCGGGAAATACAATATTCTATGGGACATTTTTTCGTGAAAAGTTGTCGCGCGACTTTTTTTTCCAGCAATTATTGTCGCTGCAACAATATTTCACGTGAAATGCTATCGCTGCGATACAATTCCACGGCGACAGTATTATATACGACACCGGCGCTTCCGCCGCTGTTTTCCGGTTTCATTCATCCGGTGATGCTCTGATGGTGTCCATTACCATGATCAGGAAGAGAGTTTTAAGCAGATCCACAGCATGGTGAGTCAGAGCAGAGAGATCACACTGGCCGACCGTACTCAGCTTCCCCCTCGTGGAAACAAATGTTTATGAAGTTTTCTTGTACATCGCTATATATCATCCGTCTATTCGCCATTCCACATTCCACCTCCTGTGACACTGCCCTTCAAGGCTATGACATCCCTGAAGGCACCGTGGTGATGGTCAACCTGCACTCCATCTTCATGGACGAGAAGCTGGGGGAGGGGGGGGATCCCAAAATCTTCCGACCTCACCGCTTCTTGGACAGTGAGGGTCAGCTGGACAGGGGACTGGTGGAGCAGTCTGCTGTCTTCTGTCTGAGGAGGCGTCGTTGTGTGAGCGAGTTCCTGGCAAGGATGGATGTCCTCCTCAGCTTTCCTGCTCTTATGCAGCGCCACCAGTTCCTGAAGCCACCAGGACAGACCGTTGTGGAGCTGAAGGCATGTTGTTCCCTGACCACAGGCATAAAGCCTTTTCAGCGCGTGTGTTAGCCGTGGCAATGAGTTAGAATGTAAGGCGCGTACAATGTCAGTGATGGAGAAAGAAAAACTAGTTACTTTGAAGTGTTCACTGCGTTGAGAACTCTCTCTCTCTCTCTCTCTCTCTCTCTCTCTCTCTCTCTCTCTCGCTCTCTCTCTCTCTCTCTCTCTCTCTCTCTCTCTCTCTCTCTCTCTCTCTCTCTCTCTCTCTCTCTCTCTCTCTCTCTGTGCAGAAAACTATACTGAAATACAAAGCAAGCAGAAATAT
>CM031595.1:68727875-68732875 GCA_018398815.1 Conus ventricosus | reverse complement strand
GAGAGCTCACTCACGCTGGCTCCGCGATTAAGCAATTATCGTCGTCAGTATAGGGCTTAGAACGTGGCGTCCTGCATATGTTGGGCCAAAACAGGCACCACTGAACACCATCGAAGTCACTCGACAGCAGAGCAGTGTCTCCTTCGATGGGCTGCCTCATAACGGCTGGACATTGACTGCTCTCCGTGGGTTGCCAGTGCCAGGTGTGAGGAGGGACGAGCCAGGCTGTGGCCGTGGACGAGGGGTCGGAATGAGCGGCGCGGGTCCAGTGACACTGTGGTGGCACAGAAGATGTGACAAGAAAGAAACCCTTGTTGTGCGTCTGCAATGTGTCTCTGGCAGAGAGTCTCAAACCTTTGGATCCCTTGTAATGGGCCCATGCTTGAATGAGCTTGAGTGTGGCTGTATGTGACGGAGTCGAAAGAAATGTTACTATGGACGGAGAAATGATGGGGCTGGAGTGATATACGGTGAGAGGAGTGAGGTAGGGAGGAAGTACGGGAGAGGGCTATGAGATATTGAAAAACGAAACAAAAAGCAGCTGCAATGTTTTCCTCATTCATCAACGCTTCTTTTTCCTGATAGAAAATGAGATCTTTGTGTCGTCGCATGGGTCATAAAACGGAAATTAATTTTCGTTGTCACGGTTAAAAAGGTAGCTGACTGAACTGTTCAAAAACTTTTTTTTAAAAACGAAGAGATAAATAACGAAACACAAAAGCACGCCCTTTCCAATGATTCACGACAAAAGTACCTGCTGCGATAAGCAAAAGTCATGAGTTTGAGTGCAAAATGAATGAATGAATTAACAGGTGAGTAATGAAATAGTTAGTTTTGCCGAAACCAGCTTCTCTATCTTCAGAGCCTGTTCAGTGGGGATTTCCCCCTTGGTTGTGTGACTGTATTGTGCAGACTTTTGGATGGCTCTCTCTCTGTCTCTCTCCCTCTCTAATGTACTCAAGAAAATTCAACATCAAACTATATATATGAATAAAAAAAATCAAACAAAATGCAACATCAAAGTGTATAGTTATATGAATAAAAAATCAAAGAAAGTTCAACATCAAACTGTACATATGAATGAAAATTCAAAGCAAATGCAGCATCAAAGTGTATAATTATGAATGAAAAATCAACAGCATCAAATTGAATCCGGAGCCGCTGTGCAACACATCGTGAATTCTGACAACATTTCTGTTGTTGGTTAATGATGGCAAAGCAAACCTCCTGTGAACAAAACTAAACAAGTCATTCATTGAAAAAAAAAAAATATGGCAACAAAACAGAAAGAAAGGCGAACTGGTAGATAGACAGGAAGAAAGAAACAAAGGAAGAGAGAGGCAAGGAAAGACATTCCAAAAAAAAAAAGAGAAAAAGCAAAGACATGAAGAATTCTGTGTGTGTGTGTGTGTGTGTGTGTGTGTGTGTGTGTGCGTGCGTGCGTGCGTGCGTGCGTGCGTGCGTGCGTGCGTGCGTGCGTGCGTCCGTGCGTGCGTGTGTGTGTTGTGTGTGCATTCACATTTCTGCCAAGTCTCCATCACACCTGCCTATATCCATGGGGCCATAACCACCAACACAAGACTGCCCAACAGCGTTGGGGATCCCTCCGT
Source organism: Conus ventricosus (assembly GCA_018398815.1). Taxonomy (NCBI): domain Eukaryota; kingdom Metazoa; phylum Mollusca; class Gastropoda; order Neogastropoda; family Conidae; genus Conus; species Conus ventricosus. The sequence goes on along the minus strand of CM031595.1, from coordinate 68,731,265 downwards.
GACCAAGAAACTCAGCACCAGAGTTGAAAGAACCAGGCGGCGGCAACAGAGTGGTCATCCAGCAGGACGTTTCGCAGAAGGGAGACAAACTCTGCTGCGGACCTTGGAACTGCCTCTGGCACCAACACCAGCCCCCATGAGCAGACCCTTCTGGAACTGCAGCCTGAGAAGGAAAAGGACCACCCAAGTTCTGCCTCAGCCATCGAGGACCATGTACAGCCTGAGACATGCCTTGTGACCCCCCGCCGTAGTTGTCTTCTGTTCCAGGGGTCGCCCCGCAATTACCAGACACGTCCAGACTCTGGTGGAATGTTCTGAACCACATCCAGAATCCGGAGGCTGCACCGCTGGGAGGATGCGGCTCGGAGCGTATTGTTGTGGCACCATCCGTGGCCCGAAAGGTTGGGCGACTGAAGAAGTGCACGTGGCGCGAATGATTTGCAGGGTGGTCTCGTACATGTAGGCCAGTCTTCGGAGGACCGTCCACTTCGGACTGTATCTGGGTTTTGCGTTCCTCCAGTTCCCGGTTGTACTGTGGAGGGAAAGAACAGTGTACGTTAGGCATTCGTCTTTGACTCTCTATTCTTGCCTGTCTGTCTGTCTGTCTGTCTGTCTGTCTGTCTGTCTGTCTTCTCTCTCTCTCCTCTCTCTCTCTCTGTCTGAAAAGGAACAAAAAATCAGCCAGTGAGCGCTATGAAATATAAAACATAAACCACATTATTAGATAGAACTAACCTCGCGAAGAATTGTGTTTTACTAGGATAATGCATCTCAGTCAAGACTCTCTACTACACGAGCCTGTGTTTCACAAAGAGACTGCAACTTCAGCTAAGACCCTGCTGCTCGTGTGGGTCGGTTATTTTACACGCATATTGCAGCTTAAAGTCTTGCTACTGTGGGCATGCTGGCTATTGCAAAGGGAGATGGTATCCTATACTATATGTTGGCTGTTTCAAGAGGATATAGTACTCCTTGCTGCATAGATATGCTGGATGGTTCAAAGGCAGATAACATCCCTTACTACACGAATATGCTGGCTGTTTCAAAGGGAGATAATACTCCTTGCTACATGAACATGCTGGATGTTCGAAAGGGAGATAATATCCCTTACTACATGGATATGCTGGCTGTTTCAAAGGGAGATAATACTCCTTGCTACATGAATATGCTGGATGATTCAAAGGGAGATAGTATCCCTTACATTACTGACCTTGGAAAACGTCTTTCTAAAAGGATTTATCAATTATCAAAAATAAAACATTTTCTGAATCCCCAGTCGAGGAAATTATTTTTCATGCACATATTTTATCTCTCATTGATTATGCGTCTACGTTATGGGATAATTCTAGTGAAACAAATTTGAAACAAATCAATCGTTTGCATAAGAGAGCTATAAAGTTGGTGCAATTAAAATCTAATTCCTTGACAGGTGATGACTATAAAAAGTTAGATATTCTTCCATTCAAAGACAGGCTCTTCTTCAATAAATGCTTATGCATGTATAAAGTAGTTAAGGGAATAGCTCCAAAGAAAATTATCCGAAACTTTGAAAATAATGAAAATAGACATGTTCACAAACTTTCGTTTCCTAGACCCCGTAACAATCTTTACAAATCTAGCTTCATATATTCTGGAGGAACGGCATGGAACAATTTATCTTCTACTTTAAAAACATGTCCTTCTAAACTACTGTTTAAAAAAGCACTGAAAAAATATTTGATGGACAAATTATAAAGTAATTTATGATTATCTATTTTGCTGCAGATCCCCCCTCCCCTCTCTCTCTCTCTCCTCTCTCTTTTCTCTCTCTCCTCTCTCTCTCTCTCTCTCTGCCTCTCTCTCTCTCTCTCTCTTTCTCTCTGACTGTCTGTCTGTCTGTCTGTTGGATTCTTTGTCAATGCTATTTGTCTCTCTGCTATCTGTCAGCCCCCCTCTCTCTCTCTCTCTCTCTCTCTCTCTCTCTCTCTCTCTCTCTCTCTCTCTCTCTCTCTCTTCTCTCTGTCTCTCTTTCTCTCTGACTGTCTGTCTATTGGATTCTTTGTCAATGCTATCTGTCTCTCTGCTATCTGTCAGCCCCCCCCCCCCCCCCTCCTCTCTCTCTCTCTCTCTCTCTCTCTCTCTCTCAAATGTCTTTATTGCCATGTTTGACATGTGTCCATTGTCCGTCACAATATTGATTAATGGTTGTTAATTGTTTCATTGTTTTCATTACATTGTATATTTCTGATTTATACGTATGTATTGCTTCGAGTTCTGGTTTTCACTATTGTGATTGATATTTATGCTTTTTTTGTGAGGGCAGGATGAAAAAAAGCTGCAAAGCTTATTCTTTTAACCCTCAATAAAGATAATTTTGACTTGACTTGACTTACTACATGAATGTGCTGGCTGTTTCAAAGGGAGATAGTACACCTTACTACATGAACATGCTGGATGATTTAAAGGGAGATAGTAAACCTTACTAAATGCTGGCTGTTTCAAAGGAAGAAAGTAACCCTTGTTAGATGAAAATGCTGGCTAACTCAAAGTGAGATAGTACCCCTTCTATATGAAAATGATGGCTGCTTCAAAGGGAGATAATACCCCTTCTATATGAAAATGAAATTTGTTTCAAAGGGAGATAGTACCCCCTTCTATATGAAAATGATGTCTGTTTCAAAGGGAGATAGAACGCTTTCTATATGAAAATGATGTATGTTTCAAAGGGAGATAGTACGCCTTCTATATGAAAATGATGTCTGTTTCAAAGGGAATAGTACGCATTCTATATGAAAATGATGGCTGTTTCAAAGGAGATAGTACGCCTTTTATGTGAAAATGATGTCTGTTTCAAACAGAGATAGTACGCCTTCTATATGAAAAGATGTCTGTTTCAAAGGGGGAGAGTACGCCTTCTATATAAAATGATGGCTGGTTCAAAGGGAGATAATACCCCTTCTATATGAAAATGATGCTTGTTTCAAAGGAAGATAGTACCCCTTCTATATGAAAATGATGTTATGTTTCAAAGGGAGATAGTACGCCTTCTATATGAAAATGATGTCTGTTTCAAAGGGAGATAGTTCCCCTTCTATATAAAAATGATGGCTGTTTCAAAGGAGATAGTACGCCTTCTATATGAAAATGATGGCTGTTTCAAAGGGAGACAGTGCGCCTTCTATATGAAAATGATGGCTGTTTCAAAGGAGACAGTACCTCTTCTATATGAAAATGATGTCTGTTTCAAAGGGAGATAGTACCCCTTCTATATGAAAATGATGTCTGTTTCAAAAGGAGATAGTACCCCTGCTATATGAAAATGATGTCTGTTTCAAAGGTAGATAGTACGCCTTCTATATGAAAATGATGGCTGTTTCAAAGGAATGGTACGCCTTCTATATGAAAATGAGG
>CM031595.1:68690375-68692875 GCA_018398815.1 Conus ventricosus | reverse complement strand
TTTTCTATAAACGATTATGATGTACGGCAATTTCGGAAATGCCAAGCCTAAATCTTATCAAATTAAATGTTAAATGCCTGTCTAAATTGACTAACAAATACGTTTTAACATCAGGGACAGTGCAAAAGGTTCTGTACACACTAAACCTGTCACTGTTATTGATATGATAATTCCAATCTTGCCATCTGCAACAAATTAACCTTTCCCTGAAAGCTTTTAGAAACTCGCTAATCCCTTCCACGCCTTGATTCAGCCATACATATCCAAAACCAAACATGTACAGTTTACAGCGAATATTTGAAGCCCAGTTTTTCTTATCACGCAGATCCAAATCAAAAAGCATTCTATAGGCCTTGTAGGGTAGTCTATATTCGTCATTCTCGTCAATTTTAGCCAAAACTTAATACATTTTACAGCTGAGTTTATGTAAATAGGATATCGGTTGGTTTCCCCATATGCCATGTCATTAGGTGTTCGCCTTTCTACGCCTAAGAACCTTTTAACAGCAAACAAATGTACCTTTTCGCAATGGATTGCTGCATTGTCGAGTCCCCATAGCTCTGCACCATATTGAACAATAGGTTGAACTTGTGAGTCAAATAACTTAAAAAAGGAAGAATAAGAATAACACTTCAATTTACATAACTTTTGCAAAATGCAAAATAACGCGTTTTTTTGCTCTGCTACTGAGATCACGACATGCAGCAACGAAACTTAACTTTGTTGAAAAATGGATTCCTAAGTATTTGTAAACATTCACAACCGGCATAACAATCCCATTATATGTCCACCCTTTCTCTTGCAGCTAAATGCCCCCCTTTTCTGAAAACAACTATATTGCTTTTAGCCATATTGACCTTCAACTGCAGAGCAGTAGCTGCACGTTGAAGACTGTTGATCTGCGTTTGTAAACCGATGACAGTCTCAGAGAGTAAAGCAACGTCATCAGCAAGAAGCAATATAAACAATTCAAAACACTCAGACGTAAACATTGCACCCATGTCTACCACCCCTTATTACCTCTAATGCTAGTTCATTGATAAATAAAGAAAACAATACAGGACTGCAGGCGTCTCCTTGTTTCACTCCACGGGTGCAATTAATGAAATCTGTTACACTACTTCCACATTTAATTCTGGCTTTGACATTGTCATACATACTACAAATACACCTATATATCTTTCCTTTGATGCCATTTTTCAATATGATGGGCCATAACAAGTGTCTTTCAACAGAATCAAAAGCCTTTTCAAATCAATGAAGGCTACATACAATTTACGATTAAAACAAAACTGTTTTTGTACGAATGCCAACAATGTAAACATGTGATCAACTGTGGAATAACCTTTTTTAAATCCTGCTTGATGTTCACCTGTCAAATTATGTTCTTTTATCCATTCCTGCAATCTGTTATTAATAATTGTGCTGTAAATTTTACTGCTCGTATCACACAGTGAAATGCCTCTATAATTGTTTGGATCGTTAAACGTCCCCCTTCTTAAACAAGGGTTGAACAATGGAGTTTGTCCAGTTGTCTGGGAACACGCCTTTATCAAACAACGTATTAAAAAGCTTTACAAAAAAGTCAACAACTCGGTCCCCACCATACTTCAACAACTCACCAATAATTTCATCTGGTCCAGCCTTCCCGTTCTTTAACTTATTTACAGCTAGCAAAACTTCTTCTCTTCATTTGACGGTTTATAGAACTATCCTCCTCCTCATCGATATCATTGCCATTTTCAGCTGAGTTTGCTACCAATGTTACATCTGTTGTTACTTCTAATTCAAGTAAATCTTTAAAATGTTTGAACCAGTCATCGACTGTTAAAGTGTTCTGAACATGTTTTCTTTTAAAAGATATTTTACGCACAGTTTCCCAGAAGATATTTTACGCACAGATAAAAGATATTTTACGTACAGTTTCTTTTAAAAGATATTTTACGCACGTTTGAGAGAGAGAGAGAGAGAGAGAGAGAGAGAGAGAGAGGAGAGAGAGAGAGAGAGGGAGAGAGAGAGAGAGAGAGAGAGAGATGAGACCGACAGACAGACAGACAGACAGACAGAGAGAGAGAGACAGAGAGAGAGAGAGAAAGAGAGAGAGAGAGAGAGAGAGAGAGACAGTGTGTGTGTGTGTGTGTGTGTGTGTGTGTGTGTGTGCGTGCGTGCGCGCGCTTCAGTGTGTTTACGCGCGTGAGTGTATGCATGTGTGTGTGTGTGTGTGCGCGTGTGTGTGTGTGTGTGTGTGCGTGGTGGTGTGTGTGTGGTGTGTGTGTGTGTGTGTGTGTGTGTGTGTGTATAATATATGTACTCCCGCACACACCTCACCGCCCCCCCCCCCCATCACACACACACACACACACACACACACACACCACACACACACACACACACACACACACACACACATGTGTGTATGTGTAAGAGTGCTTGGTGGGTGCCTCTGTTTGTGTGTGTGTGTGTGCGCGCGCGCGCGCGCGTGTGTGTGTGTGTGGTGTGT
>CM031595.1:68667875-68682875 GCA_018398815.1 Conus ventricosus | reverse complement strand
AAAAAAAAAGGAACAAACGCTTTGGAAATAAAACGGCTATCTTAAAGGTTTTGTTGTTTAAAGGAAAATAACAGATTACTAGTTTTAATACGGTTTGACTATTGATGGTAAATTTTTTTATATTTTTAACATAAAATCCCCCAAAAACTTTTCTGACAAATTTTAACCTAAAAACATTTAAAGATAGGCTGACACGGGGCCGAAACCCCGCTTTTTTTCGGCTAGCAGACGCGTACCTTCGTTCACACACGCAGGGCAAGCCCCAAAAAAAACAATAAACGGGGATGGTTTGCCGGGTGGGGGGGGTGGGGGGGGGCGTATTCATTTCAGTTAAAAAGCGCGCCAGGTGCGCAGCGAATGTTCTAGATTTTTAAGTGTCACTCCCATTTTGTGACCGTAGGGCAGCAAGACCGGGTTTTGTATTTTCTCATTTGTATTGACTTGTTGTTTGTTAACAAGATTCAGTTTTTTGGGGAAAGCTGTCTGTGTATTAAGATGTTAACTTTTTCTTTTTCCAAATTCTAACCTTTTACTGCCTTTAAGTGTCCCCTTTATGCAACAAAGGCTTTTTGAATGTTCTGGCAAACTGATGGGGGTAGCAGACCTTAGTCTCTACTAGTTGGAGAGGAGTGGCGTACCAGCACTATTTTCATTAAAAAAAACTTCAAAAATACAAGGCGGGTGTACAAACACGGCGTTTCCCCCAACCTGGATAAAAAGTGGTTAAAACTTTTTTTGTGCAAAAAGGGAAATATAATGAAACTCTTTTTTTGGGGGAGGAAATCGCGTGAAGTTACCCTTTACTGCTGCTACTATAAATAGCCGTTCAGCTGTGAACCCCTTATTTTCTGGCAAGGGCTGCAGTAAAATTACCTTGCTGATGTACATAAAAACCGTTCATGGGTAACGCCATTTTAGTAAAAGAGGGCTGCGGTAAAATCCTTTTGCTATAAAAACCTTCAGGGGGAAACGCCTATTTTAATACAAGGGGGGTGCGGAAAATCCGTTTTGCTATAAATAACCTTCATGGGTAAGCCTTTTATGTACAAGGGGCTAGGGAAAAATCCCCCTTGTATAAATAGGTTCAAGTTTGTAAACGCCTTTTTTAGGGGCGAGGGCTGCGGTAAAACCCCGCCTTGCTAAAATAACCGTTCATGCGGTGAACGCCTATTTTAGTAAAAGAGGCAGGGTCTCCCTTACTTGCAGGTGCGGACACAAGGGAGGAAACTCCGCGCCCCCCCCACCCCACGCACCAGTTCCCCCCCCCCCCCCCCGCACGCACGTCCCCCCACCCCCCCCACGCACCACGTCTCCCCACCCCCACCCCATGCACCACATTTTAAGTCATCCCAAGTCTTTCACAAGTCATCCCAAGTCATTCACAATCATCCTAAAGTCTTTACAAGTTATCCTCAAGTCATTCAAAAAGTCTCCTTTTTATTTCCAAAAGTTCTTACTTAAGTCACCTCAAGTCATTCCAATCACCCAAGTATTCACAAGTCATCCTCAAGTCATTTACAAGTTCTTACTAACATCTTTAAGTACCCCCAAGTCACCCTCAATTTCCCTACCCAATTTAAACTAAGATCAAAACAAAGTCATCCTCAAAGAAAAAAAGTTCTTTTTAAAGTATCTTATAATTATCAAAAAAAAACAACTATTTTTTTTATCTTAAAAGAAAATGTCTAAGATAGACCACACCCCTAAAAAAAAACCGTCATCGTTGAGGATGTTTGCTCCTTTTTGCAAAATTTTAAAGGAAAGGTTTTTACACCCGAAGCAACCCGATTGATTACAATTCGGGGTCTTGGAAAAGGTTTTTTATAGACTCCATGCTTTTTTTTTGACTCATCATTTTATAATAGCCTACTATTTTAAAAAAATTTTAAAAATTTAAAGTTCTTAAAAATTTTTCCATTATAAATGGATAAAATGTGCTTTTTTTGGCTTTTTGGCGTGCAGTTTCTTTTTTTCTGTATTTAAAAACGGTTCGGGTTTGTTTTAACTTTTTTTTCGTTTCTTTTGCCATTGTTAAATATATTTTATCCAAAAAAACTGCCCCCAACAGCAGAAAGGGGCGCTAAAAATGCAACAGTTTTAGTTCAATTTTCCATGAAGATTTTTGGGGGCCCTTAAAATCACAGGGAGTTTTTTATAGCTGGCATTGAATCAACTTGTTCGGGCTTTGGGCGTGTTATGTTTTCATGATGAGTCTTTCTTAACTTTAATTTTTTTTTTGTTCCCACCTGTAAGTTTTTTTCCCTGTTTCAAAACGCCCGGTTTTTTTATGGCCTTCCCCTGATTCAGCGTTTTCTGCTGATTTTCTGGCTTGGTTATTTTTCCCCCCCACCGGGTTCAGTTTTTTCTGGTTCTGCTGATTTTCCAGACGTTCTTTTTGAGGGAAAAAAAAATCTTTTTGATTAAAAGTTATTAACCCTGTTAATGCGAAAAACAATGTTCCAAATCTTTATAGATCCCCCAGAATTTAAATGTTTTAGTAAAAATGGATCTTGCGAAAAATCATACTAAGATTTTTTCAGAATCATGGGAGCAAATCTACTGACTATTTTAGTGTACAAACTAAGAACCGTTTGCCCCACACTTTTCCCCATTTACCCCCAGCGCGCTTCAACCTGTTTTGATACTTTTAATGTCGGGGGCGAATCTGTTAATTTGTTCAATGCTAAAATCTTTCCGGGGAACTTTTTTTGTTTTCCCATGCTGCAAAAAGTTTACAGCCTCTCCTTTTTGGGCAAAATAGCTTGATCATCAATTTGGTCATTCTAAGTTCGGGCAGGTTTAGGCCGCCTTGTAGTGTAGTAGATCATCACTTTTTCATTTTTTTTTAATAATTATTTTATTTTATTTAAAAAAATGAGCCCAAAAAAACTTTTAAAAACCTTTGTATCCCATTCTGCTTTTTATTGGGGGCCTAAGGTAGGATACCAATGTGGTAAAAGCCGTTAAAATTTAAAAACCAGCAGTCTTGGAAAACAGACTTGTGATTCAAAAAGGTTTTCTATCATTGCATTTTGGGTTGCCACGAAAGTTTCTAGTAAAAAAAGGAAAAATTCCAGACAAAAAATATGTAAGAAAAAAAAATACATTTAAAAAAAAGGCTTACTCGAAATAATGATAGGCGGCGCGTGGTAAAACGTTTGCTTTTAGCGGAAGTTTTCGCATTTAGTAAACTGGGGAATGCGGCGAAAAAAAAGACAAAAACAAAGCTTGGACAATAGAGCTGCACAAGAGCCTATGAAAGGCAGAGACTTGGCTTTTAGATTTTTTTAATGACACACTGAAAAACGGGGGAATGCAGCTTACACTTTTAAAAAATTTTTGTCAAGAAATAAAAAATATTATCTAGTAAAGCAAACCAATCGAGAATTGCCCCCACCAAATTCAAAAATTTTATCAACCACAAAAAAACAAAAGATGCAAAAATCGGTTTATTGTCGTTGGTTGACCGTGTTTTTTTGTTGCAATAATATTGGCTGAAAAAAAAATGAACAAACTATTATTCCCCCAAAGGTATTGGGGGGGCACACAGCTTTTAAAAAGCTAACCAAGCGGCAGGGCCCAGTGAAAAACAGCAAAGGAAGGGTTATCAAAACAAGGTTTGGCAAATTTTTTTACCGGGCCCCTAGACGAAACAAAACCACACTTTGTTAATAAAACTCCAAACACCCCCCCATCAAATGGATCTTCTATATTTCCCCTCGTGGGTTTAGACAAAAAAAGATTTAATACGCACTCCAGTCATTGACATGGCTTAAAGAACAAAGTGCGGAGCCATTAAACAAAAATGCTTCTGCTGTTTGCTGTCGCTATCAACTGAAAACCCAAACGGGGGCCCAAATTTTTCCCTCCATGATTAAAGTTGATGGAAAAGAATTTAAAGGCCAAGTGAATCAATTTTTGTTAAAACATAGAGTTCCATTAAAAGGGGCATTCCGGGATTTCACGATCAAGGCTTTAGTCCGAAAACTTTAAAAAAACATAGCCGAAAAACTTTTTTTCCTCCTCACAGGGCTGATTGACAATTCTCGAAACACAGAATGGGTTAGAAGATTGCCCCATTTTGCGCGCAAAAATAAAAAGAATTTAAAGGACTAAAACCATTTTTAAAAAAAAGCAATCAAAAAAAAAACAATAAATGTTGCTAAAGGAGAGTTTAGGGCAAACATTACCATTTGGGGTTGAAAGTAAGGACCTTTATTTACCGGGGGAAGCAGGGGGGACACCGCTCAGGGCAACAATCCTTTGGGGAGTGTTGCCCCATATAAATAAAAAAAATTGTAAAGATAATCCCCCGTGTATTTTTTACAGAAATGACACAACAAAAAAACACCCCTCAAAGATCTTTTTGGAAAAAAGAATGCAGATAACCCCACCAGCCTTTTTTCCCTTTTAATTTTAATTTACGGTTTTCCCCAGTGCCCAATTGCATATAAAAAACTCGGTTTAAAAAACACCCGTTTTGTGTTTGTTCTATCTAATATTCTTGTTAAAAAACTGTTGTTTGATCTATTAGATTAGATCGCTTTTCGTTGCATGAGAAAAGTCTTTTTTCCCAAACAATGTTCTTTTTAGTTGTATGTAAAATTTTTTTGACTGCACAACGTGCAAAATACCCTTTTGTTTTCTAATGATTTTCTCCTGGTCGAAATACTGTAATTTTTTACCAAACCCACATACTCCTTGATCACCTTTCCAATAATTCATCCTTCTCTTCCTAAAAACCTTTTGTTGTAATTGAATGCAAAGGGAATTTTTGGGTAATCGGACGTGTCGTACCATCCCCCTGTCCTTTTAGCTATTCCATTTCCTGTCTTTTTAGATGTCTAGTAGGGATATCTATAAAAAAACATCGTTCTTGAAAGCATCTGGACTCGGATACAGGGCTTAAAGTGTATAAAGAAACCTAACCAAAAGTTTTGAAAATTTCAAAACGTAAACCCAATAAATACAGGTTTGTCTAATTTTACTTTCTTTTTTTCACTTTTACCCAAAAAGTGATCAGAAATCTTCTAAGTCCTGATATTAGGTTTTGAATTTCAGCTTAATTGCTTCTTCTCTTTGGTCCCAAATCTGACATCTTTGCTTGGGTGGGATTCTCCATTTTTTTTCCCAAAAACAGCTTTTGTTAACAACTTGAAAAAGTTTTTTTCCTGAACACTGTGGATTTTGGTTCTAAGATCGGTTCTTAGAGTATTTTTATGAACTGTTCTGACGAAAGAAATTATGCGATGACCGCGTCAACTTCAACCATTCTTAAAAAAAAAATGTAAAAAGTCTGTAATGACAGACAAAATTTTTTTTTTGCCCCCGGATTGGGCACAATTTAGGGGGTTTTCGGGGATCCTTTTTAGACTTTCTGCTGCTAATGGGTTAGTCATTTATGTACCCCATGGATTCATGAGGATATTTCAAGTCAACTTCTAAAATGTATCCGCGCTGTTGCCCCGGGCGTCAAACTCCCCAACCACTTTAATGCCTTTTGATATTGTTGGGATCGCCGCCGGAAATTTTTTTAAATTTGCGTAATGGAAGCGATTGCCCCCTAGCCCATCCATAAGATTGTTTGCACAAAATACATAGTTTTTTTAGACCTTTTACTCGATTATAGTCGTCCAAGTATTTTTTGTTTGCTTACAGTAAGGGCGATGCCATACTAATTCCCCCCCCCAAAACCCGTTTTCATCATTGAACTTGGGAAAAATCACAAAAAATCAATCTGTATCCATTTAAACTTTAAAAAACTCCCGCTCACCCCCAGGCGCAGAATGTAATGCGCAGACAAAAACTGAATTTTTTCATGAGGTCTTTCTAAAATTTTTTAAAGACTCCGCCAACAAAAAAACATCGCCATCAATTTGGGTAAATTTAGTCCCCCATCTTTTTTACACTCAATTTCGCCCCGCATTTTGGCATTTTGGGTAACGGAGTCGCGATTCCCTTTCCTCTAAGACTAAAAAAAGAACGCCCCCTTTGGTGGAAGTTTTCTCACAAACCTTTCCCAATGTTCATGTATTATAAGGGTAAACCCCCTTTTCTAACAAGCTTTGAGTAAAAAATTTTTCCGTTTTTGGGGCGACTTTAAGGCAACCGTGCCTCAATGAGCCTCATGTTTGCATAGAGTCGTAGAAAGACAGTTATTAAAAGTGAAACACTGTCTTTTCTGATGACTGGCAAATCATGCTCCCCCTGAAGGCGCTGGTTACGCTTGCAATATAAATGAAGGAAAACCCGCAATTTTGAAAAAGATGGGCGCTTCCATTCTTTGGTTCAAACTTTTAGTTGAAGTTTGCTTTACTGGCGCTGCACCCTAAATTCCCACAAATGGACATGGTCTCTTACTGTGGGTTTAAACTTTTGGGGGCGTTAGTCTAAACCGAAAAATCCAAAAATGCGTGGGCGATCTATTTGTTGGTCTTCAGGCCCTTTTATGATTTCAGATAATTTGATTAAAAAAAGGGCGTTACCCTTGCGCATGCGTTTAAAATGTTTCTGCAGCATCCGTCCTCTATAAAATTTGGTTCGAAAAAAACCCATCCGCCCTAACAAAAAAGAAGGCAAATAAACAATCTGATGTTTCCTATTAAACTGTTTTTCGAATTTTTTTGGTGCTGGCCCTTCTAAGGAACATAACACCGAATCCGTAAACTACGTATGGAAAAATTTTTGCAGCCGTTTCCCCAGTTCTTAAAATAACTTTAGATCCTGGCGGGGGGCGTAGTTAGTTTCTGTCTTACAGCCCAAGAACTTTTACATGTTTTATATGTTCACTCGCGGCTTGCACAGATGGAATTCTTGTTAAACATTTTCTGCAAATTTTTGTATGTTAGTTTTTTTGAAGTATGCGCCAATAATCTGCTCCCTTGTGCGTATCAATTTTTAATGGGGCACCCTCTGGCGAAAACATAGGAGTAAGTCCACATGACTTTTGGGCTGGTTCGCCTATTGTTGGGCTGTTCTTTGGGCACTTTAATTGGCGCCCAAAATTTGTTTCCTCATCCCCCTTTTAACATTAACAGTTTTGGGGGGTTTTTTTTCTTCAAAAGCAATTTGATTACACTAAAGGAAAGGATATTCCATTTAAAAAGATCTTTTTGGGTATTGCCGATAGTTGTCACTCTCTCTGCGTGGTCGCGGCATGAGCAGCCTTGCAAAAACGCACCACATGAACATTTGCGTCTAATTCTTTTGTTAAAATGCTCTCTTTAAAAAAAACTCTCGGGTAGCGGAATGAACCCTGCCTACAACGGGGGATACTTAGCCCCGTTTTAATCAAACTCAAGACTTCGCCCTCTGACCAACCAGAGCTCTCATTTTTTCTTCTTTGCGCAGGCAAACTTTTGTAAGCAGTTCGTCTGCCCCAAACCGGTGTTAAGTCATTTACGAGAAAAGAATAGTCTTTGTTTAGCGGCCCCCGACTTCTAGATTTTTCGTTTTTTGTTCATAGTCCCAATTAAAACAGCTAACATTAAATTTAACCGGGGGTCTATTTTTAGTTTCTTGAACTTGAGAAATAGCATAAACAACACTTTCCGTAGTTTGTTGGGGCAATGACTTCAAATCAAAATCATTCAGGCTCTTTATAAAATTTTCTCTCGGCATTCCCCTTTAAACATTCGTCTTGTCCTTCATTAAACTTTTCCGCTGTCTTTCTTTTCTAACCAAAATTTTATTTAAATTAAAAAAAAATACTTAACCCGAACCCAAAATCAAAGGTCTTTTTTCGCTTGGACTATAACTAAAGTATAAACCCCTTTTGGGTGTTGTTTTGTGAGCTGTTTTGAAAAAGTTTAATGTTCGTTTACTTTTTTTTAAGCAACCTTTTTTTTTTGCTCGGGGTCTTGGGTTTTGAGAAAAAAATTTTTTAGGGCTTTCCCTTTTAAAAATCAAAAATTTTTTCTTTTTTAGTCACAAAATCAGCCCGTAAAAAAAGATTTAAATTTTTCATCCGGGTTTTTGAGTCAACTAGCGCTTTATTTATTGTCAGTTTTAAAAAGGGGAATTTACTTTATTAGTTAACCCTAGCTGTGTCTTTTGGGTTTAATTTTTTATTTTTTTGCTGGCAGCCCCTACAGCTAATAAAACAGACCGAAGTAAAGACAACCCCCCCAGAGGTAAAGCGCGGGGGCGCCTATCCCTTTCTAAGAGACCAACACTCGTTCCCCTGATAGAGCGCTTATAGTCGGGGCCCCCGTATTAACATATGTAACGCATTAAAGGCAGCGAATACCTCGTTTGGTTTTCTGTATTTTGAAAGTCCCCGCTCTAGTTTTTTTTGCATTTGTGTAATGTTTGTTAAACGAAAGGGTTTTTTTTTCGGGGTTTTTATAACGCAGAATTGCCTGCAATTTTTCTTTGCGGCGCTGAGGCCATTTGGAAAAACCCGAACAGACATGCTTTTTTAAAATAAAAAAAATTTGTTACTACTCTTTTAATTGTTATTTTACAATATTTGCTGCGCATCATATAAAAAACAAATGTACTTAACGGTTTATCGGGTCTTTTCTTTACAAATTTGGTGTTTTAGTCTCCCACAGTTCTCCCGTTCCCTGCCAAAATGATTATCCTCTGTTGACCTAGGTCAACCATAAACCGTATTTTTGTTTTAAAAAAATCATCAAGCCTAACATTGTGAAGATTTAAAACTTTAGACACAAGGTAACTGTTGGGTTTCACACCTCCCCCCCCTCCCAAACAGTTTTCTTTTTTCATCAAAATGCTGATAAGGTTTTAAACCCGCTGCTAATTTGGTTGGACTACCCCCAACGAACATTGTATTTTTTGTTATTTTTTTGGGTTAAAAAACTTTTTACTTCCTCTTTTTAACGGGCTTCATCTTCGCCAGCAATAAAAAACCTTTAAGCGATTTGCTGAGACTAAAACTAAAATTTTTCCTATAGTGTCTGCCCTTTCTGGATAGTTTTATGAAGAAACACCTTTTGAAAAATTTTTTGGGAAAAAGGGGCTCATATTGGTGCGCAATCGCCTTGCTAATTAGGGTTTTAAAAACGTCAAACCTAACGCGATGCAAAATGCTGTACTTTGCTTCGGGGTTTTGTTTTATTTGTAACAATTTGTATTCATTAAAAAATTGTTTTAATGACAATCTTTTTTTTAATGCTCCTTTAAAGTATGGGGCAAGCGTTTAACAAACCAAAAAACTAGGGGAAGGAAAAGCGATTACCAAACGCTAAATTTCAGCTAAAGCCTTTTTGCTCTTTTCACCCAGGCGAGTTTTGGCGCCTATTCTAAGTTTTTGTGCTTTTCATTCCGATTCCCCTTTAAACCAGATCTTCCCTTTTTTCCCGGGTTTGCATAGATCGAATTTTTTTAAAAATATGTCGCATTTTGTAAAGAAATATTTCTTCCCCCCAATTTTTTAGAAATTTTTTTAACGATTGCCCGTCCCCTTCTGTACAACTGTCCGTTGGGCGTTGTTTAATCGAGTCTATTTTGAAAAGTAAGACCGCAGACCTGGGACAATCAATTTATCCGCCCTAAGTCTGGAAAATTTTACAGTAAATTTGATCTGATCAATTAGTTGATTTTTTGGAACAAAAATTTCCGTTTTTCCCTTCACGCCATGGGGGTTTTCTTTTTTTATCGGGGCAAGAACGAGCCATGGCTGTTGTGGCATTTTTGAAGCAAAAAAAAAAGTTAATTATTTAAAAACTGGCAGGAATTTAAAGGGGAAGAGTTTGATGTTTTTGTCGGGAACGACATGAGTGAAATGAACCCTTTGACCAGCACGCTCAACGCTCTCATTGCAGCGTGAATTAACAGCAAAATACGGTCGAAGCATTTTACAAAAGTTTTGGCCCCGAACCCCCCGAATTTATAGACCCAAAAGATTTTTAATTGAAAATGGGCATTTTTTCTGTAAAAAAAAGATCAAGGGGAAAATTGTTTTGGGTTACCTAAACCCGCCCATCAAATTTTTTTGCTGGGGTTCAATTAAAAAAAGACTCAGTGTAAAAAAACAAAACGCCTTGGCATTGCTAGACCGAAATTAAGGGGGGGAGGCCCCAGTTTTCTAAACCAAAACACCTACAAGAATCCCCACAGAAACCAAATGCAAAACATGAACTTAAAGAATTAAATCAAAACAGCAGGCGAATTAAAAAATACAATAGAAGCAGAAACCTTTTTTTTTTAGAAGAAACAGCGTTAAAACAATTAATGATTCCCCCTTGCCCATGCGGAATTTTTTTGCCCTTTATCTACTTTTGAACCATCAGAGGCGAAATTTAAAAAACAATTTAGCAAAACTAGGGAACTAATTGGCAATAAAAAGAAAAAGAAAAAACTCGTTGAGGCTGATAGCCCCTTAGGGCCTGATATAAAGAAAAAATAAACCCCAAAAACTAAAAAACTTAAAAAAGAGAGTCAGCAAGACAAAATGACGACTACTAAAACCCAGACCCATTACAACCAAGTGAATAAAAATAAGAGAAAAAAACGAAAAAATTTTATATAAAACGCAACGCTAGCAAAACGAAAAAGAACATTGTTTTGAGAGCAGGGGTTCACATTAGCAACGTTATAAATGCCTTTGATTTGCAATAAGTACACTGTGAGGGTATTTAAAAGCGTGGGGAGGGCAAAGCCAGTGCTCCGCCCCCACCGCCCCGCCCCCACCGTAAATCATGGGTAAAAAAACAGCTTGTATTTGCAATTTAATTAAAAAAAATTTGCTGGGAAAACATAGACGCTTTACCGGGGTATTGGGGTATTTAGCTGGGTTTTGTCTACTGCAAGCAAAATGTTGGGTTTTTGGCCGAGCACTTATGGACTTAGTTCTTTTAATAGTTTGGGGTTTCTATTTTTTAAGATAAAGACCAAGTAATCCTGGGCCCGTTAATCCAAAAACAAGCGCTGTCTTTTCATATTCATGGTCATCGCGAACGAGTCTGCGGCTTTGCTAGTCTTTAATGATTTGGGGGTTTTGGACTTCGGAATTTAGATGACAATCTTGGTGTTTTTTTTACTCTTGTAAAATTTTCGGCTCAGAAAATTTATTCGTTTTTTTCCCCAAATTCTGTTTATTGCCTGCTTAAAATTTTATTATTTAGTTTATTATTATTCCTACCTGGAGTCTGAGGTCAAAAAGGCAGCAGTAAAAAACCATGCCAACACAAGTCTACTTTCGATCTTGCGATTGTAAAACATTTTTGGGATCTTTTAATACTTGAAGGGGAAACAAACTGTAGAATTAATGGGGTCCCCCAAATTTGCTAAGTATTGTTTTTGCGCGTCAAAGAAAGAAGGATCAGTTTGTCGATCTTGCCTGTGCTTTCGACCCCCGCAAACACCAAACGTAAGTAGAAAAGAGTCGTTTTTCGTTTTATTCCCGCCTATTAGGCCCTTTTGAAATTCTAAGAAAAAAGTTTTCCAGTGTTTTATGCTCTTGCTTAGGACCCGGCCAACAATTTTTTTAAAGGGGGGAAAAGCCGTTCAAAGTTTACTTTCTGGGTGCCCGAAAATAAATGACGCCTAGCCATGATTTTGATCCAACTTTTGTCTAAAAGTCTGTCTTGATTTTAAAATGAATTCGTTACAGATCCTTTTAAAAGCCTTCATGTTTTTCTGTTGCTGAGTGGATTAAAAGTTTGTCATTTGGCATGGCCCTTGCAATTTAGCCAAAATACGTTAAGGTAATAGAAATGAAATCGGTACACTGACCTCCCAAAAGGGTCAGGTGATTTAAAAAAGATCAGCTACCCACCCACACCCCTTGAGCGAAAACCAGCAAAGTTTTTAAAATGGTTTATAAAACGCATCGGATGACTAAACCACGCTTTCTGGATGTGTCGCTTCATAGGGGGGTTTTAAGATTCTGCTTAAAGGAGTTCTACCTTTTTTTGAAAAGAGGCAGTCTGGGTCACAGCAATGCAAAGTATCAGTTGCATATTTTTAAGATTGTAGGCGGCCCAACAGAATATTTTCGCCAGATATTTGAAAAGCAATTTTAATTTTTTTTAAAAAATGTTGAACAATAACAACCCCAAAACCGCCTTCGTTTTTTTTGAACATCAAAGATAACAATTTCGGGGCCAAAACGGCGCCTCCATGAAATTTTTTCAAAATCGAGGTTTAATATAACTGAAGCCAAGGGGGAAAAATAAGATTCAAAAAAAAAAAGGAGAACAAACGCGTTAAACAGTTAACAAAACCTGAGGTTTTACGGTTTTTCTCATAAAAGAAGCAATGAGTAAATTAGACATTTTCCTTAACTTAACATGCAAATCTAAAAACAATATTAACTTCAAACCGAAGAAGCAAAAAAACTTTTTATAAAGGCTAGCTAAAATGCTAGCTTTAAACTACAATCTACCCCCTCATAGTTTTAGTGTTTCGCCCCGATGAAAATCTTTGAGGGGGGAAATCCGCTCAAACTTGCATTACATTCTTTACTCTATGTTCATTTGGATGACTAAGCACTGATAAAACTTATTATGGAGGCCCCCACTGTTTTTAAGACCTCGCCCTCAGGGAAAGCGCAATTTCGATTATAAAATTTTAAAAACCCAATTTACAGTTTAAAAGATTGTTTGTGGGAGGGGCGGTCATTAAAAATAAAAACAAAGACAAACGGGAAAGTCGTAAAATTTTAACCCCACATTGTTTTGGAAAAAAAAATAATACCACTAAAAAAAATGTCCGTGGGCCAGAAGAACCGGGTTACATTGCGCCCGTGAGGTGTATAACCTTAAAAAAAAGGGCCCCGCAGACGTTGCGGACTTTTTAAAAGAACGGGGAGATAGGCCTTTTTTGGGGGTTTTTAGTACATAAAGAGGTGATTTATCCAAAGAGGAGCGACGAAAAAGTTTCCTAAACTAAACATGCGCAATCTAGAGGCAAAAAGTTGGCCCCTATGAATAAAAAATAGTTTGAAAACCGCCTAAAAGGGACTTAGAACCAATTTTGAATGGGAAATAAAAAATTTTAATCATAAGCCCCCTTTTCATATTTTAGCCGTCAAAAAAGTTTCAGAAAAGCTTCAACTCTGGCCCTTTACGTAAGTCTTATGCCGGACGACATAGTCGGGAAAGAAATTAAATAACGCCGTATGGAAAAAAGCATACACCTCCACGAAAAGAAAAAGTTGTAAAAAAAAAGCTTCTACCAAATTAAAGTTCTTTCCCCAAACAAAAATTTGGAACACGTTTACAATGATATTTGAATTTCGTCTTTAAAGATGTGGAAGGGATGGGGTTGTGGGCGTTGTGATGACCTTTAAAAGGAATTAATATAGCTGGCAAAACTTAGACTTTTAAAGCCTTTAAAGTTGTTTTCGTCGTTCTTCACATGTGAGGATATTAAGATCTAACAACAACAAAAAAAATCACGTTGAAATAAAAAAACAATCTACAGAACTGAATTTTTTATTAATCTTACCATTTTTGGGCCCCGTAGGGTTTTATTATACTGAACAAGTTTTGACGGAGATATATAAAAAATACTATAGATTTTAATTTTGTTATAAAACTAGGAGCAGTTAAACTTTTGATAAAATCCCCTCATTTTTCAATGTTTGTGGCGACTGGTTTGGAAAAAAAAATATTTTTCCCAGACTTATTACAACAGTTTTTTCGTTATAATTTTAATCATAATTGTTTTTTTGTCAACACTTAAATGGGAAAAAAGCATATCAAATAGAAAGGGTTTATTTTTGGGAAATGAGAAAAATATTTTGTTGATCCAGCAATAAACTGAGTGAATGTCTAAACGCTTTTTTATATTGTTTGAGGAACGCAGACGATTTATTATAATGATTTCACAGAAAAAGACATAGTTAAAAAGGAAAAAACTTTGTCGAAACTAGTTTTAGTGGAAGGCATGCTGGGTAAGTGGGGATTTTTTTGCCAGAAATATAACTCGTTTTAAAAGACTTTAGGGGAAAAGTTTAAAAAACTGTAGTTTTATTTTACATGAAAGCAGAGACTCCTTTGAAGAAAGTTTTTCTGAAAATTTTTGTTATTGAAAAAAACCAGGAAAAAAACCCGGATTAAACAAAACGAAATCTAAAAAATTTGTAAATTTTTATTTAAAAAGGATAACCCGCACAGTATTTTGTTTGTAGATAATCGTTATTTTTTGGTTTTTGAATTAACCCTTTTCGAGACGAATATGCCGCTTCAGGCACTTTCGCCCCAAAAATTGGGGGGAGCAAGGGGGTAGAACAACCTTTCCCCGTTCCTCAAGATTTCTACCATCTTGGTGCAATAAGTATGGGTGTGGGGGAAAAAGGGAGTGGGTAGAGGGTTCTTAAACGCGGGTTCCGTGGCAACGTTCCAGAGGGGAAGGCGATGGATGTCAATTTAGTGGGGGTAGTACAATGCAAACAATAGTATTATGAAAGAAAAAACTAACAACGATAGTGAAGGGTTAAATAATAAAAGCATGATGCAGAAAAATATTAGAAAAAAAATTTTTTAATAACAAATAAATGAACAAACGAACATTAAAAAAATTTAAAAATAAATAAAAATAAAAAAAAGCTAAAAAAAATTTTAAATTTAAAAAAAATGGTAATAGAAAAAGATGAAAATAATTAAATAAAAAAATGATAATGTTTAATGTTTAGGGCCCAAAAGGATTAATTCTAACATAAAAAGGAAAACAAACAAAACAAACAAAAACAACAAAACCCAAAGGGGGGAAGGGAGAAGGGAGGACAGGAAGAACAGGAAGGAAAAAGAAGAAGAAGTTATGGGAAGGAGGAATCCAAAAGGTAATCAATAACTACGAAAAAGTTTTGTTAAAAAACTGTGATTTTAACTCTGCAGTAATGTTAGTGTGTTAGGGGGGCAGAAAGGTGTGCGAGAGTACGTGCTGCGTGCGTGCGGTGGCAGCACGCTTGGTTGTGGGGGTGGTGGGGGTTGTGTGGGGTTTTTGTGGGGGGTTTTGTGGGGGTGGGGTGTGGGGTTGTGGTGCGTGCGTGGGGGTGCGGGGGTGCGTGGGCGGCCGGGGGGGGGGGGT
>CM031595.1:68654040-68664040 GCA_018398815.1 Conus ventricosus | reverse complement strand
ATATCATCAGAGAAAATAACCTCAAGAACGAGGCATTGCACATTTTGAAATAGTGTTTTAGTTTTGAACGAATCATTACCTTGGTGGTATCACGGTTTTTGTCATTTGAAATCGGTAGGCGATTTCTATCAAGCAGTGAATAAAAATCAAACTATGTTTCAACTAAAACTTCTCCCGGCATTGTTTACCTTACTAACTGATAATCGTGTGTTTCTGAGTGAAGCTCCCATTTCTCACCCTCAACTCCCCACCCCCTCTTCCAGGTTTAAGCCTGTGATTTTGCGGCTGGGGCGGCTTCTTCGAGGAATTAGGAGTGTCATGACGCCAGTTGATTGAACTACGAGCGCCAATACTGAGTGGTAGTCTACTGAAAGAGGCGTATTCATTCATTATTTTTTGTTGTTGCTAGGAATTCTTATCACTGTGACGTTAAAAGGAACACCCCAGAACCTTGTTGCGTTATCACAATAAACGTATTTCCATAGCAGGGTTATATTCATTCATATGTTTACCATCATGAAGCACAGAAAGAAAAGAAATAGTGTTAACGGCGCACCGACCCTGAGACCGAGCAACCATGACTGAATACAGACCTCAGTGAGTCTGAAAGACCCACGTCTCTGAACCTGACCGTGTGGGATTTTTGTGTAGAGTTCATTTGTTACTCTATGCTTATGCTCTCAATCGTTACACTATTTACCTATTTGGTCAGAAGATATTTTGTGTTCTTTTGACAAATTCCTGGCTTGAGAGAGTGTTGCCTGATCAACAGGCCACATATTCATCTACACATGCCCTATTGCAGACAATTTTACTGTTGTAAACATGAAACAGACAGACAAACAAACAAATGAAAGAAGCCATGGCGAGCGCGCGCGCGCGCGTGTGTGTGTGTGTGTGTGTGTGTGTGTGTGTGTGTGTGTGTGTGTGTGTGTGTGTGTGTGATCTTCAAATTTGTCAGTACAACCTTGAGTTAATCTGACAATAAATTGGTTTCAGTCAGTCAGTGATCTTCAAATTTGTCATGACTATTGTTTTTTTTTGTGTTGTACAGGCAACAGCAGCTATCTTCGCGTTGACGCTGGTGTTGATGAAGCTGGCTATGATGGTGAAGAAGAAACGTTACAACTTACCACCTGGACCTTGGGGACTACCCCTTGTGGGTTACCTCCCTTTCTTCGGCCCTGAGCCCCACGTCACCTTCACTGAAATGAGGAAATGGTACGGTGACGTCTCAGCATCAAAATGGGCAGCTGGCCTGCCATCGTTATCAACGGTATTGACGCTATCAAGGAAGCTTTGGTCACCAAGAGAGACGATTTTTCTGGAAGACCTGCTTTTACCACATAACGTTTGCTGAACGATGGCACAAACTTTACATTCATGAGGAATGGACATGTCTCGAAAATGCAACGCAAAATCGTCAGCAATGTCATGTATGCCTTTAGCAATGCCCGTAAAAACCCCATTGAAGATATCGTCCGATCAGAGGCCAAAGCTATCATTGAAGAGTTCCTGTCTAATGGTAAAAAGAGTTTCTGTCCAGTAGATCCACTAGGTGTTGCTGGGTCTAGCATGATATACCAGCTTTGCTATGGCCGACATAACAATATCAGAGAAGACACAGATTTTGTGGAAGCAATCAGGCAAACTCGAGACTTTACGGACTTCACTGGAGCAGGAAATCCAGTTGATGTCATGCCATGGCTTCAGTACATCATGCCCAGTAAAGTTTCCAAATTCCTGGAACTAATTCAAACAAGTGCAAATCTACGAGGCAAGAAGGTTGAGGAGCATGAGTCCTCCTTCGATGGAGACAATCTTCGGGACATCACTGACGGACTGATCCACGCTGGTAATCACCTGTCTGATGAAGAACAGGAACTGGGACTGGATAAGCCACAGGTGGTTCAGAACCTCGATGCCATATTTGGTGCTGGAGGATCCACTGTGTCCACAACTCTAAGATGGATCGTTGGCATGATGGCAGCCTTCCCTGACGTGCAGGAGGAGGTGTTCCAGCAGATTGACAGAGTGGTGGGTCAGAGCCGAGACATTGCATTAAGGGATCGTCCCCAGCTGCCCTTGTAGAGGCTACAGTTTATGAAGTTCTGCGTTACGTCAGTGTTGTTTCCTTCGCCGTTCCACATTCCACCACCTGTGACACACGCTGCAAGGCTATGACATCCCTGAGGCCCACCGTGGTGATGGTCAACCTGCACTCCATCTTCATGGACGAGAATTTGTGGGGGATCCCAAAGTCATCCGACCTCACCGCTTCCTGGACAGTGAGGGTCAGCTGGACAGGGGACTGGTGGAGCAGGTGCCGACGTTCTCTCTGGGCAGACGTCGTTGTGTGGGAGAGTTCTTGGCCCGCATGGAACTCTTCCTGTTCACTGGCACCCTCCTCCAGCACGTCAGGTTCTTCAAACCGCCAGGGGAATCGGAGTTCGAGTTAAAGGCACACTTTGGCTTGACTCTTGATGTAGAGCCTTTCACGTTTGTGTCAGCCCACGTGAATAAGATGAAATAATGTGCAAATGCCTCACCCATATATGCAGTTCTGGAAGTGATTCCATAAGAACAAGTTTAAAGTATAGCTCATTGAAAAATAAACATTCAGAGTTAGGTTGAAACAGAGAAAAGCATAAGCTTAAAGCCAGACAATGGAAACCCTTAGACTAGTGATGTTAGCAAATGGGGCCAGGTACAAGCAACTTATCATTTATAAAGATCGCAAATTTCTGAACCGATAACAAAGCAATTGACAATCTTACATTGAATACAAGACAAGCATCTAACCATAAGGTGCAGAAAGGGAAAGTAGAGACAGAAAGCAATGCCCCCCCCCCCCCCCCCCCCCCCCCCCCCCAAAAAAAAAAAAAAAAAATGCGCGCTGGATGGAAAGCTGTGAGTAGATGCAGTTAGACAGAAAGATAAAGTAGGGTAATTTTGGGCTTATAAGCCCAGCCGACCGCAAAGGGCCATATCAAGGCTGTCACCAAGACAGAAAGGGCAGAAGATATACACAAAACTGTAAACTGAACAAAAGACAACGAGGGTAGATTGAAAATGATTCAAAGGAAATATATGACAATGAAAACAATGGAATAGCAAACATAGACGGAAAGAAAGAGTGATAAATATGATTAAAACATCGAATGACAGAATTCAATAGAAACAGTGCAGGAAGGAACTAAAATTGTAACGTGTAAAACAAACGCTAACGGAACAATATTCTGTTGAGCAAAGACACAATGAGAAAAATCGGCATAAACAACTGTACATACAATTACTGTAAAGAGTCCCATCAAAGTCTCGCTCACAACACTTGAAGAAGATAAAAATTATTACCAAGGCATTGAACTGAATGTTGAAGTGCTATTTTGGTCGGAACACCGGCTTTTCCATTTTGTGTTACTCATTGGCAAGACGATATGCCAATGAGTAAACAAAATGGAAACGTATCGTGCATTTCGGTCGGAACACGGCAGCTGGGGCGAACACCAATGCTTTTCGGTCGGAACACTGCTGACTGTCCATGAAATGCACGATACTTTTTCCCTTGTGTGTTACTCATTGGCAAGGCGATATGCGCTGGTCGTTATGCCGATGATAGCATCGCATGCGTGAGCCAGTCTCTCTCTCTCTCTCTCTCTCCTCTCTCTCTCTCTCTCCCCTCTCTCTCTCTCTCTCCCCCCCCTCTCTCTCTTTCATATGTACTAACTGCATTATATCACAAATAGGTAGTTGTGAAGAAGCAGAGGGGTTGAGATGGAAGTGGTGTGTGTGTGTGTGTGTGTGTGTGTGTGTGTGTGTGTGTGTGTGTTCGTTCTTTAGTTTTACGTCTTTTCACCCTTAAGTGATATTAGACGGGAAAGGGGGGTGGGGGAGGAAATAGGAGAAATAAAGGTATGAAAGAAGAGATTGTTTATGCATGCATTGATATTGTTTTGAAAGTGTGCGGTTGTAAAAATTATGTGTTTTCCTACATGCCTACACTTACAATTCTATATAATGATCAAGCTTTAAATGGGATATGAATTTTTGAAATGACAGAATTAGTGGAAAGGAAGTGAGGTTTACTATCTATATCAAACGTGATTTAAAACATTTAACAGAAGATTAAAATAACAACAATTGAACCCAAACAATAAATCAACGATTCAAAGGAAAGACCAATAGGACTAAGGTGTAAAACTTCTGAAAAACATTTAAGAAGATGGAAGTCATTTAAAACTTCCTGAACAGTTAACGGTATTTGACGAGTCAGTAAATCCCTGAAGTTTTCGTCATTAATTCTTTGATACCGGGGCAGTGTAAATCAGGTGATTAATGGAAAATTTGGTTTCCACATACACATTTAATATCTTTAGAAAATTTTGTTTTAAAAGCTTTTAAAACGAATTTTGAAAATCAGGGAACTAATTACGTCTTGAACTTGTAGATGGACGAAAACAGCTACCTGTGCTGCGTGACAGCCAAAAGCTCCATAGACCGGACTCTGGCGTGATCATCAGGAGAGAATGCGTCGCTGTTTCGGGCTCTTCCTCTCGACAGCTGTAATGACGCACCGAGCCCCTCACCGATGTGAGGTCTCCTTGCCAGTTTGACTGTATGCCTTTTCTGCCAACCGCCCAGGACTCGCCCCAGCTTGTGTCCTCTCTCTTCACCCAGATCCAAGGGACTTGCTTTCTCAACAGTGTCTTTTAGGGCTTTTGTCATAGCATTCCCTTTCTTCGGACCAAGTCCAGCCACGCTCATCCACTTTCTGACGCTAGTCGCGATGAAACCTCTGCAGCCGACTTCGACTGGGAAATGGGTTGCTTTCCACCCCGCCTCCTCGCAGTCTTCAACAAGTTCATAGTGATTTGCTTTCCGCTCGTGTGCCTCGTTGATATTGTCTTCGTGAGGCACAGTGAGTTCACAGTATCAGATATATGATTTAAAACTAATTTGGAATTTATTGTGCTGACACTTTTTATACAATTGTGTGAATGTTGGCTATTGATGTCTTCAGCATGTTATCAAACTTATCTTTCGCTAATTTTTCAATGTGATTTAATACTCGTGCAGATCTAAATTTATGTTAATTAGAATTGCCCCTTCAGTATTACGTCCAGCATTTTTAGCAGCAGTTCACTGGCATATATTCCGCAATGGGAAGGAACCAGTAAAAAGTTACACTAATGTTTATATGCCAATTGTTGAATTACATGTCTGATTTTTATTATCATTTCAAGACATTTGTTTTAGCATTTTGATCTTTGATAGCTTGTAATGCCGATTTAGAATCTACACAGAGTAATATTTTACAACTGTTAATAGGTAACTCCTCAATATGGTGTAAAGCCATTAAACACAGCTAACAACTCTGCAGTAAAAACTGAAAAGTGATTACCTATATGATATCGTTTGACTGTTTTCATAGTAGGAATTACAAATGCTGAACCTGCATTGCCATTATCAAGTACAGATCCATCTGTGAATACTTTAATGTAATCACTACAGTAATTTTCCATGTGAACATTAACTAATTTTTTAAAACGTTTGGAGATTGACTTTTGCTCAATTCTGTATGATCAATATCAAAAGTAGGTGTAATTTGTTCCCAAGATGGGACAGGTAAAAAGATGGCTTAATTGCTATTCTTTTGCTTTTTAATTCTGTAGAATTAATCATGTCGGAGACAAACGAATTAATTGGTTGCAAAACAATGTATTGTCTTAGCTCTGTTTACAAAGTCATGCTTAGAATTTAACTTAGTTTCTTCATTACAGAATGAGTCGTGTGCAAAGGATTTTAATACAAACGTAGCTGCAGAGATTTTCCCATGTTCATCAAGAGGAAGAACTCCAACTTCTTTATATGATCCAAGATTGTAAGCATGAGTTGGCACTCCTAGTGCCAGTTTAAAGGCTTTACAATCTATACTTTGTAGTTTGTTTAATAAATGTTTTGGTGCACTAAAGAAAGATTCCTGGCCAAAGGTTAAACGTGAACGAACTAAGGAATTGCAAGACATAAAAGTGCTTTTGTATCTTGACCCATCGCTGTTTACTAATGATTTTGAGAAAATTTAAAGCTTTTTCTGGCTTTATTTAATATATAGTCTATATGTTGATTCCAAGTAAGTTTGGATGATAAATATACACCAAGAAACCTTACGCTTTGCACATAATTAATGACACTGCCACCGATAGTGAAATCAGACAGTTTTTCTGGGTTATGCCCCGAATTAAAAAGTACCATATGTGTTTTTTTTCTTATGATAAAGAAAGTCCATTTTCCTTCATAAATATATCAATTTTGTTTAGTTTGCGTTGGTACACTGTTTTGGTATAGTTAAGTGCTCTAATTGGAGTTTTACGCTTCATTGTCACCTTCATTCACATGCATATATCATCTGCATACTGGGCTAAAACTGTATCTTTTAATAGATTATTTGGAAGATTGTTATAGGTATATTGAATAAAATAGGTGAAATAACCGAGCCTTGTGGAAGACCCATCTGAAGTTCTCTGGACTTAGAATATGTGCTTCCAACTCGTACCTGTACGAAGCGTTGTGATAAAAAAATGTGTGTATAGTTATACATATTACTATTTATATTGTAGTTATGAAGTTTTTGGAGTAATCGGTAATGCCATACTTGATCATAAGCTTTTTTCACATTAAAAAAAAACGTTACTAGAATATTTTTCCGTCTGCCAAACTGCTGTTTAATTTGTATCTTAAGTTTTACCAAAATTTTAATGTTCAGTAGTGGAGCGACCTATTCGAAAAGCGGCTTGATTTTTTGGAATAATGTTTTGTTTTTCACAGATATGAACTAGTCTATTTGAGACTATTTTTTCCATTAACTTGCATACATGAGATGTTAAAGAGATGGGTCGATAGCTATTTTTATCAGTCCGAGGTTTTCCTTGCTTGTGTATGGGGATAACAATTGAGTGTTTCCAGATAAGAGGCATTTTACGTTAGACCAGCATTTTTGTATCAAAGAATGTAAAAATTGAGCTACATTTTGTGGTAAATGCTTTAACAATTCATGAAATATCCCATCTAGTCCAACAGACGACTTATTTGTACCCATATGAGAAATACATTCAATTACTTCATCGAGTGTTATATTTGAATTAACATAGCTTTTTAATTGAGATTTGTCAAAACTATGATCTGATGTGATATTACTTTCCTCCTCATTCTTTCTACATTGTTTACTTTCAGTTGATAGTCCAGTAATTCTACTGCAATTTGCATACAAATCAGCAAATGCTTTTGATTTTTCTTGATTAGAGGGTATATCTGAACTTTCCAGTTTGATTGGACATTGAGGTAAGTTATTCCGTTCTTCATAGTTTTTCTCTTTTCCCCATACCTTTTGCATATCTTTATAGTTATATACTTCATTAGTACAAAATGATGACCAATACTGTCTTTTTTGCTTGTGTGTTAACTCTATTTGCTTTGTTTTTTGCCTTTTTGGATTCTTGGTGAACAGGAATCGAATTATCCTTTAAGTAATTTTCAAATTTCATCCATTTTGCAGTTTTGGCCTTTTCACAATCATCGTTCCACCAAATATTGCCAGAATGTTTATGTGATTTCTTTGTTTTAGACATAGGAATTGATTGATTAGCAGCACTTAGGACTGCATTAGTAAATATGGAATACAATTCATTGATATCTTTATCATTTATGTCTTTAACATGAAATGTTGATAAAAGTTCTGAAAACATGTCCCAGTTAGCATGTTTGTAATTATACTTCGGGATTTTATCCTCTGTTGGATCCTTGGTTTTTTGTGCTAGAGAGTTCAAAGCTAGTAATAACAGGAATATGGTCACTATTAAGGCTATCATTTAATGAATCCCATTTACAAATTGGTGCTAGATCTGAAGAAACAAGAGTTAGATCAATAGCTGTTGCTCTATGATAAGGATTATCAGGGATTCGCGTTATTCTACCGTCATTCAGAAGATACAATGATGAATCAACAATATTCTCAATGAAATGGTTTGCTAGTAATGTTTTCACAGTTCTCCCAAAATGGGAATGCGCATTAAAATATCCTGTTATTAATACCTTTTTTCCCTTGTCCGCTTGAAACGTACGAATCCATTCTATATTATTATCATCTGGACCCTTTTGTAAGCATACAGATATGACGGTTAATAAAGTGTTATCAAACTTTACCGTCACTGCACAAGATGTATACTAAGTAATTCTGGTGGAACTGGATTTGGGCACAGAGTAATTTACCCCTTCATGCACATAAATGGCAGTATTAATTTTCTCGTTACTGTCTCTATCTTTTGGATGATAGAAGGAAAATTGTGTGTGTGTGTGTGTGTGTGTGTGTGTGTGTGTGTGTGTGTGTGTGTGTGTGTGTTTGTGTTCATGAGTGTGTTTGTATGTTATTTTGTGTGTGTGTGTGTGTGTGTGTGTGCGCGCGCGCGTGCGTGCGTGCGTGTGTGTGTGTGTGTGTGTGTGTGTGTGTGTGTGTGCATATGTGTGTGTGTGTGTGTGTGTGTGTGTGTGTGTGTGTGTGTGTGTGTGTGTGACACTGTGGACGCTCGGGTTTGGCATAATAAAGTTTGCTTCAGTCGACTTTCAATATAGCAAAGGCCGTACAAAATGTCACCTGGTGGGAATGGTATTGCGAAGCAAGTGAAGGCGATTTATATCGCTGGGACAAAAGTTAAGAGGTGTTCCTGTGTGAACCACTGCATAATGGCATGCATGGCAAGCGTGATTTGTGTTGCTGTTTACCTATTCCTTACATGCATTTTGTAATCAGCGTACGTTTGTTTGCTTACTTGCTTTCAATTAAACCTTTATGATCAGGACAATAAATCTGAGAAACTCCATCACACGGTTTTGCCGTTTCTGTTGTACACATTCTGTTTTACACTTTTTCGAGCAGTTGTTCGTTCGTTTATTTCAATGTTATTTGCATGTTTGAGTGCGTGCAACTTAGCATGTGTGGTTGAGTTGGATTTTGATGCCATATTTGGATACTGTGTGTGTGTGTGTGTGTGTGTGTGTGTGCGCGTGTGTGTGTGTACGTGTGTGTGTGTACGTGTGTGTGTGTGTGTGTGCGTGTGTTCGCGCGTGCCTGCAGCACCACGTATTCGTCTGTGCGTACTAGCGTGAGAGCGAGCCTGCGTGAACTTCAGAACAACTGAAAAAGGAAAATCAGCAAAACACAATAAGCATTCCATAAACAAGTGCTACCTCCACATAGAAAGCACATCTCACTCACTCTGCCCCCACCCCTAACAAAAATAATCACAAAAAAGTTACTGAAGAGTTACTTATATCCGAACGCACATCACAATCTAAAATGAGAAGGTACTGTTTAGTGTAGCATATGTCACTTAATGTTAGTGTGTGTTTTATCTTATATCAAAATGCAATTACATCACAATGTAGTCTCATTATAATACACAGATAAAGTAACCCGAACAAAAAGAAAGCAAAATCCAGTAATAAACACACGCGCACACACACACACACACACACACACACACACACACACACACACACACACACACACACACACACACACACACACACACAGAGGAGAGAGAAAACGGAATAACTGGGTGGCGGATTGTAACGGAGAGCAGAGGGTGACAGGGAAGGGGGAGGGAGGGGGAAGGGGGCTCTGAAGGGAAATCTTCACAAGTCCTCTGACAAAACTGACGTGGAAATGGTTTTTATATTTTCATTCTCATGACCGATCCTACCAGCCAGTCGCTCTAAAGTTACACCCCACCCCCCACTCCCCGGTCCCTACCACATCCACACGCAAGCCTCCACAACAAGGATGAGGTGTGGGTTTCACAACATAAGTAATGCAAATTATTGTCCACGTGTTCATCGGTCATGGTCAGTTGATTCTCATTCCTCACTCTGACCCCCTCCTGTCTACCCATCCATCATGCCTGACTGCCCCCCCCCTCTTCCCCCCTCCTACCCTCACACTTTCACA
>CM031595.1:68631905-68641905 GCA_018398815.1 Conus ventricosus | reverse complement strand
GTTGTGGCTTGCGCGCTTCACCCTTTCATTCTTGAACCGGTGGGGCTTTTGGTTTGGTGTGCTTTATCATTTGTTTAACCACGCCATCCTCCCCTTTGGGTGCCTTTGTCTTGGCACTTGCAAACTTTGCATTCGGCGCTTTCGATCTTCGAAAGTCGGAACTCTATCGCCGGTTTCGCCCTTTCTCCCCAGTTTTGGCTTTACGGCCCCTTGTTTAACGAATCTCGGTCCCTTCTCCTTCCATTTGGACTCCCGATTCGCCTAACTTTCACGTAGCCCATCGGATTCCATTTCTTCCCCGGGTTTCGTTCACCCAAATTTTGTTTTCGACCGGCCAAAACCGCGTCACTTACGATGGGACCTGCCTCGATCTCTCACTGACTTCTCGTTGCATTTATTACAATTTCAGTGTCTCTCACGACTTTGGGTTGAGCCCTTTCTACCCTCAATCCACCTCTTTGTCTCCCCTTTGCGATCGTGCGTTCCGTGTTTGTTCCCACCCACCAGTGCCCAACATGGTGAAGGCACTAACGGCTCGAGGCGCTCCACTCTTCGGCAGTCGCTCCTACCCCGGAGGGGTCGTTTTGTCGATTCCCGGGACAACCGCTCACGCACACGATGAGCGTACGGTCGGTGTGAGGAGGGTTCGTGCAGGGGACGCGCGCCATCATTCCCGATTCCCCCTCTACCCCGACCGGCGATACACGATCGTCGCGTCGAAGTCCAACAGTCAGTCCCAGTCGGAATGAACAATCGGCAGTCATTGCCGACTGTTTCTCATTTGCTTCCTTCCTAAGCCCAAATCCTCCAAGGGCAAGGCTCCCATGAAAGGACCTTCCCGTTCTAAATCTTCACGTTCCCTACTGGTTCGCCTGTTCGACTTCGACCGCGTAAGGAAAAACCCTCTCCCATCATGCCGTGTCCGGCGATAAACGGCCCCAGGGGCCCCTTTGCCGATACCCGGACCCGGCACGGGTGGCGACTCGCGGACGGAATCACCGCACGTCACCCGATCTATTGAGACTTGTGACGCTAGCCCCTCCACTAACGCCCACACAGTCTAGGACGCTCTCCCCAACCGGGTCCGGGTTCAGCCACGCCCCGGACACGAGGAGCGTCAACACACGGTGGAGGGGAATGTGGCCAGTCTTCGGTGGAACCCCCCCACTGACCAAAAATCCCGGGTCAGGTACGCAGGCATCGGTAGCTCGGATTGCGACCTCACCCCCACGGTCGAACCAAACCCCGATCGATCGCCCTCATTCTCCCCTAGGGTACAGGACGTTGGGGAGCCAAATTCTTCCGCTCCCCCTTTTGGGGCAACGTCCGCGGTCCCGTTCCTCAGGAGGAGGATCGCCCAGCGGGACCAGGGGTAACCCCTCGTCCCTTGAGTTTTTACCCCGTCGTTCAGCCAACCCGTCCGCTACCACACGGCCAGGAGGCTCGGCGATCGTAACACTCCCCGACCCCTCTGCCACGCAAGGGGCCGGGTGCGGACCCCACCCGGGAATGCATGAGGCAGTGCTCTCCCGGGGTGCGCAAGGTTACCCGGTCCCCGAGGAGACTCGGGCCTCTGGGCCCCACAGCCCTCCTTTCTCCCCGGGGACCGGTGGTTCTATTCCCCCGAGAGGAATCAGTGGCTTAGCTCGGACTCTTCCCCTGACTCCATCTTTGGCCTCATGTGGCATCCGGCCTCCCAGAGCTGGATCGAACCTGGGGCCCCATTCCTCTCGGGCGCTGTCCGATCGAAATTCCCCCTAGTTTTCACCCCCGATTACGGAAACCACCGGGGAGTCGTCCTCGTTTTCACCCTCTTCCCAACGAGTTCACGACTCCCACGCACCCCTGACATGGCCTTCCGAAGGTGGACCTGAACTTCCCCTTCACGATCAACGACCCACAATTGGAGGAGGGGTTGGGGAATTCCTCCCCAGTTGGGGACCTTTCCATTTTGGAGAGCTGGCGCCCTGATCTTGTTGTTAGGGAATCCCCCCCCTCTAAACCAACATTTTCGCCCTTTCCCGTTTCACTGGGTCCCCCCTACCCAGCGATCACGGTCAAGGATAGCCGCCCCCCAGACCATCACTCCTTGTTGGGCAGACGGCCCCCTCGCCAGGGTACACATGCCGTTCCCCCACCGGGGACTGATTTCTTATCAGCCCCCAACGCGGCCCCAAAGGAGTATTTCCTCAAGGACCCGCGTCAGGCCCCTCATGTCTTTTCTCTCTTTTCTGCCAACCCGGGCCCACCAGGGAGATTGCCATTTCCCCGGCTGCCCTCGGGGCCACTCCTAAACCGCCCCCTCCCACATCCACCTCTCTTTCTATAAAAAACCCTGACAGAGTGGGACAGAATCGCCAGAGCGGGCATTCTGCACACCACCGCGGGGCATGCCTTCATTGACATGTTCCTACAGCGAGCAGAGGAACTCTGGCCAAATGGGGGAGGCATTGTCTCAGCGTCTTCTAAACCCCGGGCGACACTGAGGCGGCCCCAGCCTGTTTGATGACCCCCTTTGCGTTTTTTGTCAAAAGATAGCGCACCCCCTTGGGGCTGCGGCGGACAGCGCAGCCAGGAGTCACTTTAACTGCCTTCTGGCAGTGAGAGACCCCTGCTATCACAGGCCCATCTCTCCCCAGCGCTCAAGGCGGCCTTACGCTGCATTCCGGGTCAGGAGCAGTCGCTTTTCGGCGACTATTCCTCTGCGGTCATTTCCCATGCCGTCTAGGAGGCAAAACAGGCGCCTTTTTTGCGACCACAAACCCTCGTCCCCACCGCCCTTCTAGACCATTCTTTCGTCAGGCCCTACCCACACCCAGCCCCAGCCCTCCCCAAAGCAGCGTCCCTCGAGCCCGCAAACCCCCTACGCCCAAACCGAAAAAAACCCCCAACAGATTTTCGGTTGGGCCCAAAACGGGCCCCGGCCCCCGGAGGTGACTAGCGGAACCACCTTCCGAGGGGCGGGACATGTCAGTCTTCCAGACACACCTCAGCCCCTCTGCCCCCCTGGCAGGCAGTCTGCCCCGGGCACGCCCACACAGTGGGGGCGCATGGGTCTCAACCCTGGGTGGTTTCTGTTCTGCAGGATGGGTTCCGTCTACCCTGGGCACAACGAACGCCCTCCCCTCCTGTCCTCCCCTCCTCCTTCCACCGGCGACCCACCTCCCGCCCAGGCGGGGGCCCCTTCGCCTGGAAATCGAGGAGCTTCTCCGCAAGGGCGCCATCACCGGGGTACCACACCCCAACCCCGGGTTTTTTACTCTCGCCTCTTTGTAGTCCCAAAGGCCTCGGGCGGCTGGAGCCCATCCTCGACCTTCCCCTCTCAACAGATTCCTCAGGACAACCAGATTCAAGATGGAGACCCCGGCCCAGATCGGGGACTCCATCCACCATCTGGACTGGGCCACCTCGATAGATCTAAAAGATGCTTAACTTCCAGATCCTCATCCACCCGTCCCACAGACGATACCTTCGTTTCGTCTGGCGGGGCCGGGTGTTTCAATTCAAGGCCCTCCCATTCGGACTCTCCCTGGCTCCCTTCTCTTCACGAAGGTAGTCAAGGAGATGGCCCCCTTGCCAGACAGGAGACATTCGCCTCCTTGTCTACCCCGACGACTGGCTCGTCCTGGCCCCCTCTCAGGCCCTAGCCCAATCCCACACCTCAAAGCTACTTCAGCTTTGCTCCTCTCGGGGTTCGTCACCAACCCCCAAAAGCGACTCTCGCCCAGTCAGCAATTCACCTTCCTTTGGGCATGAGCTTCGACACCACCTCCATGGTAGTCTCCCCGACCCCGGAAAAGGTCCGCTCGCCTAGGGTGGGTTCATTTCCCACCTTCGCCTCTCTCCCCTCACTTCGGCAAGGACACTTCCTCCCTCCTAGGGATGATGGAGTCCCGTCTCCTCTCATTCCCCTAGGGAGAGTTCCAAAGCGACAGCTTCAAGGGAGTTCCGCCGTCGTTGGTCCCAGACCAACGACAGCTGGAACCAGCCCGTCCCCTAGGGCCTTGGGTTTGTTTGGGCCACGGAGGAGTGGCTCAGCCCATCCACCCTGGCCCCGGAGTCCCATCTCCCTCCCCTCCCAGGCCCTGAGAACTTTCACAGACGCCTCCAACTCGGGCTGGGGGGGGCCCATCTGGAGACAGTCACGCCTCGGGGGGTTTGGGATCCTCTGACTGCTCGTCTTCACATCAACATCTTGGAACTGGAGGCGGTCAGACTCGCCTCCTCCAGTTCCAGTCCATAGTCGCCCACCGATTTGTTCTCCTTTTCACGGACAACACTTCGGTAGCTTGTTACATCAACAAGGGGGGGGGGGGCACACTCCATCGGCCTCTCCCTCCGTACAGAGGCCCTCCTCCGCTGGTGTCCCCACGCAGGGGTCACCCTTCGCGCGAGACCATAGAGGGACTCACAACATCCTGGCAGACTCTCTCAGCCGATCCCCAAATCTGTCCTCCACACGGAATGGACCTCACCGGCTTACCCTTTCAACCGTGTGGGAACATTGGTTCACACCAATGATCGACCCCTTTGCCACACGGTTCAACCATCGTCTGCCAGTGTATGTGTCCCCGGGTCCCGGACCCCCAGGCTTACGCCATCGACGCCCTGCCCTTCCTTGGTCCGGCCTCATAGCTTACGCCTTCCCTCCCTTCCCGATCCTCCACAAGGTGATCAGGAAGGCGAGACTCGAGAGACCCAGGGTCATTCTCATAGCCCCATGGTGGCCCACTCAGTCCTGGTTCCCGGACTCAAGTCCCCTCACTCACGAACCCCCCTCTCCAGTGAAACACCAGGTGGGACATGCTCAGGCAACCCCGTTCGGGGCCCCCCTCACGCCAATCCCCAGGGTTTTTCACCTCACGCCTGGCTTCTGTGTCAGCCCGGCGCGAACATCCCAAAACCCCCTCTCGAACGGACAGGTCCCGTTCCGTCCTCAAAACCCTCTCCATCGCCGGGGCCTCTCAGGAACTCCGAGACCTAGCCATGTCCTCTCGCAGAGCTAGCACGGAAATCCCTTTATGATGCAGAATGGAGGAAATGGGGCTCATGGTGGCAAAGCCAATTCTGTCCCTCACATTCGCCCCACCAACATCCAAATAGGAAATTTCCTGTCCCAACTTAACCTTCTGCTAGTCCATCAGGGGCTACAGGTCGGCCATCTGCACGACCATCCTCCAAATGGCCGGACCTTCCTTTGAGAATGATTTCCTTCTCAGAGAGATCTCCAGAGGGGTTCTCTTCGTGAGGCCCAATCCCCTAGACGTGTTCCCCTTTGGGACCCCTTCACTGTCTTGACGTCCTCAATAAACCCCCCTTTGAGCCTTTGTCCTCCATTCCTTTCGACCTTCTGTCCATGAGAAAATACCTTCCTCCTCGCCCTCGCTTCCGCGAGACGGCGAGGCGAGATCCATGCCCTAGCGGGGACCCCAGAGACATTGCCTTTCCCCAGAGACGGCTCCGTCTCTCTTTTAAATTCCTTCCCGAGTTCCTAGCCAAGAACCAGGAACCGGCAGTCCTCCCCTTACCTCATCATCCGCCCGCTGGCGGAAACACTAGGGGGCGACACCTCTTCGGACATAGCCCTTTGCCCTTCTCGATGTCTAACACACTACTGGGAACGCTCGCGCCCCAGGCGCGTTTCACAAAGACGTCTTTCATTTCCATCAACCCCCGTAACACGAAAGACATCTCAGCTGGCACGTCTCTAGGGGGCCTCCAAGACGGTCAGAACTGCCTATTCCCCCGGCATCCGAGGATCTCCCGTCTCTTCCCCCCGGGCCCATGAGGCAGAGCGCTGGCCACTTCAGCAGCATTCCAGCACTCTGTTTCCCCTGCGCCACCTCCTGGAGGCAGCCTTCTGGCGTTCGGAGAATCCCTTCATAAAATTTTATTTGAGGGACATCCCATGACCAGGGGTGATGGGTTCTAATGGGATATCCTTTGTGGCGGCTAATGCTCCATATCGGGTAACCCCAGAACCACTAGGGCACTCGCCCTCCTCCTTTTACTATGAATTCTGCTATTGTCTGACATGGGACAGTATTAATGACGCCAAAATGGGGAGTTTGTATTATACTCCCTGTTTGGCTAGTATACTTACCATGTTTAGACTCTAATGCCCCGCCCCACCTTCCCCGCTAGCGCCAAGGTTCTGGGGTTACCTTGCGCGCAGGCCTCGATGAATGACGTATGGGAGACTTACACTGGCTTCTCCCTACGGCGGAAGTGGGTGGGCACCACGTGACTGTCTTTTCACTGCATTAGCCACACCCAAAAAATTCGGCCTGGCAGAGCAGACTAACTGCCGTGAATGCTAAATTTTCTGAACATGGTAAGTATACTAGCCAAACAGGGAGTATAATACCCAAAATCCCCATTTTTAGTTCCATCAAGGGATCTGGGGAAGGAAGCTTCTCTCTCTCTCTCTCTCTCTCTCTCTCTCTCTTCTCTCTCTCTCTCTCTCTCTCCTCTCTCTCTCTGTGTGTGTGTTTTGTGTGTGTGTGTTGGGGTGTGTGTGTGTGTGTGTGTGTATGTTGTCGTCGGTTTAATGTCCTTCCACTACAGTGATTCAGACAGTTTTATGTGTGGTGAATGAAGTATGTAAGTGATTGAGTGTATTACTATGTAAATTTAAATATCACATCCTCCCCCCCCCCTCCCTCCCACCCCTCCCCTCTAACCCTCTTCCAAATTTGGATCAAAACAAAATTATGTAACTGAGTTGAGACAAGAAACTAAAGATAAAGGCCAATTGAACTACTTAACAAACATTTGCAAATTGACTCAAGAACATAAGAACTGTTTAAAAAAACTTGGGAAAGGCAAGGAAGTCGATCCATCAGTGTAACCATCGATACCCGAATTTGTAAAGAGTTTTCATGCTCTTGTGTGTGTGTGTGTGTGTGTGTGTGTGTGTTTGTGTGTGGTGTGTGTGTGTTTTGTGTGAGTGTGTGTTACACACATGCAAACATGTACACACATTTACATGCATGGTTTCTTAATAATAATAATAAAATAATAATATATAGTTTTTTTATAGCGCAATTCTTGGAATCAACTCATTGCGCTCTACAATCAATACCATTTACACAACGGGCTGCCTACCTGGAATGGTGCTCGGTACTTATCCTTGGAATTTATTTTGTTCATTGTTTTTTTAGTCCCTTGCGGGTTCATTCCAAGAACTGGCCCTCAGCACTTGTGTCTTAAGAGGTTTTCTTTTTATATTTTTCAAATTTTCACAAAAAAATGTAGCTTGTTTTGCTCTTTCATGATTTTCTATGCTTCTTAGGTGGCACCCTTTTGGGTTTTTTTTTTGAAAACTCAACAAACATACTACGGTTATTGCACACCAGCTTTTCTGGGATAGCATTCTTCTTAAAAACCCAAAAGGCAGAGGAGTCAAATTACCGCTTTCCGCGGTCACTGAGGAGAAACAATCAGGTTTCGAATATCGGTATCTGACCAGGAGTCATATGTTAGTGGGTTTTCTCCCCATTGGAGACTGTTCCCTTGGAGACTATAAGCTTGCTGAAGGCTCATTTTGAGAAGCTTTTAATTTTATTTTATTTTTTTTTTCCCGATTTCACCCACTCAAACACTATGTTATTTTAGGCAGAATTATCTACCACTGAAAATTTACGAATGCTTGCTTCCCCTATTTCTTCAATCTAAGACATAAGAGCAAGCTTTGTTTATAATTGTATATATATATATATATATATATATATATAATATGATGCTGAAAAATTAAGTAGTGGGGGAAAACAAGTGCAGGCTAACAATTCTTCCGTCATTATAATAATAATTTGCAAAGATTTGAAATTTTAGAGAAAAAAAAAAAAAAAATTGAAGAAAATGGGGAAATATATTATAAATATGAAAAACCCTTCACTAGCTGCCTGAGGGAACCATCGTGATCCCTTTTTGGAGGCAGATTTATTTGTATTGCCTGCTCCTAGGCCTTTCGTCCGCTGGATCGGACCCCATCAGGGAGACACGGCTGATTGTGTCTGCGCTCCTGGTGTCAAATAGAGACACACCACAGTTCATAATTCTGTGGGGTTCTCACCACCAGGGTTTTAAAAAGAATCCAACACAACCCCCAAGCAGCCAGTGAAGGATAGTAAAAAAGGAATAAAACGAAAGTGTGGGGAGGAAAAAGTTGCTAAAAAACTAAAAGCATTATACAAACAGTATAAAATGTAGGGGACAATCTTTGAGCCTATGCCTGAGGATCCATTCTAGGATGCAATGGAGATCAAAAAGATATGGAACAGTTTGAGTGGTCAGCTCGGGCGTTCTATAACTAAAAGCACTGTCAGGGGTCTAAGAATATATATATTTTTTCCCCTCTCAGAATGTCCAGACCCACTCAGAAATAAACAGACCCACTCTGTTATATACAGAAAGATCCATTCAGATAATATACAAACCCATTCAGACATATACAGACCCATTCAGACATAAACAGACCTATTAAAAATACACAGACCCACTCGGGCGTGTAGAGACACTCTCGAAATACACAGACGGTAGAGACCCACTCAAAAAATACACAGACCCACTCAGACGTAGAGACCCGCTCAAATTTAAACACAGACCCACTCCAGACATAAACAGAACCACTTAGAAATACACGACCTACTCAGCCATCAGAGACTCGCTCAGAAATACACAGACCCACTAAGGCATACACGGACCAATCAGACATACACACTTAAAAATCACAGGCCCATTCCGAAATACGCAGACCAATTCAGACATGTTCAGACTCTCCTACTTTAAAATTTCCCAATATACCTTAACGTTCTGCTTCACATTTCAAAACTGGTAAATTGAGAATCAAACACCTTTGTAAACGTATCTTTGATTTTTTTTTTTCAAATGGATTGAACTTTTTAATATACAAAATCCTTACAATCGCTTTCTTAGGTTTCACATTAAACCTTTACATGCAAAGGTAAAACGAAGCTATGGTGTGAGTATCAGCAACATTCTAACTAAATCACAACACCATGCTTCATAAAGTGATGAGATCCCCTCTCTCCTAAAATCAATACTACTTTTGTCCATACTGACTGAAAAAACCATTTCCTTACGACTCTATGGAGACTCTATTTCCCACCGAGTTGGAGACCAGTTTCAGATAAAAGATGTATGTCGTGAACCAAAGGTAAAGTGAATATTTTAAAACAAGTACTGTGACAAATTAATGCCACGTCTACCACTATTAATATTTCCAACCTTAATTCATCTATAAACAGAGAAAAAATGCACAGGGCTGCATATATCTCCTGCTTGACGCCTTGGGTACTTTTAAATACCTACATTAAGCGTCGCTCAACACCATTTTTAGCCTTGACTTCACAATACATACCTTTGCACAGCGATAAAATTGCCTTTAATATAATTAAAAATGAAATCATCCATAACAGTTTTTCCTTGTTATCGTAATGAGGGCTTTATCAAAGTCTAGAAATGCGACAGGATTGACGATTGTTCGCGAATTACTTTTGCTTAGCGCCTAACAAAGAAAACCAATTGTCATGGTGGAATAATCTTTCTTATAAACGCCTGGTATTCATTTTTTGTATGTGATCTACAATTCAATGTCAAAATTTGGTCGCTTATTATAGAACTGTACAACTTGTTTCATATGTTACACAGTGATAGTTCTCTATGATTATCAGTTGGATCTTCCTTTTATGCAGAAAAAGTAAAATGGATTCAATTAAGTTTTTCAAAAAGCCCTTTTTATCAAACAAATCTTAAAGATGATTTAATGTGAAATTCGAAAACTGTGTCACTGCCTTATTTGAGTAACTCACCTACAAGATCATCAGTCCCAGCTGCCTGACGATTTTTCAATTTTTTATCACCAGAAGATCCACACAAGGTTATAAATTTTTATTGTGCGCTTCTTCAAAGTGCACCTTTCCCCTCTCTCTCTCTCTCTCTCCCCTCTCCTCTCTCTCCTCTCTCTCTCTCTCTCTTT
>CM031595.1:68619405-68626905 GCA_018398815.1 Conus ventricosus | reverse complement strand
CCAAAAACACACATTAAACGGCATAATAGCTCTGTGACTATACACTCATTGCTGTATGTAGAACCAAATGTCCTTAAAAGTATCACGTGTCAAGAACTATCCATGTGGGAAAATTGGAGTTTAAAATTTACCCGTTCTTTGCCTCAGCACTCTGTCATCACACATGGACCTATTCATTATGAAGTTTTTTTCATTCTCTTAACAAACTCACCATGCCATCAGAGAGCGTTAAATGATAAGCAGGTCAGATTTTCTATCAAGCAGTTTCCATCTACAGTACTTTTTTAACTGTACCTCAAAGCCAAACAAGCCTGCAGTTCGTGTGAACTTTCTAATCTGTCATGACTGCTTTGGGTTGTGCAGGCATTTAGCAGTTTGTGTTCGTGATGACGTGGTGGCACTGAAGCGGGCCCATGATGGTGAAGACGAAACGTTACAACTTACCACCGGGACCTTGGGACTCCTTTTGGGGTTACCTCCCTTTCCTCGGCCCTGACCCCCACATCCCCTTTCACTGAGATGAGAAAACGGTACGGTGACGTCCTCAGCTCAAAATGGGCAGCGGGCCCTGCCATCGTCATCAGCGGTTTTGGACGCCATCAAGGAAGCTTTGGTCACCAAGAGAGACGATTTTTGCTGGAAGACCTGCTTTTACCACATCTCGTTTGCTGAACGATGGCAAAGAGCTTGGTTTTATGACCTATGGACCTGTCTTTAAAAAGAAAACGCAAAATTATCAGTAATGTCATGTGTACCTTAGCAATCCCCGTAAAAACCCCATTGAAGATATCGTCCGATCAGAGGCGAAGGCTGTTATTGAAGAGTTCCTGTCTCATGAGGAAAAAGAGTTTTTCTCCAGCAGGTTTACTAGGTGTTTCTGGGTCTAGCATGTATACCAACTTTGCTATGGTCGACACAAAAACATTAGAGAAGATAACGATTTTATGGAAGCAATCAGGCAAATGGAGACTTTACGGACTTCAAATGGAGCAGGAAATCCAGTTACGTCATGCCATGGCTTCGGTTTCATCTGCCGAATAAAAATCTCCAAGTTTTTGGAATTGATGAACAAGAGTTCAAATTTACGAGGTAAGATAGTTGAGGAGGATGAGCCCTCCTTCCATGAAGACAATCTTCGGACATCACTGCGGATTGATCCACGGGGCAATCACCTGTCTGGTGGGGGGAACTGGAACTGGGACTGGACAAACCCCATTTGGTTCAAAATCTCGATCCCATATTTGGTGCTGGAGGATTCACCGTGTCCACAACCCTGAGATGGATGGTTTGGCCTGATGGCAGCCTTCCCTTTACTTTGCAGGAGGGGGTGTTCCAGCAGTTTGGGACAGAGTGGTGGGTCAGAATCGCGACATTGCATTTTAAGTGATCGTCCCCAGCTGCCCTTGTGGAGCTACAATTTTATGAAGTTCTGCGTTACGTAGGTGCTGTTCCCTTCGCCTTTCCCACATTCCCCCACCTGTGACACCACCTGCAAGCTATGACATCCCTGAAGGACGTGGTGATGGTCAACACTGCAACCGTCTTATGGACGAGAAGTTTTGGGGGTGATCCCAAGTCTTCCGACCTCACCGCTTCCTGGACAGTGAGGGTCAGCGGGACAAGGAAGTGTGGAGCGGGGCGCCGGCTTTCTCTTTGGGCAGACGTCGTTGTGTGGAGAGTTCTTGGCCCGCATGGAGCCTTCCTGTTCACTGGCACTCTCCTCCAGCACGTCAGGTTCTCAAACCGCCGGGGGAATCGGAGTTTGAGTTAAAACACACTTTGGCTTGACTCTTGATGTAGAGCCTTCAAGTTTGTGTCAGCCCACGTGAATAAATACATTTGTAAACGCTCATCTGGACATGCAATTCTGGAAGAGATTCACTAGTAACAACTTTATAAAGTATAGCTCAATGAAAAATAAACATTGAGAGTTATACCGCGCAGAAAAAAGTACAAACTTAAAGCCAGGCAATGGAAACCCTTTGACTAGGACGTAGCAGCTGAGACCAGGTTTAAAACTACATATTGTTAATAAAGATGGAAATGTCTGAACTGATAGCTGGGCAGTCTATAATCTACATTGAATACAATAATAGAGAAGTATCTAACCATAGGTACCCAAAAGGAAACTAGAGAGAGAAAGAAATGCAAAACAAAGAGGGCTAAACAGAAAGCCGTGTAACAGATGCAGTTTGACAAAAGAACTAGAAGAACACAATCAACTGTAAACTAAAGAAAAGGCAGCCAGAGCAGTTTGAAAATGATGCAAGGGAAATATGACAATAAAAAACGATGTAACAGCGTAAATAGAGGGAAGGAAAGAGTAAATCAAATATGACTGAAATTTATTGATATGACACAAATCAATAGAAACAGTGCAGAAAGGAACTAAAAAGTAAACTGTAAAAGAACGCCCCAATATTGTGTTGAGAAAAAGACAGTTCGGTAACTCAGTATAAAAAAACAAACAAACTTTACATAACAATGGAAAGTGTAAGTGTAACCGCATACACCACTGAAGGGGGTAAGAAGGCTTTTTGATGTAACACAGCAAGCGCTGTTCAGTCGGAACACAGCTAATGAAAGCACGGTACCTTCAATTTTATTTTACTCATTGACAAAACGCAATGTACTGCTGATTAACGCGGGTCGTTGCCTCTCTTGCCTGAGCAAATCTCTCTCCCCTCTCTCTCTCCTCTCTCTCTCTCTCTCTCTCTCTCTCTCTTCTCTCTCTCTCTGGATTTCGGGGGTACACAGTAGCTGTGAGGTCACGCTTACTGGGCTCGTTCTGTTTGTGTTTTTTTTCCTTTATTCCGGACAGTGTTGTGCCTCCAGACTTGTACAGTGTTTTTCCCTTTTCATTATCATGCCGCGTCTTCCATTGTTTTTGTGCAGTTTGTGGATTTCCTTTTTGTCTTTTTGTCTTTTTTTGGTGAAGCGGGGAAAATTTTAAAGGCGCCATGTGCCCTGTGGTGTTGAGGCCAGGTCCCATGCAATTTTCTCACCCTAGGTTTGTTACCTTTATTTCGAAAATTAAATCTATAATGTGGTGATGTTGAACTTAACTCTGAAACCCGCACTGGCTCCAAAACTGATGGACCACGCAGACCCACTGACCAGTGCGCAGGTATGTACATCGTGACAGTGTATAGAAGCCAAGATTTTACTCTTGAGGAGACAGCAGCCTACTTGTCTGCCCTAATCTGAAGGACATGATGATAGCACTGAAAAGCAAGTTTAAACAAAATGTGTGATAGCATGAAACATTTCTAGGCAGCGTTTGCTAACTTTCAATGTGAACTTAGTGAGTTAAAACAGGAACTTCATGATCTGAAATATAAAAGTGAAACTTTAAAAGTGAAAATGAAAAATTTAGCGAAAAGGTAGAAGCTTTGGGCAAGACGCTGAGGATCTCGAGGTGGGCCCCAAAACGAAACAACATAATTATTAATGAATCCCTCGTTCTGATGACGAAT
This sequence comes from Conus ventricosus, assembly GCA_018398815.1. Lineage (NCBI taxonomy): Eukaryota > Metazoa > Mollusca > Gastropoda > Neogastropoda > Conidae > Conus > Conus ventricosus. The sequence goes on along the minus strand of CM031595.1, from coordinate 68,623,429 downwards.
TTTTGGGCAAAAAGGTGAGGAACTTGTTCAGGGACATGATCAAGACGGACTGGAGTTTATCTGATGATTTCCAGTTTGACAGTGTTCACCGTATTATTCTAAGCCCGATTCCCCAATAATTGCCCGTTGTCCTTTTTCAAACAAAAAAAAAAATGTCCACTTTGAAGTTGAAGTTGAAAGGAAGCGGAATTTTTTATTAGTGAAGATTTTTCCTTACGCGTGAGGGACATTAGGTAAAAAAAAACTTGTGCCACATATGAAATCGGCAAAAACCAAAAACATGAAAGTGACGATGATTATGATCATCTTGATATCGATGAAAAGAAATTTGGTTTCGATGCAAAGACAGGCTTTTTCTAATACAATAGAGATTTGGCCCGGGCCCCGTGGCACAAAACTGTCCCGTTACTGTATTGAATGATGCAAAATTGATCTTTCACAGTCTGTGTGTTGTTTGACCCATTTAGATTCACGTTTGTTAAGGTCTGCTGGGAAAGTGTTAACTGTGTTGGCATGAAGTCAGCTGGCAATTTAGAATTCTGTGCTGGGTTTACTGTATGTGTATAACAGGCCCATGCAGAAAGAACACAGAAATCAGATATACTTTCTGAACAATTATATGGTTTTGTTTTGAATGAATTTTAAAAGAACAAAATTGTGTTCTGAAAAAAACACTTTTTAGATGAAATCGACCCGTCTTGTAAATGTTCATAGAACATTTTTATTCTAGTACTGATACCAGCATTCCCTTTCTTCCCATTGTTTGCTACAAAACACAGTCAATGGTTTTCGCTCGGGAAAGAGGGGGGTCGGGAGAAAGGGGGGTACGTGTGTGGATGGTGATATGACTGTGCGAATCGTGTGGAGTTTTCCAAACGTTGTTACGAACGAGGGTTCAATCGGGCAGAATGGCAGTTGAAAGGGGCGAAAAGCGTGGGGGAGGGACGGGCAAGTGGATAAAAGACTCACAGGTGAAAAACGGTAGTTTTTTCCCAAGTAGATTTTTTTTTTAAAATGTATTTTAAATTATATTTATTTTCTTCATGGGAACATATGGGGTTTTATTTCCTAGATAGTGACCGGATTTCAAACATGTTTTTCTTTTTTGATTTCATTTTCTTGTAGAAACGTTTTTTGAAAATTTGAATAACCCTTTAAAAACCCAAAAGTTGTTGATAAATTTTGCAAATTGTTTTTACTCAGAAAGGGGGAATTTTTCAGGAAAAAAAAAATTTCCTTATGCGCAAATTATTTTGGCATATGTGTACCTAATCGAATGGACGCACATACCCTTTTTCATTTATATTGAAAGGACGTTTTTGCTTCAAAAAAGATGTGCGCTTGTTTGTCCTTAGTTCCACCTGAAAAACCCACCGATTATTCTATTATATTGACAATATTTTGAGATTTTGAAATATGTGGGGACAAACCTTTCCGGGAGATGTTTTCTCTTGTTGTGAGGAACATAAACCACGAACGTCAAAAATTTTTTTTGAAATAACCAATGTTGAGAGCTTCATTAAATTATAAGCATTACTCACTGTTCCCCAGAAAGGTTCAACCTTTTGGAAAGAAATTTTCAACATGGTCGTTTAAGTCGATATTCTTAATGGAGTATGTAATTTGGGGACCTTTAAGGTCGTTTCACAACGTTTCTGACTTTTGGGAACAGTGTTAAGACTTTTCTTACGAGTTCCAGCCTTTTTAAACTTTTAAAACAAATTAAATTTCCGGATTTTTGGGGGAGGGTTTAGTCATTCACAACCGCTTTTTTACATTGAATTTGGATAATTTGAAATGAACCTAACAATTTAACGTAAACAATTGTTGTGAAATTTTGTTTTAAAAATAGGAAAAACCCAACAAAAACTTGTGACTTTTTGAACCACGAGGTAAAAGCAACCAACTGCTGCACAAAACTGCGAGTCGATGTTAAAATGCCACTGGGAAAATTAACGAAACTGGGACAGGAAATAAAAAAGAGATTTCCAGTGAATACTAAAGTTAAACAGAACAAAGGTATGCCCGGACTGCGAGTATTAAAGCGTGAAAGGTACGTAAACTTTTAAAAGTGAAAAAAAACTGAAGATAAAAAGATACGTCCTTGTACCGTTTTGCAAGACGTGAATATAAATATCAGTTACAAAAAAAGAAGGACTACACTGATCCTTTGCAACATTTTATTTTTGGAACAATGCACAAGATTTGTAAAAAGAAATTTCAGCCCCCCGAACAATATATCCATTGATGAATAGTTTTAGCTTTTTAAAAAAATATACAATGAAACGAATTTGTATCAGAGCAAGTAAAAATGGATAAACACGGGAAACGCATGCTTGATCGACTTTAAAAAGAGTGGAGAAAATGCTGCTAAAGAAATTAAAAAACAAATTTAAAGCGCTGGACCCAGGTTTTCGGGGGAATTTTTAAAATTTGTGGGGAAATCTGTCGTTAAGTTTCCCGGGAAGTTTTCCAATTGCTTTTTGATAAAGGGGGTTTATACTGGAACGTTGGAAAAAGAATTCTATAAATTTGCCACTGTTTTAAAAAGGGTGAGGAAAGATGTAATAAAAACAGGGCATCTCATTGTTTAAAAATAATAGCAAATTGTATTTTTTGTTATCATTCAAGATTTCCGGAATGGTTACTAAATGGCATTTGGTGAAAACAAGCTGGATAAAGAAGGATACCAAAAGACATATTTTACTTTGAAGTTTTCCGTACAAAAAAAAGTTTGCAAAAAAAACAAAATTGTACTTGCTTTTTTTGATTTTGAAAAAGAAATTTTATTCAGTTTCTTGGAAGTTGATGCGGCCCGTTCTCGGGAAAAAAGGGATTAAAGGGAAATTGTTTCTTGTGTTAAAAATTTTATTGAGTGGAAGGCGAATTAGATCGGGCAAAACCATCAGATGTAAATTTTCACACCCCTTTAAAACGAGGGGGGGTTTCAGCCCTGTTCTGTTTTGCCCTGTTTATCAATGACTTTAATTGAAATTTTTAATGAGAATTTTGTATGGTGTGGGTTTTGATCGTAAAAATTTTTGATATTGTATTGCATGAACATTCTACTTTCTAAAAAACTTAAAACAGAACGGTTTTTAAAAAGTTTATTTTCGTTTAGATTGGGTTAACATGGGCAAACAGTAATTTGTTTTCGTAAAGGTGGCTTCTTAGTACAAAATGAGAAATCGTATTGTGGAATAGAAAAAAGAATTTTCAGCGCAACAGATATCTTTGGGAAATTCATTTTTGAAAAGGACTTAGTTTTAGCGTACATGCAAATATTTAAAACGCACCACCCCACCCCAAAACCCTCACACACAAAACCACACACAACACACCACACACACAAAAACACACACCACAACCACACCCCCACCCACCCACACACACACACACCCAAGAAACAAAACAAACAAACAAACAAACAAACAAACAAACAAACAACCAACAACAACAACAACAACAACAACAACAACAAAAATGATGCGTTTTGCGGATTGTACGAATAGGGCCTTTTATTTATTATATAAATTTTATTTTTAGGGTTCACCAATAATGCAAAGGGAAAGAAATTTTTGGGGATTTAGAAAAAGGTTTTTTATGGAAGCGGGGCCAAATGTTTCCCGTGAAGTTTGATGTTTTTTTTTTGGGTTACATAAATTTGCTTTCAAGTGTAAATACTGGGTTAGTTTACCCCCAAACGACTAGAGCAGGTTGCAATCAAAAAACATACATGTCCCTGTAGATTTAGACAGTAATGGAAGAAAACTTGGGGGGACAAACAAGGTCATAACGGCCCCAATAAACAGTTCACTCAGTTAAAGTTTTTTTAATTATATGTTTCGTTTTTTGGGGCAAACAAGGGTTAATTTGGGTTCCCCGCTTTTTTTTAACGGGTTTAAAGAAAAACGGATTTAGGGAAGATGGTGGACTGGCACAGGCACATGACGATGTGATAGGTAAAAACCCGTTCAACTTTTAAAACACGTACATAAAGAAGTTTCGTTAACGTGAAAAGGAC
>CM031595.1:68596501-68618405 GCA_018398815.1 Conus ventricosus | reverse complement strand
CACCCTGCACTCAGCGCCCGCGGGACTTCGTGCAATGAGGAATTGCACTGACGTGGAACACCCTGTGACCAACGGATGTGCAGGATTCGGCAGGTTGCACTGCAAAGCACTGACAGTGAACATGATCCGCCAAACTGCACCAAAATGGGTATCGAAAGGCATTAAAACGAACAACCAGACATGCCTCCAAGAAGACGACTGAGTGCAGTGGACTGCGGGCGCGCTCTGGCGTGGCTAGCAGAGGGTGTGTCTTTACGAGAGGTGGGCAGACGTCTTCAGGTGTCGGCCTCAGTCATTCACAGACTCAATGAACGTTATGCGACAACAGGCAGGACGGAAAAGAACGGGCGCGCACTGGACGTCCTCGTTGACCAGTCGACGGGATGACCGATTTCTCTACCTGTCAACTTTACGGGACAGAACAGTCAAAAACACCCATGCTGAGACGTCGCCTCATGCAAGCAGCAAATGTCAATGTCAGCGTTTCCACTGTCGCAACCGCCTTCATGAATTTGACCTCCAGTCTCGTCGGCCAGCCATCCGCATTCCACTGACTCAGGGTCACGACAGGCCCGCCTGGCGTGGTGCCGCCTCCATCAGCATTGGAACAGGCAGCAGTGGTCGAGGATCCTCTTTACCGATGAGTCACGTTTCACTGTCTCATTCAATGATGGCAGGAGACGAGTCTGGCGCAGACAAGGAGAACGATTCACTGCCGCCCCCATTCGTGAGGTCGACGTTATGGAGGTGGTTCGGTAATGGTGTGGGGTGGTTTTCATCTCCATGGCAGAACCCCCCCTGTACGTCATCCAGGGATCTTTGACTGGTCAGCGTTATCGGGATGAGATACGTCCGCCCCATTGTGCAGCCAGCTCTCCAGGCCATGGGTCCTGGTGCGACTCTCCAGACGACACGCCCCTCCGCATCGAGCCCACGTGGTACGAGACTTCTTCCAGCAGCAGGGGATCCAACGCATGGAATGGCCATCGCGCTCTCCAGACCTGGCACCGATAGAGCCCCTGTGGGACGTCCTGGGTAGACGAGTTGCTGACAACCACCCTCCGCCCGCGATGTGGCCCAGCTGACCCAGTTCCTGCAGCAGGAATGGCAGGCCATCCCGCAACAGACCCTTACAACCCTGGCTCATTCCATGCGGCGTCGGTGGCAGAGCATGTGTGGCTCAGAATGACGGCCACACCCACTATTGACTGCTGCTGACTTTTCAAATGGGGTGTCTCTTTTTTATTACTGATTGTTCAACGACGTGTGAATGGCTTTCATTGAAATTGTAGCCACAGGTGGCTGAATGACGGGGCGAAACATTCGAGTAAACTGTTTTCCTCTGTCTGTATTAAAACACATTTAACAGCAATTTCTGTAAGCGTTCCTTAACTTGTTGCGGGGAGAGTAGTTATACGCCTTTCGGGGAATTCTAAAGTCTTCCATTTGTATTAGTTTGAGTCAGTAGCGGAAACATCTGACGGCAGAAGTAATGTAAATGGGAAATCGTTTAGTTCCACTGTAAATTAGAGCATTTGAAGTTCGTCTATGTACACCAAGTAAGTTTTTCAACGCAAACATATAAACAGATTCACAATAGACAGCCACTTTTTCTAGTCTCCATAGCTCAGAGCCGTACTGTACAATAGGCTGAACATGAGAATCAAACAGCTTTATAAATAACATGAATAAAGAATTATTAAAATATGTAACTTTTCATGATGCAAAACAAAACAATTTTCGCCTTACTTGTAAGGTCTTTGCACGCACGCACCAACAAAATTCAAGTGTGTTGAGAATAATATTCCTAAATATTTATAAGCATTGACAACTGGTATAGAAGTACCATCGTATACCCACCTTTCCCTAACGCTCAGATAATCACCTTTACGAAATACTATGATATTGCTTTTTTTCCATGTTCTCTCTCAACTACAGTGATTTAGCGGCAAGCTATTCAATTGTGTTTGCAACAGTTTCGGATATCAGAACAACATCTTCGGTCAACAGAAGGATAAACAGTTCAAAAGCGTCGGGCGACAATAAAGCACCATACCATTGTTGATTACATCAAGAGCTAACTCATTAAAAAAAAAAAAATAGAAAATAAGATAGGGCTGCATGCATCTCCTGCTTGACTCCTCTAGAACAATTAATATAGTCAGCAAGTTTCGCTCCACAACGAACTCTGGTTCTTACTCTATCATACATACTTCTAATTACATTTATAGAGTTTACCTTTAATACCATTTTTCATCAGAATGGGCCAGAGGAGATTTCTAGCAATGGAGTCAAATGCTTTTACGAAATCTATAAAAGCTACGTATAACTTCCTATTATAAAAAAACTGCTTCTGTAAAGTGTAAGCAAAGTAAACATGTGGTCAATATAGATCTAATTGCAAAGTGAGACGTTCTGCAGGCGGAAATCTAAAACAATCTTAAATAAATGTTAGCGAACCGCCCAGAGAAACGTGGACAAACGAGTCACAAGACAAAACACAACGCGTTTCGACCTCTTAGGTCTTCTTCAGGTGAGTCACAAACGAATAAAATAACGAAAATTCACTTAGTTGTGATCGCTTCAGATCGCTTCAGAGTTCAGCGCAAGGAAGAAGGGGTTGAATGGGAACGAGGCTGTTGGAAGGGAAATAATGTGTAAGTCAAAGTCGTAATGATGATAATAATATTACTGATAGGAATACTAATAATGGTCAAAATATTGAAAGAAAAAAAATTAAGACAAGATTACTACCAATCTTGGTTTCAATAAGTATGGGTGTGGGAGAAAGGAGAGTGGCTTGGAGGATTCTTAAACAGCAGGGTTGCCGTGGCAACAGTTCCAGAGGCGAAGGCGATGATGATGTCAATATTAGTGGTGGTAGTATCAATGCAAGCAATAGTATTACTGAATGAAAATGCTAACAACGATAGTGAAGGTTAAGATAATAAAAGCATGATGCAGAAATATATTTAGAAAATACATTTTTATAATAATCAAATAAATGAACAAACGTAACATTAAAAAAATTAATAATAATAATAATGATAATAAAAGCATAAATAATTAATTGAAAAATAATGGTAATAGAATGAATAGATGAAAATAATTATAAATAAAAAATGATAATGTTAATAATGTTTATGGCACTAAAGGTATTAATTCTAACAGTAAGAAGGAAAACAAACAAACAAAAACAACAACAACCAAGGGGAGGAGGGAGAAGGGAGGACAGGAAGAACAGGAAGGAAACAGAAGATAGAAGTTATGGGAAGGATGGAATCCAATAGGTATATTCAATAACTACAGTAACAGTTTTGTTAATAACTGTGATTGTAACTCTGCAGTAATGTTAGTGATGCTATAGGAGGCTAGAAAGGTGTGCGAGAGTACGTGCGTGCGTGCGTGCGTGTGTGCATGCACGCATGTGTGTGGTGTGTGTGTGTGTGTGTGTGTGTGTGTGTGTGTGTGTGTGTGTGTGTGCGTGCGTGCGTGTGTGCGTGCGTGCGTGCGTGCGTGCGTGCGTGCGTGCGTGCGTGCGTGCGTGTGTGTGTGCATGCACGCATGTGTGTGTGTGTGTGCGCACGCGCGCGCGCGCGCGCGCGGCGTGTGTGTGTGTGTGTGTGTGTGTGTGTGTGTGTGTGTGTGTGTGTGTGTGTGTTGTTGTTCTTGTTGTTGTTGTTGTTATTCTGTTTAACGTCTGTTCACTAAAAGTGATATTAGACGATGGGAAAGGATGGGGAAGGGGTGGGTAGAGTGGGAAGGAGATGACTGCATGTTAAGTGTGTGTGTGTGTGTGTGTGTGTGTGTGTGTGTGTGTGTGTGTGTGTGTGTGTGTGTGTGTGTGTGTGTGTGTGTGTGTGTGTGCGTGCGTGCGCACGCGCGAGAGTCCACGCGTGTGTGCATGTGTGTTTGTGTGTGTGTGCGTATGTATGTATGCACGCTCGCCTGCGCGCGCTCAAGCGCAAGTATGCACGTATGCGTGAGTGCGTGCGTTCGAGAGAGAGAGAGAAGAGGAGAGAGAGAGAGGGAGGAGAGAGAGAGAGAGAGAGAGAGACAGACAGACAGACAGAGAGAGACAGACAGACAGAGAGAGAGAGAGACAGAGACAGAGCGAGACAGAGAGAGAGAGAGAGAGTGTGTGTGTGTGTGTGTGTGTGTGTGTGTGTGTGTGTGCGCGCGCGTGCGCATCGGTGTGTGTGTGTGTGTGTGTGTGTGTGTGTGTGTGTGTGTGTGTGTGTGTGTGTGTGTGTGTCTGTGTCTGTGTCTGTTCCTGTGTCTGTATGTGTGTGTATATGTGTGTAATGTGTATGTGTTCATGTGTGAGAATCGGAGAGACAGAGGAGGGAGAGGGAGACAGAGACAGCAAGAGAGACAGACAAACAGACAGAAAGACAGACAGACAGACAGACAGACAGACAGACAGACAGAGACAAACAGACAGAGACAGACAGACAGATAGAGACTCAAATGTTTAAAAGTCATTAGACGTTGAACATTGCCATTGGATACAGACATTATACAATCCAAATGTAGATTGCATGACCGAGGAAATAACACAAATTATATTTTCCGAGAGCTAGCACACACACAAGGCATAATTAAAGCCGAATTCTCGAGAAATAAATTCAGCTCCCTCTCCCTCCTTCTCACTACCCTCCCACCCGCACACACTCTTTACAACCCTATTCCCCTCTCCCCCGACCCTCCCCCCCCCATCCTCAGAACCACACGTGCGCACTACTCACCCCCCCCCCCTTTACTGTCTCCTTTCCATCCATCCCCTTCCCTATACGTAAGATAAGTGTGTGTGTGTGTTTGTGTGTGTGTGTTTGAGTGTGTGTGTGTGTGTGTGTGTGTGTGTGTGTGTGTGTGTGTGTGTGTGTCTGTGTGTGTGTGTGTGTGTGTGTGTGTGTGTGTGTGTGTGTGTGTGTGTGTGCGCACGCGCGCGCGTGTGTGTGCGTGTGCGTGTGTGTGTGTGTGTTTGTGTGTGCTGAACAAATTAGTGATGGGGAAAATAAGTGTTGGCTAGCGATTCCTTGGTCATTAAAAATGCTTTAAACCCCGAAGAGTGCCTTTAGGCCGTCAGCTGACGCCGCATTAAAAATGCTTTCCCAGTGCCTATGGGCCGTCCACTGACGTCATGCATTTTTCTTGACTTTTCATTCGTTACTATTTCTATCAACGGACTCAAATAGAGTGTGCGTAGAAAGCCTTATATGTCTGTAGTCTTAAAATAATATGTAAATGACCACACGTGAGGGGAAAGCCCATTTATTCTCATCACTGACTGGATGACCAGCTAGCACTTCGTCTCGCTTGCAAAGATGGCGGCGCAACCTTCGACGAGCGCAGCGACCAAATCAACGTATTTACACAGCTGAGCAGGCTCTGCTGATGATTTTTGACAAAGACAATAATCTTTTATTCAACGACTCACTCGAGCATGAAGGTGAGATGATAGTGGTGCAATTGCCGACCATATTCGTCAGTTATTGAGTCGGGCTGTGTGACCTCAGTGTGTGTTCAGCTGACTTCTCGAACGAGCTAGCCTAGTGTGTACTCTGCATTGTGTGCCAGTGGCCAGTGATGTGAAAGTCAGTGCGAGAGGGGAGCGTGGCCTGCTCGCGGCGTGACACGGGGCAGACGGAAAGGTAGGGGAAGAGTAGGAGTGAAAGAGAGGGTTGAAGTCCAGCAAGGGGGCGTGGTGGGGAGAGGGGGGCGTGGTCGTGGACTGACCTGTCTGCTTAGAGTGTGAGCGTCTTGACGGACTTCTAAACTGTTTTACTTTCATTTACAGGTGTAGTGTGACAATACAAACTTTATTTTCAACTTTTTTGCTTTGTGTTCTTGTTTGGATGTGAAGATGTAGTGGTAAATACATATGTTTTTGATCGTGCAAAAAAATCTATCCAAATCTAAATGCCTAAATACTTTTTTATTATCAGAATTAAAACAAAAGAAGCCCAGATTCAAAAATCTTCATTCAATTTCCTTCAAAAATCATATATATTTCATTTTTATATCTTTTGTAGTTTCTGAGCTAGAATGTTTTGTTAATTATTACCCCCAAATCATTAGATTTCCCTGGCACTGGGAAAGCCTTTGTTTGTACTATTTTTAGGCAGTGAACGAGTATTAACCAGACATCTTTTTTTTATAAACAAGTAGGGTACGTGATTTTTTGCAATACAACTAGTGTGACAGTTCCCAGCATGCACTCACAGAGGAGAGGGGAATAAGGTGGGAAAAAGTGTGTGTGGACACATATTCAGAGGGAAAAAAGGTGGGTGGGTGTGAGAGAGAGGGAGGCGATGGGTGAGGGAGGCGCGGGGAAAGATTGTAGGTATGCGGGAAGGAGGTGGGCTGGGAGGGAGGGGGGGGGGAGGATTATGGGACAAAGGCTGAGTAGGCAGAGAAGAAAAGAAAATGTGAATATAAAAGAAGCCCTTACAATGTAAATATGACATCGTTCACTATTAGCATATACGGACCATCAAAGTTTAGCAGAATAATCTATGTCGCTTGTCCAGTGTCGATTTTCATCCCCTGTTTCGAACTCATCCATAAAATCTAACTGCATGTGTAAGGAGAAAAAAAAAAACCAACGCCTATGATTTAGTGGTTTTCTCGCCAATAAAACGCTCAAAAACAAAATCCAGCAGCATGCCATAGCTGTCAGTGAACGGCAGGTAAGCAAAACCAGAGGAAACAGTTTAAAGAAATAAGCTGCATCGAGGTTCTGGTTAGTGAGGAGGAAAGGGTGACGGAGGAGGGGGCTGTGGACGGCGATGGTGAAGACAGGGGTGGAGAAGGAAAGGGGGGAGCACTCTCGAAACCCTCACAAAAAAACACAGGCCACTGGGTGCCATTCCAAGGGTGAAGGTGCTGCGTGTATGGCCACTCTTTATCACCTCATCATGCTGACGGACCCATTGTTTTGCTGATAACTACTGTTGATACTGTCATTTGCAACAGAATTGTGGCTCTACTCGAATGACAGAGTTGTATGTAGGCCTTCATTTCCACTTTGTGGGAAACCGTCAGCAAGTTATGGGCCAAAGCCAGAGTATCTAGTGAAATCGACCATCGCACAAACAAACGCGCGAAAACACGTGCACTCGCAAGCACACACACACACACAAACACATACGCACTCTTAAGTACACACACACACACACACACACACACACACACACACACACACAACACCTTCACACACACACACACACACACACACACACACACACACACACACACACACACACAGGCACATACACACATGTACCCAGTTTTGCATAAGTGAGTGTCTTAATATCTCATCCGGGTCAAAACGCACACTTGCACGGGTGCATGCAATGACACATATACACACATTTCAGAACACACGCATGCAGATCATATTTAAATATACGATCAAACGAATGCATGAACAAACGAAACGGTCACGGATGCACCAACGCATGCTTGTGTGCTCACTCCCAAACAAGAAATCATGCTTAATACAAAATGATGACTTTTGCATTCAAATTTATTGTTCTGATTACGATTTAGCGATGAACGGTATAAAAAAAAAGCAAAGCATGTCTGTTTTAACAAAATATGTGAAAAAAGAAAGAGGCAACAAAATCGTTTTTGCTACATAACTTTTTTTTGCAACGATTGTTAACACAGAGACAGGTTTAAGCATTCTTCCACTAGCTCCCCCCCCCCCCTCTCCCGCCCCCCATACACTTAAAATATAATGCGATCGGAACACACACACACACACACACACACACACACACACACACACACACACACACACACGCTGCACCGGTAAAGATTATCAACATTTCAACCGTTAGCATCTTCAGCGATATTTTCAATTTAACAAAAATTGATAACTGTATTAATACTAGCGCTTTTTACATAGCTAAATGACAATGCAATCACTACATGAATATTAAGGGACATTATGCCTAGATTTGATCTTTTACTATAATTTCTTTCTTGACCGGATCTTTTACAATTATTTCTACGAAGCAAAGGTGTATGTATATACCGACACACTTTCAAAACGTGAACTCAGATTGACCACATATCAATATATCTTTTACAAGATATTGCTGAGTAAGACTATGACGTTGTCATTATTTGATGATTCAAGCAGCAGCATCCATATTGAAGCCGGAATTAAAGCAATCTTGTTAGTTTCAACATCAACAAACCCTGGCAAGAAGTACACCAATGCATTGCTCATATATATCAGTTGCCAGTTCACTAAAAATGGTTGCAAATTGTGATGATATTCGAAATATGTACATCCAATACATAAGATGGCATATAAGCTACCAAAGGTTAGGCGTTTTCTCAAACTTGCTTCATCAGTTAATGTCAGTATATCTTGGCTTTGAAACGCGAGATGTGACCAAAGAAATGAGACATTGTAATATAGCGTCTGCAGGAACGAAGTCGCTGAGAATTTGCCAACCGTTTACTCACCCACCCCTCCTCCCTCTCCCCAACTCATTAAGAGACGTTCCCTTCCTTCTCCCCTACCCCTTCTCTGAACCTGTCCCTCTCCACTTACAAGGGAAAATTGCATGATGGTTAGCTCTGACTAAGAACACCGGTTAGTAGTCACAGACAGTCCATATTATCCACGCTATGACTCTGCATAAGACCTCTCCTCCACTATTTCACGGGGCGCTGTTTTTGTTCTTGGTCTCATCGTTGTTACTAGGTGGTTGTTCTATTCTTTTTCCTTGTTTGTGTATATAGTCTCCACTGCCAACTTAAAACATACATGTTTTTTTTTCTTAAATGAAAAGGATAACATAAGGAACTGATGACAATTCTGATATACTTGCTGCTGTAATTCTTCAAGACATGTGAGTCAAAATAGGCGAATTTCCCCTGCTACATAATCATACGTTCTGATATATATGCTGTGTCCTTCACTCTGTGATTTCGATTACATCGTGTTCTCTGTAACATTTCTTTGTTTCATTTTGTACTGCACTTATTCGTCTTTTGCACAAATTGCCGTTCAAGTACTTCTTTCATTATGAGTCTAATAGCTTCTATAACACTGGGTTTAATGTAATCTGCGCCTTTCACGTGCCTTTAATCATTATTTACATCTGTTTTCTTTTCACTTAAGCATTTGTCTTCTTTTGTTTTAAACGTAAATGAATGGTTGACTGTTATCAGTTCTGAAATTTCACATTTTTACTTAGGTTTAGGTTAAGCACTTCCAAACAGATTTCATTTACAATATTTGACTTCCCCATGATCAGTTTTCATTCAAATTACTTGTCCTGTCGACGTTTATTCCAGATGATGCTTTTCCATTGTCTCCAAATGCTGTGAGTCTCAGAGTCGCATATCAAAGCTATGGCCTTGCACACTGTTACAGGCTATTCACGCGGGCTGACACAAACATTGAAAGGCTCTGCATCAAGAGTCAAACCAAAGTGTGCCTTTAACTCGAACTCCGATCCCCCAGGCGGTTTGAAGAACCTGACGTGCTGGAGGAGGGTGCCAGTGAACAGGAAGAGCTCCATGCGGGCCAAGAACTCTCCCACACAACGACGTCTGCCCAGAGAGAAAGCCGGCACCTGCTCCACCAGTCTCCTGTCCAGCTGACCCTCACTGTCCAGGAAGCGCTGAGGTCGGAAGACTTTGGGATCCCCCCACAACGTCTCGTCCTTGAAGATGGAGTGCAGGTTGACCATCACTACGGTGCCTTCAGGGATGTCATAGCCTTGCAGGGTGGTGTCGCAGATGGTGGAATGTGGAATGGAGAAGGGAACAGCACTGACGTAACGCAGAACTTCATAAACTGTAGCCTCCACAAGGGGCAGCTGGGGACGATCACTTAATGCAATGTCTCGACTCTGACCCACCACTGTGTCAATCTGCTGGAACACCTCCTCCTGCACGTCAGGGAAGGCTGCCATCAGGCCAACCATCCATCTCAGAGTTGTGGATATGGTGGATCCTCCAGCTCCAAATATGGCATCAAGGTTCTGAACCACCTGTGGTTTGTCCAGTCCCAGTTCCTGTTCTTCATCAGACAGGTGATTACCAGCGTGGATCAGTCCGTCAGTGATGTCCCGAAGATTGTCTTCATAGAAGGTGGACTCATGCTCCTCAACTTTCTTACCTCGCAGATTGACGCTGGTTTGAATCAATTCCAAAAATTTGGAGACTTTACTGGGCATGATGTACCGAAGCCATGGCATGACGTCAACTGGATTTCCTGCTCCAGTGAAGTCCGTAAAGTCTCGATTTTGCCTGATTGTTTCCATAAAATCTTTATCTTCTCTAATGTTTTTGTGTCGGCCATAGCAAAGTTGGTATATCATGCTAGACCCAGCAACACTAGTGTATCTACTGGGCAGAAACTACTTTCACCTTTAGACAGGAACTCTTCAATGATAGCTTTGGCCTCTGATCGGACAATATCTTCAATGGGGTTTTTACGGGCATTGCTAAAGGCATACATGACATTGCTGACAATTCTTCGTTGTGTTTTAAAAACAGGACCATAGGTCATAAACCCAAAGTTTGTGCCATCGTTCAGCAAACGAGATGTGGTTAAAAGCAGGTCTTCCAGCAAAATCGTCTCTCTTGGTGACCAAGGCTTCCTTGATGGCGTCAGGACCGCTGATGACGATGGCAGGCCAGCTGCCCATTTTGATGCTGATGACGTCACCGTACCGTTTCCTCATCTCAGTGAAGGTGACGTGGGGCTCAGGGCCGAAGAAAGGGAGGTAACCCACAAGAGGTAGTCCCCAAGGTCCAGGTGGTAAGTTGTAACGTTTCTTCTTCACCATCATGGCCAGCTTCAGTGCCACCAGCGTCACCACGAACACAACTCCTGTTGCCTGTACAACCCAAAGCAGTCATGACAGATTAGATGTTCACACGAACGGCAAAGCTTGTTTCACTCTCAGCTACAGTAAAAGAGCTGTATATGGAAACTGCTTTATAGATTAAGCTGAACATCTGACCTGTTTCATTACTCAACGTTCTCTAATGCATTGGTGAATTAGTAAAGAGAATGAAAATACCTTCTGATTAAATAGGTCAAACTGTAATGAGCCAGCGCTGAGGCAGAGCATAGTAAATTCTAAACTCCAGTTCCTACATGGATACATCCAGACACGTGAATCTTTGAAGCACATTAGGTTCTACAGAATTGATTGTTTAGTCTCAGAGCCAGCACAAAGTTTAGTGTGTGTGTGTGTGTGTTGTGTTGTGTGTGTGTGTGTGTGTGTGTGTGTGTGTGTTTTGTGTGTGTGTGTGTGTGTGTGTGTGTGTGTGTGTGTGTGTGTGTGTGTGTGTGTGTGTTTGTGTGTTTGTGTGCGTGCGCGCGTGCGTGCGTCCGTGCGTGCGTGCGTGCGTGCGTGAGTGCGTGCGTGCGTGCGTGCGTGCGTGCGTGTGTGTGTGTGTGTGTGTGTGTGTGTGTGTGTGTGTGTGTGTGTGTGTGTGTGTGTGTGTGTGTGTGTTCCTTTTTTTTTCTTTTCGCCATGCTGTTAATGATGACAATCATCATGCTATTGCAGCCTGTCTGTGTTATAATAATGCTACAAGGTTATGGATTTTTCACGTCCATCATTATACCACATAGAAATTTGAGCAATGCTCTTGAACACGCATCTTTCAGTTGCAGAGCACTTCATTATAATGCTTCAGTGACATCATCTGAGAGCACGGCACCCTTAACTCCTGCAGGGTCCACCCCAGCCGCAAGGTCGTCCCTCTTCATGGGAAAGTGTTTAGAAAGTACAGTGCGTATTCTAGTTTTAATACACTGAGTGATTGTTATAAAGCATCGTCCATCCATTGTAAGTTACAAATACAGTAACGTCGTTAAAGGTCTACTTTAGAGGTTTTCGATAATTGGTCAGCTTATGCAGAAATATGAAATGTTTGATAAATTGGTAAAACAAACATCCGATTCTCTCCCGATCACACGAAATCGATCCGCGAAAGTTGACATTTTCACCTGTAATCAGGAAAACGGGAGGTAATCAACTAAATCTTGGCATGGCTTAACTACTCTTGGATGTGACGTCACATGATGGACTGGCCGTCAGCCGCGACCTACACAACAAGCCAACGGCGACAGAAAGCGATTCTGATGTTCTTGCACATCCCGATCGGTATTTAATTTATCATGTAAAAGCAGTGACTATGATTGCAACAGCCAATGTAACACTGTGGATGTTTCTGCAAGGCCTTTACCTTGTCAGTTTGAACGCTAAGTTCTTTTTACCACGTCAGTTCCAGCTGGACCACGGAAACGAGCTATTCAGTTCCAGCTGGACGCCGAACACATCATTCCGAAGGCGTACGGACTTTACCGAAGTCTCGAGGGAGGCTACCGACTGACTTCTTGATGCTATCAATCGTGGACGGCGAGCAGAGATTCTCCTTCCTCAAACCTTAACGTGTTCATTCAATTTAACAAGTGTGATCTGTCCATAGATAAGAACAGAATAAACGTGCGACTGTCCAAACCCCCACCAAAACAACTTTCCTACTGCTTCTCTTACTGGCAGGAGATGTACCCACGAACCCAGGACCAAGACCTCCCAAGTACCCATGTGGAGTGTGTGCAAAGGCATGCAAGTTTGATTACAAGGCCCCTAGCGTTTGCTGTGACTCATGCGGTGTCTGGTATCATCAGCATTGTATGCTTATGCCAGATGCAGTTTTTGGGGCTCTGAATAATGTGAGCTGGGAGTGCTGCCAATGTGGCCTACCAAACTTTGCTTCCTCCCTTTTCGACACTTCAACATTCGAAACAACAAACTACTTCGACCCCATCTCTCCTAATAGTGATTCCAGTCTGAACTTCACAACACCAAATGCAACGTCCTCCCCTAGAGACACTGTTCAGAGAAGAACATCAAGCACTTCGTCTCAGAAATCCACCAATAACACCAAAAGAACCACGAGAAAAGATCTACCACTGAGAGTAGTGGTTGCCAACTTCCAGTCGGCTCGTAAGAAGAAGCACCTAATAGAAGGACTTGTAGACTGGTATTCCCCGGACATCATAATAGGCACGGAGACCTGGCTGGACAGTAGCATCAAGTCTAGCGAAATCTTTCCACCTGAATTCGTAGCCTACAGGCGTGACAGACCAGAAAACCCACATGGAGGAGTATTTATACTAGTATCATCAAAGCTGCAAAGCAGCCAGCCTGAAAAGCTCCAAATAAAAACTGACAAAGAAATGATCTGGGTAGAAATCACCATCAAAGGAGCCAAAAAGCTGTATGTATGTGCTTACTACAGATCTCAAACTGACAACAAAGCCGGCCTTTTCCACGACTTGGGAACTTGCCTTCAGAAACTGCCAAATGATGCTCACATCTGGATTGGAGGTGACTTTAATCTAGACGCCATCAACTGGAGTACTGGGTCGGTTTCCAAGTACGCACAAGACAGCAAAATCTGTAAAGAACTTCTTCAAGTAGCAGCTGATGCACACCTGGAACAAATGATCCTCGAACCAACCAGGATAACCGAAGACACTGCTACTACCCCTGACATTTTCCTGACGAACAATAGCACCTTAATCAACACTGCAAGAGTGGCACCTGGGGTGTCTGATCATGAAGCCATCTTCATTGAGTCATCACTTCGGCCGCTTTACACAAAATGTTCACCAAGGAAAGCATTCAATTTCAGGAAAGCTGAATTTAATAAAATAAAGGAAAAACTAATTGATGAGCAAGACTCCTTCATCCAGGATTCAAACACGCTGAGTGTCGGCGAACTCTGGAGTAGGTTCAAGTCACTAATCCACTCCCTCATGAATGAATACATCCCTATGAAAACGGTTCGAGGCAGACCTTCCCACAAACCGTGGATCAATTCTCACATCAGATCTTTGAAAGGAGGCTGGCTGGGAAATTCAAGAGGAGCAAAACTTCATCGGACCCCTCAGGACGACGAAAATACCTACAGATGAAGAGCAAAGTACAGCGTGAACAGCGGCAGGCCTACTGGACATTCATCAACAACATCATAGACTCTCCAGAAAGCGACGACGAGCAGTTGAGGGGAAGCAATCAGAAACGATTCTGGAGCTACATAAAATCCTTAAGACGCGACAGTACAGGAGTGTCTCCATTACGAGCTCATGGAAGACTACATGCATCCCCGAAAGATAAGGCCAACATCCTAAACCATCAATACGAGTCGGTCTTCACAAGAGAAAATGACAGCAACATTCCAGTCCCATCAGGAACGCCCTCCCCTGCAATGGCCGAGATCACAATCAATGAGGAAGGGGTACGCAAGTTGCTGAAGAACATCAACCCACATAAAGCGGCAGGACCAGATGAAATCCCAGCAATGGTGCTGAAAGAATGTGCAAACGAGATCACGCCCTTGCTTTCTGCGCTTTTCACAAAGTCCCTGGCAGATGGATGTGTCCCAGATGACTGGAAAAGGGCGAACGTGACAGCAGTGTTCAAAAAGGGTAACCGAAATTCAGCTGCCAACTACAGACCGTCTCCCTCACCAGTATCTGTTGTAAGATGCAAGAACACATCATAGCAAGCAACATCATGCGCCATCTGAACCAGCACGACATTCTTGTGGATTCACAACATGGGTTCAGAGCCAGAAGGAGTTGTGAAACCCAACTGCTGACACTATTCCATGACGTCGCCAAGAGTCAAGATAGCAAACGACAGACGGATATGATCATTTTGGACTTTTCTAAGGCCTTTGACAAGGTCCCTCACAAACGCCTCCTCCGTAAGCTGGACCATTATTGGTATACGAGGATCGACGTTGGACTGGATCAAGGCCTTTCTTTCCGACCGCTCGCAGATTGTCGTAGTCGACAATGAAAGATCAGAGCCAGCACCTGTCATCAGTGGTCCCACAGGGGACAGTTCTAGGGCCGATCCTATTTCTGATCTTCATCAACGACATGCCTCAGAACATCAAGGCCTACATCAGACTATTCGCTGATGACTGCACAGTCTATTCTACCATTAAAACCAGCCAAGACTGCAAGGCGCTCCAACAAGATCTCAACTTACTGTATGATTGGGAACAACAATGGGGGATGGAATTTCAACCCGAAAAATGTAATGTCCTTACCTGCTCAACATCAAGAAACCCAATCAACTTCAACTACAAACTTAAAGGACATACCCTGGACCATGTCGACAGCTCGAAATACCTTGGCGTCGACATAAGAAGTGACCTCAACTGGAAAGATCACGTTACACGAGTCACTAACAAGGCCAACAGCATGGTAGGCTTCCTGAAAGAAACCTGAAGATCTCTAATAAAGCCACCAAAATTAATGCTTACCTAACACTGGTACGCCCTCACCTGGAGTATTGCTCAACAGTGTGGAGTCCGTACAAAGCAGGCCAGAAGGAAAAGATCGAAATGGTGCAAAGAAGAACAGCCCGATATGTATGTAACAGATATGACTGGACCAGCAGCGTAACAGCCATGCTGCAAGATCTGGAATGGGAACCCCTTGAAGCACGAAGAAACAGGCAGAGGCTAACCTTTATGTATAAGATCGTCAATGGCGCTGTGGACATACCCCCTGACAAATTCCTCAAGAAAGGATCTGCCAAAACCAGATCAAACCACAACCACAAATTTGCCCATCTGGGCACTTCCTCAGACCCATACAAGTACAGCTTCTTCCCATCAACCATCCCAGCCTGGAACTCCCTGCCTGCAACAGCAGCAGAGGCTCCCTCCTTGGTATCATTCAAGAAGGAGCTGAACAAAATCCCAGCCTAGATCCCTATCCCAACTAGCCGAACAGTAAATGATGGGCAGGGTTGTGCCGGTCCAGGTCATGACCTGGGGGTCGCCACGATTACCGGGTAAGCCTCCCCAGATACTAATTAGGCTAGTTGAGTCCCTTTTTTTTTTTTTTTTTTTTTTTTGCCTGCCGCAACACGCTGCCCCAGAGCTGAACTCAGGGGTATGCGGTCGGGGTACTAAGGCGATTTTTCATCTCTTTAGCTATCTTTTCGTTGTCCCTATTAGATCTTTGTTTATTTTTATCCTACGCCTCTGTGCACACAGGTCAATAATAGTCAATAATGACGGCTGACCTACAATTTTGAAGATTGAAGATGAAGACTATCGTACTCATCTGTACGAGCTTACCACTCCGCCTTCAAAGTATACGCGCACAATGCAGACGAAGTTTTTGATCCACTCGAACGGGCTCGGCAATTGTCGGAACAGCTCGTTTCCGTGGTCCAGCTGGAACTGACGTGGTAAAAATAACTTAGTGGCCCGGCATGGTTGCACCAACCGAATCCACTTATTTCGAGTATCTGGATCAGATGGAAATGTGTGCAAAGAATATCCGTCTCCTGCTGAGCTGCTGCACACGCCTACAGCACAATATCTGCCACCCCCTCGTGACTTTTTAGGCTGTGGGGATCGCAACTTGTGTTGATTTCACTTGGCGTTGGCTTGTTGTGTTGGTCGCGGCTGACGGCCAGTCCATCAAGTGACGTCACGGTTTTCGGTCTACCGCGCGGGGTTTGAACAGGTGTGCAAAACTCGTTTTTTATCTATTAAATTCTTCCGGCGACTTTTTTTTAAAAATGAATACCATACTGTAGTTATATGACATGTAGACCTGTTTTTAACAAATTATCGAAAATCTCTAAAGCAGACCTTTAAGGTAATAATTCTTTCGAAATAAAAAAAACAATCTGTCAAAAATGCTTTGGTGTTGGTTTTTGGATGTGATATCCTTTACTTTTTTTTTGCTGGTTTTTTTTTTTGCCACGTTCTCCGATGTTTGGTATGTGGCAAAACGAGTGTATACTTTGAAGTAGTGGGTTTTTTTTTATCAATTCATACACGATGCGAATTTCATTGATACGATTAACGGTTTTTTCGTTCTTTCTTTTCGTTTCTTTTCTTTCTTTTCGTTTCTTTTCTTTCTTTATTTCTTTCTTTGTTTTTTTCTTTCTCCATTTCTTCTCCTCAGAAATGGGCTGTTTTATTTGGTCTTATCTACTCGGCCTTTATAGCGGTGTTACATGGGACTCCTGACAGGGAAATGTACTAAAGGAAGTGCTTGAGAGAGGCTTCACATTTGTTTCATGAGCGTTTGAATTGTCGTCGGTGGTGTGGTGGTGGTGGTGGTGGTGGTGGTGGTGGTGATGATGGTGGTGGTGTGTGCATCTATGCATGCATGCATGCATGCATGCATGCGCGCGCGCGCGCGCGCGCGCGCGCGTGTGTGTGTGTGTGTGTGTGTGTGTGTGTGTGTGTGTGTGTGTGTGTGTGTGTGTGAAGTCAAGTCAACATTTTATTTTGAGATGGTACATTGATAAGCAGTACCTGCTTTTTTCTTATCATGCCATCTGTGTGTGTGTTTGTATGTATGTATGTATGTGTGTGAGTGTGTCTGTGTGTTTGTATGTATGTATGTGTGTGTGAGTGTGTGTGAGTGTGCGTGTGCGTGCGTGTGTGTGTGTGCGTGGTGCGTGCGTGCGTGCGTGCGTGCGTGCGTGCGTGCGTGCGTGTGTGTGTGTGTGTGTGTGTGTGTGTGTGTGTGTGTGTGTGTGTGTGTGTGCGCACGCGCGCGCGAACGTATATGTGTGACCATCGCACAAGAACGTTTAGCTGATAATTGTGTACATCAATACAGATAATAGTTCAGCTCTCAGTATATGCAGTGCACCTTTGTCGGAGCTTGACATTGCAATGCAGGTCTAACCAGGCCCTCTGTGCTCATAACTAACCCAATTTGACATTGACAGTCCGTCTCGCTGAAAGAATTCGCTGGCCGTGTTTTCATTCATTTTGTTTTTCACAGTTGAAACATTTTACGCCTTTCCGTGAAGATTCGATTTTCTTGAAAGATATGTGGCAACACCATAGTTACAACACACTGATTTTGAGACAGCATAGATACAACAATCACCTCAACCTAATCACAGTAAGGCTGGGTGCCATTTTGTAGCCAATTTGCGCACCGTTCGAAGAAGAAAGGGAATGTCTCTTCCTCCTTCTGTTACATGATCTTGAAAGTTAGTTATCTTGCTTGAAGAAGACCCAATAAGTTGAAACACGCTGTTGGTTTGTAATTTCTTTATTCTTTCGTTTGGCGGCGCGGTATCTCTGTCTTTGCTCTTATAATCACAGCAAATTTAGTTTTCATACAAGGGGGAAAATACCTTTGAATAATTGGTATGGGTTGAACATATTTATGTGGGGCAGAATAAGCTGAATTTGCTAAGAACAATATATACAAGGGAAAACTAGAAGCAAACGAAACAAATAGCCTAAGGAGATTTACCCTTTCTCAGTTTTGCCCAAGGTTACTAAGAGACACCATGGCATCATAGATTACACTTGATGACAGGGCCATTGCTGCTGTGGACACAAAATAATTTACTATGTATGACATGTATGATGACCATTTTCTTCATAATAATAATAACTCATTTTTACAGTGAATATGAATCTCTGCGGTATACCGTTTTCAGTTCACTCACAAATGATGGAAATCTAGGCTTGAAATGATCAATTCCACATCTATGATTAGAAGAAAACTCAGCCATTAATACCGTCAAATTGAAACATTTGTCGATTCTGTTTATGCCGACGATTTGAAAGATTTCAATGCAAGTTTGGCTGAATTAACCTTCCTCAGAATCAAAGATGATCGTGTCCGAAATCAAAACAATTTGCAAACATATACACTAGTCTTCTCATTTCTTTTAGTGTGGTTTGTTAAAGACAGAAGCCATCACGTATTGATTGTGATCTTTTCCTACTACCATGCTCCATTATCCAGCAGAAAAAAAAGACAATTCAAACTCACCTGTATTTCTCCGGCAGTTATATAGAGAGAGATGCTCTCATCTTTCGCCATTTTCAACTTCTTTTGCCCGACGTAGACCTCACGTTTGACTCTAAAGCGATATTGTCATTCTAATAATTCACTCAAGCTGTCCAGGCTCCAAGAAAGACTGCAGAATGCACAACCTGTATTCTTCTAGGCAACAGAACAAAAACTAACACCAAAATGGCAGAGCTGCTTATGATGATATCAACGTGAAAATGTACAGTGTTAAAGACTATGGTCTAGGAATATACACCCAGCCTTTCTTTTCAACCTCTTCGCAGAAGATAATTCACAGTCACACATCGGGTCGTCCTTAGCCTGCTTACTTATATAGGAGACACTGGTTTGTCTTTCTGTAGGAGTGGTGGTGGTGGTGGGGGGGGGGGGTGTAGTAGGGATGGGAGACGCTAGGTGGAAGAGGTGGGTGGGATGTAGGTTAGAAGGGCTGACAAACAGCTTGGCCGTTGTCACGGGACTGGTGAGTGTACACAGTTATCTAAAAGGGGGCCGGGGGAGGGGGGGGGGGTGCATACGGAGTCGACCTGAGGGTCGCTCACACTCCACCCTCACGTGGAGGAAAATAAGGCAGTAATCTTATCTCTGTCTGTCTGTCTGTCTGTCTGTCTGCCTGTCTGTCTGTCTGACTGACTGTCTGTCTGACTGACTGACTGTCTGTCTGTCTGTCTGACTGACTGTCTATCTGTCTCTCTCTCTCACGCACACACAGATCGACAGGACACACAGACACACAGACATATAGACACACACACACACACACACACATACACACACACACACACACGCACGCACGCACGCACGCACGCACGCACGCACACACACACACACACACACACACACACACACACACACACACACACACACACGAGCACACACACACACACACACACACACACACACACACACACACACATACACACACACACACACACACACACACACACAGATAGATTGATAGATAGATAGATAGATAGACAGATATACATATATATACACACAGATATGGATTATTTAAAATCGATGCAGTTTCCTGACAATGCACAAAGCCAATGTGAGTGTTAGAACATTAAACGTGCATAGTACAGACACTGCAGAAACTAAATGTGTGCAAGAGCACACAAAAACCTATCAACAAAACGACATATATTCACAAATAATGGCAATATAGAGGAAAAAGGGGGAAGAAGTTGGACAGTCTTCTCTAGCTCCGTGTTTGTGGTGAAGCTAAACAAATCAGTTCCACTTGGAGCACAGATGTTACAGATGTTGACAAAGGAAATCCTCACCAGGACCCATCTTGACAGTTGTCATGTACAGCTTTGAAGTGGACCATAACTTCATGACATTGACAGTCCCAGTATTATTTATGAATATATTCAATACCCCAATGTGGAGTCCATATCTCTATGAGCTTTTGTAAAAGCCAATTGAACTGTGCTTTTTTTTCCCTAGCATACGTTTCCTGCATTTGCCTTCCTCTTCCTCCTTTTACTCCACACCTTCTCCCAGTGGCCTTAAATTATCCATGTTCGTATTCGTGCTCGTAGACTTCATAGAGTCGAAATGAAAATATATTTTTCAAGCATAGTCTCTTATACTCACATCTTAGCTTCATTTTAGATTTGCGTGCGAAGATATTGATACCAAAACCTAAGAAAAGGTTTGTGAGGATTATGTATAACAAAAATTCAACCCATTTGATGACAATTTACCAGATACGTTTATAAAGTGTTTGATTCTCAAATGTAGCCAGTTGCACAATATGAAACAGAAATTTGGAGAATGATTGGAAATGTCACCTATGAATCTATAATGTGTATAATGAAATGATTTCTCAAAGTTGAGTGGCACAATAATCTATTATGTTGAATCTGGAAAATATATGTTATTGATATAATCGTAACATCAGATTATGATATATATATATATATGGTTCCCTCAAGCAGCTAGTGAAGGATTTTCATATTCATGATATATTTTCTTAATTTAATGTTCCTATTTTCTTCATCTTCGACCCCCCCCCCCCCCCTTTTTTTATTTTTATTTTTTAAGTTCAAATCTTTGCCGAGTTATCACTATAATGACGGAAGAATTGTTAGCCTGCACTTGTTTTCCCCCACCACTTAATTGTTTCAGCATTATATTGTTTGGTCAATCAGTGGGAGATTGCATCTCTTAGGAGATCCAAGTAAAGGTTGTTCTGCACAATTCTTAGCCGCTGACAATGCTTGGGTTATTGAACAGCAGAGCTGACCACTCAGACTGTTCCATATCTTTTGACCTCCCTTGCATCCTTGAATGGATCCTCAAGCATAGGCTCAAAGATCGTCCCATACATTTTATACTGTTTGCATAATGATTTTAGTTTTTCAGCAACGTTTTTTTCTCTCCACACTTTCGTTTTGTTTCATTTACTACCTTTCGCTGGCTGCCCTGGGGGTGTTGTTGGATTCTTTTTTTTAATCCGTTGGTGATGAGAACACCACAGAATTATGGACTATGGTGTGTCTCTATCTGACGCCAAGAGCACAGACATAGTCAGCCGTGTCTCCCTGATGAGTCCGATCCAGCGGACGAAAGTCCTAGGAGCAGGCAATACAAATAGATCTGCTTTCAAGGGGGATTACAATGGTTTGCTCATGTAGCTAGTGAAGGATGTTCATATTCATGATATATTTTCTTAATTTTATGTTCCCGTTTTCTTCATCTTCGACCTCCCCCCCCCCCCCCCCCCCCCCTTTTTTTTTTAAAGTTCAAATCTTTGCTGAGTCATTACTATAATGACGGAAGAATTGTTAGTCTGCACTTGTTTTTCCCCCACTAATAAATTGTTCACCATTATATAATATATATATTATATATATATATATATATATGTGTGTGTGTGTGTGTGTGTGTCTACATACATATAGATAGATATTTAGATATAATGCACCGGAATCAAAGAAGACGGGCTCCCAGCAGAAGGACACGTGTCATCTTAGAGCTGGATTGTCAAGAAAAACATTCTTGATC
>CM031595.1:68566501-68591501 GCA_018398815.1 Conus ventricosus | reverse complement strand
AACGCTACACCCCTTCTACAACACCCATGGGACAACCTATGCCGGCCCGGAAAGCTCTAGTCCTTGGCACTGTCCAGGGACCCTCACAGACTGACTCCTCCACGGATGACTCCGCTCCTCAGCGCTGTCCGTGGACCCTCGCAGGCTGACTCCTCCATGGATGACTCCGCTCCCCAGCGCTGTCCGGGGACCCTCACAGGCTGACTCCTCCACGGATGACTCCGCTCCTCAGCGCTGTCCGCGGCCTCACGCAGACTGACACCCCGAAGACTCTACACCCCGGCGCCGACCGTGATTTCCTCACGGTCTGACTCCCCCCCTGCGCTGGGCACGACACCTGGCGAAACCCACACACCAGACGCCTCTGACGGTCGGGGCTGAAGGACACCCCCTCCTTGAAGGCCCCCCCGGCCCACTGAGGGTGAGGGAAGGTTGGTGCGCGCCCTTCACAGGACGCCAAAACCGGGGTTTTAGAGCAACGGGTGGTGGAGAAAACCGGGAGAACCCGGTACCGAAAGCGGCCCGACGGCCTGGATGGTTTCCTTTTCCTGGGAAAGCAGCAGGCAATGGACGCGCCGCTCACCTGCCGGCATGCGGCAGCAGACTGCGGTGGTCTGGCCCACCCTCAGGACGGAACAGGATACCACCTGCTGACAAACTGCAAAAACAGACGTTCAACCACACAGTTCTGAAAACTGGCTGAAGTGGCTGCCAACAGAGAGGGACACAAAACCCCGGCACAGGCCAAGGGCACACCAGACCCGACGAGGACCTGGCACTGATATGATCGAAGTCATCAGCTCGACTAAAGCGCTGCCGCCGCAACTACAAGGCGCGTCCATCCCACGAACACCAGGGACGAAGTGAAGCTACCCCAATCATTCCCACTGGTGGAAAACCCAAACGAAAATCTACTCACAAACCAAAACAGGTTGGGCAGAGCAGGTATCCCTCGCAGAGCTGAACGCGGAAACCCAAAGGACTAGTTGTTGCTCGTGCAACAACACGACAATTTACCACAACAAATCACGATTGACAAAAACCAACAACAGCCCATCTGCCCGCTTCTGGTGTGAACAAAGTAACAAAAGGGTAACAAACGGGAACGAAACCAACCTCTCGCTTCCACTCCTTCCATAATGAAGATGGAATTCAAGAAAATTGTATGTTTATTTCCCAGCACCTACCTAGCTAACTTCCACCCTTAACCAAAAACCCAAATTTAAAACGCACGCTCGCACACACACATATACACTATGCCCCACGGACACGCTTCTATTTCGGAATTACCATTACTCCAAACTATGGACGGTGATTTAGTACCGCCGATCGGTGACACCCCCCCCCCCTGCCTAAGTTTTAACTACAGGTTAAAACCAACAAAACTTCTCACCGATCGGTGTTTACTCACTCCCTACTATAACCATCCAATCCACCTACTCCCCTCTGCCCCGCGGTTACTTTGATGTACCCATCATCATTACAACAACATCACTTTTCAATACATCATTAAGCAAAAATTTAATTTTTAACCTGGTAATCTGCCTCATACGAAAAAGCGGCCTTAAGGGCTTTTCATTACGGTTATATTAAATTTTTAATTGGGGTGTTGCCCATGCCGCCCGTATCCCAAAGTGTACAATCCAACCAGCAAATTTGTAGTTTTCTTTTCCCAATGAAATAAATGATATCTTCAAAAAGTAATTTATGAAAGGAAAATAAAAACTTAAGGTTCTTTTTTCTCTCTTTTTCTTTTCTTTTTTAGGGAAGCGATTAAGTTGGACTTGTTTTTGACATGCTGCACGTAAATGGAAGGGTGCGTCAGTGCCCCCCTTGTGATTCCAAAACAGCTTCATCTTTAAGTCTGAAGGGGGGAAATTGTGTTGGAAAAAAGGGGAGCCCCATACAATCCCCTGGAATTTGTTTTTCCCCCTCCCAGAACTCCTTTTCAACTTTTGGGGTTAGTTTGTTGAGGGTTAAATTTTCTGCGGGCCCAATGTAAGGGGATTTTCAGGGTACGGGAAAGATAGTACCCCCATTTGATCGTCAGTTGGAGCACAAAGTACCGGGCCGGAAAAATTTACAGAAGGAGGTTGACAAAAATGCTGTTTAAGGTTGGAACGACTTTCGCATCGTCGTCCATTTCTGCCTGGGGGTTTCTAGTGAGGCAGTAAGGGGGTTTTGGGGGTTTGTAGCAAACCCCAGCAAAAATTTCCCGTAGACCCCACTAGCCGGAAACCCGCATTGCCGTTTGGTCTAGGCCTGGCGCAGCCATAATGGGGGGCATTTTTTCCCGCTCAGGCAATTTTCCTGCACCCATTGTGCCCCCAAGTAGGGAATTTCCCTTTCCCCCAGAATTTGAAGGTCGGGCTGACAAGGAAAACTCCCCCAGTTTGGAACACCGCCTTTTGAACCCCTATATGGTGGTTTTAATTGTGGCCCGGGGTCATCAATGAAGTTTCCAATTGGGCTTTCAAAATGGGGCAATAGTTTCCCCATCATGGCGTGAAACTGCCCCCGATGAAAAGTCCAAATGGATAACTTTCATGGAACTGTCCCTTCCCGGGGTAGAAAAGCAGTTTCGCGCGGTTTCCCCTTACTCTCGGGATCTGCCAATACCCCTTTCGAGGTCGATTTTGCTGAACACCTTTTTCTCTCCAGTTGGCAAATAGGTATTCGATGTCCGGCATGGGTTCAGCATCAAACTGCACGATGCGATTCAACCTCCTGAAGTCAACGCAAAACCTGATCTTCCATTTTTCTTCTTGACCAGTACGATGGGTGAGCAGTATGGCGACGTCGACGGCCGATCGCACCCACCCTGATCAGGGCCTTGACCTCCCCCCTAACCGTCTCTCGTTGTGCAAAAGGCACTGGGTATGGCTTTGACCTGATAGGGGTGTTGACGTCAGCCCGATGCTGCACGTTTCTAGGTTTGTGCATGAGGGCACATCAGTCAGTACCTTCTTAACTCGGCCACTAACTCGTGCAATTTCGTACTAAAA
Organism: Conus ventricosus; assembly: GCA_018398815.1. Lineage (NCBI taxonomy): Eukaryota > Metazoa > Mollusca > Gastropoda > Neogastropoda > Conidae > Conus > Conus ventricosus. Next base: position 68,588,496 of record CM031595.1, on the reverse strand, counting down.
TGTGGTTTTCAGTGAGTATTACCACATCTTCAGGGCCCTCTGTGGCCTCCAAGGGAATGGTAGGAATGTCTTATCAACAAGGGAGTTACCGTTTCCTCATCAGGCTCCTCCGGGACAACAATCGCAGCTACCGGGGCTGTTGGATCGCAGCGCGCTCGACGAACGCGACGAACGACTTCAGTAGGTTCGCGTGGAAAATCTTCGTCTTTCCCCCTACTTCTATGCGGTAATCAGCTTCACCCACTCTCTCCAGCACTGTATATGGACCTCTCCATGCCAGTTCCAATTTGTTCTGCTTGGTCGGTCGAAGTACTAGCACTCTGGACCCCACAGCTATCTTCCTGGGTTTCGCCCTCAAGTCAAAATGTCGCTTGTATCTATCCGCTGCTCTTGCCAAATTCTCCCTTGCCATCTCGCACGACTCGGCTATTTTGTTCCTCAGGTTGACGACGTATTCCCACCGTCCACTGTGCATGCGCACCAGTTCACATGGACTACAAGTCACGGGCCTCACTGTCTCTGGTAGGCCGCACCCACCCGATCACAGTGCACTTGCACCCCACAAGTTCATAAATGCACTCCCAGCACACCTTAGTGTCACAACACTACGCACCCTCGAGCTTTCCACGCACAGTCACCTGGGCTTACACTGCCCTTAATCCCCACAGGATATCCGAGCACACAGCGTTCAGTCACGGGCTGGGTACCACTCTACCTACTCACTGGGGTATACCACATAAGGGACACAACAGACGCCTGGTACCCTTCCGGCACCTCACCTACACTGCACTGCGTAGTCACTCACACTTCCAACACCCACTCAATATTTATTGATCACTCATACCTCACTCACTCGGTAGCGCCAACCCATTCACACCAACACAAGTGCCCTGCCCAATGCCAATGGAAAGCTGCCTGAAGTGGACAGGGACACTACGTACCACCACCCAGGGTACTGGCACGCTCCCACCAACCACCCGCTCACTCGACGTACACACCGGACACAACACCCCCCTACCTCCCTTCTAGCTACCTATCGCCTACCCAGAACCACCTAAGAATGTACCCCGCATCTCCACCAAATGTCACGGTCGCTAAGCCGGACGGCCCTACCACCCCTACCCACACCTATTACACACTAGAGCAGACAACACAGCACACTAACACAACTTTACAATCACGCGCACCTCTTTATTTCACACACCCAAACATACCATGGCGCCACCACTCACGTCCATCTACAACCACACACCGGTATCCCACTTCTTCACTGACCCACCCTACCCTACTACGACCCTGAGAACCCTAACCTATACTAAAACACCAGTTGCGGTATATCACTGCGACCTAGGGACGCAGAGATAGCCCGCACACGTGGTGGCTAACTAATAGGGACAAGAATAAACCCAAGGGACTCTAAACTTAAACTGCTACCACCCACACCTCTCCCCAGGACCCACCCTTCTCTTTTGACCCGGGACCACTATCGCACTGGTCACTGCGTCCCTAAGGGAGGCAACGACAAGTACCCTACACTGTGCTGGCCACTACGTCCCAAAAGGAGGCAGTAGCTAACACCCCTATCCTACTGCCTAACGCTACACCCCTTCTACAACACCCATGGGACAACCTATGCCGGCCGGAAAGCTCTAGTCCTTGGCACTGTCCGGGGACCCTCACAGACTGACTCCTCCACGGATGACTCCGCTCCTCAGCGCTGTCCGTGGACCCTCGCAGGCTGACTCCTCCACGGATGACTCCGCTCCCCAGCGCTGTCCGGGGACCCTCACAGGCTGACTCCTCCACGGATGACTCCGCTCCTCAGCGCTGTCCGCGGCCTCACGCAGACTGACACCCGAAGACTCTACACCCCGGCGCCGACCGTTGACTCCTCACGGTCTGACTCCTCCCCTGCGCTGGGCACGACACCTGGCGCACCCACACACCAGACGCCCTCTCGACGAGTCCGGGGCTCGAAGGACACCTCCTCCTCTGAAGGCCCCGCCGGACACTGAGGGTGAGGGAAGGTCTGGTGCAGCGCCCTCTCACAGGACGCCGAACCGGGTAGAGCAACAGGTGGCTGGAGAAACCCCGGGAGAAACCCCGGTAGCCGAAAGACGGCCGACGGCCTGGATGGTTTCCCCTCTCCTGGAAAGCAGCAGGCAACTGGACGCCGCCGCTCACCTGCCGGCACGCGGCAGCAGACTGCGGTGGTCTGGCCCCACCCTCAGGACGGAACAGGATACCACCTGCTGACACAACTGCACAAACAGACGTTCAACCACACCAGTTCTGCAACTGGCTGAAGTGGCTGCCAACAGAGACGACACAGAACCCGGCACAGGCCAAGGGCACACCAGACCCGACGAGGACCTGGCACTGACTATGACTCGAAGTCACTCAGCTCGACTAACGGCGCTGCCGCCGCAACTACAAGGCGCGTCCACTCCGACGAACACCAGGGACCGAAGTGAAGCTACCCCAACTCATTCCGACCTGGTCGGAACCAAGCGAACTCTACTCACAACACAAAACAGCGATTGGTCAGAGCAGCGTATCCCTCCGCAGAGCTGACACGCCGACCAACGGACTAGTTGTTGCTCGTGCAACAACACGACAATTTACCACAACAACTCACAGACTTGACAACACCAACAACAGCCGATATCCTGCCCCGCCTTCTCTGGTGTAGAACCAAAGTAACAAAAGGGTAACAAACGGGAACGAAACCAACCTCTCGCTTCCACTCCTTCCATAATGAAGACTGGAATTCAAGAATATTGTATGTCTATTTCCCCAGCACCCTACCTAGCCTAACCTTCCACCTTAACCAAAACCCAAATCTTACACACGCACGCTCGCACACACACATATACACATATGCACACGCGCACACGCTCTCTATTTCGGAATTACCATTACTCCAAACCTATGGACGGCTGATTTAGTACCGCCGATCGGTGACACTCCCCATTGGAGATTGTCTTCCCTTTGGAGACTATAAGCTTGCTGAAGGCTCATTTTGAGAAGCATTTATTATTCCCCATTTATCCTCTCAAGCACATACTGCTAGTTAAGTAGAATTAACTGTGACTGCAGATATGAATGCTTATCTCCTCCTATTTCTTCAATCTAAGTAATAAGGGCAAGCTTTGTTTATAATTGAATATTCTTGCAGTCATTGCAACACCAAGGTGCTCTGTAAGTTACTGGAACGGTGCTTGGTGACTTATCTTGGAATCTATTAGTTGGTCTATTATATATAGTTAGTATAGTAGTATATATAGTTGGCATCCGTTAGTCTCGGGAGACGATGGATTTGCGCCCTTTGCGAATGTTTCAGTTGGTCATACAGCGTCTGCTGTGGCTGTATAGACCCACATGGGAGTGGCAGTCTCTGCTGCATTTGGTGCACTTGAAGGCCGAGTCGGCCGCTGGCAGCAGCTGCTTGTTCTTTCTCTGTGCGCGCTTGTCATCGGCAAGCTTCCGGAGCTTCTCTTCGCCAGCTTCCAGCCCAGTGTTCACAGTGTGTCTCCAGCTGGATCTGTCCTGAGCAAGCTCTTCCCAGGTGTTGGTGTTGATGTCGAGAGCCTTCAGGTCGCGCTTGCAAACATCCTTGAAGCGGAGTTGTGGTCTTCTAGTTGTTCTCTTGCCAGAGGCAAGCTCTGCGTACAGAATGTCTTTGGGGATCCTGCCGTCGTCCATTCGACGCACATGACCAAGCCACCTGAGGCGACGCTGACGGAGAAGAGTGGTCATGCTGGGAATCTTTGCACGTTCAAGCACATCGTTGTTTGTCACGCGGTCACTCCATGTGATCCCGAGTATGCGCCGGAGACAGCGCATGTGGAAGGCACTTAGCCTCTTCTCTTGTAAGGCATACAGGGTCCAGGATTCGCTGGCGTACAGGAGAGTGCTTAGCACACAGGCTCGATACACAGCAATCTTGGTGTTCAAAGTTAACATGCTGTTGTTCCACACTCTCTGAGATAGTCTGGCCAGGGTGGTAGAGGCCTTGCCAATCCTTCTGTTGATCTCCGTATCCAGAGAGAGGTTGTCGGTGATGGTGGAACCGAGGTACGTGAACTGACTAACGGCCTCTAAATCATGGTTGTTGATGTGATGCGGGGTTGTTCAGCATCCTGAGCCATCACATTCGTCTTCTTCAAGCTTATTGTCAGGCCAAACTCATCACAAGCCTTTGCAAAGCAGTCCATCAGACTCTGTAACTCTGCTTCGGTGTGGGTGGCCAGAGCAGCGTCATCTGCGAACAGCATGTCTCTGATGGTCACTACCCGTACTTTGCTCTTTGCCTTCAGCCGAGCCAGGTTGAACAGTCGGCCATCTGATCGGGTGTGAAGGTAGACACCCTCAGTTGATGTCCCAAAGGCGTGCTTCAGCAGGACGGCGAAGAAGATGCCGAAGAGGGTGGGAGCGAGGACACAGCCTTGTTTGACTCCACTGCGTATGTTTGAAGGCATCTGATGTCGCGCCGTCGTACTGCACTGTGCCTTTCATGTCGTCGTGGAAGGACTGGATCACACTCAAAAGTCTTGGTGGGCAGCCTATCTTCGCTAGGACGTTGAAGAGTCCATCTCTGCTGACAAGATCAAATGCCTTGGTCAAGTCAATGAAGGCCAGGAAGAGGGCTTGTGCTGCTCTCTGCATTTCTCTTGCAGCTGTCTGATGGAGAAGACCATGTCGATGGTTGATCTCTCCGAGCGGAACCCGCACTGCGACTCTGGGTACACTCTGTCAGCGAGCTTCTGCAGCCTGTTCAGGACGACTCTTGCAAATACTTTGCCTACAATGCTCAGGAGAGATATTCCTCTATAGTTATTGCAGTCACTTTTGTCGCCTTTGTTCTTGTATAATGTGACAAATATTGGCATCTCTCATGTCTTGAGGTACTGCCCCTTCCTCCCAGCACTGACAGAGGAGGTTGTGCAGATGTTCAAGCAGTGCACTGCGCCACACTTGATGACTTCTGGTGGTATGCCATCCTTCCCTGGTGCTTTTCCTGAGGACAGGCTCATGATTGCTTTCTCTAGTTCTGCCAGGGTGGGTTTCTCATCCAGTTCCGCCATGAGGGGGAGGCTTTCGATCGCATCGAGGGCCTCATCGGTGACGTGGTTCTGTCTGGAGTACAATTCGGAATAATGTTCCACCCATCGTTCCATCTGCTTATCCTTGTCCTGGATGGTCTCACCCGTGGCAGACTTCAGTGGAGCTTTAGTCTTCTTGGTGGGGCCCATTGCTTTTTTGATGCCGTCGTACATGCCCTTGATGTTTCCAGTATCAGCCGATATCTGGATGCTTTGACATAGCTGGAGCCAGTAGTCGTTAGCGCACTGCCTTGCTAATCTCTGTACTTTGCTCTTTGCAGATCTGTACACCTGCAGGGTTCTCTGGCTGGGGGATCGCTTGTATTCCAGGTGGGCACTGCGGCGTTCTTCTATGGCTGGAGTGAGTGTGGAGGAGTTGGCCTCAAACCAGTCATTGTTCTTAGTCTGCTTTTTTCCAAAAATCTTCATGGCAGTGCTGTGTACTGTCTCTCTGATGTGGTCCCATCTCTCATGGGCTGAGCCACCAGGAGGGTCTGAGTCGAACATCTCGGAGAGGGCTAGGGTAAATTCCGCCGCCTTGTCAGGATGTGTGGTCTTGTTCACATCGATGCGAGGTTTGCCTTCAGGCCTAGAGCGATGTATCTTCTTGGGCTGGAGCTTGATCTTGCAGCACACCAGCGAGTGGTCGGTGTCGCAGTCGGCGCTGTGGAAGGTGCGAGTAAGAAGGACACACCTCAAGGCAGACCGCCTGATGATAATCAGGTCTAGCTGGTGCCAGTGCTTGGAGCGAGGGTGTCTCCATGACACTTTCTGCTGGGGCTTTGTCTGGAAGAAGGAGTTGGTGATGCTGAGGTCGTGGTATGAGCACATCTCCAGAGTCGCTGCCCATTTTCATTCATCTTTCCCACACCAAACTTTCCAAGACAGGAGGGCCAGGAGTCATGGTCAGCACCCACTCTGGCATTGAAGTCACCCAGCAGTAACAGTTGCTCGTCTTTGGGGGTACTCTGGATAAGTGAGTCGAGCTGATCGTAAAACTCGTCCTTTGTTTCCTTGGTGGCGCTGATTGTTGGCGCATAGACGCTGATCAGGTTGACGGGACCAGTGTGGTGTTGAGGCGGAGTGATAGCAGTCTTTCAGTTCCTTGTTGGCAGGGTTCTATCATCCCTAGCAAAGAGTTCCGACAGCAAATCCAACGCCATATTCTCTGGTGTCTTCAGCGCTCTTCCCTTGCCAGAAAAACGTAAAATCCTTTTCTCGGAGGGTTCCAGAGTCAGCAAGCCTCGTCTCTTGCAGTGTAGCGATGTCGACCTGGAGTCTCACAAGTTCATCGTTGATGACGGAGGTCTTTCGAGCATCGCTAATAGCCTGGAAGTCATCCGACAATCCAGGAGTCATTGTCCTTACATTCCAGGTGCCAAGCTTGAGAGCTGGAGTTTTTCTTGTTAATTTTGATTTTCCCTTGCTTTTGCCTGGTGCAGTGATTGCAGTCCGCTTGTCAGATACTTCCGTACCCTGAGCCCTACGCACCCAGTAAGGCAGGCGAACTGTGGCGAGACAGCACCCTATTGGCTGGGGCTGCCCAGCTTGAGGCGGGCGGTAGCTGTCCAATGAGATGATGATCTCTCCCACCGACGAAGCAACCCCTGGCGCCAGCTCTACGCCAATCGAGCGGATGGCTTATAACCGGTAAACTGCTGCTTCCCGTGTTGTTTCGACGCTTTGCAGCGAAGCTGAAGTGTCCTCTCCAGGGCGCAAGCCTAGGCGAGTTGGTATGGAGAATCAGCTGTTGCCCATGCAGCAGATTCCCCCTCTCCACACAGCTGATGGATCCAAGGGAAAGGCAGAGCCGATACAACTTGGCATCAACGGCGTCGCAGGAGTTGCCGGGATGACGTTGTAGGCAAGGTCAAGCCGCCTTAGGGACTCCGGCTCCGGATTTTTCCTCAGGGTTGACTCCCGAAGCCTTTCCCATGAGTGGGTATAGCCGCAAGGCAGCGGAGGTTTAGATTCAGTGTTTTCCTTCGCCTAGATGGACTACCTTCCCAGGTTGACGAGCTCTATCTACCCGGTCTATGCGACAGGTAGTACCGGGCTACATTTTACCGTAGCAGGCGAGAGTCGAGCCCCACCCAGCGAGCCAGACAGAACCTCCTATGAGGACCCACCATGATGCCCCCCAGATGAGGACAAGACCAGCGACCTGACCTGACCACATATATATATAGTGCCAAAGTAGGACTGACACAAGTAGTTCGATTCTATTCTATATATATAATATATATACACACACACACATTATATATATATATATAATAATATATATGTGTGTGTGTGTGTGTGTGTGTGTGTGTGTTTGTGTGTGTGTTGTGTGTGTGTGTGTGTGTGTGTGTGCGCGCGTGTGTGTGTGTTCCAAATGAAAAAATGCTCTCTGTATGTATATATATATATATATATATATATATATATATATATATATATATATATATATATATATGTGTGTGTGTGGTGTGTGTGTGTGTGTGTGTGTGTGTGTGTGTGTGTGTGCGTATGCGCGCGCGCGTGTGTGTGTGGTGTGTGTGTGTGTGTGTTCATACTGAACAAATTACCGATGGTGTATATAAGTTAGTGTTGTCATGAGAAGTACACACACAAAAACAAGTAGGGTACATAAATGTTATCAACGCAGCTAGTCAGAGTTCCCTGCACACACGTAATTGTATGCATTAGACTCAGCTGTAGAGGGAAAAAAGGTGAGTGGGGGTGAGAGCGAGGGATGCGATGGTTGAGGGAGGCGCTGGAAAAGATTGGATGTAAGAAGGAAGTAGGTGTGGGGGCGGGGGAGGGTTATGGGTCAAAGGCTGAGTAGGCAATGACGAAGAGAAAAATTGGAAGAAAAAGGAGGCGTTACAACGTAAATATGAAGCCCTACACTTGTAGCATATGGGCACTATCAAAGTTCTTCAAGAAAGTAATATTATTCACGTCGCCTGTCCTGTGTCGATTTTCATCAGCTGATTCGAACTCGCCGATAGAATCGAACTACTTGTGTCAGTCCTACTTTGGCACTAAATGAAGAGAGAGAAAAAACACACCTAAGAATCAGTGGTATTCTCGCCATCAAAGAGTTCAAAAACGAAATCCAGCAGCATTCCATAGCAGTCACTGAAGGCAGATAAGCAAGACGAGAGGAAAACAGTTGAAGGAAATACGCTGCATCGAGTTTCTAGTTAGTGAGGAGGAAAGGGTGAAGGAGGAGGGGGGGGGGAGGCTGTGGACGGGAAGGTGGAGAAGAGGATGGAGGAGGAAAAGGGTGAGTACCCTCGAAACCCTCACAAACTAAAAACCAGGCCAGTAAATGCATTCTAAAGGGTGAAGGTACTGCGTGCATGGCCACTCTTTATCACCTCATCATGTAGACGCAACCAGTCATATTCCATCATTAGAGGATTGTTTTCAGTGCTCAGACAATGGAGATTGTTTGGGTGGGAAATTACTGTTGTTGAAGTCGTCCGCAGATGGAATAATGCACTGCTTAAATAACGTAACAGTTGAATGTAGGCCATCCTTTTCACTTTGGGAAACTGTCAGCAAGCTTTCAAGCCAAAGCCAGGGTGGCTAGTGAAATCAAACCTCTATGCCATCGCGCGAACACACACACACACACACACACACACACACACACACACACACACACACACACACACACACACATGAACCCAGTTTTGCTTTACTTAGTGTCTTAACATCCCACCCAGGTCAAAACGCACACATCTACACATGCACGTACATGTGCAATGACATAGACAGACAAATATCAGAACACAAGCATATAGATAATATTGAAGTATACGATCAAACGAATGCATCAAAAACGAAACGGTCACGGATGCACCCACGCATGTCTGTGTGCACGCTCGTAAGCAAAAAATCATTCATAAAACAAAATGATGACTTTTCTATTCACATTTATTGTTCTGATTACAATTTTGCGATAAAGGGTATAAAAGAAGCAAAGCATGTCTGTTTTCACAAAATATGTGAAAAAGAAATAGGCAACAAAGTCGCTCTGTAAGTCATTTTGCAACGATTGTTAACATAGAGATTGGTTTCAACGTTCGTCCACTACCCCCCATCCCCACCCCCACCCCCGCACACACACACACACACACACTTGAAATATAATGCAGTCGGAACACACACACACACACACACACCACACACACACACACACACACACACACACACACACACACATCACCGGTAAAAATTCCCAGGGTTTCAACTGTTAGCATCTTCAGCAATATTTTCAATTAAACAAAAATTGATACTACTTCTTTTCACATCGCTAAATGACATATCCCATTTCTAAATATTAAGTAATATTATATCTAGATTAGCTTTTACTATAATTCATCTCTTTACTGGATCTTTTACAATTATTTCTACGAGGCAAAGGTGTAGGTATATACCAACACACTCTTAGAACGTTAAATTCAGTTTGGCTAAAGAGCAATATATGTTTTACAAGATGTTGCTGAGTAAGACTATGACTTTGTCATTTATGGTGGTTCAAGCAGCAGCATCCGTATTGAAGCAGGAATTAGAGCAATCTTGTTAGTGTCAACACCAACAAACGCTGGCAAGAAGTGTACCAATACACTCTTCATATATCAGTTCCCAGTTAACTGAAAATGGTTGCAAACTGTGATAATATCCGAATTATATACATCCAATAACTAAGATGGCATATAAGCTACTAAAGAAGGTTACGCGTTTTCTCAAACTTGCTTCATCAGTTAATGTCAGTATATCTTGGCTTTGAAACGCGAAATGTGATCAAAGAAATGAGGCATTGTTTGGGTATAGCGTCTGCAGGAACGAAGTCGCTGAGAACTTGCCAACCGTTTACCCCACCCACCCCCTCCTCCCTCTCCCTAACTCATCAACAGACGTCCCCTTCCTTCTCCCCACCCCTTCTCTGAACCACTCCCTCTCCACTTCCCAGGGGAAAATGCATGATGGTTAGTACTAGACAAGAACGCTCGTCAGTGGTCACATACAGTCCAGATTATCCACGCTATGACTCTGCACAAGACCTCTCTTTTACTATTTCACGGGGTTGTTGTTGGTGCTGTTTTTGTTATTGGTCTCATTGTTGTTGCTGCTGGTGGGTTCTAATTTCTTTTCTTCTCTATCTGTATAGTCTCCACTGCCATTTTAAAACGTACGTGTGTTTCTTAAAGTAAAACAAAATCAACGTAAGGAACTGATGGCAATTTAGATACACTTGTTGCTGTAATTCTTCATGACAGGTAAGTCAAAATAGGCACATTTCCTCTCTGTTATATTATCATACATTCTTGTTGATATGCTGTATTCTTCGCTCTACATTTCGATTACATCGTGTTCTCTGTAATATTTCTGTTTCATTTTGTGCTGTCATTATTTGTCTTTTGCACAGCTTGCAGTTCAAGTATTTCTTTGGTTATCAGTCTAATAGCTTCTGTAACACTGGGTTTAATGTAATATGCGCTTTTCGCATGTCCTTAATCATTATTTCCCTTTGTATAATTACCATTGAAGCGTTTGTCTTCTTTTGTTTTAAACGTACGTGAATGGCTTGATTATTATCAGTTCTAAAGTTCCTCTTCTTTGCTTAGTTTAACCATTTCCAGTCAGGTTTTGTTTACAATATTTGACTTCCCCATGATCAGTTTTCATTCAAATTACTTGTCCTGTCGACGTTTATTCCAGATGATGCTTTTCCATTGTCTCCAAATGCTGTGAGTCTCAGAGTCGCATATCAAAGCTATGGCCTTGCACACTGTTACAGGCTATTCACGCGGGCTGACACAAACGTTGAAAGGCTCTACATCAAGAGTCAAACCAAAGTGTGCCTTTAACTCGAACTCCGAGTCCCCAGGCGGTTTGATAAACCTGACGTGCTGTAGGAGGGTGCCAGTGAACAGGAAGAGCTCCATGCGGGCCAAGAACTCTCCCACACAACGACGTCTGCCCAGAGAGAAAGCCGGCACCTGCTCCACCAGTCCCCTGTCCAGCTGACCCTCACTGTCCAGGAAGCGGTGAGGTCGGAAGACTTGGGGATCCCCCCACAACTTCTCGTCCATGAAGATGGAGTGCAGGTTGACCATCACTACGGTGCCTTCAGGGATGTCATAGCCTTGCAGGGTGGTGTCACAGGTGGTGGAATGTGGAGCGGCGAGAGGAACAGCACTGACGTAACGCAGAACTTCATAAACTGTGGCCTCCACAAGGGGCAGCTGGGGACGATCACTTAATGCAATGTCTCGACTCTGACCCACCACACTGTCAATCTGCTGGAACACCTCCTCCTGCACGTCAGGGAAGGCTGCCATCAGACCAACCATCCATCTCAGAGTTGTGGATATGGTGGATCCTCCAGCTCCAAATATGACATCAAGGTTCTGAACCACCTGTGGTTTTGTCCAGTCCCAGTTCACGTTCTTCATCCGACAGGTGATTACCAGCGTGGATCAGTCCGTCAGTGATGTCCCGAAGATTGTCTTCATAGAATGAAGACTCATGCTCCTCAACTTTCTTACCTCGCAGATTGACGCTGGTTTGAATCAATTCCAAAAATTTGGAGACTTTACTGGGCATGATGTACCGAAGCCATGGCATGACGTCAACTGGATTTCCTGCTCCAGTGAAGTCCGTAAAGTCTCGATTTTGCCTGATTGTTTCCATAAAATCTTTATCTTCTCTAATGTTTTTGTGCCGACCATAGCAAAGTTGGTATATCATGCTAGACCCAGCAACACCTAGTGTATCTACTGGGCAGAAACTACTTTCACCTTTAGACAGGAACTCTTCAATCACAGCTTTAGCCTCTGATCGGACAATATCTTCAATGGGTTTTTACGGGCATTGCTAAAGGCATACATGACATTGCTGACAATTCTTCGTTGTGTTTTAAAGACAGGTCCATAGGTCATAAAACCAAAGCTCTTGCCATCGTTCAGCAAACGAGCTGTGGTAAAAGCAGGTCTTCCAGCAAAATCGTCTCTCTTTGTGACCAAGGCTTCCTTGATGGCGTCAGGACCGCTGATGACGATGGCAGGCCAGCTGCCCATTTTGATGCTGATGACGTCACCGTACCGTTTCCTCATCTCCGTGAAGGTGACGTGGGCTCTGGGCCAAAGAAAGGGAGGTAACCCACAAGAGGTAGTCCCCAAGGTCCAGGTGGTAAGTTGTAACGTTTCTTCTTCACCATCATGGCCAGCTTCAGTGCCACCAGCGTCACCACGAACACAGCTCCTGTTGCCTGTACAACCCAAAGCAGTCATGACAGATTAGATGTTTATACGAACTGCAAGGCTTGTTTCACTCTCGGGTACAGTAAAAAAAAACAACAACTGTATATGGAAACTGCTGTATAGATTAAGCTGAACATTTGACCTGTTTCATTACTCAACGTTCTCTGATGCATTCGTGAATTTGTTAAGAGAATGAAAACACCTTCTTATCAAATAGGTCAAAGCGTAATGAGCCAGCACTGACGTCGATAGTAGTACATTCTAAACTCCAGTTCCCACATGGATACATCTAGACACGTGAATCTGTTAAGCACATTAGGTTCTACATACAACATTGGTTGTGTAATCTTACAGCCAGCACGCAGTTTAGTGTGTGTGTGTGTGTGTGTGTGTGTGTGTGTGTGTGTGTGTGTGTGTGTGTGTGTGTGTGTGTGTGTGTGTGTGTGCGTGCGTGCGTGCATGCGTGCGTGCGTGTGTGTGTGTGTGTGTGCGTGTGTGTTCGTCTTTTTTCCATTACACCATGCTGTTAACAATTGTAACGATAATGATATGGCAGCGTGTCTGTGTCCATCCATTATTATACCATATAGAAATTTGAGCGACAATCCTGACATGCATCTTTCAGTTGCAGAGCACATCATTATAAGGCCTCAGTAACATCATCTGAGAGCACGGCACCCTTAACTCCTGCAGGGTCCACCCCAGCCGCAAGGTCGTGCACCCTTCATGGAGTATTGTTTAGGAAGTGGAGTGCGTACTCTAGTTTTACCACTCTGGGCGATTTTTTTTTTAATCGTCCATCCATTGTAAGTTACAAATACAGTAACATCGTTAAAGTAATAATTCTTTCGAAATTAAAAAAAAACAATCTGAAAATGCTTTGGTGTTGTTTTTTTTATGTCATCTCCTTTACTTTTTTGCTTTTGTTTTTTTTGCCACGTTCTCCGATGTTTAAGATGTAGCACAATGATTCGATATTTTGAAGTAGTTCTTTTTTCATCAATTAATGCAGGATGCGGAACTTGGTTGGTACGATTTATTTTCTTTCTTTCTTTTCTTTTCTTTCTTTCTTTTTTTTTTCAGTGTCCCTTTCCTTCTTTCTTCCTTTTCCTCAGAAATGGGCTGTTTCGGAAGATCTTATCTGGTCAGTCTTTGTAGTGTTGCTTTACATGGAACTACTGACAGTAAATGAATTACATGAAGTGCTTTAAAGGGACTTTACATTTGTTTTGTGAGTGTTTGACTTGTTGTTGGTGGTGATGGTGGTGGTGGTGGTGGTGGTGGCGACGGTGGTGGTGGTGGGTGGTGGTGGTGGTGGTGGTGGTGGTGGTGGTGTGTGTGTGTGTGTGTGTGTGTGTGTGTGTGTGTGTGTGTGTGTGTGTGTGTGTGTGTGTGCGTGCGCATGTGTGTATGCGCGCGAAATTTTATTTTCAAATGGTACATTCATAAGCAGTATCTGCTTTTCTCCATCAGGCCATCTGTGCGTGTGTGTTTGTATGTATGTATATGTATGTATGTATGTATGTATGTATGTTATGAATGTATGTATGTATGTATGTATGTATGTATGTATGTATGTATGTATGTATGTATGTAGTTATGTATGTATTATGTATGTATGTATGTAATGTATGTATGTATGTATGTATGTATTGTATGTATGTATGTATGTATGTATGTATGTATGTATGTATGTATGTATGTATGTATGTATGTATGTATGTATGTATGTATGTATGTATGTAATGTATGTGTATGTATGTATGTATGTATGTATGTATGTATGTATGTATGTATGTATGTATGTATATGTATGTATGTATGAATGTATGTTGTATGTATGTATGTATGTATGTATGTATGTATGTATGTATGTATGTAGTATGTATGTATGTATGTATGTATATGTATGTATGTATGTATGTATGTATGTATGTATGTATGTATGTATGTATGAATGTATGTATGTATGTATGTATGTATGTATGTATGTTATGTATGTATGTATGTATGTATGTATGTATGTATGTAATGTATGTATGTATGTATGATGTATGTATGTATGTATGTATGAATGTATGTATGTATGTTTATTGTATGTATGTATGTATGTATGTATGTATGTATGTATGTATGATGTATGTATGTATGCGTGCGTGCGTGCGTGCGTGCGTGGGTTGTTGTGTGTGCGTGTGTGCTATGTGTGTGTGTGTGTGTGTGAGAGAGAGAGAGAGAGAGAGAGAGAGAAGAGAGAGAGACAGAGAGAGAGAGAGAGACAGAGACAGAGATAGAGACAGAGAGAGAGGGAGAGAGAAAGAGAGAGACAGATTGAGACTGAACTGCTTCTCACAGTTTATCCACAGATTTATTTTAAGATACTATCACTAAAGTCTGCTAAATTCGAAAATGTTCGTTTACAGATTATCTGTTCGCTAATGCATGTAATCTGAATATTTTCCCAGATAACAATAAATGAAACTAATATGGGGAGTTTTTTTTATACTCCATGTTTGGCTAGTATACTTACCATGTCAGACCATAGCATTTAACGGCAGTTAGTTAGCTCTGCCAGGCCGAAATATTTCGTAGCTAATGCAGTAATAAGAGAGTCACGTGACGCCCACCCTACTTCCGCCATAGGAAGAAAGCCGGTGTCCGCTTCCTGTTCCTCATTCAGCGAGGCCTGTGCGCAAGGTAACCCCGAGAACCTTGGCGCTAGAGAGGAAGGTAGGGCGGGCATTAGAGTCTGACAAGGTAAGTATACTAGCCAAACAGGGAGTATAATAAAAACTCCCCATTTTGGTGTCATATACTGTACCATTTCAGACCATAGCAGAATTTAAAGGAATCGGAGGAGGGCCGAGTGCCCCAGTGGTTCTTGGGGTTAACCGATATAGCTGCATTTAGCCGCCACAAAGGAGCTCCCTTTAGAACCATCAGCCCTGGTCATGCGGATATCCCATAAATAAAAGTTTATAAAGGGATTTTCCGAACGCCAGGAGGCTGCCTCCAGTAGATGGCGCAAGGGGACAGAGTGCTGGAACGCTGCGGAAGTGGCCAGCGCCCTGACCTCATGGACCGGGGAGATAGGACGGAGAGATCCTTGTACGCCTGTACGTAGGCAGATTTCACCGTCTTGGAAAGCCACCTTGAGACGTCTCTGGGAGGAGCGCCTGGGGCGAGAGCGTTCCCAGTAGTGTCTAAGACACCTAGAAGGGCACAGGTCCATGTCTCCCCTGCTCTCTCCCCTCCTCCTAGGATATCCGCCAGTGAGCGGATGACGAGGGAGGGCGAGGCCGTGCCCGGTTCCTGATCCTTAGCTAAGAATTCGGGAAGAAACCTTAGAGAGACAGAGCCGTCCCTGTGGAAGGCGATGTCTCTGGGTCCCCACTGAGGGCATGAATCTCGCTTCGCCTTCTGGCCGAAGCCAGGGCGAGGAGAAAGGTGGTCTTCAGGGAAAGAAGGTCAAAGGGAAGGGTGGCGATAGGCTCGAAAGGGGGTTTTCTGAGAGCGTCCAGGACAATAAAGAGGTCCCAAAGGGGAATGCACCTAGGGGACTGATTCACGTAGAGCCACCCCCCTAGAGATCTCTCTGAGAAGGAAGTCATTCTCAAAGGAGGGTCCGCCGAGTTGGCGAATAGTGGTACAGATAGCCGACCTGTAGCCCCGTATGGAGCTAGCAGAGAGCTTAAGAGACGAAGATAGGTGAGATAGAAAATTGCCTATCTGGATATTGGAAGGGTGATCTTGGGGGACAGGGTTGTCTGAGCACCAGGAGACCCATCTCTCCCATCGGTAATTGTAGAGGGACTAAGTGCTGGCCCTGCGCGAGGCCGTCGCTAGGTCCCGTAGGCCCTGCGAAGCCCCCGCCCCCGCGAGTATGTTTAAGACGGACTGGATCTGTCCGTCTGGGAGGTAGGGGCAGGTGCTCGCAGTTGGGTTGGCACAGAAGCCAGGCGTGCAGGCGGAGCATCTGGGGTTGGAGTGAGGCGTTGCCTGAGCATGTCCCACCGAGTGTTCAACTGGAGGGATGAAACATGGGTGAGGGGCTTGAGGTCCGGAACCAGGACTGGGTCGGACACCACGGGGCTATGAGGATGAGCCTGGGTCTTCCCAGCCTCGCCTTCCTGATCACCTTGTGGAGGATCGGGAAGGGGGGAAAGGTGTATGCTATGAGGCCCGACCAGGGAAGGGAGAGAGCGTCGACTGCATACGCTTGGGGATTGGGGACGGGAGAGACATACACTGGCAGACGATGGTTGAATCTGGTGGCAAAGAGGTCGACCATGGGCCTGAACCAATGTTCCCACACCGTGGTCAGGGTTAGCCTGCTGAGGGTCCATTCTGTGTGTAGGAGGGACCTGGACTGGCTGAGGGAGTCCGCCAGGATATTGCGGGTGTTGACATAGCAAGCCACTGAAGTGTTGTCCGCGAGGAGGAGAACAAGTCGGTGCGAGAACTGGGGTTGGAAGCGGAGGAGGGCGAGCCTGACCGCTTCCAATTCCAGGACGCTGATGTGGAGACGTGCAGTCTGTGCGTCCCACACTCCCGAGGCATGACTGTTCTCCAAGTGGGCGCCCCAGCCCGAGTTGGAGGCGTCTGTGTAGAGTTCCAGGGCTGAGTTGGGAGGGAGATGGGAACCCCGGGGTCAGTGTGGAGGAGTTGAGCCACTCCTCAGTAGCCCAATGGAACCAAGGCCCGAGGAGAATGGTCTGATCCCAGCGGTCGGAGGTCTGAGACCAATGACGACGGAACTCCCTTTGGAGTTGGCGTTTGGGGACCTGGCCGAGGGGAATGAGGGACGAGAGGGACTCCATCATCCTTAGAAGGGAGGTAAGGGTTCTGGCCGAGGTGCGGGATGATCCACGGAGGCGGGAGATGAGGTCCACTATGTGGGCGGACCTCTCAGGGGTCGGGGAGACCTGCATGGAGCCGGAGATTGTGTCGAAACTCATGCTCAGAAAGGAGAACCACTGAGTGGGGTTGAGTTCGCACTTGCTGGGGTTGGTGACAAACCCTAGAACGCATGAGAGGGGGGCGTTCGTGGCCCAAGGCAGGCGGAACCGTTCCTGTAAAACCGCCACTATCCAAGGGCTGAGGCCCATATGTCTCCACTGGTGGGCATGTCGAGATAGGCTGCCCGCCAGAGGGACCGGGGTGGGTGGGGGGGGGGCGAGTGTGCGGGAGGTGGGGTTAACCGTAAAGGTAAAGGTTCTCCCTGTACCAGTTCTCCCGTGGGTGAGTCCCCCAGTCACCTCCGGGGCCGTGTCTGTTGGCCGAACCGAAAATTCTGCTGCGGGAGTTTCGGTTTCGGCCTAGAGGGGTTATTAGGGCGCTTGGTGGGCCGTGCGGTGCGAGTTGGTGACTGCTTGGGATAGGGCTGGGGTCTGGAAAAGGCGGTGGAGGAACGCAATGGGGGCCTAGCAGGGCAAGTAGGGGGCCTGGCCGCAAATGATGCTGCCTGCCTGGGTTCTTCGACTGAGTGCGATACGACCGCAGTCGAATAGTCGCAGAAGAGCGACTGGTCCTGCCCCGGGATGCACCGCAAGGCCGCCTTAAGAGCTGGGGAGAGATTGGCCTGTGACAGCACGGCATCTCTACCGGCCAGTAAGCAATTGAAGTGGCTCCTGGCTGCGCTGTCCGCCGCAGCTGAAAGGTGATGCTAGATCTTGTTGATCAGGAATCGCATCAAGGGGTCGCCGAACAGGCGAGAATCCGTCTCCTGGTGTGTCTCAGAGCATGAGTCAGAGGACACTGGGACGGCGCCATCCTCCTCCGGCCAGAGCTCCTCCACCTGCTGCAGAAGCATATCAAGAAAGACATGTCCAGCAGTGGTGTGCAGGGTCCCCATTCTGGCTACCTGGTCCCACTCCGTCAGGTTCTTCATAGAGATCGTGGCAGAGGTGGGGGGGGGGGGGGGGGGGGGGGGCAGATGTGGAGTAAGCCGGCAGTCTGCCGGGAAACAGCCATTTCCCTGGTAACCGGATTGTCGGAGAACAGGGAGGCGACTTGTGTCTTCTTGTGGTCCCGAGAAAGGAGCCAACCGGGGCCGCATTCGGGGCCGAGAGGGATTCCTTCCCTGGCGGAGGGACGGCCTGTGCACCCCTGGCACGAGTTGCCGGACCCTCCCAGACAGAGGTAAGTGTCTGAGGTGCGATAATCTTGGGTTTCGATCGCTGGGCTGGGGGCGGCCCGGCGTACTTAGTGAAGGAAAGGATGTTGTCAGAGGGTGGGGACTCCCTCACGACAAGGTCTGGGCGCCACCGTTCTAGGGTGAACACATCGCACGATGAGGAAAAGGATTCTTCTTCCTCATCCTCAGACTCTGGGTGGTCGTGTTCCTGGAGAGGTTGCACAGAACCTTCATCAGGAGACAACTGAAGGGGTGTGTGAGGATCCCGCCCTAGCTGGGTAGTGGGGGAACGCGAGGGCGGGTCCCTCGTGGCTCCATGATCGGCGGACGGACTAAGGGAGGAAGCCCATCCTGCTGACTGGACAGCGCCCGAGAGGGAGGGAGACCGAGGTCAAGCCAGCTCGAGGAGGCTGGATGCCACATCTGACCATGGAGCTGGTCGTGTTGAGTGTCAGATCTGAGCCACTGGTCCCTCTCAGGGGCATAGAGCCACCGGTCCTCCAGGAGGCAGGTGGGCTGTGGGCGGCCCTGGGGCAGAATCTCCTCGGGGGCCAGGTAACCTGAGACACCAGGGGGGTGGGGTGTATCGAGAGGGCGTGGCCCGTCGTACCCGCCCCATAGAGTGCACTGCCTCATACACCTCCCTGGTGTTCCTTTGTGTAACAGGGGGAGTGGAGGAGGACACGGCAGCCGAGCCTCCTACCTGCCGGTACAATGGCTGCGGTGCCGTGGCCACCCCCTGGGTGGGATTGGTCAGGTTACCCATGGTCCCGCTGGTAGATCCTCCCCCCGGAGGAACGGGACCGTGGACGTTGCCCAAGTGGGGGGCGGAGTTAGTCCACTCCCCAACGTCCTGTACCCCAAGGGGAAAGTACGACAGTCGATCGGGGTTGGTTGACCGCCAGGGTCTGACCGACACAGATCCGGGCGAAGCGGTGCCTGTGACCGACACCCGTGGTTATGGACAGATCCGGGGCTGTCCCACGGCCTGACCATAAGTCCGCTTCCGGAGTATTGATGCTCCTCGTGCATAAGTGTTGGCTGCACTTGTGCACGGTGGGGAAGAGTGTCATGAGCCTGCGTGCCATTAGCGGGGGTGGGGGTGGGGGTGGGGGGGGGGGGGGGTGGGGGGGGAGAGACTAGTGGCACGAGCTCATATTTGCGAGTGACGGGCGGTGATTCCGAACGCGTCCCGTCACCCGTGCTGGGTCCGCGCCTCGGCAAAGTTGCCCGGGCACCGAGGGTCGCGTGACGCAGCATGAAAGTAAGAAGTCTCACCATGTGTCGGAAGGGAAGAAGGCAAGCTGGCCGATAAAAGGGGGGGGGGGGGGGGGGGGAATTTGGATCACAATTTTTACCAATGGCTTTGCCCTCTTAGCGGAGCCTTGCCTTAGATTTTCTGGGAAGATTAAAAGAAAAGCAGCTTGCCTTTGGCCTTCGGACGCAGCGATCGTGTGTCCGCCGGTCGGGTAGCGGAGTTATGGTCGCGCGTCCCCTCCGCGGAACCACAACCTCCACACCGGCCGTACATTCTTCCGAAGTAAGAACGGATTGCTCTGAGGAATCGACACGAGGGCCCTCCGGGGATATGAGCGACTTCTGAATGGCGAAGTGGCTTGACCCGTCGTTGTCCTTCACCATGTTGGGCTATGGTGGCAGAGGAAACACGGAGCACACGACCTCAAAGTGGAGACAAGTCGGTCGATCGAAAAAAAAATAAACTCGATCGACCTTGTGCACAGCACTGAAAAATACAGCACCGATAGTATTTGAGCGAGAGAGCGTAATCCTCAGTACCGTACTAGGGGATCGAGAAATCGATTGAAAATGGGTCTACCCTAATAACACAAAAATGCGTGCGCTAGATGGGGAGAAATCGATCGATGGTACTATGGAAAAAAAGAATAAGGGTAATTAAAAGGGGGGGGGGAAAACCCTAACTAACCCGGGTACGATTTACGCAAAAGCCACGGGTGGGCAAATGGCGGAAAAGACGCCCGTTGTTTTGGGTCGTGGAAGTTTTTTTCCCGGGGAGCGCGAGATGAAAACAAACAAAACGGAAAAACGGGGGGGCCGAAAAAAACGAATAGATTGGACGTTCCCACTAAGCAACCGTACCCAAAAAGTGCCGATCTGGGGAAGGGCCCCTGACAAAACAAAGACGCGAGAGCAATACACGATCGAAAAAAGCGCGAGAGCAATCACGACGACGTAAAATTTAACTGAAAGGCCCCCAAACCCGAGAGCCCCCACGGCAAGGTCCCCCCGGGTTTAGCGCAAGCCACAATGAATAAGTAAAGAAGAAACCACTGCCTCAATGCATGGCCAAGGGTAAGTATATGACGCCAAAATACTTTTGTTTTCTTTTTTTAAATTTAATTCTCCATATTGTTATTGTAAGTTTCCCATTTTTTTTTAAAAAATACTATCACTAAAGTCGCAAAAATTCGAAAATTTTCGTTTACGTTTAATCTGTTGCAAATGCATGTAATCTGAATATTTTCCCAGATAACAATAAATGAAAATAAATTTCTTATGTTTTCTTTTTTTTAATTTAAAAACTCAATTTGTTAATCTAAAAACTGCCTTTTTTTTGGGAGAAAAAAAAATCGAAAATGATCGCCCCTGAAATCAAAACAAATGCAACATATCACTATATTTTAATTCTTTTGACGTGGTATTGTTTTATTTTTTTTACTGCCATGGCCCATTACCCGCAGAAAAAATTGCAAAAATTCAAGCTCACCTGTATTTTTGGGATTAAATCGAGAAAGGTTTTCATCTTTTCGCCATTTTCACCTTTTTTGCCCAAAGTAAACCCCCACGTTTCTCTAAAGCGATTTGTCATTTTAATATTCACCAA
Source organism: Conus ventricosus (assembly GCA_018398815.1). Taxonomy (NCBI): domain Eukaryota; kingdom Metazoa; phylum Mollusca; class Gastropoda; order Neogastropoda; family Conidae; genus Conus; species Conus ventricosus. The sequence goes on along the minus strand of CM031595.1, from coordinate 68,567,133 downwards.
GCAGTCCAGGCTCAAGGAAGACTGCAGAATGCCCAAACCTGTATTCTCTAGGGAACAGAATAAAAGCAAACACCAAAATACGAGGTACAAATGATGACCTCAACTTTAAAAAATACGTGTTAAAACTAAAGGGCTAGAATATACGCCCCCCGTTAGCTTTCAATATCTTCGCAAAACATATTTCCAGTCACCTCGGGTCGTCCTTTTTCCTGCTTACTGATATAGGAAAGACTGGGTTTTTCTTTTTGGGGAGTGGTGGGGGTGGTGGGGGGGGGGGGGGGGAGTAGGGTTGGGAGACGCTGGGGGGAAGAGGTGGGTGGGCTGTGAGTTTTGAAGGGCTGACAAAACAGCATGGCCTTTGTCACGGGACTGGTGAGTGTATGCAGCTACATGCAGCTATATGCAGCCCTATAAAAGAGGGTTAATGCATACAGCGTCGCCCTGAGGCTCGCTCACATTCCACACACATGTGGGGAAAAGTAGTCTTATTTCCCGTCTGTCTGTCTGTCTCTGTCTCTCTCTCTCTCTCCCCTCTCCTCCTCTCTCTCTCTCTCTCCACACACAACCCCCAACACACACACACACACACCCACACCTCCCCCCCCCCACACACACACAAACACACACACACA